>CM030839.1:6637695-7322695 GCA_018105865.1 Metaphire vulgaris | reverse complement strand
TACAAGTTATTCATCACCATCATGTTCTCTGTCCTGGGACAGGTTCAGGGCCCCATTGTTTCCATTCCTCTCTGCGTCTTGCTTCTTCTTTGATTTCTGCAGAGGTTTTGTGACGCTGTGCATCTGTTTTCATCATCCAGTCCAGTAGCATACTCCTTGGTCTTCCTTTTGTCTTTCTTCCTGATATTCTTCCCTCAATTACTGTTCTGAGTAATGATTCTCCTCTTAGTACATGTCCAATCCAGGTTATTAAGGCACAATAATTTTTCAAAAAACTAAACTTGTTCATTTACCTCATGTCAATTTCATTGAAAGTGGTTAGCATAGCACAAGTGTTCTGAGCATCCTTCAATCGTTGGGCTATTCTCTGGCGCATACGATTTATTTTAACCTGTATAGAAATAAAAAATAAAAATGTTCACAAGCACACGTGCTGTGCAGAAGCAGAGTCAAATATCAAGGCAGATATCTATTCGGACACCCTCTGGATTGACAACAAAATATGATTTCCATTGAAACTCTGTTGCCTATTCAATAACAAACACGTGCAATATTCTCCCCTTTCATATTCTTCCCTTTCACTAAGAGTTTTACATGCAAAAAAAACAATTAATGTTGAAATGTAAACCAATTGATAGCAAAAAGAGACAGATAAATAACTAAAAATAATATAGCAAATGTTGTGAAATTTTAAGAACAAAAAGAAAACATCCTATCATTTTACTTAATCATAAAATATGATAATAAAAGAATTCTGTTTAAAATGATAAAACTTTGCAGAGACAGAGCGGTCAGAACAAACCCTTTGCTCAGAGCGTGCTCCGATGGGAATAGCAGCTGTTTTTGAAGCATCTGCTTGAACTGGCTTTATGGTTGCAGTCGGAGTTGTCGAAACTGGTTTTGTAGGAACTGGAGGAACCGGAGGAGGAGTTGTTGGAATCTGAGCTGGTGTCTTTGGAGGAGGAGGTGAGGGAGCTGGGGTTGAGGCTGCAGCAGCTGGTTCTGCTTTGGCAGCTGGTTCTGATTTGGCAGCTGGGGCTCCAGCAGGAACTGCTCCTGTTAAAACACAAAATACAAGACTTTCAATATAAAAACTCTTGAATAAAATCTTTAAAATTTGACTAAAAGCTAACTTTGGCATCAAATTGCTTGACAAAAAATGAAACAGATTTCTTTAAGATGCATTTTCATTATGCGCCATGCTGCAGGATACAATTTGTATCGGGTACTAACCAGTTATTCGAATCTTGAACAGTTGCTGCCCTGCCACTACTTTGCTACCATCTGCTACCAGGAACTCTTCAAGAATGCCTGCTCCTGGTGATGGAACAGGAATTGAAGTCTACAACACATCACAAATAAACAGTGCTTTCAGCATCATCTGTCAGTATTAATCAGTGAATTTTCACGTATATGCTTCAGGCATGCAAAATGAATGGATATAGAATAGTTTCATATTCTCCAAATGTCTGCCCACCTATGTGTGCCTTTTAACACAAAAACTAAATACAGCAAAAGTTCAATTATTTGCTCTATATAATCTGCTTTATAAACATATTTAAAACAAGTGCCAAACATTGTTCTTACTATTAACATAAATGCTACTTAAAATTAGAACACCTTATCTGTTTCAATTTCGCAGACAACATCATCTTCTTTAACGACATCACCAACAGCTGAAACAGATGCATTGGAACTGTTTTTAGATCAAAATTAGTCCAAATCAGGCATGTCAAACCCAGGGTCCCCCGAGGGCTGCATGGGTCATAGTGGAATTGTCATGGGGCCACACACAACAAATAATTGCGCACATTACAACTTTTTGAAATCATTTAATATTTAATAAAATTTAGTGCTTCATTTTTTTGTTACTTCAATTAGAAATGTACAATGTGCATACAAAAAAATCGCACAAAATCGATCAAAAGTGGCACAAAAGTGATCGACTTGAGAAATTGTGTTGTTAAAAAAACATTTTAATTTGTAGAAATCTTTGTGGGGCCCCAGGGCAGCTTGTAAAGGGCTGCATGTGGACTGACGTTTGACAAGCTGGTCCAAATGACACTAAAACTGCCAATTTTGCAACAGTCAAATGAATATGGACCAAAGAAACTTCATCATAAGAGACATGCATTGTGCAAAGTTAATTAAGATGACTTATATAAAGTTATGATCATAAATTAAATAAATTTATGCTCAATGGTCAGTGTCTGACTAAGACTTGAATGTTCCCATGATTTAAGGCAGAGGTCACCAAGCTACAGCCCATGGACTCAAGGTAAGCTTAGCTGATCTGCTACCTAAATCTGCTTGTTAAAATAAGGTGCAAAGTCAGTATCTTTTTGCTAATGTCATCTTATTTGTTAGCTTTTCTCTGAGTTTAATGTGTATTGCATGCTACTTCACTCATAGCTAATGTGGAAGGCTAAACTTAGATTTTAGTTTATTTCTTTTTCCCAGACCTTTCCCCTGGCTTACAAGCATTGAACAGACTGGTCATGCAGCCGGCATTCATCATTCTTTCAGTTGTCTGGCCCACTGTCAAAAAGTTTGGTGACCCTTGGCTTAAGAAAACATTTTCACAGAAATTGGTCTCATTAGGCAAAGGAGAGCAAAATTGAACAGTCTCATTACTAATCTGAGAGCCTAGAGCTATCATGGTGCTAGGACAAAATGTTATGGGGACAAAATGTCATCCCAACTCTAACCCTAAAACGTGACATTTTGTCCGCTGACATTTTGTCCCCATGACATCATTTTGTCCCCATGACATTTTGTCCGTGACATTTTGTCTGGCCACATCTATCACAATTCAATTAATTTAAATTTTCATCATTATGACAATGTTAGAAAAAGATCTCAAGAGAACAAATCCGGTCACAATTAGACATATTCGATGACTCAGCAGTTAGCTTTGCAATGAACTTTTGAGAAGTGAATAAAATTGACGTAAGAACATAAATGACAATCTGTAACTCAAACCGTAACTAAAATACTAAACAAGATTCCCTTGAATGCCTGTACCTTTCTCCCATCGTACATCTCCCTCTGAGACCGAATCTGCAAATGGTGGCGTGGACACCACCTTCACTTCATCATCTGGAAAGATTTGACATATATGATAGTTCTAGTTAAACATATTCAATTAGCTTATCAGCAACAAATGTCTTTCAAAATGCACCAAATATGCCAGCATCATAGCAAATAGAAATTTCTACACACACACACGTGTGTGTGTAGCATTACATCTACCGTAAAATCTCAAGTACATGGCGCACAGGAGTATAATGTGCATGGCTTACTGGGATGCCATAAGCAAAATTCAGTCATCGCCAATTCAAGGCAGGTTAAATATTTAATTACTCCTCTGTCAGGCACTCGCTCCTTTTACCCAATTTAAATATTAACAGAAAAAGTTGAAAAGCTGACAACATACAGCGTCTACTCGAAAGATGAACTTTACGTGATCCTACGAAAGAATTGTATTCACTGAAACAGATTAATATAACACCAGTACAGTTACACTGAAAGAGATTAAAAACCCGTTTAACACTCACTTATATTTCACAGCAATAAAATCTTATTCAAATAAGCCATGAAAAATTGTATGACATGGCGAACAAAATTGGTCCATATGGTATATGTGTTGGAAACATAGTAAGTCAAGAAACTTTTGAAATTTGAAAGTTCTCACATTACTGCTTCAGAAATCTATAATGACTAACAAGGACTGATATAAAAGATGGAAATCAGCAGTTATAGGCATCCAGACCAAACAGTTTCTGTGACATTAATCATGTTAAAACATTTGGTGTTCGCATCTCGCAGATGAGTGAAAGCTGTGGCATTTTGAAGTCTTGTCAAATTTGACATAATTTGTCTCAAGCACCAAGATGTGCAAGTTTTACCTGAAAATTTTGAAAAATCTGAACCAACATTAACAAAATTATCAAAATGTTACCAAGGGCAATTGGTTGGGCCTAAAAAATTAATTGTAGATCATAGCAGTAGAAATAATGACATACTTCAGCTGTTTGGAGGAAGGGCTCTTTGCATTCAAAGCACAAGCAAAAAACTGCTGATTTGCCACGCCCACAGTAGACGCCTGAAGACGAAAGGCGACTCTCGACTGAAAATACCACATAGACAATACTATAAAACTAGAAATCTGAAGCAGAAACACTTTAAAATCAGATACAAAGCACAGATGATATTTATATATCTCCAGCTATTATCACACGTGATAATAGCTGAAGATTTTAATATTCACATGGAAAAGCGTTCTTTGCCAAATGTTAAAACTCTCAAAGCTCTCCTATGCCACGTTGGGCTTCAAAGGCGGAGCGAGGGTATGCGGCATCCGAGGGCAAAGTGCACTGTCGGCACCCTTAACATTGCTGATGAGCAAAAAAAGGTTGTCACACGTGTTTCTTCTTTATTCTGCGTTTCACTTACCCAAATACCCAATTTTCGCACCCCTCACCTCAGCGCCCGGGGACATATGTCCCCCCTGCCTCCCTAGATCCGCCTCTGCTATGGTCAATGAGACAACTCACATCAATGGATGATTTCTGGATCTCATCATCACTCGCAAGGATGTTCCTGCATCTGATATTCAATGTATGCCTGCAATATCAGATCATGGCCTTGTCTCAGCATCCTTTCCACTTCCTTCCAGCAAGTCTGTCTACATCCTCAGGATTGTGTGTAACTGGAAAGCTTGATGGAGAAACATTCTGCTAAGGCCGTCAATCAGCCATTTGTGTCAAAACCTAGAAGACTTTGCCTCTGCTTCTGTGAGTACACTGTTTGAATTATATGACTGATCAAAACTGGTCATCTGTCTATGCAGTCTGCCTTCCCTGACCTATCTTTCTCCTCATCAGTCCGTGATGTTGGCATAATTCTTGACTCTGAGTTAACCCTTATGGAACATATTAACTCATTTTGTTGCAGTTGCTTTTATCATCTCCGCCAGCTTAGAGTGATTCGACGTATATTGCACATACCATTCGCTTCTACTTTGACTCAACAAGATGGTTACTTGATGCTCTCCTTCCAGTACTCAAGGTTAAGATGCATCATAAAACTCTGTCACCATGGTTTGACACAGAATGCAGAACATTTCACAGAATGCAGAACATTTCACAGAATGCAGAACATTTCTAGCACGTCGTGTTAGAAAGTGCGAGTGGAAATTCAAACAAAGAACCTGGATGCTCGTCGTGAGACTACTTATGATCAGGGACATGCATAAGTTTTTTCGTGACAAAGAAACTACTGGGAGTGTCAAATTTCACGTAATGCTTGCTCCTCTCGTAGACTCTAAAAACATTCAATGATATTCTCGGTCGTACAAAGCTTTCGAATTCACAACTGAATGTGGAATTATCGTTTACTGCAAATCAGTTCATGAATTATCTGATATCTAAAGTTCGCCATGTGAGGGATGCTACTGCTGGTTCACAGCCGCCAGTTTACAACTACAGATGTTTGTTTACAGGACTTTGAACAAGCTACGCTGGAAGTACTAATGTACTTCAACGCGTCATCCTCTCTATGCTTACGAAAACCTGTGAACTCAATCCAATTCTGACTTTTATTGTGCACCATTATATTGACTGGTTTTTGTCTTTTTAAATGTTGCTCTGCAATAGGTCTTTTAAAGATGGCTGCCTACCTGCACTGTAGAAACTGGCAATAGTTAAACCTAGGCTTAAGCAAATTGGCCTTGATGAGTCTGAAATGTCAAACTATCACCCTATCTCAAACCTCAGTTTCTTATCTAAGGTCCTTGAGAAGGTTGTCACTCTTCAGCTGCTTCCATATCTTGAGGTTAATGACTTGCTGCCGAAATACCAGTCTGATTTCCATGCCTCACACTCCCCTGAACCACTTCTCTTGCATCTTCTGTCTGATCTCTAAAGGGCCATTGACCAGTCAGAAGTCACTCTTCTTGCCCTATTTGATGTCAGTGTTGCTTTTGACATGGTTGACCACGATATTCTTTTATAGCGGCTCTCTGTCTCAAGTGGTGTCTCTGGTGTTCCTCCGGCCTGGTTGAAATCCTATCTCTGAATCCTGCATGTTTGCATCGCTTGGTTCTACCTACTCCCGTGAAGGTCCAGTCACATGTGGAGTCCTTCATGGTTTGGTTCTTGGACTGCTTCTGTATATACTATATACTGCTGATGTTGCACACCCGTTTGCTCCTTATAATTTAAAACACATATGTATGCTGATGATATTCAGGCCTATTCACATTCCAGCCCCACTAATGCGCTGCAGATCACTCGTGAACTTGTTGAAGCCTCTGACTTACTTCATTCATGGATGCACTCAAAGCGTCTTTTACTTAATCCAGCCAAAAACTCAATTCATCTGGTTTGGTACTTGAGGTCACCTCTCAAAAACCGATCATCTGTCTATGCAGTCTGCCTTTGCTGACCTCTCTTTCTCCTCTTCAGTCCGTGATGTTGGCATAATTCTTGACTCCGAGTTAACCTTTATGGAACATATTAACTCATTTTGTCGCAGTTGCTTCTATCATCTCCGCCAGCTTAGAGTGATTCAATGTATATTGCACATACCATTCACTTCTACTTTGATTCATGCATTTATTTGCTCAAGGCTTGACTACTGTGGTTCACTTTTTGTTGGTCTTCCATCGGTGCGTATTGATAAACTCCAGATGGTTCTTCGTTCGGCAGCCAGGGTGATTCCTGATGTCACAAGACGTGACCCCTTTAGTGAATATATGATGTCTGTTCTACACTGGCTGCCTTATCCTGCTCGAGTTGAGTTTCATGTGTTGAGAGCAGTTGCACTCTCTCTTTATGGTGCCACTCCATCTTACCTTTCAGAGCTACTCCATCCTCTTAGCTCAATCCCTGGTCGGCCATGTCTTCGGCCCACAAGCCATGGTCTTCTCAGTGTGCCCCAAACACAAACCTCTTTGTTCCTGAAATGAGGTTTTCAATCAGTTAGCCCTATCCTTTGGAATGCTCTTGATGCCAGTATGTGGGGCTTAGCAACTCCTAATTCTATGGCCCTCTTTTTGAAACGACTTAAAACATATCTCTTTGTCAGTTATGCAATAATTGGAGCGCCTCTGAGTGATTCTTTAGAAGAGTTTGTGCTTGTGTGATGGATGGTCTTTGTTTAGCCTTATTTTGATTTGATTTCTTTTGAATCAGTTGGTTGTTTACTATATATCCATATTTGTTTATCAGACAGTCTTGGTAGAAGTCCAGCGCTGTTGAGAGGATCTAGCACCGTCGGTAATCACGGGCAGATGCATAAATGCATTCATACATAAATGGATACATAAATGCATGCAAGTGCATCTTCAGACGAAGTGGTAGACGGCTTTCAACTGAGTAGTTCACAAGAGCTACCAGAGGCTTCGATGGGAGAATGAAAGAAGATAAGTAACTAAAATCAAACAATATTTAGTTATTTAGCGATCTAAATGCTATTTTGAACGGCACTGATCCGCACCATCAGCGAAGGCGGATGGGATGGGCACAATGGAGTGATACCCCCGCATTTTACTCTCGCTCTCATTGGACGTATCAATCGTGTTGTCTGGCAAAATCAGACGAAATCGGCAAACTATACGAATAAATAGGAGATTACAATCAATCCGAAATAAAACAGCGCAATAATAAATATTCTGTCGTGGAAATCTACCAATGGCAAATGAAAGGAAATGTCAATGTCAATGTCATCCTTAAGTGGTCAGAGGACACGAGCAGCACGATCCGTGTCTACACGATCGGCAACGGCCAAGAACATTGGATCGTCGTCTACCAACGGCATCCCAAGCCCGTAGGAACCGGCGATCGGATGCTCACCTGTAACCGAAAGCTCCTGTACGCAGGTATAACTCTCCTCGAAAATCTACCAAATAAAACCAACACCATCTTGTACGGCCTTAAGAGCGGAAGTCTCGACATATACGCATGCGCAATGCTGAGCACTGAGTGTGTAAGTAAGTTAAATAGTGTGAATTTCTATAGCACTAAAATTCGCAGTAGCTCCTTATTCCTAAGCGCTTAGTCTTAAATTGGCCTGATAAAACTATATGAGATGTCGCTATTTTTTTGCTATAGTCGCCTTTTTGTCAACTTTTGGTAAATAAATTTGATGGCCATATCTGCTTTTTTGCGCACTGTACGCTACTTTTTGTTCTTTTTCGGTTCTCGCTTGCAAACGAACAGACTGGATGTGCGGGCATCGCTCGTCTATCCTTCAGTTATCAAACCCGCCGTCAAATAGTTTGATGATCTCTGAATTGGAGAATAATGTAGACCCTCTAACTGTGCAACGAGTCTGTGGTTGCGTGATTCATCGACCGTCTAGCGCCGAGCAATGTCTGTGTATTCGGCGGCTGAACGCCAGCAGCGGACGCCGAAGAGGAGAGAGAAATGGCGGCCGCTGTTCCTTCGGTCTGAGGACGGGACGATCGAGCGCCGACGGAGACGGTCGGCGATCGGCATAAGAAGATACAGCGCAGTTTGAACGCTTCGATGGCCGAGCTACAGTTTGAAGCGCCGTTGGCGAATTTCGACGGCGAAGAGTGGAACGAATTCCACGATTTCCAGGCGGCCAGAGACCAGAGGGATATCGACAACTGTAACGAAGACGTCGTCGTCCCCGGGAGGAAGACGAGGCACTCGGCGGCCGTTCTCACCTCCGCCGTCGTTGCCCAGGACAGCGCCGTTGACCGGAGGAGTAGGGCGTCGTCGACGGATCTGGATGGTGGCTGCGGCAGCGGAGGAAGCCAATGCGGAGCGGAGGCTTCGTCGTTCAACGAGACGTTCTCGTCGTCGTTGGAGGATTTGGTGAATAATTTTGACGAGAAAGTGACCAAGTGCTTCCGTAATTACGACGAACACGTCGAGGAGATCGCTCCCGTTCAGATGCGAACGGCGGATGAAGTTGGAAACGACTGCCAGTAAATGTTCACCTACAGCCAGTGTTTATTCTAGGCCTTCTCGGGGGGGGGAATTTCTCCCCAAAGTTTTAAAATCCCCCCAAGATTTGTATGTGTTGCATGGGGATGGAAATTCCCCCAAATGGGGGATTTGAAGGTTTTTTATTTTGGAGAGGGGAAAAACCGTAAGGATGACAATTTTTTTGTTTGCCAAGGCAGTTGAGAAGTTTTTTCCTTGCAAGAGCAATTTAAAAGGATAAAAATATTAGGAAGGTTGTAAGGATGACCTTTTTTGCTTGTCACCACATTTTAAAAGGAAGAAAAAAGGGAGATAACTTTTTTTGCTTGTCAAGGTTTTTGGAAACTCAGACCTTGTCCTCCTCCCAAACATTTCAAAATCCCCCAATGTCAAGGTGGCTAGAATAGACACTGACCTATAATAGCTAGGGGCGTATCGACGGGGGGTGTATTGGCAGTGGTTAAACTGAGCCGGGCCCCGCCGCTGGCCCCGTTACCTCTGTTATGGGCCCCGGCACCTCATTGATCGGCCCCAACAAATATATCCCGGGCCCAGGGTTTTCACAGCGTAGGACCCTGGCACCTCCAATAAACCACTTTAACCATTGTATATCGGTATATATACACCCCCAAAATCAGACTACCTTTAAATTTTTAATGTGTTTTTAAGATTTTCAAAGTTTTAAAGATTTATATGCCCAAAAAAACTCAGATTATGCCCCCCCACAAATCGAATTCCTGGCTACGCCTCTGCCTATAGCCTATCACTGTTCACTGATTAGGACATGATCTAATTTAATTAACTTACGAGAATTTCAGATTTATCATTAGGGCCTACTGTGCATATATGAAATGTTTGCTTTAGGCCTATAGGCCTATGACGCTTTGGCAGAGCCATAACTAGGTGGGGGGCAGGAGGGGCAAGCTGCTCCGGGTGCAGTGTTGGGGGGAGGCGCCAGAATCCATGCCTTGATTTTTATTCACGGTGAGAGTTTTACAGTTAAGAAATTAAAAACGCCCACCGAAGGCATTGCCAGTATGTATGACAAGCAAAATAGGGTCATCACTGCTAACTTTATTTACCGGCACTACTCAAGGTGGTGAAAAGTCAGAAAAGCAAAAAAGGTCATCACCAGTTTTTCAGTTTTCAAACTATTTTGTAGGGGCAAAAAATTGCTACCTTGCCCAGGGCGCCAAATGCTCTCACTACGGCTCTGCGCTTTGGTAGTAATTCATAAGACTAAATTGATGGGCAGACCAATTTAAGGTAGACTACTCTCAGTGGTTAAAGTGGGCCAGGACCCGGCCCCAGCACCTCTGCTATGGGCCCCGGAAACTCGTTGATCGGCCCCGACAAATATATCCCAGGCCCAGGGTTTTCACAGCGTAAGGCCCCGTCTTCTCCAACAAACCACTTTTACCACTGACTACTCCTACACAAAAATTAGTCCTTTAGTGGAGAGCCTTCTTGTCTTCTTGACATTGCAAGACTGCTTCCATTAAAACTTAAAAGTTAAACAGCTTTTAGTTAGTGTGGCTTTGTTTTTGCATTGGTGCATGGTCATTCACAGAAATTTTTCCAGGGGGTGCACCTCTGAGTAGAAATAGAAAAGGCGCTATACAAAAGCTACATTGCATTAAACAGGGTCATGTGGAGAAAGAAACAAAAAGTGTTGTACAAGACTGTCAAGATCTATAGAACTAATTATAAATGTATAGTGCTACGAGAAAGTTCATTGGATTCTTATATAAATTCATATTTTAACTTAACACTATAGGTTGCTTTTTAAAATAATTTTATTTTTTACAAAGCTTAAAAATTTTTCCAGGGGGTGCAATTGTAGCATCAAACTACTCTAGATCATTGTTATATGCCACCTGCATTGATGTTTCACTTAAAATGGAGATCAGTTCCTGCCATGATGCTTGGATTTTTATTGCATTTTAATTGCTCAAACCCAATTCTTAAATCAACCATGTTTTTTTATAAATGTCATTTATTGATCATGTTAATTATGTGTGTGTGCAAAACTACACATTTGAAATTCATTGACCTGGAAATACAGTCATTTCTTAGCTAGACTACTAAGTCATAATATATCCATAATCTTATTCCCAGTAATGGATGTTTATGTTTTCTTCAGGCACCAACAATTTTTGGATTGAACCTAAATGGGTGAACTGTTCAGAAATTTCTTATTAGAAACAGGAAAAAATTAGAAACTGCCTGTGTGCATGACTGAGCTCTGCACTTATTTGCAGTTGCAGCCAGTGGCGTAAACCTGGCATCGACATTGGGGGGATAGAATAACTTTTTAAAAGTTGACCCCCAGAAATATAAAAATCCCTCCTCCATTATGGGGGATATTGCATATTATGGTGGGGACTTAAAATCGCCCATGAAATACGTCTTGATAAGCAAAAAAGGTCATCCTGATATTTTTATATTTTTTCCCTCTCCAAATGCCCTGACAACTAAAAAAAGGTCATCCGAAATGAGAGAATGCGGATTTGGCGTAATTCTGGCATCAACATCATAACTTTATGGGGTAGGATAGAATTTTTTTACCATATAGCCCAAAACATTGGGGGATAATTGATACTCTGTCCCCCGCCAACTAATTATTCGGGGGACCATCTCCCCGCCGTCCCCCGTGTTTTACGCCCATGGTTGCAGCCATGAAGTACTTTACCAATATAACTTCAATTGAAATACATTGTAATAAATTAAGACTGTCCAGCTACTATGCATATGATCAACATACATAGGCTATTTCTGCCATGTGGATTTAAGTGGTTGTACTGTACAGTATTATAATGGATACTCTAAACTTTGACAATGGTCAGTCTGTTGACATCAAGAACTTTACATAATTTGTCTACATAATTTTCTTTTTGAGGGTCTTAAGACCACAGTAGTCTGCCATATACAGTGTATCTCAGCTTATGAATATTGTTTATTTTTTGCTATGATTCTAATTTCAGAACTTGGTGGACACTGACTGGTCAATATGGAAACCTTTTGCCAATTAATTGGGCACAGAACTACAAGATACAACCTGGCACAAAGTTCTCTGTCTCCAGACTACATTCAGTGAGTTTTGGCCTTTAATTTCATTGAGAAAATTTCTAGGTGATAGCTATGATAGCATTTTTGGTGTTCAACCACTTATTGAAATTATATAAGCAGAAACAATTAATAATTAAATCTTTAATTATAAATTATAATACTCAGAAGTATAACTGACAAGTTAAATGTGATAAGTGATGACCTGTAGGCATATGATCATAAAATTCCCTCTAACAAGTAATGCATGTCTTATGGGGTTTGGATAATGGGGTTCTATGGCTCCTCCATACTCAGAATGGAAAAAAAGAAACCCAAAACGAATTTTCAACTACAAACCAAAGGGAAGAAGATCTAAAGGAAGACCTAAATTACGATGGGTGGACGGATTGATGAAAGAGGATCTGCACATGGCAGGGCTGAATCTCAATGGAAAAACTGACGGAAGACACCGAATGACTTTGGAGGAAATAGCAAAGGACAGAGCTCTTTGGAGAGATGTCATGGAGAAGTCAATAGCTGGACACAGCTGAAGGACAAAGACCTGACCTGACCTGATGGCTCCTCCAAAACTCAGGTTTGTCATCTGCCTGCTCTAGGATGAGTAAACACAACATCCTCCACCAAAAATAAATTTCCAGCTATAACCTTGCAAGGAATTTTTTGCTGCCAATCGCTAATCAATCAGTGTTTGTATTTGGTTGCTGCAAGTGTAGGAAAAATTTTTTGAATGAGTATTGTAGCCACACTTAACTGTTGATGCTTTGACCTTGCTTTCACATACTGTACATTCCTGATTCAGAATCAGCACTCATGCTATTGCAAAATTTAGCTGTTATATTAACATTTTCCTACTGGAAACTCTGCTTCTTTTTATTTGTGACAAGCAGAAAGGCTGTAGCATATCAATAATTTTCAAATTCAATTAGATTGATAAATATGTTGCTGACCACGGTATGAAGTTTACATTTTTTGCATATTGTCACTTGACCAGCACAAAGAATTATTTGTTGGTATATCATCAAAATATTGTACATACAGCTTATTTGTAGTACCTTTTGATGCACTTTTTGTGTGGCCAGTCATATTCGCTATTTAGTGATTCGAATCTTGTGTTTTGAAAGAATGTATCCATGTTTAGCATGTTATGTCCCCCAAAATTCATTGGCTCCACCATTGTTTTGTTTATGGCAGTTTATTTATGTCTGTTTATGCCTCAATCTCTGCTAACAACCGGTTCTGACGACAGCTGTAAAATTCATTTAATTGGCATTGTCTGCAGGTGGAATTACACTTCTTGCATCACATTTTAGATTTATTTGTATTTGTATTGACAAGACTTGAAATGTGCTGTGTTTGATTGGAGGGGATCTTAGAATCTCATTGCACCTGGGAACAATTCTTCATACAAAAGATTTTCATTTGGGGAAAGCTTTGAGATTGAACAGCAGTCATATGATATGATCCAGCATTCTCATTTATGCATAATTATTTATCATATATTCTTATATATGTCTTACAGACTTCTTTCCATAAAGCTCTTATAATGAGGATTGTTTTTACTTTGGCTGGCTAAAACCATTTGGTGCAAATATACATATTTATTGAGTGACGTCTGTAGTGCCAAGTGCATTCTTCTGTGATGTTTTCACTGCAATCTTTTGCCCTTGAACTTAGATAAGTTGATGTTGTTGTTTGTGATAACTAGTCTTAATATGATAGGTTTGCAGTGCTAGCAGTTTGCAAGGTGAGGCTAATACAAAGCATAGGTCACTAATATATGTATGTATAATGTATATATATATATGTATATATATATATATACATCTGTGTGTATGTATGTATGTATGTGTGTGTGTATAGTTAGTATACTTAACCAAGTGCTGCTTTACAATCTGCTTTACAATTTTACTGAATCAATATAAATTAAATGTATCCCCTATGTTATTTTTACCTCATTATAAATGTGTGCCTGCATCTGTATATATATATATATATATATATATATATATATATATATATATATAATTCTGCATTAAGAATGGTAGTTTGCAGAGGAAGTAAATTACATACCGGTAATAAGCATAGCCAATGTTTGATTTTTTGAGTTGGAGAATTGAGGTTGAGAATGACCCTCTGTGGGCAGTGGCGATTCCAGGATTTCTTGGTGGGGGGATGAATGAATTCGTAGAATGTTGGTGGGGGATGAAAATAGAAGGAAAAAATCAATAAACTTTGCCGAAAAAGGCTGGAAAAAGGGAATTTTATCCATTGTTTTACTAGACTTTTACTGAAGAATAGGTTGAAAGCAAAAAAGTCATCCCCATTTAGTTTTACTAGACTTTTAGCCAAAAACTAGGTTTCACGGGCAAAAAAGTAAGTCCGGTGGGGGGATGCATCTCCACTCATCCTTCATGTGGAACCGCCACTGTCTGTGAGGGTCATTAAATTTGGAGTGTTGCTGTCTAATCTCCATTTAAGGTAAACATTTTTGAGATTTTGAGATGGGAGTGGTCTGACCTCCTGCTTTTGTGAGAAATTGTCCATTTAGCAAGATGCATATTCATTATACCAAAACAAAGATATTGCCACCAGTTTCGTAACTTTGATGCACATTTTGTGAGCTTCTTTTCAAATACTTCGTTTGAGGGAAAACATTTTTCATAAGATCAGTGTTTAAAGACATCATGTTTAACAGCTGGAGGCATGCATTGAACTAGGATAGCAGATGTTTACAATATTGTCTAGTTTAACAGAATCTCAGAAAGCAGTTAATATTTTGACTTTTGCTTTTTTTCTGTTAACAGCTACTTATATGGTAATGCATTTTCCACTCATATGTATAAGAGCACATTGCTTAGCATTTTGGCCTTACATTGATGCACATGTTAAGAAAATGTATGCTTTGAAATATATCTTACCAAACTTATTGATGGATGTATTACTATTATTATTATTATTATTATTATTATTATTATTATTATTATTATTATATTATTATGGTTTAAAATGTTCAATTGTGGGCCATAAATATTGAACTGATTATAAAGGATAATGGTCTATTAGAACAGACTGAAATGTTGATTTTTTAATTGAATTTGTAAAATTTATAATTTGATTTTGAAATTTTCTAAAGTTAACTGATGATGTCATCTTTTTGCCTTCAAAATGATGCGCACAGTTTATGTTCATGTCCACCATAATACCGTGTGTTGCAATTCAGCATAGAATTGATTTCAAGATTGACTTACTGGCATGCTTGGTCTTGCACTCCATTCAGCCTTTTATATAAGTTCTCCCTACGTCATATTCACGACAGGACTGCAGCTATTCAACCAGATCTTCTTGTGTTATTGACATTTCAGATGCTTTACACTAGGACTGCCTTAGGTAAAGTGAACCTTTGTTGTGGCTGGACCCACTCTTTTGAACACACTACGATTGATTGAAGACTTAAATGTATCTGTTCTCAGTTGCCAAGGAAGTTCTTTGATTTGATTTGATAAATGAAACCCAGAGAGTATTTCATAATTAAACAGGATGCATGCTAAAATTACAAGACCATATCTACCTAGTTTATTATTTGTCATTTAGAAAATGGAATTTCTATCTTTGACTGCTTAGATCTTTAGTAAATCTTTACCTTCTGTGGAAAATAATTTGCAAATGTCTATGAACTTAGCTGTTGGTAGTAATTTGAAATTGCAGTTTAAGCTAGCATCCTGTTACTGATGTATATATTCTTGGCTATATTGGCTGATTTTTATATCTTTTATAAAGTTGAATTTCACAATATTTTTGTATATTTGCAATTTGCTTAATTCATTGTTCAATGCATTTTCTGGAGAATAGTGTTCCTGTGTTGATGTATTTATGTGGTAATAGGGATATTGTTACTGTATAGAGTCAGTTGTTGCAGTAGACTTTTTGTTTTTATGACTTTATATTTAGCTTTTGTATCTCATTAAATTTCATGTGTGAGGCTTTGATATCAGCTGTGTGATTAATGTTTTAGAACCTCGGCTATTCAGATTTAGATCTGTACGATGATGACCAGGACATGGACCGAGAGGAGGACGAGTTGTATTTTACAAATGACGATCTGCAGGATCCAGAGTCTCCGGTCTCATTGCAGGAACCCGTGATATCAGCTGAGGAAGTTATCAGCGAAATAGAAGCAATGATGGAGGAAGTGAGTGTTTGTTTTAGATTATGTTATGTTCTGTTTGGTGAAAGTGCATAACTCGTATGTGTTGTTGGATGTTTATTTAGCTAAAGTCTTTGCCATTTCTTCTGGTCAGTTATTTTTCTGTACCGAAACAGCTTATGCTTGAAAGCAATTGTATGAACTTTTACAGCATTTGTTAGGTCATAGCAAGCCACTTGAGTTTTATTTTAGATTTATTTTTAATGTTGTGTGTTCGTGAAGTGCAAGAAATACAACTGAGCAAGGCAACTGTGGATGAGAAATTATTGAGGAAAGACCTTCTAGTGTAAACAGTAGAACAAGTCTGTTGATTTTGAATTGGGCCTCTGAGATGCAGCAATGCCTAGTGGTTGAATGCTGAAACCTCAGAAGCAGTAGCTGAAAGAAAATTGGTTACAGCAGTTGATACATAAGCAGGGTCACAGAGACCAAAAATACCAAGAAAAGATCCAAATACAGAAATGCAGGTGACAGAAGGGAACAGAAGTTTGCTTGGAAAGTTTGCTGTAAGTATATTTATTGAAGATAGAAAATATGTGGCTTTGCCCTCTTGTGACAGACACCTCTATAAATAAAGGCTACAAAACTCACAATAGATGATTGATTAAGTTTCTGTGTCTTCCTATTTAGTATCAACTGTTTTGAATCATTTTATTCTCTCTCTTTGGCATTAGCTGACCCTTTACACTCTGCATTTGTTTCTCTCTTAAATAGTTTCTCTGAACCATCACTTTAGCCACTGAAATCATGTTATGTCCTTTGCTTTGTGACTTCTCACGAACATATTTGGATAGAAAGAGAAATTGGACAAAATTCCACTTCATATTATGTCGGAAAATTAGAATTATTATTATTTTTATTATTATTTATACAATTTATATAGCGCTGTACGCATGGCGTCTACCAAAGTCAAGGGCACTGTACATATTTAACATTCATAAGAAGTCGCAAATAAATGTGTCTTCAAGTTCTTCGCGAATTGTTCATAGGAATTCAACGAGGTTACAGGGTCCGGTAGAGCATTCTGCAGCCGCGGATTTCCCCTTACAACCGAACGCTCGCCAAATTATTGTTTAGTGAGCACTCTAGAAGAGAGTAAGGAGTTGATTGATGTCTGACTGGTGAAATTAATGGGAGCAAGACAAATATTCAGGGAATAAAAAGCCCTGCTCTATTGTCCAATATTGTTACCACTCTGCTAAATTCCCGCTCCTCATTAAGGGAATACTTGATTAATAAAGCAGTTGTTAGAATGTGATTTTGCAGGTACTAAAAGTCCACTCTCATAGTAGGGCCCCTTTTCTGTTATCAAGGTTCCTGGCCACTAGAGACCTTGGCAGTTTGGCTCTATGGCTCTAATTATTTTTTGCCTGGACTGCAGAACCATGCTCATATGATCCTCGGCTGATATCGATCACAGAGACCTATTTATGTGAAGCTGGCTTCTTTAGCATTAGCTTATTTTTGTATGTTCTGGTTATTATTTATTTGAATCTCAAACAAGGTCATACTCATACATAGCAAATGTGGCACAATGATGAATGTCATTGAGTGGAACAAGGTAAGTTTACTGTTATGTTGTTTTGCAGAATGGGTGTGATTTGCATTGCTGTAGAACAACACATTCTGGAAGCCAAATAACAGTATGTTGTTTTGATGCACAAGAGGCTTGCAGAAGCCTTATTTAAACATATTATTTTCAATAAACAAAATGGTTTTTATATAAAGCTTGATTTTGTATGAACCAACTTTTTCATTTTGCCAAATAAATTTTTTTTTCAGTTGATGTGTGTATGTATACTGGCCAATTTATATAGCACTGTAAGCATAGCTAAGTCAAGGACAAGGACAAGACAAATACACCCACATACTATACAGTATGTGGGTGTACTACTCTCTGAAAAGGGAGTACTTCATTCAGTCTTTGCTTGAAGGTCATCCGGGAGTTGATCGTCCTTACATAAGGTGGAATAGAGTTCCATAGGAGTGGTCTGCTCCATGAGAACACGATCACCAAGGGCAGGTATTTGAGCGGGGCCAGAATGTAAGAAAAAAGAAAGTAGATAAGGACAGTGGGAATCTCATTAATCCATTCATGTGCATCACTAAGAGAGGAAGATGATAATAGCTGTTCATTGTAGAGTGGCAGCGGCAGCAGGCTGAAGAAGTTGTGTGAGGTACTCTGGATTGTTCTGGCCGGTGATAATGCTGTGCATAATCGGCCATCTCTTGAAAACTTTTCGTTCCGGAACTCTAAATCAGTGGAGGTTATCTCTGAGCATTGTGCAAACTAGACATTTTACATAGCCCGTGCATGATGAGACAAAAGTTCTTTGAAGTGAAAAAAGTTAATCTGTGCGAACTTTTTAACCAGACAGCAGACATGCCAGAGAGCCTGAACATCATTGACTGAACCACTGCTTATACTCCTCAGTTGCATTCTTTTTAAACTGTATAGTGTATACAGAACGATGGTTAAGAAAACAAATTGGAAAAGAATTTAAATGTAGCCTAACTTTGTATCTGGTTGAGATGTAGACCTACAGCAATTGATTAAATATGTTCATGTGAGCTTATTTGCTTGAAGATAGGAAAAGGCTAATGTAAGACTCTTTAAATATCTTTCAACTCAATATATTTCATACATTCTGTTTCTTCCATTTTATTCTGGGTTCTTCCATTTTCACAGTGGGAGGAATTCACTGCACTGAAGTCTTGGTAATATTAGTTTTGTCAAAGGTGATGGAAACTTATTCACGTTCACTTATCAAGGCAGGGACCATAGTAACCTGTTGTCAAATACGGAAACAGTTTTTGCTGATAGCTGGCTGTGCAACAATATCACCTAATTTATTCAGTTGTTGAATGTAGTTCTTAATGAAGGATGCCTTTGGAGTATTAACCTCTTTGCCCCAGTGCTGTTATTGATCATTATGTTGCTGTGATGTAGACTATAGGCATGTGGCAGTGAAGGGGTTGTATGAAATGTTCAACTAATAAGTAGTAATCTTCATACTGTTTTAGATGTCTGTTGATCAGATGAAAAGTTTATTTAATAAAGTTTTTCATTTGAACACATAAACATCTTTCGTTTAAATGAATGTGTGTTCAGTTATGCACAGAATATGAACTGATTAGTTGAAAAGTTCAGTTAACCCTTTCACCCTGTAAGACCAATACTTTGACTTCACAACCAGTTACACAGGTTATGCAGATCACTGGGTTAAAGGAAAAGTCAGTTAATTTACTGGTAAGAGGCTCAGTTTTACAAGAAAGTTCATAATTATGAAAAGGGTTAATTTTAATAACTTTTCAAGAGGAATTTTGCCCTCAGGTAAGCATCTTATTCAACTTCCATGCAGCATCCTATTAAATATTGGATTAGATTACTGCATTTCTAGTTGACTGCTTGCTTTCTATGGCTTTTCATGCTGCTCATCCGTTGGTAGTGAATGTGCAATGTGATTCATTCATAAGAACCATCTGATTGTGTAAAAGGCAGCAATGTTTCTCTTAAATCTGTGCTTCTATTTAGTTAATGCTTACTTACACCTTGCTTCTCTGTTGTACTGTAAATGTGTTGCTGCTGGTGAATCTCTAAATCACTGGCAGGCTTATTGGTCTTGCAACTAGTATTGTTCAAGCCTTTTGAGAGTCAGTATCATCACTTCACAGAAATGGGCTAGGATTTTTAAAATGTTCATATTTGGAAATTCTAGCATACGTTTAGGTATTAATTTAGTTAAAAGCCATTATACTTTTTCCTTTTTTTTCTACTTTTGACCAGTAATGGGTAAAATACATATCTCAGATACAGATACAGATACTGCATTTAAAATGTATTTAAGATGCAGATACAAGAAACCCTAGACAAAATGTATCTAGATACAGATGCTTTTAAAATGTATCTAGATACAAGATATGTCATAAAATACATTTTCATTAGTCGAAGGTGAGCGTCTGCACAAACAGAATAATGTAAACAAAGTTGTGAAATTTCTTAACACTTAAACAGCGCCATATGGCAAACAAGTCCAATCCTGTCCTTAACAATCAATATGTTCAACAACCATTTTAGTGTTAACACAGTCTACTGAATGAGGGAGGCATTTGCTTTTAGTAACAGCAGCTTTGTTTTGTAGATTTGCAGTATCTTGTATCTTGAGGCAGTGAAGATACTAGATACAGAACAATAGTATCTAAGATACAGATACAAGATACCGATACATTAAAGTATCTAGACACATTGTCAAAGATACAGTTTTAGTATCTTAGATACTTATCTAGATACATGTATCTAAGATACTACCCATCACTGCTTTTTACTTTTTCCTACTTTTTCCTTCCTTTCTCAGATTAATATTTTTGCCTTTTTTGCCTACTTCTTTATGATATGGAATAATGACAAAGCAAGTTGCAATATTCATTGTTTGAGTATTCTTCACAAATGAAGCATTTGTTTAATATACTTTTGTCTAGAATTGCAAAAACAGTTCCTAACCCTAGACAATTTTAGTAGTTATTGAATTTCTTTAAACAGATTGTGCAATCAATTTTGTGAAGTAATGCATGAAATATTGGGACATTTTTTTCAAATTATGTTACAAAATATATGGTTAAAGTGATTACTGATGCATTCATTTAAAGGATTTTTAAAGGACAATTAAAAAAATATCAGATGACCTTATAATTTCTATTACAGGTAATAGTTTTAAAGCTTATACTGTAGCAAAAAATCAGGAGTTGACTCTTTTAGCACTGCTGCCACCACCACCACCACAACCACAGCCACCACCACAAACAACAATAACAACAACAACAACAACAGAAAGCAACAACAACAATAACAAAACAACAACATTCTCTATTTCAGTTATGCAAATAGATGAATTACCGGTACTTAAGTTTACCGGTATTTGTATTTCTCAGTGAATCACATCATAACAAAGAGGAAAATAACAACTGCAGCAATAACAAAAACAATTATGATCTTATATCAGAAGTTATTCTCTATTTTGTTTTAAAACTTATCCTATCAAAAAAACATAAGTAATCTGACTTCTATTTTTGCACATGGTAGAAAATTATGAATGAATAAAAATTAAATTTGTGTCTAATGAAATGGCTTGCTTAAGTTTAATCGAATGGGTCGTTTGAATTCTATTTGTATTTCCAGACTGAATCACATTCATCAAATTAAAGCAATGATAGAATTTTAGTAAGAGGAAAATAACATCTGAGTCATGCAGTTTAAGGCTGCAGCCACATAATTCAGCCTGCTAATGAAATGGAATTTATGCCAGACATATCCTGCTTTAACTTGGTTTTTATAATATGAATTGTGAATTTTTGCATGATATGTCATGAAAAATTTCATCATCAATCCTTTTCATGATATAACTTAGAAGTGGCGTAGCCAAGGGGTTGGGGGTTAAAACCCCCTTGGTTGACTGACCAAAATTTTTTATTCTATATCATTATTCTGTGGGTGGAGGGGTGCCAAAATCTGGTTAAAGGTAGCAAAAAAAGAAACAGAAATATCAATATAGTTGTATAGTCTGTCCATGTTTAATATGTTTATATAACTATATAACTAACTTGACAAAGTGAAATAATAAATGACGACTTTTTTGCTTGTCAGGATTTTCTGATTATCTGAAGTTGAGGCAATACCCCCCCTCCATTAGGGAAATCCTGGCTAATCCACAGTAACTTACCTTTCGATGTTAAATTGCTCAGATAAGTGAGAAAAAGCAGGATGTGGTAGAGAGTTGATTGTGCAATCGATATAACTTGAATTTGTTTTCTGAAGGCACAGAGCACAGTGGATAGAAGAGTGAAACACAGCAGTGGAGTTAGAGGACCTTTAGAGATATTCATGCAAAAGCATTGCTTTGTTTTGGAAGGCAGCATGGTTATTATTGCTTAGATTGATGAATAAAGGCACAGTGCTTCTAGGATGGTAGTTTTATTTTGTCCAGCTGCTTTGCTGAATAGTGATATATGTGTCAATTAAACCATTGATTTGTTATTGATTTTCTTGGTCGCTGGTGTCCCGAACAGTGACAACCATTTGCTTGCTTGCTTGCTTGCTTGATAAGGAGGAGTGTTGGTTTCAGACAGAGGTTTCTGTAATCATTTAAGATTTCAAGATGTGCTGCTGTTCCTTGTTTGGTTGATTCTGCTGCACTGCTGTTGTTATGCTGGCTGAATGCGTGTCATGTGTAATGGTGGTATTGTTGAAATCTGGCTTCTTTACTGTGCATTTCTGCATTGGATATAGCCACCATTTATATGAACTATGCAACCGTGCATGCAATCAATTTTAATGTTTGCTCTCCAAATATTTTCTAATGTACACTGTACTCTTAGGAAACAATATTGTACATCTCATTCTTGTCTCATATTTGCCACTTCATCAGTTCCAGTTCTTTATTGGTGCATTATCGATATAGCAGAGCAGTCCACTAACTTTTCGCATAATGCGACAATATTTTCAGCAATTTTGTTTACAACCCACTTTGAAATTCTGAATGCATTTTTATGTAATTTATTGTGGTAATTAATCACTGTTCAATTTAGTGCGTGTCAACGCGTTTACTCCTTTGAGTGAGGACAAGCCCTAATGACGGTTGAAAATGTTGGTATTTCGACACAATTCTGCTATAAAAAATCTAACACCGATGTAATAATGTAATGTAACAGAATATTTATATAGCACTTCTTCTGAAGAATCACTCAGAAGCACTTCCACTGCAATTACTAGATATTGATAAGGAGAAGAGTTTTAATTCGTTTCATAAAGAGAGCCACGTAATCGGCAGTTGCTAAGCTATGTTTACTTATAATGATAATAAAATTTTATGAATTTTTAGCCATTTTAAAAGACAGACAACCACCAAGTACAATCGAACAGCTAGCGCATTAAAGTAGCTGAAATTCTAGAACCTAGACAATGAACAATGTGAGGTATAGTAACTCTGTTCCAACTGACGCATACTAGCTGAGGGGTTGATGATAATGCTTTTTCTTTGATAAGACACTACATTTCTATCAAAGAGAATACAGAAGATTTTAAAAACATTTATTCATTTTTTATGCAGAAGCCATTCTTGTAAAAAAAGGCTGCATGCTGTGCAGAAACTGGGTTAAAAGGAGTAAGTGTATGAATCCCAAATACGAGCACTCATTTGTCAATTGTCCTCTGAACTAGTACAGAATGAGGGAGACAATGTGGGTCTTTCTGAGAGATAATACAGGCAATATTGGACTCAGCTGCCGTCTTTCAGGGGATAGAAGCCTGGATTGACCTAATGCATTTACTCTAACTACAAACAATCTATCACCTTCACTTAACAAATCCACTCCAACTGCCAGTAAAGCTACAAAGCTTGCATGCATTTGAATGCATGTCCAAAAAATTATTGTAGACACAAATTCACCCACTAATACAGTTGTGTTTAATGTGGAATGCATAATGAAATGTGGCACTCTCGGCTGAAGTATACACCGGTATTTAAATATTTATGGAAGAGAATCTCATTGGATGCTTGAAGAAACCTTCACAATCAGGGTTTTTTCACCCAATATGCTAAAGCACTAATATGTTGCAAATTGTTTTGACTTCTTGTAGCAGCTTAGCATAATATTTCATATGTGGAATTCTAGGATATGTCTTCATCTGAATGATTTGTAATTCAGTTCCAAATTTGTGAATTTAATTCTGCATAGTTCATGGGATCTTGATATGATATGCTGATGTCTGGAGGTTAGTTGTTTCTCCTCACGACCTTGTGGCCTTGTGGATTTTCTTTAATACTTTCAAGTGCCAGTCGTCCTGGAGCCAGTGTCTCCATCTGCCTGTCATTTTTCAGTCTCTGCATCTATATGGCAGCATTACTGTTTACAAGATGGCTGGACCCAGGACGTTCCTTATTTTTTCGTAATAGCCAAACACAAATTATCCTTACCAACTGATTTAGCTGGTATTGGACATGCTATGTCAGTCTTTTATCTTTTGTTAGATTGTAGATTTTATGCTTAAGGAAAAATTTGATCAAAAGTAGCATTGTACATAAATTGAATGCAAGTTAACATTGCAGATAAACTGTATGTTTGAAACTTTTCCACAGATTTAACCATGTGCAGCTTTTAACATAGCAGGCTTGGAAATTCTTTGCTTATGGTTACACATGTTAGATGTACAGAAAATCTGTTGACACTGTAAATGTGTATAATAGACACATGGATGCAGAGTGCAGTTCTTGCTCTCATTGATTGCCATTTGCATTTTATTCCTTTGTTGGTCTTTTGTCTTAAGGTAGGTCCAAGAGCCCAGTTACAATTGCCCATTTTTTTTATTAAGTTCCTTGCTTGATTCAGTGATTCCAATGAATAAGACAATAAAAATTATGTGAAATAATATGGCTGAGAACTAAGAATTTGATTATAAAACTGCACATAAATTACCGGTAACCCCTTTACCGGCTTTGACGTCTGTAGGCATCAAGCATTAACTTCCATTAAACGGTTAGGAAGCCTAAAGGCATCATGCAACTTTTGGAGTCATTCGTAAACCGTCTATGACGCCTCAACCCATCATAATGAAAATAACCTTTAGATATGTATTGATTCGATAGGTATCAGCATTTATTTCATATTTATGTGTGATATCTTTGGAATTTTGACCTAATAGACACATGTACATGCTTTTACGAAGTAAGACTTACTGTATGTGTGTGTCCGACAAAGGGGTGTTCGAGCTAGAAGTAGTATATCTCTACCAAAAATGATTTGATTTTCAAACTTTTTGATTTCTTTTGTTCCACTGACATTCTCCTACAACTTTGCTGCTAATCCAAATAGGGTTACCACTCAAAAATGTTTGCTGGAGAGGTTTGAAAATTTTTTATGGGGAATTTTTTACACCATAAAGTGGACCCTACCCCACATTTTTATTTTAGCATGGATGGTTAGAAAGAGCACTAAAAAAGCTAAACAATAGTTTATAACTCATCTTCCTAGTTTTTATATAACCAGAGATATAGTAAATTTGAAATTCAGCTTTGAAATATGCTGTTCTCCAAAAATAAATGGCCAGTACGGTGATGGCTTCGAAAATTTTAATGTACAGTAAAGGGATTAATCTACTAACACTGAAGCAAATAATTGTTGGCTGTTATTATAATTGATTGAGACCCACTTGCAATGCTTCATTCATATCTGATGATTTTCATCAGAATCCTTCTTTTAAGAATTTCAAGTTGATACTTTTACTTGCATATTATTGTGCACTGCATATCTATTTGTACAGTGTAGTGATCGTGATGTGTCGTTATCAGCATAAAGAATCAATCAAGCAGATGCAATGCAATGTAATGTAGCATTTATATAGCACCCCGTACATTTCTACTCTTAAGATGCCATTGAAAAGTACAGTAATTGCATGAATTTGTAATATATTGAATTTAAATGTTAGATTAAAAATTGCTACATCCAGGAGACAGACTTTAGTCCAAGCAAATTCTAGGATCCATACTCAAATATTGATAATTTCTAATTGCCATCCATTTGGTGTCATATCTGAGCTTCTGTTGTATAAGAGATTTTAATGCGCAGGATACGGCTCCTGAGAGAACTTCGTCAAGTGAACACAGTAAATCTGAAGACACCACAACAAGCAGTTCAGAGGGTTCTTCACCAGGTGACATGCATAGATCCACCATGTGGTTTGAAGACAGTGAGTCCATCTCTTTTGTCTAGTGATTCTTAAAACATCTAGTGGCCCATAAATGAATTGGGAGAATGAAAGAATTTGACACACAAAATTTTATAGTTCCTGCTTTTTGCTGACAAAAGCATTCAGCCAACAATTGATGGATGGCAGCACATCTTATTATGATCAGCTTTAGTAAATTCACTCTCAGAAAACTGCTTAGTATTGCAAATGACTAAACTGAAATTATTACAAACACACTCTTATTAGGCATTGTATTATATGCATGCAAGACTTGAACTTTAAACAAGAAAGATAGTCTCACACCACATATTTGAAATGAAGTGCTACAGAAACATCCTAGGAACCAGATAGTCTGACAGGATCAGCAAAAAGGGTAAAACAAAGAATGAGCATAAGGAAAGACACTGACCTCCACCTGGCCGACAACCCACCTTGTCCATAGCGATTTTAAGAAAGATTAAGCATAAGAATAACAGCTACCACTGTAATACTTTCCAAAGCGCTGTATAAATGTATGAGATTTTACTTGCTTACTTACTTACATCCAAACAGTCATTGAAAGGAAACTGTCTATTTGGCCATATCTGCAGAATGAATGATGAAAGGCTGATAAAAAGGATCGTGCTCAATGGAAGGCGAAAACATCAGAGGAAGACCAGGAAAAGAATGGATAGACAATATTAAAGAATCTTGCAACATGGACTTACAGTATATGAAGCTTACAAAGCCACACAAGGCAGAGACAAATGGAGGAGGCAAACTCAAATTGCAATAGACACCAATGAGTATTGTACCTATGTAGAAGAATGATGATGATGATGATGCAAATGACAAAATGACAATAAGCATGTCACATTATTACACTATATATATATATATATATATATATATATATATATATATATATATATATATATATATATTAGTGCCTCAAATGTACACAAAATTTTAAAAGTAGATTTTATTGAAGTGCTTTTTATTTAAACTGTTCATTTTCTAATAAAAATCATTGCTACCAAGTTTGGCATTCATAGACCCTTATTAACCACTGTCACACTTACATTGAAAATTACAAATATGGTCATTCCATGACAACGCAGCCAGTATTTAAACAATTGTTCACCACACCATCTCAGAGCTGCAAGAAATTTGCAGGGTTTGAAGTACAGCTCAAGATGAGTAAATCTTGAAATTTTCAGCTAGTTTTGTCAAAAACTCTCAGAGATATGATATTTTGAAGATCTGAGGCTAATCAATATCTTGAGAAAAACAGCAGATATCAGGCTGAAATTTGCAGTGATACACTTTTCCCAGCTGAGTTGACTGGTGTATTAATCTTTATCATAGGTACTACACAG
The DNA here is from genome assembly GCA_018105865.1 of Metaphire vulgaris. Taxonomy (NCBI): domain Eukaryota; kingdom Metazoa; phylum Annelida; class Clitellata; order Crassiclitellata; family Megascolecidae; genus Metaphire; species Metaphire vulgaris. The sequence goes on along the minus strand of CM030839.1, from coordinate 7,295,368 downwards.
CATGCTCTAATAATGTCCAAACATCCCATAGCAGCCAGTTTTCACCGATATTTGGCCCGGTAATAACATGAATCAGCAAAACGTTAGACTATGTTTGTTGTGTCTTTATTTAACTACATATAGGTACTCATCAACTGCAGACAGGATTTCTGTCAATGATGAGACCTTGTACCCACTATGTTCATACCAATATTTAGTTGCGACACTAATAACAAATGTCCTTTAAAAGTAGTCCAATTATTTAGTACCAAAAAGGCATTTAACCAAAAACTGTTGAACTTTATGCCACTGTAATCAAGACTATTGCAAAGTATTCATAATAATCAATGAGTTCTATGACGTGTCACTGGCATACGGATCGGTGTCATCGACTAGATGCTGTGGCTCTTCTGAGCGTTGGGAAACTGCTTGAGATGGATGCCACTCAACAACTTGTAGCAAGTATTGGCGTTGTCGTTGTTGAGGCAGTTTCTATCTAGTGAAGACCGAGTCCTTGTTGTGGTTCTGAGCGAAAAAGGCTATTCCAGTCGAAACATTGCAGCAAAGGTCGGCTGTAATCAAAGCATGGTTGTGCGCATTTTACTGAAGCACAAGGATACCAAAAGTCTGACAGATCGACCCGTTGCGGTCGGCCCAGGAAGTCAGCCACCAGAGGCAATAGAGTCCTGATCAGAACATCTCCTGCTAAAGTTTCCTGAACTTCTTCTGAGAGAAAACTATATAATTCATTAGTAAGGCCTTGCCTAGAATACTGTGTTGTGTCAGTCATGAGAAAAAGTTTTCTTCAGTGATGAAAGCACATTTTGCAGTCTATGCAACCATGGCATGATTTTTATAAGAAGGTTTATGATGAAGAATAGAAGCCGGAGTGCCTAAACATGTCAGTGTTAACTTATGGTGTGTGGATGCATGGCAGCCAGTGGGGTTGGGAGACTTCATATTGTTGACTGGATGGTGAATGCAGATAAATACATTGACATTCTAGAGATATTCTAGAGAAATGTATGCTGCCATCAGCTAAACAGCTGTTTCCTAGCAAGTATATGTTTCAGGACTGCAATGCACCCTGTCTCAGAGCGAAAACTGTTGCTTGTAGGAAGAAGAATCATGGAGTTCAGTCCATTGATTTGCCGGCTCAGTCACCTGATTTTGACACTATTGAGAACTTGTAGTAGTAGTGTACATACTGTACAATGTACAGTAGTAGTGTCCGCCGAGATTACCAAGAATCAGCCGCTAAAGTAGTTAGAATGCGCACCATATCATGCGAACTCCCGCGAGTGACCATTTTAGTAAAGATTCGAGAAATCACACAGTGGCCATATTTCCTCATAAAAGTCTGGGAAAAGTGCATAATCAAGTGACATCACATACAGAAATGGAGGCAGAATTAAAATTGATACAAAACAATATATAATAACCACCAATTCTACAAGAAAATCTGATAATAATATCAAAAATTTATTAAAATACTTCGGTTTTGCAGCCGATGCAAGACTTTTCACACACTGTAAATATAGGGGTCGTGTGACAGTACTAAATATGTTTAGATTCGATTGGAATTTTTCCCAATTTGTTTTTATCCTAAATGGAACAGGAAAATGCAAAAGCACTTTGAAAAAGTATAACTTTGCAATTGAGGACCACCCTAATATATATATATATTGCTAAATGTCATGTTATGCATAGTTATGTCAATCTTGTCTTGTTTGACATTGGTTGCTATCCAGGCTCCTTGCATAGTTTTACTTTGCTTTCATATTGCTTGGCTCAGAGCTTATGAGATACTCAGAATTATCTATTTCAGTATGTTTTTACTCATATTGCTGAAAATGCAGAGAGTTCACATTTAATTTTAATTTTGTATTCTCTCAGATTCAGATTTGCTTTCACCAGATTTTCTGTTAATTGTTTAGTAATAAAATGTTCATGAAATATGCATTAATCTGTTACCAGGTTTTGTTTTAAAGAGAATTTTACTGTGCGTGTTTGCTGTTAGTTATAGTTATAGTTTTAAATGTTTAATTTTTTTGCTTAATAGCATCATATTTTAAAATCTTGAAAATCATTATTGCAATGTTTATGCCCTTGCTTTATTTTTCTCTGTAGGTTTGAAACGGCTGTCGATTAACGCACTCTGTCAGTTGTATGATGAACTGGATTCAGCCGTTAAGGAATATTCTCAACTCTTGTTCCAGGAAATTTCTTTGAATGAAGAATTGAAATATGAGAAAGCACTGAATAATGACTTCATTTGTCTCATGATTAGTTTGCAAAACAAACAGAGAGAGGCCAAGTTGGATATGGATAATGCATTGAAAAGACAGACAAGAGAAGGGATGGTAAGGAGCCTTTTCAAACTACCATCTTTTCTGCCTAACAGAACACAGCTTGTTTACATTTCACTTTAATTTCTAGTTTGAATATGCTGGGAAAGTGAAATTGGGTTTAACAAATATTTTACACAGCCAGAGTGCTAGTGAGCCATGTGAAGCATTTATTTTTAGCAACAGATTAATCATAATACAGCACCTTGTTTCTTAAGCTAAGGCTTTCAAAGGATCATCATGTAGTGATGAATATTGGTAATGTACCATCTTCGGACGGGAAGTTAGCAGAGTTGTAACAACACTGGATGATACAGCAGAAGGCCACTGGTTCGAAACCAGCAGGAGCCCAGAGGTCAACTCAGCCTTACTCACTAAAGGGCAGAGGTAAAATGAGGAGCAGCATTAAGATTGAGGTAAAATGTGGGTCTGGGGAAATAAATGGCAACCCACTCCAGATTAATGACTAATGACTAATGCCACCTACATCACTGATTGCCTAGATCGTAAATAAAGCCGGAAACCAATGCTCGGACTCGAGTAAGGGACATACCTTTATCATCTCTGCTGAAAGTGTAATTCTCATTTTTGGAATTTTGTGATGAATTTACTGAAAGGTTATCATTGTTATTTTTCTTCTTCAGTATCTCACTACAGTAATTCCATACCAAGCATCTGGAGGTCCACCCACCATTGAGCAGCTGCAAGTTTACATAAAAAGTAAGAGCAACAGAAGCAAACTGTTTTTGTGTCAAACAATTTGCATATATTCATGACTATTAAGTGAAAGTACAGTAGTTGTGCAAGTTTTTTTATGGAATCTGCAAATCATTTTCATTCATATCCATTTGAAAGTCATAGTCCAAATCACTGATGATATTTATGTGAATTTTACTTATTTAAGAGCAGTAGCAGATTCTTCATATATCTCAGTAGCTAATGCTAGCTTGGAAGTTCTGCATAAGAAATGCAGTTTTTCATCATTTGGATTTCATTGAAACTGTTTTGTTATTTGCTTAGATGTATCTGGTTTACAGATTATGGACAATAAGGTGGTCCTCAAATGCAGAGTTAAACTTTTTCAAAGTGCTTATAAATGCATTTTCCTGTTCCATTTGGGACAAAAACAAATTGGGAAAAATTCCAATTGAATCTAAAAATATTTAGTACTGTTGCACAACCCCTAGATTTAACACTGCAAGCCAGAAATGAAGGGCGGTATGAAGAAACAAATTTTGTTACTTACTTACTTGTCTGTTGGTTAATTAAATGTTTAATACCGGTATATACCATTCTATGGTTGAAATATTCTAGGAATTATTGTATAATCAAAACATAACAGATGCCTTTGAAGTTTTAACTAATATTTAGTTAATATTGAAAATGTCACTACAATAGTGCAACAGTTACTGCAGAACATTACTGATATCATTCACCAGCACCAATGTAAAATCAACCAGGCAACAGGACTATGTGTGGTTGATTGACTTTTCAATTGAACAACTGCCAGGAACCCGTCTGCCAGGTTGGGATGAGGTTCTCCAGTGTAATACTTCATGCTACATCGCACTGAGAAATTAGATTTGAGGAGTGCTGTAACAGCTGTTGTTCATTAAACATTATGTGTCTGGTAGAAAGCACGCATTCCCACTGCAGATGATCGAAACATCATTGCAAAAATCGAGAGAGAAGTGGAACAATATACACTGTAGATCAATCCTTAAGAGAAAGAGCCGAAGATCTGATCCTGAACCTCAGGTAAAGAAAGAGGAGGAGTTCCAAAACAGTCTGTATGATTTATTTGACTTTGTGCATGTTGATGCACTTGAGATCACGAAAATTCCTGAAGACTGCAAATTTCTAAGAGCACAACGAGAGTCAAGTCGGCGTGGCTACATGGTTGGCATTGACAATGTGCTATCAGCTAAAGAACATCAGGTCTTTCAACGTTCACCAATTGTTGACTAATAGACAGCAGTGTGAGAAAGACAAGCAAACAGCTCATGATGAGGTTGCTGAGCATGTTTTGTCATCAGACAGCAGTGATGATGCCAATGATCTTGACAGCTTTGCAACCACAGGTCCATCAGCCACAAAACAGCCTTGTTGTACAAAAAGCATGGTTACACCAGAACTGACAGATAATTTTGTTAAAACTGATTAAATATTGTGTTTTCATTTCAGTTCTTTTAGCCATTGATCAAGACAGTCCAGCAGTTCCAGCTTTACTAACAGATTATATACTGAAAGGTATTCATTACATGCTATAAATTTATTATCTGTATTTGCTGTATAATTTATGAAGAGAGGCAATAAGGGCAATGGTGAAGAAGATCTGCATTTGATGGTTGACAAATAATACTCATTAAATGAAAATTTGGCTTATTTATCTTCATCCAGTGTTTTTATATCTCAGTGGGGCTGGGCAATTGAATCTCCCTGCCACTGTTTAATGATGGGAGTTTTTTGTTTTGTTTTTCTAGAAGTTTGGTCTTTGAGTCCAACTCTCCAAATTATTTTTGTACAGATTGAAGGGTTCCGCGACAACAATTCATCTACAGACTTTTCGTCTACGACAATTCGTCCATACACTTTTGGTCTACTGACAATAGGTCTACTACAATACCTTAAACTAACCATAACCCAACCCCTATCTCTAACCCTAACCCTAGCAATAACCCTAACATAAACCCATCCTAACCCTAGCCAAAATATCGGAGTAGACCTAATGTCGGTAGACGAAAAGTCTGTAGACGAATTGTCGTGATAGCCTACCAGATTAAAGGACTGACTTATTTTGTCTAAGTTATAGTCATGCTTGTGAAATGTCCAAAATAGTCTGAGGTGCGCCAATGTTTAAATCTGAGGTCAAATTTCTTGCAGCATAACTTGTAATATTTTAGTTGATGTAGTCAATTGTGACAGCATTTCCCAACCTGTTTTAAAATGTACAGTTGTACACCCAAGCAAGCAAGTGAACTTCGCACATGCCCCTAGGCACATGGCACAGTTTGTTTGTTTTACTGTTAGTCTTTTGTTTTTTTATTGCATTTAAATAAATTTTAGAGATCACTTCATGTTTTCTCTAAAATGTGCTATATGACCTTTTTTTGCTTCTCAGTAATTTTGAACTCCATTCACAGACTCTTTTTTGCTACAGTTACATGAAATCTGCCCTGTATATAATCCTGTTTTTGCTCAAATTGATTCTATATACTTATTGACTGTTACCCTTCCCACCAATCTTTAGATCATTATCTCTTTTTCTATTTTTTAGAAATTCTTATTTCTTTCGTGTACCTCTTTGCAACAGCTCAGGTACCCATTTGGATAAGTGTACCACAGTTGGGAATCGCTGAATTAAGACATTATAAGGACAGATTAGCATATACCCCTGGACTGACTCAGTTGATAAATCTGGGTTATGTAGATCCCTTCATATTACATGATGATCGCACATATGAAAACAAAACTAATGATTTTCCTTGTTCATGCTTGCACCTATAAACAACTCTGTAAAAAGGGCTGTTTTCATATTTTTGAAGAGTTAAGAACAGTTTCTTCAAATTTCTTTGCTGAAGAATTAATTAAATAATTAATTTGCAGTTGCCAGCCTATTGTATGTAAAATGTTTTTGTCTATGTGTTTACTTTCAGTTTTATGTCCAACGACCTGAAAAGCATCTTGATCACACATCAAAACAGTTCACTTTATGACACTTCGTCATTGTTCACAGTGATCTGGCTTTGTAACGTACTCTTTGTAGGAATAGAAAGATTACTTTGTAAATTAGCACCCTATCTATTGTGGAAATCATGTTTGTCTTTGTCAGGTATGATGCATATAATGATTGTGGTCAGAATGCTTCATGGGACTGCTGATATGTCACAACTATAAGTGTTAAGATTTTGCATGAGGTTGAAATTCTGTAATTGTGACATTGGGTAGAGTTGAATGCTTGTCAATTGCTTGAACTAAGTTAGATGGCTGCTGAGTATTAATGCAATTGAAATCATGATTGAAATCTGATCTTTAGACATTTTTAGACCAGTTGCTTATTTATGGACAATTGTATAATTGTCTCTATACATAAAATCTAAATTTTGAACATCTTGATATCTTTTAATGTTTGTTCTTGAGTCTGTTAATATTTGTTCACTTATACCAAGATATGTCTCACTGTAAATGCTTACAAAATGTCTACTTGTTGAGACTCTACCATGAACTCATTAGAGAAACATGCAGTAATTTTCCAATTATCTAATGGGCATGTTTATATGCAACATGGTCGTTACTGCTGATGATTTTGTGGAATTTTCTGTTCTTTATTTCTTTTTGTCAAATTGCTAGTATGCGTTGGAACTTTAAATACTTGCATACTGCTTACTTTTGTGTGAAATGACAAAATTTTTGAGCAATAACTCTTTAGTGCTATTTGGAGGTTTACTTGAGTCAGAAATATAATGGCCCTGTCTGAATTCTACCGACTTTGGATTCTGAGATGCATCTCTGTAGATGCTAAGAGAAAATTAAACGAGTTTTTGCCTTTCTGTGGTGTGTTTTGCATTGGCTATTTTAAGCTTAATTTACTGCACTTGTGCAGGTTTCAGAAGATGCAAAATTCCAAATTACTCTGTCTGTCTCTGTCTGTCTGTCTGCCTCTCTCTTTCTCTTTCTCTTTGTCTCTTCCTCTCTCTGGGCTCAAGTGCAATGGCATGCAGTTCAAATAATATTTTGTCCCCATAGTCTATGGCTTTTCTTCCGTTTTTATTGTTTCTAAATACTGTTTCTGACTGATTGTCTTGTGCAACATTTTCATTCATTGCTAAACATGCTACAGCAGTGCTTGTATGGTTTGTTGGATACTTAAATTTTTGTTGATATTAGTAGTTCATTATTAGGCCACAATTTTTCAGTTGAGTTTAATTTTATCAGAACTAGCGATGTTTATTTGCTTTTGAACATTTTTAATGTATTTAGATTTTGAAATAAATACAGGGTGGCACAAAAAAACTGGACTATATTAAATGCAAACCTAAATGTGACTAGTCCGGTTTTTTGTGCCACCCTGTATAATTGATGATTATAGGAACATAGCTAATGAAAATGATGTAGAACCAAAGTTGAAAATATTCTGTTTGTGGCAAAATGTTTATTTTGCTAAGACAAGAGAAAACTGGCCTAAATAATTATATTTTAAAAGGGAAGTTAGTGTTGATAAATTTGAAGCCAAAATGAAAATTCTGAGTTACCCTTCGTCTGTACTGATACTTTGCAGTTAAGGATCAAGATCATTTGAACTAATTGTAACCCTTGACTATTTATTATTATTATTATTTTTATTATTAGCTAGACGATTTCTATAGTGCAATAAGCATGGCAAAAGTGGCCAAAGAGCGAAAACAAGCAAGCAAAGACAAGAGCGCTTTACAAAACTACGTATACTCGATGGTGAATAAGTAAGTCTTAAGATTACGTAGAAAAATTCCAAAATAGTTAGAGTTTGACTAATTGTCTATGGATACAGTGTAGAAGGCTTGCCACTTTACCTTACCAGTATCCACAGAAGAGTTCATTATCTGCACAGTGAGTATTCTGAAATAAAGTACCAGTAATAAATATCAGTGTCTGTATTTGGCATGTAAGCTTCAAGTTTTGGCGATGTGTTTAGGGCTCATTCAGCAGGAGTGTAGCTTATTGGTGGAGATACCAGATTGTTAGTTTAGTTTAGATAATGAAGAACTTAAAGAGCCAGAGCTTTCTTGGTTATGTACCTGTTACCAAGGATCTCAATGATGTCCTGTACCAAATGCATTTGTTCAACAGATACGTCGTATGTCACTCAACTTCCATGAACCCATGAATGGCAATGCAATTTTGTGTCATAACTGCAATTGTAGTTCTTAAACTGAGTTGCACAGACAGCATAGAGTCTGCATTGTAAGAAGCTGGTTCATGTGCTGGTTCAGGAGCTGGAATGAGTATCTAGGATTTCATAGTCATTACATGCAAGTGCTGTTAAATTTCAAAGTTATTGGTTCGGTGGAAATTTTTGATTTTTGATCCCAGCCACTAAATGGCTGCGGATCTTCCATCCTACCGGCAACAGTCAGTATTTTATGGTCTATCCTTGTGCTGTGTATAAAATATCTAGCTGTGCATTTGTTGTGAAACTGCCAACTGTGGAGAAATAATTGTTCTCTTAGCTTGTGCTTATGTTCCATGTGCCATCTCAGCATTGCAGCAGAAGAATGAAGGCTTAGCTTTGCTTCTCATTAAATATGTAAAACATTAGGAATTGCCTTTGGTCATGTTTCAATGGCAAATTTTCTTTTGCTAGATTTGTGGAATTTTATCTTAGTTTAGAGGTCTATTGACAGAATGTAAATTGAGCAGATTTAACAGAATTTTTTCTTTTACAGTTTCTTGTGATTTTAATTAAGATGCATGTTTAGTATTTATAGCTTTGATGCAACTACTACTATTTAGACTGTATTTAATCATGTTTGGTGCCTTTCATTACGGAATATTTAAAACACCTGGGCCTAATTGTAATACAAGATCATGGTACTGCAAGTACCGTAAATGCTTAGCCATATGTAATATTGTTTTCAAATTTTGACAAGTGCAGTTGCAAACACATGAACCAGGGATGAAAATCTTGAGGCTCTTACAACTCACTCGTCTCGTGATAAAACAGGATCTCAATATCTTGACTGTATTAGCTTATTTGTTGTAATTGTGTTAAGTAGTTAATCAGAACTGTCTGACATGTGTTTACCAGCACAGAACAGAATGGTCCACTTTATAAGTACCATGTTAAAGCATTTGAAAATATTATTGCCCAATAGTTTCCAAGTATTTCCATAATCACATCCCCCACATACACAGTGTGTATTACTGCTAATACTAAGAAGCAAATAATTTACTTATTTGTTCAGAACTCATTATTCAGGTAAAACAAGTGAAATGAACTTTCATTTTATGACTGTTGCCAGTTTTTAAATGTACTGGTATGAGTTTTACAGCTGTTGTTGGACATCTTTACAGTTTTAAGCAGTGGTGTAACCAGGGGTGCATAGGGTGTGGTCTGCTACTCTGACCAAATTTGCAGAAAAGTGGTACCTTTTTGGAAATGTAATAAATTTCAAAAAATTAAAAAATAAAGCAATCAGTCATAAATGAAAACGTTTCCATTTCCATTGCATTATTGGCAGTGGCCAAGCAGGAGGACTTTTTTTGTTTGTCAAGACTTTTTTGAGCTGTCTGGGGAAAAAATTAAAAAAATTCTGTGATCTCTTGAAAAGAGAAAAATATGGTCATCATTCCCCTTGGTGCTAAAACCTGGCAACACTACTGGTTTTAAAGCTGTGTAGGAATTAGTGTAAATTTTGATTTTTCTCCCATTATTAGTGTCCTTTATGATTAAGTAAATGGGACCTGTGAATTGAATAATACATTTTCTTAAGAATGCACTAAAGACAGTTGACCATACAGTTATAAAACGCTGGACAACATTTTTTTTTTACAAAAGTCATGTTACTGAGATAAAATTAGTCATTTCTTATTAAATTTTATGTGCTGAAAACGAATATGACAATCAAATAGCAAAATCTGTTTAGTTTTTTTTTGGTAACCTACAATTGTTTATTACACTAATGCATGACAAAGTAATAATAGGCCTTATTTTGCATCATCCTGAATGTGTATGATGGTATTATGCAGTGTGATGACATCATTTAAGGCCAGGCACGTCAGAACGAATTTTCAGCAGAGGGTGCAGAGTTTCTTACAAAAAAATAGTTCACATCCTAAAAAACTTACCTTGACAAGCAAAAAAGGTGCTCACGCACAGAATTTACTCTCTTATACTCCTGATAAGCAAAAAGTCTATCTTCTTCCAGGGGGTGCAGCTGCACTCCTGCACCTCTTATTCCATGGGTGCGCTGCACCCCCTGGTTTTCTGCACCCCTACACTCCCACTTCCTACGGGCCTGTTTAAGGCTTATTTAGCATCTTTTACAGTCTGACTGGATAAATTTGCATGGTGAAACATAGAAAATGAGCTATATGAAGTACCTTCAGAACGAGAGCCTATAAAGAAATTGCCTTGGTCATATAATTATGTGTTCAGGACACCACAATACTACAGATTTTGTCCTTTCTAAGTCAGTAACATTTTCACAGTTGCACAAATTATAATTTGTTTTGAATAAATGTTGTTACTAGAGTAGTCTTTAAACTTTCTGTTAACTTGAGACTCTGCATTACAGAATTGTGCTCAGTGCCGCCGAGAGGGGGGCGGCAAATGCACAGGGGCCCGGCAGCCTACAGGGGGCCCGGTGATGATGATGTATTAACAATAGCCTGAACTCTGAAAAAGACTGACAAGCAAAAATAAGGTAATCTTCGTCATGAGCACAGGGATCCGGCGAATGTCAGAAGGCCGGGCTGATCATGTATTAACTAGATTACTGAAAAAGCAAGACCGACAAGCGAAAAAGGTCACAAACACTGTCAAACAGTCTTTGACACTTGTAATTAGGGGCCTGTGACTACCTTTTGCACAGGGACGGGAAATTATCTCGGCGGCCCTGATTGGGATAATTTAATAATCAAGAATTAGAACCAAATCCACCCCAACAATTTTGTTTTGTTAATTTCTCGTCATGGGAAAACCTAGAAGTTTTAAAGGCACGCAGTGGCCTAGCCAAGAGGGTTTGTTGGTTTAAACCTTGGGAATGTTTCTGATGTAATTGCCAAATTTCATGCTGATATCTTTAGTGTTTGCTGAAACATGGCCAGAAAACCAAAGAGACCCACATTTTGAAATTGACATTGGAATATAACGTCATAATAAAAACTGGACCCGTGTTTGACATTTAATATCTCGACCGCGTGTGTAGCTATTTCAATAAAATTCATAGGCCATATACCTGGGGATGTTTCTGATGTAATTGCCAAATTGCATGCTGATATCTTTAGAGTTTGATAAAATATGGCCAAAAAACTAAGACCCAAATTTTAAAATTGACAACGTCGCAGCCGGGAACAAGCTCTTGTCTCGCTGCAGACGTTTAATTGATGCGACGCTTGACTGTAACCAAACTTAAAGAGGTCTTTTTCACTGACGAAAAGGCCTTCTACCTTCATCCGCCAGTTGACAGTCAAGGAAAGCGAGTGTGGGTGTGGGAAGGAAAGGAGATTTGCCATCAGAACGACTTGTCGTGCAGCGGGCAAAGTTTTCCAGACGTGTCATGGTGTCTGCTGGAGTGTGCCATCAGGGCAAGGGTCGCCTGCACTTCGTACCAGACAAATCCAAAGTGAACGCCGAGTGCTACGTAACTCAGCTGCTACCAGATCTCCTGCAGGACTGTCATGATTTGCTAACAGAATTTATATTCCAGCAAGACGGAGCACCTGCCCACTCTGCTCTCAGGACCCAAGATTTTCTGGAGCAAAATTGTCCAGATTTCATCAAGAAAGATGACTGGCCACCCAAGTTGACCCAACTCCTCAGATATCGATCCACTTGACTTCCACGTCTGGGGAATCATGCTCGACAGATATCAAAAGTATCAGCCAATTTGAGCCGAAGCCACAGAACATCACGGAGTTGAAGACGGTGCTGAAGATTATCTTGGAGAGTTTGCCTGAGAACCAGATCAAGAAGTCGATACTGTCAGTGAAGAAGCGCTTGTCGGTATGTGTGAAGGCTGAGGGGGCATTTTGAGCACCTGCTCCCGAAACAAATCATCTGAAACCCCCTTTAAAACGGCCCTTTTCAGGGCCAACAAATAAAAAAATAATTGTTTATCACTTTTTTATGACGTTATATTCCAATGTCAATTTCAAAATGTGGATCTCTTTAGTTTTTTGGCCATATTTCAGCAAACACTAAAGATATTAGTATGAAATTTGGCAATTACATCAGAAACATTCCCAGGTATATGGTCTATAAATTTTATTGAAATCTCTACACACGCGGCCGAGATATTAAATATCACAAAGGGGTCCACTTTTCACTTATTCACCCTGTACATATGCTGCTCCCTATGCCGCGTGGTAGCATTATATGGGTGCCATAAACAGGCCTTAAAACAAAATAAAATATATCTTGAATGAGTTCTTATTCACTGGACCTACATGCAGAGACAATAAATTAATGCAGCAATGTTTTATTGTCCACGCCACTGATTGATTTCGGGAATAAATCAAGAACTTAAAACTCAAGGCCAGGACCAGGACTAAGGACTCAATCCTCAAGGCCAGGACCAGGACCTAGAACTCAACCCTCAAGGCCACGAGAAGGACCAAGGACTTGTAACTTGTCTTTAAAAAGTACTTGAGTCAAGGGCCAAGGTCAAGGACCATCATCCCTGGTCAAATGATTGCTCACATCTTTGGAAAAGACATGGGTGACGAAAAATATCTATAAGAAAGACGCGCTTGAAGCTGCAAAAGGTTGTGGAGTGACAGTGACTAACCCTAACCTTGACGTCGTTGCTTATTTGGATGATGGATGACGAAGGCATCGATAATTAGAAGGCACTCAAACAAAAGGCACAGAACAAGTTCGAATGACAAAGCTAGAAAAGACCTCTGAACACCCTAGCTGAACAATGCAGAGAAGACGATAATCTTTACTGTTGTGATATTATCATCTTTCGGTTATGAATTGTGTACCGGTAGAGAGAAAAGCAAAGGCTGTCTTAAGCCAGACTCGAGATGAATTTAGTCTATATTGGAACAAGTCAAAGTCCTTTCCGAGCCTCACGGGGTCATAGGGCGGCGCTGATCTCCGTTGCTATATCCCTCAGCCAGGCGCGCAATGCCTCGGATACGGGGCTAATACATCGCGACTTATCGCAGCATTTACCACTGCATGCTCTTCAGTTTACCATCGCCCTCTAACGAGTAAGGCTGAGACAACCGTAGGCTCCTGTGGAACTTGGACCCGCGACCTCCTGCTCTATAGTCCAACGCTATAACCACTCTGTTAACATCTCGCCGTATTGGAATTTGATTTAAATGCAATCCACAGTAAATCAACATTGTCGTAGGCACGGGTACGAGGCACGGAGGCCGAGCCCTATTGGGCCTTGGAGCAACCGCATGCTTTGTGAGATTATAAATCTTTGTCCTGTTATGGAAAGCAATACAACTACAGAATGTTTAGCGATACAATTGCTAAGCATGCAGTAGTTGTTTGCAGTTACAATAAATCCCGTAGTTAATCCGGAGACCGACCCTCTCCCAATCACCCTAAACATAGTTTGTAGCCATTGTAGGCCCCTAATGTGCTTTTACATCCTTGACCCATGACATTTTTAAGACGACGGATTCAGTCAAGCATCGCATGAAAGAATTTCAAGCTCACGTTCATTGACAAGTATGAATGAACTATGAACTTTCAAGCTTATACGTTCATTGACAACTATTAACAGTGCAAATGTTCTTTGCAGCGAATCGTAAATAGACAAAAGCCAAGCAAATACGATATCATTTCAAAAGTAACAAACTAGTAATTCTTGATAGCCATCACCTACAAAAGCCCTACATATCTATGTTGAAACTATAATATGAATACTATTGTTTTGTTTGAAGAATCAAAAAGGGCGAATCTCGTTCAAAGCTTTAGCATGACTATTCTTGTCATTCGCAATTCTGTGCGAATAGGACTCTCGTTGAAAGAACTCTCAGTCTCTCGACAAATCCATTAATCTGAAATGAAATTGTAATCGAAAATTTTATTAGTGTAGGTCTACTGTGTAATGACAATTGGGAGAATAACTCTTACATTGGAGAATGCTTCGCCGAGGCGTTATTGCATGCCGTTGGTCTTTAGCGATGGTTAATTTTTTTAAAGAGCAAACTTATAAATTCTGTTTGCATACATAATTTTATAGGGACAAAGTCATCATCATCGTCGTCATCGTCATCATCATCGTCGTCATCACGTTCCATCAATTAGCGTCGACTCCTGGTAATTCGATGGATGCCTTATCCAATATTCTCTGTTTTTCACAATATCATGCTTTCATTTGGCTTCATTTCATGTTGCTATTTCGTAGCAAGGTAAAACAGCTGAAATACTTTTATTATCAGTCTATTACTTACGGCATGCATACTGTAATTAAGTAAGGAAGTCATACGAATTTATATAGAGCAACTCGTAATTTGGCACAGTGCAATGACTTACTGACGAGCACTTTAGAATTCTCGATGGAGTAAAAGACGAAGAGATATAAAAATATTCCGTAGGGGCCCTATATCTAAATATAAATTATGTAGGCTACATGTTACTATCTGGTAGCTGAAGTAAATATATTTTATGTTGTACAGTGTAGCCTATAGTCGCATGCTAATCCACTATGTTGCTTACAACATATGTTATTACATTGTTGTTGTGTACTGAGAGTCGGCGGAGTTGTCAGAAGCGGTGATGACTTTCCCGTGGCCATTATAGCAACGACTTTGGCACACATACACAGAGCAGCGATAGACAGCAAGACCTGAACACTGTCGCTGTGGCCTGTCTGGTCGACCAACAGTCCTCACAATCTTTATATTATAATCCATGATCGTTGATGACTTTCTATAGTCACCAGTTGGGTCTCCTTTTGTCCTGCATATTGGACAACAGGAGAACCGATTTACACGTATTTCTTTAGAGCCCAATACCCAGCAGCAGCCGGCAGTAACCAAGCAAACCTGATTTCATAGTTCTCTGGGTGCCACAAAATCCTATGGCAAATCCGGTTTATTCTTCAGGGCTAGTCCAACCTTGCAATCGAACGGTCAGTGAGCGGCGAGTTCTGTAACTAGTATAGCAAATCTTTGTATTGTATGGCGATCAGTGGCGGTTCCGCCATGTTGATGACTGGGATTTTCATCCCCCACCGAGGTCCCGGGTGACCTTTTTATGCTTGTCAACCTATTTTCCGGTGTTTTCTTAATATTTAGTGAAAAATACTGCGATTGACCTTTTTTTTAGCTTGTCGACCTTTTTGCAAGGTTTATTAACATTTAGTGGGCAAACAATGACCTTTTCCTCTCTTTTCTTTTGTTTTTTCCTCTTAACTTTGCATCCCCAACACCAACTTCCTATATAAATTTTTCATCCTCCCCCATCAACATTTCCTGGAACCGCCACTGGTTGCGACGTTCATACAGTATCAGAGTTGTGCACAAGTTTCAATAGCCCGTTGACAACAATTTCAGACTGTCGACCAGCCACTGATTGTACTCCACCCCTAAGGGCTCATCAATGTAGAACGTACACAAAAAGGCTTACTTTCGTAACCCTCCACCCGCTTGCACGCCGTACATAGGCGCCTAAAAATCTCCTAAATGCAGTCACTCTTCTCCATTAGTGTGTGCAGTGGCGTAGCTATATGCTCGGGGGCCCTTGGCGAAAAACGGACAGAGGGCCCTATCTAGCTGCTACTTTAGCGATCTCTTATCAAACGTAAGTTCCAGATGCGGTGATGCGGTCTTGCACACTGGACCCTATTAGAGGGTCGAGTGACTTCGGTCGGAAGCCCTCTTTGCAGGTCGGGAGGGGGGCGACGGGGGCCCTTGGCATTTGGCCAGGTTGACCATATAGATGCTACGTCTCTGAGTGTGTGCATACTATATGGATGGACTCTAAGCAAAACATAGGTGAAATCGTTGGATGTTTATGCTGTCCATTCAAATTTCAGACATATCTACATGCTCTCTTTCTCTCGCTTTCTCCCTCATTCTCACTCCCGATTTCTCGCTCACTTTCTTTCTTCCTTTTTCTGATTTAATTATCTCTTCTCATTTCTAGTTTTTTATTATACATCCATTCTGGCATTATGAGACAGATAGTACTGAGCAGAATACGCCTGAGAAGTGTTGAGATATAAAATTGAAATGTCACCATCATGAATCAACATACGTTAAACAATATCAACAGTCGTCGTATTTTCATAAGGTCTTACCTCCGAGTATACGAGAGAATCTCTCACAGATCGCTCTCTCTTGGTCATTCGCTGCGTTTGCTGATATGTCGTTAGGTCCATTGGCTAGAAAGCGAGTGTTCAGTTCGAGCTTGCTTGAAGCCGGAACTTCTATCGTAGGGCAACCACTGCCCCAAGGTTCCCTTTCGACTCGGGCGGTTTGGATTGCTGCAAAGCATCAGTAAAAATATATAAAATATATTGTCTGCTCATAAATGAAAATGATAGAAAACTGAGATTTGTTAATTGTTAGGGTCGAATATCGACTTGGTAATTCTCAAAGATGCAGCCTCTCGAACGCAACTTTAACCTAAATGTGAACCACGATATTTAGTAATAGATAATGATGCCAATTTACTTTTGATTCAAATAGAAAAACGAGACATAAGACCTAAATGACCAGTTCTGAGTTGCTAGTATACCGTAAATCATGCAATACAGCAGATCCCCAATCTCTATCGTAATTTAAAACAAATGGCTTGTGCCTCTGCTCGTATTACAGACCAGACTTGAGTTGGAGACGCAGCTTGCATTAGAATAGATAATAACTTATAGCATATACGGTTTTGGTATTTGGTAAGATTTATAAAACATCAAATAGTCGTAACTTTTAAAGTGATGTCAATACGCTAAAGCTTTACCCTGTCTTGGCGAAGTTCGACCAGTAGGTGATGATGGCCTTGTTCAGCAAGATTTCATCCCCGACGAACTCCAGTCCCGGAGAAGGAGCGGCTCCGAACACGAAAAAGATGTCGTCTCCATGAACGACGTCCATCCACTGAGGCCATGGACTACGCGCGTACCTCTGCGTCAATACGTACTTATAAACCTCTTCCCCGTAGACAGCGTAGAATTCTGCCAATTCGTCCAAAGGACACGTAAACATGGTGGATGCAATCATATTGGACACTGCTTCGAGGTTCTTCTCAGTGTTGTCTGGATCCTGTTTGTTGGCGTAAAGATCAATAAGGTCATTCGTAAAAGTCGGATTTCTGATGTTCGGGTAATAGGTGTAATATTGGAAGAGAATTGGGATGGATGCAGCGGCCTTAGCTCCATCCATCGTCCCGTTAGGAAGATCCAAAGAGGGCAACATCTGGAAGACGAAGTATGTTCCTTCGGCCGCCACAGTGCCGCAAACAATTGGACACCTCTTCACCTTTCCTTCTTCTAGAAGCTTCCTCGGAGAGTCTGGCAGGAAGTGTCGATCGACGACAGGTATGAAGGTTCTTAGGATAGGCAGGTAATTCTGCGTCTTGGCTATCTTCTCTGGTGCCACCTTTCGGAGACAGTCAGAAATGACCTGAGGGTCAGTGGAATTTGGACAACCCAGTACGTCCACTGCGTACTTGAATCCGATATCTCTGAACGATGGCGTGTCTCCGATTTCGAGATTGAGTATACTTTTCACATCGGAGCTTTGAATAATGGCGCGATTAAAGTAATCTGAACTGACTGCAGAGAAGAGATGAAAGGCAGTGCTCGAGCCTCCGGCGCTGGATCCGAAGATGGTGATCTGATTCGAATCACCTCCGAAGCTCTCGATGTTGTCGTGCACCCACTTCAAGGCCAGCGTCTGATCGAAGAGTCCTTGGTTTCCAGGAGCGCTCTCGCCGTCCAGATACAGGAACCCCAACGCTCCCAGGCGGTAGGCGATGGTGACGACGATGACGCCTCCTTCGGATGCCAGGTATTTGCCGTCAAACATAGGTCTGGCGGCGGAGCCGCTGGTTAGACCTCCGCCATGAATCCACACCATGACCGGAACCTTCGCTCGACGAGGCGTTGGCACCCAGACGTTGAGATAGAGACAGTCTTCGCTCAGACTCGTCAGAGGATTCCACATTGTGTCGCCAGCGAAGTCCGACGAAAAGAGTACCTGGTAGCACGCATTGGCGTATTTCGTTGCATCCAGTACCCCGCTCCATGGTGCTACGGGTTCTGGCAATCGAAATCGTAAAGGACCAACAGGTGGTTTGGCGAAAGGTATTCCGAGGAAAACGTCCGTTTCGGTCTCCGAGACATGGAATCCTTTGACGATTCCGGTCGGAGTGACGACAGTAGGATTGGTGACGGAGAGAAGACAGGGAGTGACGAGTGACAGGATGACCAACAGAATCATCACTTCCAATTTGGCTGACGATCAATTTCTCAACAACTGAAGTTCGACTCCGTTCTGTTCTCTGCTGACTGCTGGCGCCAAATGCACGCTTCCTCTTTATTGGTATTTTGTTTTACTCGTCTACAAGAAAACAGAACGAATGTCTTAGCATCAAAGAGAATAGCAGCGAGTTTTATTTTAAAATTAGATTTACTATCATGTTTTCATGTTTTTGCTGCTTTAATGTCTTTTCATCTCCCTTCTCGCTCTGTCTCGCTCTGTCTCTTCTGTCTGTCTCTTTGTGTCTGTGTCTCTGCGTTTGTATTTTTGTCTCTGTCTTTTTGCCTCTCTCTCTCTCTCTCTCTCTCTCTCTCTCTCTCTCTCTCTCTCTCTCTCTCTCTCTCTCTCTCTTTCTTTCTATTTAACCCAAGCAGCAAGATAGCAAGATATAAACAAACTGCAGTTGAGTCGTCAGAATAAACGACAGAATATCAGCAACTGCCTTTGGTGAGCATTTCCTGTTGTCTTAAATACCGCTGAAAAAGTATTGGTTCGTCTCCTCCTTTTCCTCCTCCTTCTCTTTTTTATCCTCCCACTGCTCCTCCTCTTTGCTGTCTATCTACTCCTCTCATCTTCCCTTCGGTCTTCTTAGATATCTTTCTTCTTATTTTAGTTTTATCGATATATAGACGATCATAATAAGTTATATAATGCACGCAACTAAAATCTGATCTCTTAAGTCGGTCACAAGAGATAGAGTGGAAACAACGGATGTCCTTTATTAATTAAGAGTTCAACGCGAAATCTTATCCTTATCCACTGCTGCCAATGAAACATTTGACAACATTAATTTTAATATTCAGCATTTCAATGGTCAAGTTGACGACGTGGTCGACACTCAGTAGTCTATACACACATCCTACACAACAGCTGTTGCATAATGTCACGTCGACAGACAATCTAAGTGATGGGCAATTTTCGTCTGATTAATTAGAATTGGAAACTAAATCACCCATTACTGAAAAATTACCCATTACTGCGACAGATGCAAAGAAAAATGCTCTGACAACTTTCTTGCAAGCTCAAAATAGCTGAAGGACCACAAGAACATCAAAAATATCGCTGCAATATTTTACAAATACTAATTCGTTTTCATTACTGTCATCTTCTACTTTGATTTATTTTATGCGTAAAGAAAATTAAATGTTTGAAATACAACACCATCTTTGCCATCTCATTACTTTGGCATCTCTAAAGACGTTAAGGATAAGACGACATTAAGGATGCACCTCTGTTTAGAAACGAATATTGTGAAAACCGAAATTGGCCAACGGTGCGACATCACGAAAGCCAACGAAACGCTAAACGTTTAATTTAAAAAGCCACAATAATATTACGGCGATGACTGTCAAGTCTTCAACGCCCCACTAAGCAAAATCGAGTCTCTCATTCAACTCAACTGCTGAACGTCAGCGCTTCTCTATGACCACACCTCAAGGTTTACAAAGTTATTCTAACTAAACAGTTACCACAAGAGGGGTATAAATTGACTTTATCGAGTATGTCAAAAGAACCTTATAGACAGACAGTCAAATAGACAAACAAAACTGTTGTTCAGTTATGGTATTTCATGCATACATGTACTGTAGTAAGCCTATATCAGTGGTTCACAACCTTTATTGGTCGGCGTACCCTTTCCGAGGCTTTTCCGAGAAAATCCGCGTATCCCTCTAATATATAAGTTATAGTAAGCTTACATTGTGAATAAATTGCAATAAAAGTGATAGGTGCCCCATTTCAAACGCTGTGGGGTACGTACAATCGAGACAGTCTATATTGAATATTCTAGTAGGATTTTACACAATGAAGACGGCGACAAACAAAAGTGGTTGTCGTCAGAGAATTTGTTCAATACGGTGAAAATTTTGCATAGCTACAAGCCGACTGTTTAATGCTCCTTCCATTGGCTACTGTCACATCTAACATAGAGTCAATTTTAAATCCTTTTGTTTTCTATAAAACTTGTCATTCAACAGACGGCTCATTCCTCGATCGATTTACAGCAGACCCTACTTGTCATTTCACAAGATTGGCGTACCCGGCATAACTTTCCCTAAATCTGTTGATGTCCCTCGTTCTCGTAGTCATTGGCGCTCGTTGTTTCTCAGTGTCATCTCCATGCCTACAAAATCGATTCGATGAGTGACAGAAGCCAATTGAAAGAATATTAGACAGTTGGTGTATAAAGATGTAAAAAATTAACAAATTAAAAAAATTCTCGAACGAACGCCATATTTTCATTTGTCCCCGTCTTAATTGTTTCAAATCATACTAGAACAGTCAATATTTCTTGTGGGTGGGACTGTCCATTAATTACGTCAACAAAATAGGGGTGGGGTTTGAAAAAGTTTGACGGTTGTTGACAGTTGAGAGGGGTCAAGAGAAGTTGACGTCAACAATTTAATTTTTTCAAATGATAAAAATAGGAAATTTCACGGAATACTACTTATTACAACAGACAAAATCCTGACAAGCAAAAAAGTCATCATCACCACAATATGACACTTGATGAACAAAAGAAATGAAAAAGGTCATCACCGCAAAAATAATAACCTTCTAAACTTTTTAGGGAGACCCGTCACTGATCTTAGTGGGGTGGTGACATGTGGTCAAAAGTTTTTAACATAATTTTAGGGGTCACTGAAAGTTAACAGTTTTTTACTGGAGGGACGGTCAAAAATTGCCCAAAAATTGTTGACATGATTAATGGACATTGGACAGTCCTGTATCAATTTTGATCTACAGCGTTCGAAATGAGGCACCTCTCATTTTTATTGCAATTTATTCACGATGCACAGTAGGCTACGTAGTGAGCGAAAGGGTTAAGAAAGCAGACTTTAATAATAATAATAATAATAATAATAATAATAATAATAATAATAATAATAATAATCAATAATGTGATTTTAAGTGACTTAGGAGGCTAAGCAAGCCTGTGTGAGAACCATTGAAACAACTCTCCGCATTCAATAACCTAGTTTTTCAAGATAGCCTTTGAATCCGTTTACTGTTTCAACTGTCACTCCAACCTCGTCCAAACTGATCCGTTTTTCCACAACCATTGCACTAAAAAAGTTTTTCTTTCTTTTACCCACCCTCTGCTTAAACAATTTGCATTTGTGACCTTTGTGCTGCTACAGTGTGCCAATGTAAAGAATCGATCGTATGGCATCTACTTTACCAGTCATTATTTTTTATGTTTCAATCAAATCCCCCTATCTCTTCTCCTTTCTAATGTTTTCAGCCCACAATATTGAAATCTTTTTTCGTAGCTTAAATTATGGCATCCATGATACATTGACCATCTTTGTTGCTCGTCTTTGAACTTTTCTAACAGCTTTATATCTTTTTTCAAGAATGGATTCCAAGCCTGAACACAGTATTCTAGATGAGGCCTTACTAATGACTTATAAAGTTTTACGTTTTGTCTCGACTCATTATTGTCCTTTTCATCATTCCCAACATTCGGTTGCCCTTTTTTGCTGCCTCCATACATTGTTGAGATGGATTCATACTTCGGAAGTATGGATGATTATCCCCAAGTCTCTTTCTTTTTCTGTTGTGGTTAGAACCTTCCCCCTAAAGCATAAATTTATTCATTACCATTATTAGATTTCCAAACATGCATTACAGAACATCTGTCAATATTAAAAAGCATCTGCCAGTCCACAGACCAGTGAAAATTTTTTCTTAGATCCTCCTTTGACTTTGACTGTTGAAAGCATAACCATAATAATATCATGATCGTAGAACCATAATAATGTCTTAAAACCTAATGAGACTGCATTAGAATTAATAATTAATTTACTAATTAGGAACGAAATAGCGTACTTATAACATTCGGGGATAAAATTACATTATTATTATTATTATTATTATTATTATTATTATTATTATTATTTCTAGACAATTTCTCTAGCGCAGTAAACAAGGCTATGGCCTACGACAAAAGCACTTTGACATAATTCTATCAGTTAAATCCTATATTAAATAGGTGTGTTTTTAAGTTCCTGAGAAAGGATTCCGCAGAGACAGCTTCCGACACAACGTCAGGTAACGAATTCCAAAGTAACGGATTCCCTTTGGAGAATGACCTTTCTCCAAACTTGGAGGTCTTTGACGGAGGAGGGACAAGCAGTAGTATTGGTATTATTATTGGTAACATAAAAACAATGAGACGGCCTTGTATCCTTGTGACTAGTTGATATAATAAATTTGATAGGCTAAAGGGAGAGGTGACGGGTGACGGATTAGAAGAGTCCAGACGACCTGTTAATTAAAGGGAAGAGTTAGACGAGTCCAAAAGGCATATAATCTCGTCATTGCTTTTGGAGGAAAATCAAATCAGCTCACAATATTTCATATAACTTTTGTAAATATTGTGACATTTCTTACTCTCAGATATCAATGCATACGAAATCCGTTGCCTTTCGCGTAACCCCTGGAAAGTCCATTTTGTACCATTGCAGGTACACGTGCCACCGTTTGGGAACCACTGCTGGCCTAGACGAATAGTTTGTTTTCGAAATAATAAATTAATAATGGTTTTGTCACTTTGTGACAATTTTGACTTCGTCGGAGTCTAAGTTTGTTGTTCTTGACCACAAATATTTCACTTGACGATTCTTTTCTTCCGCGATTTATAGAAGCGACTGCGCTAATGGATTGGTCACGTGTTGAGAGACAACTGAGTTCCTCTGGTTAAGTACGCCTAGAAAGAAACATCTCATACCACGAAATCCGTTTTCAATTGAAGATGCAAACATTGTTCCTTGTACCGAACTACGTCTTCTAGGCGTTCTTTTGGATGAGTCACTTTCGTTTGTCAGTCACCTAAACAATGTGACTCGCACCTGTTACTATCAGTTACGCAGGATCCGGGAGATTCGCCGCTACCTGCCATTACTGGACGTGATTAAACTGGTTCGATCCCTCATTCTATCACGTGTGGATTATTGTAACAGTATCTTACTCGGACTTCCTTACAGCCAGTTAAACCGTCTTCAGATGGTGCTAAATGTTTCAGCTCGTCTGATCTTCGGCGCTAGGTGGAATGATCATGTGACACCGCTATTACGAGACAAACTTCACTGGCTCCGGATTCCGGAGCGTATAGCCTTTAAACGTTGCTGGTTTACATTTAGGACGTTAAATGACCCTTTCTGCCCCGAGTACTTAACGGCTCTGGTCTGTAAGCCCAAGTCGTCTGATCGGCGCTCGCAGCTTCGATCAAGCAGCCGTTCTCAATTGGTGGTTCCACCCCCATCTACGACAGCAAAGTTTGGGGATCGGTCTGTTTCGAGGGGCAACCCTTTGCTTTGGAAATCACTGTCGGTGGACGTGACTAGGGCGACATCTCCTGAACTGTTCACTAGGAACCTTAAAACATATTTATTTAACATCTCCTATTAGGGACACTTGTAAAGCGCTCTTGACTTTAGCCTTCGCTATGCGTATTGCGCTATATGATATTATCAGAATTAATAATAATAACTGGGTGAAGAAGATATCTATAAGAAAGACGCGCTTGAAGAAGCAAGAGGCTATGGGGCGACTAACCTACCCCTGATGATGTTTCTTACTTGGATGATGGATGACAAAAGCATCGATAATTACAAGGCTCGCAAGCAAAAAGCACAGAACAGGTTCGAATGGCAAAGCTAGCAAAGCCCCCTGAACAATGCAGAGAAGACGATAGGCCTACTTATTATTATTATTATTATTATTATTATTATTATTATTATTATTATTATTATTATTATTATTATTATATGAGCCAATTTCTTGCAGATGACTCACAAACAGAATTCGAATAAGGCAACGTCAAAGAACTCTTCGATCTACCATTGTCGATTGCCATGGACCCTACAAGGCCTGCGTTCAAACATGGAAGTTATTAATTAAGGAAAAGCACAGCGCTGTGTAGAGACTGTATAGACCATTCGACGACGACGCTTCCATAACGACCGACGCCTGTAACTCAGTTAATGCGCTTGGTCATGGGCCTGACTTCGCATCGATCGTGTCCATTTCAATTGATCTGCTGCTGCTGCTGCTGCTCGACTCGAAGCATATATATATATATATATATATATATATATATATATATATATATATATATATATATATATATATATATATATATATATAGAGAGAGAGAGAGAGAGAGAGAGAGAGAGAGAGATCAAACAGCTCAGCTGTGACTGAAGATATGGACAATTTTTGAGTGCTCAAAATAGAACAGACTGCAGCTATGCATTGGATAGCATATTATAGTTTGCCACACGATTTGCTTCTTGCTACTTGCGTGCGTGGATGACGTCGTGCTGACTGTTCCAAGCAACAGGAGACGTCAACGGATGACACTGAACCGACGCAGTCACAGAGGCAAAAGCCAAATCGCGATGACGAACATTCCGTTTCCCTTTCAATCGCTGGGACGGCAGCATGACCCGGACGGCGCAGGTGACACGGGCGCTGTCCAATCGTCGTCACCTGTCGCATTACCTACGCGGCGCTTCACGCTCGAAGAACTCCGGCGATTCGATGGCTGCTGCAGCGGCGAAAACAAAGACGAAGTCCCCATCTACATCGCCCTTCTTGGGAATGTCTACGACGTCAGCGAAGCGAAGAGGATGTATGGACCAGGTGAGAACGACCTCAGCTGCAGAGGCCAGGTGATATCGACTCACCTTCTTTACCTTATATTTGAACCTCAATTTCGGGCATAGGCTTAATTTGCTCAGAATAATTCTAATCGCTGTTGTTTTACGTTTCTTATTCAGTGCTACGGACATTTTAGGATTTTACTTTGACCGTATCCTTTAAAAGTGACTTGAAATTGGATTTTAAAATTAAGTTGTTTTATTTTACTAGTCATGTTTCTCGATTGATTTATGTGATTTGAAAAGTAGGCTGTATAGTTGTCGAAACATTTATCAATGCAGATCTAGCAGCATTTTAGAATAAGCAATCGATAGATTAGAGATGAGCTGGAAAACCGTGCCCCTATTAAATGTATGGACCCCCAGTAGCCCCCCCGTTTGGACCCTATACCTACTACTACTACATATCTATCAACAATTGGTTGGCCTCCATGCTTAGAAGTTGTCACCCCAACGACGCTCCCCGCTTGCCAAATCCTGGAGCCGCCAGTGATCAGATGCGTGGTCTTAAAGAATGCGTTGGCGAATCAGACGACGAAGTTTTAAAATCCATAAATTCTCTCTTCAAATTCGACAGAGCCGCTGCTCAATTTCTATTGCGAGTTCGTGGATGCATAGGCCTAATAACTAATTATAGGCGGTCAATTGTTGCCTTTTGTTGTTGTCATAGGAGGACCATACGCCGTGTTTGCTGGCAGAGATGCGACCAGAGGCCTGGCAGCGTTCAACCTGAATCTTGTCGCCGACGATTCGATTGATTATTCGAATCTCTCGCAGAGGCATCTGGTCAACGCCAGGCACTGGCAATCGATATTCAAATGCAAGTGCTCCGATCATTTGCCTAGATTCTATCCAGAATAATCTGTATAGGCATGAATAGTCGTATAATAATAATAATAATAATAATAATTATTATTATTATTATTAGTATTATTATTATTATTATTATTATTATTATTATTATTATTATTATTATTACCGTATTTTCAATTGCTAGGTGTCCCAGCAGTACTTGTACTATATGCCACCCTAATCAGTTTCTGCTTATTATTATTATTTATTTTATTATTATTATTATTATTATTATTATCTTCATCATCATCAATTCATCGTCATTCTTGTAATAATTATAATAGTAATAGTAATAGTAATAATAATAATTATAATTATAATTATTATTATTATTATTATTACTATTATTAGATCTTTGGGTCATAATGAATCGACGATAGTGATGATCGTCAAGAAAAATGAAGAGAGAGTCGTGAAAGGGAAGAAATAGGAGAAAATAAGAAGTAATTAGACGGTATTTCTGCTTGCGTTTAAAGATGGACGCAGGTGTTTTCGTCTAGATTGAATCCCTTGATATCGAGATTTTTCTACACTCTTAAGAGGATCGTGAGATCATCGCTGCAGCGACGCGCACTCGAGCCATGATTAAAGAAAGAAACGGAAAAGCAAAGATATTACCAGGCAGACTCGCACGCGCAGTTAGAGAAACTAATCCGACGACTCTACACACACTTATCCTGGCTGCGATGACTCAGGGCAAGCAATCGGTGGAAGACGGACGCTAATTACTACCTGCGACATTTCACCAATCAGCAATAAATTGTCGTGCATCTATCTACCTGTCGGTGTTGGAAATTCCCGGAAGGAAGGAGTAACGATTCCCCGACTGCTCTACGCAATTTCTAAACTAATTAGATACAAATTGACTGCATTTAAGGCAGCAGCAAGTGCATTTCGCCGCCCATAGATCTATTAATCAGAATTATTGCTATACATCAGTGGTTCCCAAAGCACTGTCCCGGACAAATTTTTGCCCGCCAGCTCTTTCTAAGTTGCCCGCGAGTCCTTTTAGTAATTTAAAAATTTTGAATAAATTATGAAATAAATAATAAGTGGAATAAAAGATAAAAGTTGCACTAATGCTCGAACTGCGTTCGGTATTTAACTCTGTGTTTGTTATGCTCTGATATTATAAATAGCGCCAAATAAACTCGTGATGTGAGCAGTTATTTTCTGCGATGACAATTATCAAAAACAAGCAACGTTCTAGACTGACTGACAGTAACCTAGCTGCGCTTGTGACTTTGGCACAGCTCTGTGTCCAGACATTGAAAAACTGGCATCTAAATCTTCAATAACTGGAAGTTAAGAACAGTTATAATTTTAAAGTTTTGTAAACTTATTAAAATTTAATGATTAATCAATAGCAGTTTTTAAAACTAATTTAAAATTATCTAACAAATTTATATCTGATATTTAGATATTACATATGATTAAGCCTCACAATTTGTCTTTATTTTATAAAAATTGATAGACATTTTAAATTTTATAACGTGCTTGCCCGCTTAAGTACCGAGAATAGCAGATTTTGCCCCCGACTTGAAGAGCTTGAGAACCACTGCTATACATCATTAGAAACGCGAATTGATCAACGACGAATTAAGCTTTGTACCATGAGATCTGGAAGTCGCAGATTCAAATCTACAACTGCGCCTCTAGTATATAATTATAGCCTCATATAATATATAATAGTTAAGTCCTAATGAGAAACCGTAGGTTGAAAATAGATGCGATGAAAATTTTGCGTGCATTGAAAGCAATGCGAGTACAGTGCGAGTACTGTAGGGCCTATATAAATTATATATATAGGCCTATAGGCTATATATACCCGTGTATATATATATACTGTATATAGGCCCTATATATATACTCACTGTATATAGGTCTAATCATAGCTTAGACAAGTGGTAGTGTGGCGACACCCACGGACGTGGTTATGCTCAGAGTTCTTACGTATCTCTCAAGATGGCGTCTGACCGATGTCGTTTCCAAGCGGGTATATCTTAAACCAGGGTTGTCCAACTGGCGGCCCGCGGGCCGGATCCGGCCTGCAGGCCAGTTTTATACGGTCCGCCACCGAGTTTGGGAAAATAACAATTGTAGCTATAGGACCGGTTATTACTGTTATTTTATAAGACTATACTAGGTCTAGGAGGTTACCAAATTGCTTACTTATCCACACTCCACGGGTGACGGCGGTTATCAGACTTACTTATTTACTACTTATTACTAACTTACTTACGTTTTGTCATCTCGCTGCAAGTCTCGTTCTCGCTCAGTTAAAATTTGACGCCGTTTTTAGCAGTTTTCTAATGTAAATAAACTATATTCGTGTATAAATATTAGAATTTGTGTGTAACTGTGGATCGTACTTGCTAATAATGAGTTCAAAAAGGCGGAAAGTTGATGGCAAAAATCGATGTTTTAATAGTAAATGGAAAAATAGTTATTTCTGTACGAGCAACTACGGACACAGTGTTTAATTTGTCTGCAACTGTCTGTATCGAAAGAGTTTAACGTCAAACGACGTTACGAAACTCTACTTAAAGAACAAATGCAACAAATATACTGGCGAAGCTCGCACAGCTGCAGTGTAAAATGATTTAAAAGCAAAATTAACACTTAATTAGTCTTATACAAGCCGCATATAGTGCTATTTTATAACAGTTTTTATATGATATTCCATACATATATCATACTTGTGCCATATACTAAGTACTACAACTTGCTTGGCCCGCCATGGGTCTAAACATTTTTGTGCGGCTCGCAATAGTATGACGGTTGGACAACGCTGGCTTTAAACTAGGCACGTGGTTTGTGCGTCTCACCTTTTGGGTGATAATTGGCGTAGTCACTCCTTCGTGGAAATTTGCTTAGAGGAAGAAATGTAAATATTCTTTGACTTGCAGATGATGCGCTAGTAGCAGTTGAAACAATGAACGGATTCAAACGTTAGGACCATCTGGGAGAACTGGATAACTATTCAATGTTGACAGTTATTACAGTGGTTTTAAAGGTTTTCACACAGACTATCCTAGCCTCCTAAACCACTTAAAATCACGTCATTATTATTATTATATTATTATTGTTGTTGCTATTATTATTATTATTATTATTATTATTATTATTATTATTATTATTACCTTCTTCTTCTTATTATTATTATTATTATTATTATTATTATTATTATTATTATTATTATTATTATTATTATTATTATTATTATTATTATTATTATTATCATCATCATCATCATCATCATCATCATCACCATCATCATCAATCATCATCAGTATTATTCTAGGTTGCTCTCTTTCATTTCCCTTTTTATCTTATTATTTCCCTATCTGGCATTACCTAGTTAATTTATATATGATGTTTATATATGGTCAATTATTAGTCATTTTTAATGTAAGATTAGGCCTACTGTTACTATTGCAAATGCTAATGTTACCTGTGTTGTGTTGAACGTACAATAATGATAACGGTAAACTTTGGAAATAATAAAGTCAAGTCAATTTGCTCTCTTATCTCTTACACGCGTCTCTTCGCAGCGCCCTTCTAATCTACGCCCCGAGGTTTTCATCATTTACAGGGCGAGATTCTAGCCAAGATTTCGTCATGATGTTGGATAATTCGGCTGTTGGATTTTGTTTCAGCAAAATATCCCGTCGTGGGAGAATTAGTGTTGCCGCAATCTTCTGGATATCGACTGAATTCCAAACAGAAGCGGTACGTGAGTTCTCAAACGCGGAAATCGGACGACGAGGAAACGATTGTGGATTCCGTATCGCCGCCATCGACTACTCCTTCCTCGTCTTCGTCGAGATGGCGAAAAGTTGCTGATGCCTCGAAACTTTGCATAATCGTGTGACATTGATCGCCGGCGGTCATGTTCAGTGACGGCATTGACGTAAACTTGGGTGAAAAAGCGAGGGCTCACCTTCGCACCTTTCCCCTTAATCTCTGTGGGTGGTACCCCAGTGTTTATTATAGGCCTTCTCTGGGGAAATTTCCTCCAAAAGTTTTAAAATCCCCCAAATTTTTATATGTTGCATGGGTGGATGGAAATCCCCCCCAAAAAAATGTGACAACGGAGGGCTTTTATTTTTATTTTTGGAGATGGAAAAATGTAAGGATGAAAATGTTATTGCTTGCCAGGGCATTTGAAAAGGGTAAAAAATATTAGGGAGGTTGGAAGGATGACCTTTTTTGCTTGTCACCACATTTTAAAAGGAAGATAAACTTATATTTGCTTGTCAGGGTTTTTGGAGACAGCCCTTGCCCCTCTCCCCAACATTTCAAAATCCCCCCAATGTCAAGGTGGCTAGAATAAACACTGGTGGTACCCTATACACATAGGCCTGCTTAGATCTCGCGTCTTGGGTGCAGATCTTCGTCATCTCGTGAACTTAGCAACCACCTCCAGGCGCACGATTCTATATCAGAATGGGCAGCGCACTTTCTGAATTGCAACGCTTTTAATATGACTACACGCCAACAACCAGTGGCGGTTCCACGCGGGGATGAGTGGGGATGCATCCCCAACGGACGTTTTTGCTTGTGAAACCTATTTTCGGTAAAAGTCTAGTAGAACTACGGGGCAACTGCGGATGACCTTTTTTTGCTTGTCAACCTATTTTCGGTAAAAGTGTAGTCAAATTAGGGATAGAAATTCCCTTTTGTTAGCCTTTTCGGCAAAGTTTATTGATTTTTTCCTTCTCTTTCCATCCCCCACCAACTTCCTATGAACTGATTTCATCCCCAACCAAGAAATCCTGGAACCGCCACTGCCAACAACCATTAGCGTAGCCATAAGGGTCAGAAGAGTCATGTACACCCCGCCTTCGGGCCTAGACCGGTCTTGAGATTCATGCAAAACTTACGGGGAAATATAATATAACAAGGTTTAAAGTGGTTCAGTAGGGACTGCCCTGTGTGAGAACCACTGTTGCTCCCATCCAATCTAATATCCTAAACTACTGAGGTTTATTTTGAACTCGTTTACAGTTTTAGCCGTTACTATCCCCTCGTCCAGTTCATTCCATCTGTCCACCACTCTTGCACTAAAAAAATGCTGTTTATGTCTCCCAACCCGTTTCTTGAACAGTTTCATGCTGTGTCCTCTGGTTCGATCATACTGCTTCATTGTAAAAATCTTTCCTTTGGCATTTCCACTTTGTTTGTTAGTATTTTGTATGTCTCTGATCAAATCCCCTCTCTCTCTTCTTTTTCCAGGGTTGTCAATCCACAGTGATTTAGCCTTTCCTCATAGGTTAGTTTGTGATATCCCTTGATCATCTTTGTTGCTCTGTGTTGCACTCTTTCTAAGGTCTCTATGTCTTTCTTCAGGAATGGACACCATGCTTGAACACAATACTCTAAATGTGGACGTACCAATGTCTTGTAAAGTCTTATTATTACATCCTTCTCTCTGCTCACTATCGTTCTTTTGATCATACCTAGAATTTTGTTGGCCTTATTAGCTGCCTCTGCACATTGCCTAGATGGCTTTAAGCTGTTATGCATGATGACCCTAGATCTTTCTCCTCGTTTGTCACTTTTAGTCCCTTCCCACATAACTTAAATTCATGATCTGTTCCCTTCTTCCCAATGTGCATCACCGAGCATTTATCTGTATTAAAAAGCATTTGCCAATCTGCCGACCACTGGGATAGTCTATTAAGGTCTTGTTGTAAAATTTTTGCTTCTGCTTCACTATCACTCTGTCCACACAGTTTTGTGTCATCAGCGAATTTTGAAATTTTTGACATTATATCATCATCGATGTCGTTGATGTATATTAAAAACAATAGAGGTCCCAACACTGAACCTTGTGGCACCCCACTTATGACCTCAGCCCAATCTGAATACTTGCCTCTTATACCTACCTTCTGTCTTCTGCTCTGAAGCCAGTTTTTATCCATCCAAGAACTTTACCTCTAATTCCACTGGCCTGAAGCTTGACTGCCAGTCTTGAATGAGGTACTTTATCGAATGCTTTTGCAAAGTCCAGGTATACTACATCAACTGCCTTTCCCCTCATCTAGCTTGTCGTGAATCTCCTCCAAAAAGTCCAGTATGTTTGTTAAGCAAGATCTTCCCTTAATAAACCCATGCTGGCTATCCTTAAAATCTTGTGTCTCATAAGATGGTCCAATATATTTGCTTTCATTATTTTCTCCAGAACTTTACACACTATACAGGTCAGACTCACAGGCCTATAATTTCCTGGCTCCCACGGTTACCCTTTTTGAATATAGGAGTGACTACTGCATCCCTCCAGTCCCTAGGGACTATTCCTGATTTAATTGACATATTGAATATTGTGGCTATTACCTCACTAACCTCATGTCTTACCTCATACAGAAATTTTGGGTGTATATTGTCTATTCCGGGCTTTTGTCAGTTTTCATTTGACTCAGAATTTCCAGGACACACTCTTTACTGCAATTTATGTCTGATAATGCTTCCTCCTCTTTTCCACAAAATAAATTAATGGGCTTTGGTATGTTGGCTGTATTTTCCTTTGTGAACACTGATCCAAAGTAATCGTTCAGAATTGTTGCTGTTTCCATGTCATCCGTCACTGTTTCTCCAGAATCAGCTACTAATGGTCCCACTTTTTCTTTTCGCTTCATCTTACTTCTTGCATATCCATAAAAACTCTTACTGTTCCGTTTGATGTCTTTTGCTAATTTGTTTTCATACTCTGCAATAGCCGCTTTGTTTGTAGCTGTTGATTTGTTCCTCTTTTGCACATAACTGGACTGTAACTGTTTTAATCTCGCCTGTTCCAAACCTTCATTGCTTTGCATTTTTAGTCGGTGCTTTCTCAATTTCTTCCACGCTGTTTGCATGTTTGCAGAAACCTTATAACCAGTGGCGGTTTCACTTGAGGGATGAGTGGGGATGCATCCCCCTCCCACCGGACTTCCGAGCTTACTTTTTTGCTTGTGAAACCTATTTTTTTGTAAAGGTCTAGTAAAACTAACTGCGAATGACTTTTTTTGTTTGCCAACCTATTTTTCGGTAAAAGTGTAGTCAAATTAGAGATATAATTCCTTTTTCCAACCCTTTCCGGCAAAGTTTATAGATTTTCTCTTCTATCTTCATCCCCCACCAACTTTCTATGAATTCATTTCATCCCCCCAACCAAGAAATCCTGGAACCGCCACTGCTTGTAACCCCTATTCTCTAATCCTGGCTATGACGCCAACACAAGTTCTGCCGACTCGATTTCTCTTGGCGAACATAGACAAGAGTTCTTCTCTGTGCAGAATGGATGCACGCTCAAAAGTTGATCGAATTCGGACGAAACACGTTGGGTTTTAAAAAATACTTTGTATCCAATATTTTAAACAGAGAAGAGTGGGAATCCATGGTCGCCGACGTATCAATACATGGCACCTGAAGAAGAAGAAGAAGAAGAAGAAGAAGAAGAAGAAGAAGAAGAAGAAGAAGAAGAAGACCAAATATTGTAGAATTTAAAAGACCTTTTGCTCAGTGGTGCTTACTAAATAATTCGCGCTTTGAGTTAGTTGACAGTGTCGTCTCTGCTCTTACGAGTAGGCTAATACCAATTTATAACCGCTTTAGGTCCATAAATAAAACAGGATTTGCATCGACCGTATAATAATATAACATATTCAAGCCCTGGCTCTTCAAGTGCAGCTCAATAATAATAATAATAATAATAATAATAATAATAATAATAATAATAATAATAATAATAATAATAATAACAGTGGCGTAACCAGGATTTCCCGGAGGAGGTTTTGATTCCCAACTGCTCAACTTCGGAAAATTCTGAAAAGAAAAAAAGGTCGTCTACTGTTGTTTTGCTTGATTAAGAGAATTATATAGGTATAGTATATGCGTGCGTGCGACTATATTGATCTGCAATTAATTTTATTTTGGTGGACAACCAAGGAGGATTTAACCCACATAAACTCGTACAACTATAGTATATTACATTGGCTTCGCATCCCGGAGCGTGTTGCCTACAAGAGGTTCATCCTCACGTTCCGTGCCCTGCACGATCCAGCTTTCCCGGACTATCTGGCGTCGTTGGTCCTAAGACCATCGTCTACCGACAGGCGTCTGCAACTGAGGTCCAGTCGAGACGTCAGACTGGTCGTTCCTCCTCCGTCTCGAACGGCAAAGTTTGGCGAGAGGTCGTTCAAGTGCGGAAACCCTATTTTTTGGAATGCATTACCCGGCCATGTGACCAGAGAGTCCAGTCTTGAATCGTTCGCCAGGAAACTTAAAACTCATTTCTTCGAGACATCGTATTAGTGTAAAGCGCTCTAGCCTTTGACTTTTCGTTCATGCTTTTGCGCTATATAAATCGACTTTCTAACCTAACCTAACCTAACCTAACCTAACCTAACTATGTTGATCCACAAAAAATTGTCGGACAATCAAGAGGGGTTTTAACCCCCAATCTCCTGGCTACGCCACTGAATAATAATAATAATAATAATAATAATAATAATAATAATAATAATAATAATAATAATAATAATAACCGCGTTTTAAGTAGTGTAGTGGTGTATTTCTCCTGTTTTGAAAGCCACTGTCACTCATGAAGCCCCTCTATCCAACTTTTTGTCTGTCACGTCTCATGTTTCATGTCTGCCTTTGAGTCTACGTCTACAAAGAACCAAACACATTTTGTAATATTTAATAACTACAATGCCGAAACAAATCACATATTAAATTTCAGTTTTTCATAATTCTGTGCCATGATCACTACTCACTAGGCTTAAATTAATCTAACATGGCCGATATATGAATGCCTAATCTATTAATGTTCTATTGTATTATCTATGTCAATTATAAATGCATTGACACTAGCAACCGATACCATCGTTTCGTCTAATTCATTACAGTGTTTTCCAGACCACAGGCCTTTGAGGGCGAAAATGACTTGGCTGGAGGGAAGGGACACAGTTCAATGCAGAAAATTTGTATCACTGATGAAATTTTGTGGGAGGATTTTGAGGCTTTTTGGGAAGGGGATTTCCTGCTAACAGATCTGGAAAAAACAATGACTCATTCCATATGTTTACTACTCTGGAACTAGAAAAATGGTTTTACTTCCCAAACTCGTTTCTTAAACAATTTTTCTCAAGGCCTCGAGTACCACTAGTTAAAAATTTCATATGGCACTAGCACTAAATTGTTGGTCAGCATTTTATAGGTCTCTATTAGTTCTTGTCTTATTCATCTTTTCTCTCTAAAGTGGTCAATCCACACACAATGCTTTAGCCTTTCTTCATAACTTAGTCTTTGACATCCATTGATCATCTTGGTCTCTCTCTGCTCTGAAACTCTACCCAAATCTCTACTGTAGGCCTATGTCTTTCTTCACAGATTATTTGGGTACTGGACTCCGAACTGTTGATCTGGGTCTTGAACTATGATATTTTTATTGAGTCCTGATAACAAGTCTGTCTGTGTATGTAGGCCTATAGCATATATAGGGCCTATATATAGGCCTGTATACGATCGTTAGCATTCACTCCGTCCATTTGTTGCAGGGATTTTATCATCGAAATGCTTGAAACTGCGTCTGGCGGAAACACGCAAATCGATTGACGACGTGAGACATCTAAAATAGGTCTGGTGATAATTTTTGAATTACATGGCTGGTTTTATGGCGTCCCATAATTATTTCTTAGCTGTTGGCAAATGCCAAGTTTAAATTAGGAGTTGGCTAGCTTTATTTTTAAAGGCTTGAACCCGGTTTTTCTAGGGCGAGTAGAGGTCACGCAGTCGTTTTTGAGCGAAAAATCTTAAGCCCAAAGTTTCACAAATTTTGTTTGCTACACAGTGAAAATACACTTAAATTATTTACAGTAAAATAAAAAATTAAATTGAAAAACACCGCTGTAATTTTTGTTGTCTCTTACGGCATTCGTCGTAGACTTTTGAAAAAAAAACGGCTTTAGCAAAGGCATTGCAGATAAAGATTTCATGAGTTACAGTAAAGGGGAAACTTGTGGCCACATGTGTGATTTAAATGGACCATATGAACTTATGAAGTTGTAAGCCTATTGTACAGTAGAGCTGCCCGTCTTTGTTTCCAGATTCAACCCAGCGTGTAGACGATGATTTGGTTCGAGATTAGACTAATAAATTAGCCAGCCAGCCAGCCAGCCAGCCAAGCAATCTCAATCAAGCAATCAATCATTATCAAAACAAAAATAATCAATACTGCTACAATACGATAACTAATGAATAGCTGCAAAGACATATATGCCTATGTCATTGAGTAGGCCTATGCATTTTTCAAATATCAAAGTTAGCGGGGTGATAACCAGAGGTTAAACGGAGCCGGATCTCCGATCCGGGACGTCTGGCAAGAAGATCCGGAACGTCTGACATCAGAGCCGAAAGTATTTTCTATTCGTTGTGAGCTTTTATTGTTTACTTTAACACTTTTCGTGCATGGGAAAGAAAATAAACGTGAACTGTACTATAAATGTTCGTTTAAAATGAATAAAAAGTTGTGAAAAGATTTTGTGGCCGGAGGAAAAATAAGGAGATCCGGCACCTCTGAAAAAGTAATTTCACCGCTGGAGATAACCTATTGAGGGGAGAGGCAGCAGGAGAAGAGAACGATTTCTCTGTAATAATTTTGCCTTCCGATATAACAAAATTTGATCCAACAGAGCATGCTACATAGCATAATGTTTTATTCTTATATACTGAATACTGACTAGCTATTATCTGAGAGTAGTATTTAAACTTAAATGCGCCGTGTTGCTGAGGAATAGGTTACGATGGGAGAAAAATGCGTTAAAAACTGCAAGTCAAAATTAATAATAATCATAGTGTAACAACCAAACGGCGACATCGATGCACAGCGAGTATAGAGTACGTAGTGCAGGAAGGGAGCCAGTGGGGGGGCTGATCTGCCTTGTTGGTTGGGAATAATACCAGAGTTGTCCATGGGTCGGTTTTCTCAACCCAAACCCAACCCAACCCACCAAATTTCCAACCCAACCCAACCCAAACAAACTTCATGCTTGCTGACCCAAACCCAACCCAACCCATCCATACAAAAACGTGAAAGTACAATCGCAATTTTAAAAACATACATACATTCAAGTACAGAAATAGTTATTTGCTTATTTCGAGTTGTTATTGCAACTCACCGGAAATTCATAATTCTCATAATTGAGAAACAATGATTGTATTAATGCCAGCGTCGCCGTGTAGGCTAACGTATATGGCGCCATTTTTAATGACATAATACAAGAATCTAATACTTTGCCAACGCAGAAAACAGAAAACCTATATTTAACGCGGTTAACAGAATAACAGGTGCAGATTCACGAAACCTAACCCAACCCAACCCAACCCATCAATTTTTAAAAAATCTTGACCCAAACCCAACCCAACCCAACCCATGGGTTAACCCAACCCATGGACAACTCTGAATAATACAGTAAGTACACTGTAGTTAGCATGTGGAGACGATGGATGCCTCGACTGAAGCTTGATGTAGATAAGATGGAGTGGACCTTCATGCCATCTGAAATAAATCTGGATTCCGCGGCAATTACACAACAGGCCTTGCAAATTGGTCTGTTAGAGCAATTTTCTTGTCTATGATTTTGCGTCATATATAAAACTCACTTCTATTAAGGATGCGGTCTCCCACTGGATCTGTTTAGCCATGCATGCATAGTCGACCAGCCGATCCTTGATATGTAAGCGGAAACACCACCAAGTCCCTTAAAGCTGCCAGAATTACATCACGGCGCCATCACTTTGCTACGTGGATTTGGCTGGAACATTTTGATTTATCAATATACTTATATAGGACCTACGGCATATAACAGTGTATCAGACTCAATCATGCGTGTGTGTGCGTGTGCGTAGGTGCGCGAGTGTGTTTGTAGATGTGCGCGTAGTAGGCCTATATGTGCGGTAAAATATGCTTATACTTATGGGTATTAGCGTAACCACGGGGGGCAAGAGGGACCCGGGCTTCCTATTCGGACCGGGACAGGTCTTGAGATTCGTCCAAAACCGGTGAGTATGGGGGGGGGAGCAGTAGTATCAACTCGATGAAAACGCACAAGACAGCAGACTTTAAATCGTTTGAGACGACGATCTTTTTTGTTTGCTCGTCAAGGCTTTTTAGTC
This sequence comes from Metaphire vulgaris, assembly GCA_018105865.1. Lineage (NCBI taxonomy): Eukaryota > Metazoa > Annelida > Clitellata > Crassiclitellata > Megascolecidae > Metaphire > Metaphire vulgaris. Next base: position 7,257,213 of record CM030839.1, on the reverse strand, counting down.
GGAAAACGTCGAAGTGCCCCCCATTCTGAAATCCTGGCTACGCCACTGCGCATGAGACCATTATTCGTCTCGTAACTCTCGTTAGTACATAAAACATAAGACTAGAGACAAATAAGACAAATTTACCAAAAGCTTTTGATTATGTTCAGGGATTTTGTGTGATTGCTCTACATAATCAGATTTTACGTCGATATGTACAGTGTAAGCATATACGATCAATGTACCGAACCATGTCCTCTAACTAAGCTCCAAATTAATCTCTGTCTGTCTCTGTCTATGTCTCTGCCTCTGTCTTCGTCTCTCTCTCTCTCTCTCTCTCTCTCTCTCTCTCTCTCTCTCTCTCTCTCTCTCTCTCTCTCTCTCTCTGTGTTTTTCTTTGTGTGTGTGTGTGTGTGTGCACACGGCATCGCCTGTCGAAATGTCATCTTCTGTGGCATGAACTTTTGCACATGTCGTTGCTTAAAATTAATAATAATTATCCATTATTACAATGCAGTATATATATATATATATATATATATATATATATATATATATATATATATATATGCTTAGCATGAAAATAGGAAAATGAAAATGAAAATCCAAAATAGCATGAAAATAATTATATATATATATACACACATATATACCTATATATCGCCTACGGTATGTATTTTGAAAGAGTTGATCTCGCGTAAAGAACGAATTTTAATTCGTCGCATGAAACAGAGATAGGCTTATGAATGATATTTGGTGATTTTTTAAAAATTATCCTTAGCGTTGTCACGTGATTGAAGCTAGTCAATGCGCCATCGTCGCCTGTCGCCAACCGTCGCCAAGTGACGATGGCGCTTTGTTTGACTTGAGTCACGATCTTTGGTCGTCAGGACAACACCGGCAACTCCGATAGCTGTCAGAACTATACGTGCTTAAGTGTAGGTGTAAACCGGAGAAGCATTTCTGGAATGTGTCTAAATATTCTGAAAATTTAAGTCAGCTGACTTCCTATATTGAACAGCCAATTAGCCGGCCTAATTAATTCGCTCAGTCTTTGGAGCCACGTTTTATAATGAATACAGTTATCTTAAGACCTCGCATTGGCGTAGCCACCGGGAGGGTACGGGGCCTCCCCCGCCCCTATTCGTGCCGGGACCGGTCGTGATGAGATTCGTACAAAACCGATGAGTAGTTGAGGCCTTGAGAGGTGGGGTGGGCAGGGGCGTAAACCTGGCGTCAACATTGGGGGATAGAATAATTTTTAAAAGTTGACCCCCAGAAATATAAATATCCCCATTTTGGGGATATTGCATAGTATGGTGGGGACTTTAAATTGCCCATGAAATACGTCTTGACAAGCCAAAAGGAAGGTCATCCTGATATTTTTATATTTTTCCTCTCCAAATACCCTGTCAAGCAAAAAGGTCATCCGAAATGCGAGAATGGGATTTGGCGGTTCTGGCATCAACATCATGGGGTAGGATAAAATTTTTTTACAATATAGCCCAAACATTGAGGATAATTGATACTCTGTCCCCGCCAACTAATTATTCAGGGGACCGTCCCCGCCGTCCCCCGGTTTTACGCCCATGGGGGTGGGGGTAGAATAAGACATCGAGCAGAGCGCACAGGACTTCAAAGCGCTTGAGGAGACGACGACCTATATTTTATTTTGCTCTTAGCAGTTTTGGGTAGAAAATCTCGATGTGCCCCTCCCCTATTCTGCCAATCTGAACTCCTGGCTGCGCCACTGTTACCTCGACCTACTAGTTACTCTGCTAATAGGGGCCTATCCAGGAATTTGATTTGGGGTATATATTGTTATATATGTTATAGATAATATGTATATATATTATAGACACATATTATATAATATATAATTATATATTTATATACTATATATATAAATTATATATTATATATGTTATATATATATGTGTTATATATGCTGTATTATATATATATATATATATATATATATACTGATTTTTGGGGGGGGTAAATATAGGCCTACCTATATACCTCCCCGTCGCTATGCCTCTGTCTGCTAGGACAGGAGTGCCTTCATTTGTTGTTCCACATACTAACAAGCACTATCATTGGCACTGTTCCTTGGCGTGTGGCTTCAGACTCTGGGATCCACCACTGCAAATATAGACTACAGTAATTTCTTATAACCAGCATTTTATCATCTATTTGATTAAATTCGGTCTAAAAGATACATATTCAACTTGGCATATATTCTTAAATTGCTCCCCGTTGATCTGGACTGATCTTTCGACTTGACCCCACTCCATGGGCGCCCATGCATTGCCCACGGGAAAATACAAATCTGTTTTCATACTTATTTTTTTTTTAGCCAATATCATCACACTAAACGCTGCTTAATTAGAGTAGCCTATAGAAGTACTTGATTTTGATTGGATTTTACCTGGCATTCTGGCAATCTTTTAAATTTGTCAAATTTTGCTTTTAAAAACCTGACTAAAATATTGACCGTGACCATTTGTGTTTTGCCTTTTGGAAAATTTTCTGCGGGCGTTCATGCCTGACTCGAATTCCGTTTGGGATTTCAGATTTGGTGTACAACCAGCTGGTGCTGCAGACACTACGATAGTTGAGCCATAGAAGTCGATGGATTGATCGGTCAAAGAGCAGTCCTGAGCGCAGCTGGAGTCAACACAGCGACTGAATTTCGTTCTGCCGTTCAGAGATTCAGAGAAAAAACACGGTAAGGTGTTTTGTAGGCCTACGACACGACGTCTCTAATCCGTAAGATTTGAAGACGCTGACAGTGGCGTATTTACCATTGTTGGGCTAATCCTCAGACCCTGACAAGCAAAAAAAGGTCGTCAACTTTTTCCAAAGTTGTAACTTGTAAGGTCAAAAGTGTCTGGACCCCTTACCAAAATTCTAAATACGCCATTGGACGCTGATAACTTAGACCTATGTAAAATATAGGCCTAAATCTTCAATTTGTACAACGCCTTGATATTATACGAACTCATCACCATCACCACCATAACGTTCCATCGCATCGGCGTTCACTCCTGGCGATAACATGGCTATTTATTTTAAATTCTTCCTGTTCTTCGCAGTTTCATTCAACTCATTCATTTTCATGCGCGTTGCTTTATAAATTTCGTCTCATTCTTTGTCTTCCTCTTCTTCTAGATCAGTGGTTCCCAACCGGTGGTACGCGTACCCCTAGGGGTACGCGAGCTGTTGCAAAGGGGTACGCGAATGAAATAAGAATTTTAAAATCTTGTAAAGAAAAATAGAAAAATAGATACTAGTGGTGGGTAGGGTGACAGCCAATAAGTATCAAGAGGGAATTTGGGCGGAAATAGGTTAGGGGCTTATATGCAGGGCGCACATCATGTAGGCCTAATTATAGCAAGAGCCTGTGTAAGGAGTTAAAAATTACTGAAAAGTAAGAAAAGGCCGTCGCACTTTTTATAGAGAAAGCGTGACTTGATCTCAAAAATTTATTTAAATGCCAATGTAAAAAAACATACAGTACTGCAAGACTAAAAATTTATTTCAAGTGTTGTATGTGTTACGTGCCTATAGGAGCACGTGTGCAGTTCATTTGTATGCTTAGGCAGTACATTTTAAACAGATTGGGAACCGCTGTAGGCCTAATCTATATCCTTCCAGTTTCCTAGCATAAGCCTAATTGCGTTTTCCAGAGTGTCTCTGGTCCTCATTAGACCTCTATGTCCATAGTACCTCAACTCTATCCTAGCATTCTGGTTTCTAGTGAGATCTCTGGTTTCATTTCTTCTACCGTATTAATTATTTATTTGTTCTTTTGGTTGCCCAGGTTTTTAAAAAATTCCTCCAGCAAGATTGTTCAAATGTGTCTACCCTTCTTCTGTCCTCTTTTCTCACAGTCCAGCTCTTGCTTCCATACAGGGCCTTTGGGACGACCCAATATGTTGGTTAATATGCTAATATTTTTATCTTTCAGTATTTTATCCAGTCTTTTCATCGCATCTTTACCCATCGTTATTCTTCTGGTTATTTCATTGTCAGTTCTTCCGTCCTTATGTAGGGAGTAGGGCGCATAATTAATAGATCCCAACAATACAAAGCTCCCCCATTTCGATTGTTCCAATTTCCATCCTGAAGCGGATCCAATATCATTTGACGTCACTGCTTTTGCCTGCACATGTTGTTTAATATTCGGATGTTTTCCGAAATTTTAACTTTCCTTTTAACGGCTTTGATCAATAATAATTATTATTAATCAATCAATTAGTCGTCGCCCAAAGCATACCAGAGTAATTTCCATTGCGTGCTGGTGGACACGCAAGTCCCCGCAAATCAAACGTTCGCCTAAGGCCGACCTCTATCAACATTTCAATGAGCAATCGAAGAGCCAGGACAGCGCTTGGGCCAACGAGTTTTAGCGTCTAGGTCCTAGAAGCCTGGACATTGGTGCTGAGCTTCGTACTTGAACATTGCCTATCATCTTGCATTGGTTGCCTATAGGGCCAGCGCAACAGCGCTTCCCACGTAGTCCGAACCAGGGCCGCCTTTATCCATTAGGCACAGAGCCAGAAAATAGAGTATTTGAAAACACAAACATTGTACTTCACAATAAAAATTATGGCGGAAATTATTGCAGATTAAAGTAACGTGTGCAACTCTAAACAGTCGCCTAGTGCCTAGGACCTACGAATACCACAAACGGCCTGCATGGTCCGAATGCTCTGTGGAGGCTGTCCATTAATTACGACAACTTTCTTTACAATTTTTAACATCCCTCTCCCTTGTCAACAACTTTCAAACTTTCGGCGTTCCCATAAAATTATGTCAAAAGCTTTGAACATCCCCCCTACAAGGGGCAGCCCATTAATTATGTCAAAAAATTAGGCAAGTTTTAGCCTTCCTTTTTCAATAACTGTCATAGTTTCAGTGACCCCTAGTGAAATTATGTCAAAAACTTTGAACCCCTCCTACTAGCTAAAAATATTGTGTACGGCTGGCTTTTATACTAAAATAAAATTATGGAAATTAATTCTTTGCTTTAGGAAATTTATTGCAAACAATTAAATTATTGACGTCAATTTTTCTTGACGCTCCCTCTCTCCCCTGTCAACAAGTGTCAAACTTTGTCAAACCCCTTCCCTATTTTACTGACGTAATTAATGGACAGCCCCTATATTAGGCAGCTTCTGTCTAAGTTTATAAGTAACAATCATTTAAAGGTTCTGAAGCATGCAGTTACGGGAATTCTTATCCGAATTTAAGCTATCCGTTTAATACTTCAATATAAGCCTGTTATGGCTGGAAACATTAATGACTTTTGAGTAAGCCGAAGATAGCCTACTCAAGCCCCCTGTAATTCCCCTATTTCATTTATAATTCCACTCAGCACTCCTCAGTTCTCAATAACTGGTTTCTTGATCAGGGGCGTAGCGATGGGGGGTATATCGGTAAATATATACACCCCCAAAATCAGGCTACCTTAAAGTTTTAATGTGTTTTCTATGATTTTCAACGTTTTTTAAGATTTAGCTTACACCCCTCCAAATCACATTATACCCCCAAAATCAAATTCCTGCATGGCTACGCCCCTGTTCTCGATAGTCCATACAATATGCAGGCACTCCAATTTTTTTCTCCGTATTAATCCATATTTCTATTCGGACTTATCAACTAGTAATGAGTGTTTTTGGATTAAAAAATTTCCCTAAATACAATATGTTAGGCACTCCAAATTTTTCCCTAGTATTAAAATCCATATTTCATATTCGGACTTATCAACTAGTGATCCGTACATTTTGGAAAAAAAAATTTCCGCTATCACAATCAGATGGAAAGCCTGTGTAAAATGTTTAGGCCTAGGCCATTTTTAAAATTTTGAACGTAACGATCATACCCGAAGTACAGTATGGCTTCATTTGATCCTGAGCGAGGCGACATGCTCCGAAAATCAAAATGTAGGTTCCGGAAAATCACAATTTTTTGAAAAATTAAATTATTAAAAGATAATTTATAACTATATCTATCTATCTATCTATCTATCTAGTTTGAAACTATCAATCTATTTCAATTTTGAACTATCTATCTATCTATCTATCTATCTATCTATCTATCTATCTATCTGAGCGATCTATCTATCTATCTATCTATCTATCTATCTATCTAAAATCTATCTATCTATCCGCGTTCTATCTATCTATCTATCTATCTATCTAACTATCTTTTTTGCAAAATTATATTATTAAATAAAATTTATCTATCTATATCTATCTATCTATCTATCTATCTATCTATCTATCTATCTATCTATCTATCTATCTATCTATCTATATCTATCTATCTATCTATACATTATTGTATTGTATTGATTATAATCATTATATATATATATATATATATATATATATATATATATATATATATATATATATATATATATATATAGCTACGTGACAACGTCATATTGACAAGTGACTTCCGACTGTTGCGCTCCGCAAAATATTTTTTTTACAAAAAAGCCCTGCCCGTAAGCAATCGGCTGGCTTAATAGAATTTACTGCTGCTTTTCTGCTAAACCAAAAAGCGAATGAGCTGGCATTTTCGACTAAAAATTCACGAGATTTCATAATTTTTCGGCTTGATTAGCCTATTATAAGTTTTCGGCTTCATTTTTACTATTCTTCAGCTTGAATAATTAACCAATATTTATAAAGTTTATGTCTACATAGTAGGCCTATAGACTTACTGATGTAGGCAGTGTACAGTAGTCTGTATAGGCCTATGCGTTTATATCATTCACATGGCAATTATAAAGTAGGCTAGCAGAATTGCAGAAATGTTAGTATAACAAACAGCACAGCAAAATATAAAAAATGCAGCAAAAAATTAGCAGCTTAACAAACAACTGTATTGCTATGTTGCAATAGGCCTACTACATACTGTCAACGTAACATAGCAAAAGGGCTCGTCCACAAATGACGTAACGCGCGCGCCTAGAGGGAGAGGGCCCAGAGGGGGTCCGGACATTTGTGACGAAGTGTGATGAGGGGTGAAGGGGGTTCCGTAAATGTGACGTAACGCAACACAAAATTTTTAAGTGACGACCTTTTTGCTTGTCAGGGTATTTGGAGAGGGAAAAATACAAGGATGACCTTTTTTGCTTGTCAGTATGTTTGGAGAGGAAAAAATAGAAGGATGAATAACCTTTTTTGGCTTGTCAAGACTTTTCGGAAGACGAATAGGGGGTCGGCCCGTTGCTACATCATATTTTAGGGGGTCTGACTTTTTGTTACGTCGCGTTACGTAGGGGGAAGGCCCGGAGAGGTAAAGGGTGCCAAAATCGCGTTACGTCATTTATGGATGACCCCAAAGTACACAATGTCACTAAACTAACGTCAAAACTCAAAATGACGAAAAACTTCACTAGATGGACTAAGCATTAAGATTTAGGCCCTAAGCCTCAAAGTGGCTGTTAAACAGTCACACATAGGCCTATAGGTCTACTGTAGGCCCAGACATGTAGTAGCGTCATTTCATATTTTTTTTGGAAGAAGGGGGCGAGTCTGCGAGATAATAAAAAACTTTAATAGGTGTAACTTTTGGCAATCTTTGGCAGTTTTTTGTCAAACTTTGGACGTCCATGGATTAGGCCTACACAAATTTTGGCCATCCACAATATTTTCGACAATTTTATGGTTGCGACTTTTCAGCTCGGAGCGTGAAAAACGGTGACAACGACAAGCAAAAAGGTCATCACTAGTTTTCGGGAGTTGCAACACCGTTTCGTAAAATCAATGACAAGCAAAGAAAGGTCATTAGCAATTTTAGGACTTGTCAGAGGCCCGTCGGCCCTTCTGCACAGGGGCCCGGAATTTCTCTCGGCGGGTCTGGCTCGACTTAGGGATCTACTATAGCGATGCCAGAAATGTAGACTAGTTTTAAGGTTTACCGGTACACAGTATACGTGGATGTCCCTACACTCCCAGCGGGGGGGGGGGTTACACCTCCCGGGTTGCGAGAGAAAGAACACACTGCCCCAACACCCCTTCCCAGGGCTGTTGTTGGCTAGCACCATGTTAGGCCGATATAAAACTATTTTATATTTAACATTCTAAAGGGGGAATTCACCTCTGGAAATTGAAACTTGAGCCACTATAACTGACACCACAAAAATTAGGATGGAACGTATGAAACGGAAGAGATGACAATGGAAATCATTTTTTTACTTGTAGGCCTACAGTATTTTTCTTTTTCCGGGGCCAAACATCAAATCCATTATCCCCGCCACCCAGGGATGTAGCCAAGATTTTAGGTGGGGAGGGGCTGAAGCCCAAGACTCACTCTCCTCCCTTCCTTTAGAGCCCGCAACACCATTTGGGCTTGAATTCATTTGGAGGGGGCTAGCTTCAGGTTTGAGGGGGTTTGAGGCCCCAAGCGCGTGCTTAGCTACGTCCCTGCCGTCACCTCTCTCGCCCATTGCTATTCCCCCTTGGTACAAGAAGTCTAGAAGAAACACTAGACATTGACACCCCTTCAATTATGGGACACCTCCCACCCAATGGTTCTCACACAGGGCAGTCCCTACCGAACCACTTTAAACCTTGTTGTTGTTATTATTATTATTATTATTATTATTATTATTATTATTATTATTATTATTATTATTATTATTATTATTATTATTATTATATTATTATTTATTATTATTATTATTATTATTATTATTATTATTATTATTATTATTATTATTATTATTTATTATTATTATTATTATTATTATTATTATTATTATTATTATTATTATTATTATTATTATTATTATTATTATTATTATTATTATTATTATTATTATTATTATTATTATTATTATTATTGCAGATTCCTGTGAAATAGCCTGACGCCGTACCGGCTCGTACCGGCACAAAAGCGCACTGCTCATAATAACCCAATTAATTAATTATCTTAGGCCGAACGCTATGATTTAATCTGTCAGTCAGCGTCTCTCGGATAGTTTTTGTTGAGACAACGCTATAACAACACGACTCGCAATTGTATGACGAAGACAGAAGCTCATCGTCTCGATACTGGCGCGTTTCTGAAATAAAAAGAAGCATTCATTCAAACGAATCGTGTAACGACCGAACAATATATACTTTAGAGAAGCTCAAACTTTAAGCGCGCGTCTGTATATACATTGGCGTGATTTGTTCGGCGCCGTCGCCAGGTGGCGTCGTCGCGAGCCTCTGTTGATGGCTTGTCTGCATCGTCGTTTGGAGAGGGAGAAGTAGGAGGAGGAGGAGCGGTGGCCGCCATATTGGCCGTTCAAGTGCCGTCCGACCCTTCGGCCGTCGAGTTCCCTGGGCGGCGGCGTCGTCGCTCTCGTCTTCCCGGTCGTTATCCGTTGCCTTCCTCGCGGTCCGGTCAGCCGTTTCTCTGCAGTCGGCCTCGTCGTTTCGCCCGTCGATTTCGGTGGAGAAGAACACGCTCGCCGACGACGGTCATTGTTACAGCAGCAGCACCGACCGTCGAAAATAATGGTCAATTTCTGCTTTAATTTCGGAGGTTTTTCATCGAATAATGTTAATTTATTACTCGTGATGCTTATTAATTACGCGTTCCCCGGTCCGTCGTCCGATCGGTTTGTTTGTCGTCGATTTTAAGAGGGACTATGATTGCGTCGGAGTGGGTCTATCGGCGATAAGCCGTCCTGGCGACTCGAGGACTCGACGCCGCGCCCAGGTCGGCGCTCGCTTGCCAGCAAATCATTTGATAAGCGCTACGATTTATCGAAGATTAAGTCTGCCAACAAGAGCAATAGAATGTAAAGAACTCTATAAAACGAGGCCCTTGTCTGTATTTTCAAAGATATCGACTACAAGGACCCTGTTCTTATTAAGTGATATTAGAGATTTGGGTTGGACTTGGACTTGTGGTTAAAACGTTATTCATCGAGACTGTGCTGTTGCTTGCATCATGGTTAACAGTGATTGTTATTTTGTGCATGAGCATATTTCTATTGTTGAAAGTTTTAACTAAAGTTTTTATTTTTTAACATGGCTAGTAGTATATAGTCATAAAATCATGCATATATGTAAAATTAGCAAGAGCAATGTAATTGTTTATTGTTTTTTTATTGCCTATTTTTTGTGTTCATAGGAGAATATGTCGTCACCAATTAGCAGTCTGAACAGCCTGTTTTCCTTCACGAGTCCAGCAGTAAAGCGTCTTCTTGGTTGGAAGCAGGGAGACGAGGAAGAAAAATGGGCAGAGAAGGCAGTGGATTCTTTGGTCAAGAAACTCAAGAAGAAAAAGGGGGCCTTGGAAGATTTAGAAAAGGCCTTGAGTAACCCAGGTGTTCCAAGTAAGTGTGTCACACTGCCAAGGTCATTGGATGGACGACTTCAGGTGTCGCACAGAAAAGGCCTTCCTCACGTAATTTATTGCCGTGTTTGGCGCTGGCCAGATCTGCAGAGCCACCATGAGCTGAAGGCCCTTGACTGCTGTGAATATCCATACTCAGCTAAGCAGAAGGAAGTGTGCATCAACCCTTATCACTATCAAAGAGTTGAAAGCCCAGGTAAGTTTGATACCTGATATGCATGTTTTAATTCTTTAATGGCCGTACTACTGAAAATGTTTTTGGATTAGCTTTCAAAAATAAAGTCAAGCATTTGAGGGCTCATACTGGTCCTAGTCTTTCTTTTTCAGAGTTTTGACTATGTCATGGACCATTATAAAATAAGTGAGGTATTTTTGCTTTGGTTTTCAAATTTTCAGTATTCATTTGTTTATCTTCCTTCCTGTTCATTTAATTCTTCATCCGACTTAACCTTTTAATTTAAGAAACTTCAACATGTCGTTTTTTTCTTCACTGCTGTAGATGTTTCAAAGCCTTGTGTTGTAAGTGACAATACCCATTACATAATAAAGACACTGCCCATCATCATGTCTTTATTTAAAATATTTTGTTACCTGCCTGTATATCTAAATCTATGCTTATGTCCGGTATGGAAATGTATATTATTGAGTTTTTAAGGGATAATTTGATTGGAGTTAGTGAATTTTTTGTTATGCATATTTGTCGGTGATTTGACATTTGACATTGATTCTTTTAATAAAATGTCCTTAATCAGTTTGTACCTCTAGAGGCTTTACTGGAATTCATTAAAGATGCATACCTTTTAATCAATTTATTCCTGAAGCGAGTCTGGAAATGATTATAAATTTTGTTATATGCTTATCCTCTTTTTGTGACTTTTTATTTAATTGGTGCTTATTTATTTAAATGAAACTTTGATGCATTTTTTTATTTGAATTTTGACTAAGTCATAAAGAGAAGTTCTGATTACAATTATGTATAAAAGATAAAGTATATGAATGCCAACATATAATATTTTCTGTCATTTTAGTATATTTGCTTTTTGTATCATTTAGTGATATTTGATACAAAGTCCGTAATTGTTCACTTTGTCTGCATAAATTATGCATTTTTCTCAGATCTATTTGCACCTCAAGACATTCAAAATTGTTGGATAGCTCTGCTTTAGATATTTTAATTTCCTGTTTCACACCTCTTGAATAAAGTAATATGAGTAGCATTTTTTTTTTTTGAATAAGAATTTTGATTTTGGGTGAAATTGTGAAATTTAATTACTCAAGTAAATTCAGCATGTAGCATTAGTGTTCAATCTGTTCATATAAAATTCATGCCTTTGTTTTATTATTTGGAACATTGCTAATGCTTTTTATTTCAGTTTTTTTATTTGTAGGTAATGTTGGTTTGGAATTGATTTTTCAGGCTGCATTATTCTAAAACTGCAGTGAACATGTCATGACTCTTAATTTTCTTGCACTTATTTCTTCTGCACTTAATTTTTCTGCACTTAATGCATGTGCACTTAATGCATGTGCACTTACTTTTCATATACACATTTCTTGTGCAATTTGCTGAAACCAATTTATCTCCTATAAACTGACAATTGAAAACAAAATACAGTATTATGAATCTGAGATGCCAAAAATTTACTTAAGATTTAACTATTCTCTGTTTTATTTTCATTAAAGTAAAATGATCGAGGTCTTGAAATTTCATGTTGCATTGACCATAACTTTAATAATTCAATTATGTTTTTCATTTAATAAGAATATTACTTACTGATAACCATTGAGGAGGGGACATGACATTTTAGTGTTAATGATTTGACATAAAACGGAGAACTTTGCCTAAATAAGTTTTGTGTGGTCATATCATTGCTTATGAACTGAAGAGGTATATATACATTTAAGTGGACTCGTTTTTGTCTGCATTTAGGTATAATACCGAGGTCACTCTTGATACTTTTTCCTGCCATGACATTTTTGAAGATTGTTGTTATTAGGTAAAGCTCATTCACTTTAAATAACTGAAGTATACTGTAATTTATGAGACAACATGCACAATGATTGATTGATTGACCATGAACCTGTTTTATTATTAAAAATCTTAATGCACCTTTAGTTGCAGCTGTGAAGGAAACATTTTGGTGAGAGCAGAATTGAGACAATTGCTATAACCTATAGAATGTGTGTGAGTGGATAGTGTGTGAAGGGAAGCTCGAATGGGCCTTGAGTCTAGCACTAGTACTATTGGTTGCATGCACCATCAGTCTTTTGCTAGTGCTGTTAAGAAGTATAGCACTAGCACTACTTGCCATTTGATTTGACAGAATGGGTTCAAAGTGACCTGTGATTGCAAAGATGATCTCTCAGTTGTCTTCATCTTGAGCAGAAATTGCTGTCTAGTTCTTGTGTTGCTACAAGTGTTGTTATGATGCACAGGGGTTGTTATGATGCAATTTCAAAAGAGGTAAAAGTGGAATTACCTTCTTCTGCATGTGTTGTGATGAAACTGCAATCATGAGAAAAGAAGGAAGAAAACAGGGTTTCAGAAATTATTTATTGTTTAACTCTAGAACAGGGACGGGCAACATACTGCTCATGGGCCACATGTGGCCAGCGAGAGGCTTTAAAATCATGAAAAAATCACACGGTCGAATTCTGACCAAGTTAGAGTGCCTGCTGAGGAATTATGCTGGACAGTGTATTTATGAAAATTTGATCACTATGTTGCTTACAAGTTACTAGGCCCTTACTTACTAAACTATAGAGGTAGTATCATTTGAGAAGTATGGCATTATGATAGTGGATTTTTTAAATAGAATTTGACAAGTGTTTTTGAGATTTAAAAAAACTGGTGCCACTGTTTGACATATTGATATCACCTTTCACTTAAGACAATGAAAAGACTCCTGGCACTCTTCAGCTGGAACTAATTGATCTGAATTCAGCAGTGTAACTTGTGTTTTTGAAGGACATACTTAATAGATCAGAATGGATTGACAAGTTTTATGGATCACTGAATTAAACCAAGTTTCCCAGTTTCAGAGGCATGGCGATGAATCTACTTTTGATGTTTGGTTCAACGTATATTGCTGAGCAGACTTTTTAAACTATAAGTTCAAACTGTGTTCAAACTTGACTGACGTTACCTGCAGTCAGTTATAAGACTTTCTACTTTGGAATTACAAATTTCAGACAATTAGTGAACAATTTCTGTAGACCGCAGCAGTTTCATTGAACATGAATGCATGTGGGTAGTAAGGGCAGAGATTATGAGTTTGTTTTATAGTATATAATATGATATATATGTAGTATATCTGTAATAGTTTTGTCGTAACGAGCGTAGCTGATGATGTTTCGTGCATATGCAGCCCATCAGAAAGCTTAAAGCACCCTGCTTTAGAACATTGTTTTCTAAACTGTGGGTCGCGACCCAAAAGTGGGTTGCGAAGCTTTGGCAGGTGGTTTTCAAAATTCTCTGAGAATTTTGGTGGATACATGCCATTTGACTATGGTTGGGCTGTAGCTATCGTAGCTCACATACTCACTCAGTCACTCACTGCTGCACATAACCAACGAGGGTCAGAGGGTTGGTTGTGGCCGCCAATCCTGGTTAGTCTTCAGTTTACCCGAGGATGCCTCATCTCCCTGTGACAGGGGAAGTGCATCCTTCTGGTGAATGCAGTCCATTCCCGGTGGTTGGAAGTGGTCCATTTCCGTAATTTAGTCAGTTTTTGCCCCACACCTGGCAGCACAAGGCCAGTGTCGACTGGTAATAACCTTCTGCCCGTTGCTCCATTGGAATGATGATTGCCACTGCCCCTCATCTCACGTCAACTGTACCTCTGTTAGAACGGGGCACCACATGAAATTAGCTGATAGGCTTGGTGGGTAGAAGATAGCTGAGATGTGTGTCAACCAATAACAATGTTTGCTTCTTTTAAAATAAAATCTTTATTTAAATGTTAAGATTTTGTGAAAATAAGGCACAGGTATGGATACATTTCTTAAGGAAAACGTGAAAATTTAGCAAGTGTGAATGAGCACGCTGCAGCTCAGAGTCGGACAACGATGCCAGTGCATCTTCTGTTCACAGACCTTCGAGTGCAAAGAATACAAATTCAAGACATGTAAGGTGAAATGTTAAGTATAATGAAGAATTTTGAATTTTGGCTTTATTGCAAGTGACTCGGGTGATGAAAACTAAATATAGGAATAAGCTGTGCACAGACGATGACATGAGACTGTATTGGACTTCCTTCAAGCCAAGTATCGACTATCTTGTGAGTGCAGGCCCATTCGTCACACAGATCCTGTTAAAAAGCTATAGTTAAAAATCGTTTTTGTGCATTTCAGTATGCTATTTCAATTCTTTTCTAAGATTAGTTTAACACATTTTTCTATTGTTCATTCTACCTTTCTAAATGTGCCAAATGTGATATGCTTTCCACAAATACTTATTGTGACACTGATTTGTGAATCAATCTTTAGTTTGATTCAGTGGATCCAGATATGGCCAAGATATTTCCAAATGGGTCCTGAGCCAGAAAAGTTTGGGAACCAATTCTCTAGATAACTTCTAGTAACATTTCTGATTTCAAATTCAGCTTTCAAAAGTGTGGCATATGGTGTAGTCTAGATGTGTTTACTATCTGTTTTGCATGTGAATTAGATGTGTGCTATTCTATCCACCATGACTATGTTGAATTTTGTTTTGTGGTTGGGATAGAATTGCTATTTTAGATCTTCTATTTGCAAATGAAGTTGTAGAAGTTACAGTTTTTGACACAGAAAACCTCAGTTGTAGAAGTAGAATTTTCTGCAGCTATGGTACCATTAAGATACTTTTGAGGCATGTAGATGCACACTTTTTAGTTATTGCCAGTTGAATACCACCAATAAACAAGTTCAGTAGGGGAAATTATGATTTTTACTCCAACCTCCCCACTGGAGGTTGAAAATTTTGGGTTGGAAGTGGCCTGACCCCAATATTTCATTGACATGTCAGCCACTTGAATTCAGAAACACCAGGTATGAATATCATCCATTATATTATTGACTAGGGCAGTTAGGAGCTTCAAGGACAATCTGAGCATTTTGGTGATCTTACATTACAGTTGTGCAGACCATCTTTAGAATATTGTAAGGTGAAAATCATTTTGCAACTAGACTTTGCAAAAATATTTCCTTTATGAAACAGAAGAATGAAGCAACATGTTTTTAGGTGTTTGCATTGTGCAGTTATCACTTGGTATCATGTTTGATTGATTTTATATACTATAATTTAATTCTTTTGTGTACTCTAAAGTAATTAATTCCTTGCATTGCAAGCCATTAAGTATTTACATTTCAAGTTCTTGCTGTTTTTGTTTCTTGTTAGTCCTGCCACCTGTTTTGGTGCCACGCTATAGTGAATACCCAAGTGGTTTGGCACCTTTCCAGCAGATAAGCGAACCTCCGCTTCCCTATAATGTCAGTTTTCCACAAGGATTTCATCAGTCAAGTGGTAGTTCTGGACCAGCAAGTCCCTTTGGTCTTCCAGGTTTGTTTAGTTTTTGTTTGTCTACCAAACCATATTTAAGATTCTGGTTGTAATAGATGTTATTGCATCGTGACTGGAGGGACATAGTAGTAGTCATTGTAGTGGTTTCATGTCCTTTGAATTGTGTTTCGTTCTGATGAATGCTGTGTTCTGGGAAAACTTGCATTTGTTCTTGTTGATCCAGGTCTACACTGTTTGAATTAAGAGCAGGATCTAGTATCTTTGTAGCTTCTTTGCGGCTGAGTCATGCAGAAGAATTGCAATTTGAATGCAAAATAGTTTTGCTTTTTGTGGTTCTGGTGTTACTCTGTGCATCATTTGTGCTAACTGCTTTACACTTGGCATGTGATTGTGGGAGCATTATTGCCATGACAGCATTATTGCCATGACAATTTCCATGGATTGCACTTGGCTTCAGAGTCTCCCAACAGAAAACCAGTTACATGAATGATTTTGATATGTTATGTGAGAAATTATACATCTACTGTGTTTTTGTGATTTATAATGTATATAGAAGACATTTTTGACTGGAGGCAGATGAATGATGTTGACATATGTCTTTGTGCTGCTTTGGCATTTGAAGGTATCAGTGCAGAGTAATGCTTGCCTGATAAATTTAAATACTTTGTGATCATTAGCGGACAGTCCACCCCCTCCGTATCGAGTGCACAACAACATCAGTCCTCATTTATCGGGAGGGGGGAATGATGTCATGCAGCAGCACAATGCAATGGATACCAGTATGTCTCAAGCACCAACTCCTTCAATGTCTTCAAGATATCAAGGCATGCACAAAGTGCCGTCATCTTCAGGCAAATACCATAGCGGAGGCAAGAAACTTAGCCATACGTACATGTTCATATTTTGTAGGTCATATATTTTGTAGGTCATAAGTGTTTCTGTTATTTGTAATATTTTATATGCCAAATTGATCTGTTGACATGTAAATTGGCAGTCTCGTGTTAATTTTATGTTAAACTCTGAAGGAACGTCTGGAATAAATTTGTTGAGTTGTGGAATGGAGTATGCTTTTCAATTTTGAATGTTTATTTTGATCATGCTTTTGCTAATTTATTCATACCATTGGCTGATATACAAAAATGATTTTCACTATTCTTCTGTTGATTGCAATATATTATCTCTTTTCTGCTGTTTTCTGCTTTCTAAGTTAATAAATCATTTGAAAATATTTGGCTTTTGACTGTCAAGCATATGGTAGTATGTGAAAATTATTATTATTATTATTATTATCAGCTAATTTATCAACGCTATAACATGACTAAGGCCATAGGCAAGAGCGATTCACAATGAGTCACAGTAAGAATTGCGAAACAGGTGCGTTTTTAGTTTTGAAGTGAAAGAAAATAATTCCGGTCATTATACCGTCTTTGCATAAATTTCATGTCGTTGCTGTAATTCTCTGATGTGAAATTGCTGTACAGATGTTCAGCCAGTCACATATCAGGAGCCAGAATACTGGTGTTCAATTGCTTATTATGAGTTGAACAATCGGGTTGGTGAGATATTTCATGCGTCTGCGCCAAGCATCATCGTTGACGGTTACACCGATCCTTCGAACAACGCCGAAAGATTCTGCCTTGGCCTCCTGTCAAATGTCAATAGAAACTCAACCATTGAAAACACGAGACGCCATATTGGGAAAGGTGAGAGGCAATGACCATTAGATATCTTATAATTGGACAAAAACAGGTGCCCATGCATAATGCATGGCGGCTGGCTGTTCATGTGTGGAAGCTATGACTGGATGTGTGAAATTAGTCAAATTACTGTCATGTTGTAGATATCACAGTCCATTAATAGGCCCTAATGAGCAAAGTATATTTAATAGCTGTTGTGCTGTGACTTTGTCATTTGCAATGACAGTTATTAAATTTACTGAAGCAATGGGCTACAGTTAAGATTTGGCTGATTTACTGGCAATTGAGTGTTTTGCCTGACATTGAAGATTTTAGAGCCTCATGTTAAATATTTGGAAAGCAAATTTCTGTCTTCTTTGAGAAAATATTCCATGTTTGCAGCAGATTGCTCTGGTTCCATTGATATCACCTTCACTTATTGAAACAGAGCTCCAAGAGTACTTTGAAACAGAGCTCCAAGAGTACTTTGTAAACATGCATTGTGACGTAGACCGTTTTTGGTATTTGTTTTCCTACATATTGGCAAATATGAACAGAATCTGGGGTGGTGACCTGTGGAGCTATTGTCCAGTTGACATGGAATGGCACTTATATTGAAACATGTGTGTTATATACCATTAACTGCTTTTATGAAAAGTGTAGTAACTTGCTAATTTTTTAAATACTTTTTTTGCTAATTTATTCGTACTATTGGCTGATACACAAAGATGATTTTCACTATTCTTCTGTTAATTGCAATATATTTATCTCTTTTACTGCTGTTTTCTGCTGTCTAAGTTAATAAATCATTTGAAGAATAAAAATAAGTAAGCTTAAGTGTAGTAACTTGCTCCTCCTTACAGTGGTGAATTGTAAATCTTAACTGTTTCTCCAGCATTTGTTATGCAGTGATTGTTACTATAAATGGATTGGATTGTAAAAGTATTGTATTGTCTTTCACTAGGCTTGCATCTGTACTATGTTGGGGGTGAAGTCTTTGCCGAATGTCTTAGCGAGAGCAGTGTGTTCGTTCAGAGTCGCAACTGTAACTGCCACCACGGCTTTCATCCGACCACGGTATGCAAGATCCCCCCTGGATGCAGTCTCAAGATCTTCAACAATCAGGAATTCGCGCAGCTTCTCAGCCAGTCTGTAAGCCACGGATACGAGGCCGTCTTCGAACTGACCAAGATGTGCACGATACGCCTGAGTTTCGTCAAGGGCTGGGGTGCTGAGTACCACCGGCAGGACGTCACCAGCACTCCCTGCTGGATCGAGATTCACCTTAACGGTCCACTTCAGTGGCTGGACAAGGTCCTCATTCAGATGGGCTCTCCTCACAATCCAATCTCATCTGTTTCTTAGATGCATGACTGATATCATTTTGTGGATTGTGCTCCAATTGTGTGGCTTTGTGCTTGCATGTCGTTTGGTATTTGACTGTTTGTGACAGGCGAGAGATGGAGAGGAGGGGAAAAACGAGCGCTGAATGTTCATTGTTGCAGCATATTAGTCTTATACAGAATTTGTTTTTTGCAGTTTAAAGTATGAACAATGGAAAACGAACAAAGAAAAGAGCTATTTATATTTTAAAGATCTGTGACCAAGAAAATCTTTTGAATGTCTGTAGCTCTTTAAACTTTGTAATGTAGAGGAAATTGACAGACTGATATTTGTATTGTATTTTGGAGTTTCTTGCTAAAATCACCAAACTTCATATTCATTAGAAATTCTTTGTCTATTCTTTGATGGAATGTGTTATTATGACAGTTGATTAATTTGAAAAGTGTACAGATTTGACCTCTGACGTTGGTTTTGATGTGTTGACATTTGTGAATAATGCCCATTACTGGTGAAGAAAGATGTGCTGTTGTTGTTCTGAGACTATATATCATTTTGCAATTGTAATTTTGCACATTGTAACTTTGCACATTGTAATTTTACATATTATAATTTACATATATTTTGAGGCCGTTCATACCTGGCAGTGCCCTAGGAGTCTTCTGATGCCACTGGCCGTTGTTGAGATGGGTCTCATCTGCAGTTATAATACTCATTATTTTTGATTTAAGACATTTTCAATTGCTTTGAACATTTATGAACTTGTATTGTGCATTATGTCTTTTTTAAGCTTAAGATGCCTTTATTGTTCTTCCATAATGAATTTAATTGCTGGATGCAATGGGGTGCAGCTATCTTCCAAGTTAATATTTTAGAAATGTGGTCTCTGGAATTAATGATTGCTTAAAAGTGTAGTTAATGTTTCTGAGATGTGTCTATATTAGAGAGAGATGAAACAAGTCTGGCATGCATTGGGGTCTGATTGCATTTGTAACCAAGCATTGGAACTTTAGATGTATTATAATTGACAACATTTGATTAATTATCAGAATTTATTTTATGACTTAAACTGAGTTCGAGACAAATTGTTAAATGCTTCTGAAGTGTAAGTAAGTATAGTCCTTCCTGAGCTCTCAAGGCTAACCTGAATGCTCATAGGGCGGCGCTGATCTCCGTTTCGAAGGCCCTCAGCCAGGCGACTGGTGCAAGTTACATGATACGAGGCCAGTGTTCTCATGCAATGCACCTGTTTATTCCACAGGTTACTCAGTTGCCATAACCCTCTGGCAAAAGGAGGCTGAGTTGACCTTAGGGCTCCTGCGGTTCTCAAGCCCACAACCTTCTGCTCCATTGTCCAACGTTGTTACCACTCTGCTAACTTCCCGCCCTACTTTTGAAATGTACCATTACTCGTATAAGTTTTTGCTTTGATTTGTCAATACTTAATTAATTTGAAATTTCATGCATTTAATTTTGAAATTCAGCCAAGTTGTGTTGTTGAATATTACTATTATTCTATTAATGTCATGTGGTGTTAGAACATTTGATTCTGATATCGCTTATATTTACCGATTATTTTAGTTACTGTTGATTTATTTTGATTTTCAGCCTAATCGTAATTATTATTGTTGTTTTCTCGTTTAAACAAAGTTTTGCAGTACTAATGTTCAATTTCTGTGCTTAATGGGGCTGTGCCACAAGAGCTAATTTAACTCGCAGTTGCGTACGAACAAAGCAAGCTCACATTGGTCGCCTGAATGATAAGCCGGTTTCAAATGACGGCTGGGCCACTCGCATGCAATGAGTGCCGGCATAGTGTGGGGGGAGTGAGTGGAACGTGTTCTTCGCACGATAGATTGTGTTTGCACATTCATTCCTGCTTTCCATGACCTACTTTCTGATTGCCCAACCAATCAGACTCAAGTTCAACGATCAGAGTGCCAAAATAATGATAAACAGAGTGGGTTGACTTGTGTGTGCACAAAACAGATGGCGCGCTTTACTAAGAATGAGTATGATTTAATGATTTTGAGTGAGGTGACTACCCGTCCAATCCTATGGGATAGCCGGACAGGCGAATACAAAGACTGAGAAAAACCCGGCATTATGGCCATACAAAGTCTTTCCCTTGGTGATACACTTCGACGCATTCTGGTGTCTTATTTTGCGATGTCATGTTCAATATGAGATAACAAGTTTTCAAAGGCAGCAAAATCTATTCTCACAGAATTGTGAAACGACTATTGGTCTGTCGCTGTAAGTTCCTTGAAAAGGGTATGGTATGCACCGTGCAACTCCCTGCACCTTACCCATGGTCTTACCCATACCCGCTTTCTTATCGTTGCTTTTTTCCTGTGAATAATGCATGTACTGATGTAATAGTGCAGCAAAAAACATCATTCCACATAAAACAGCGAAATCCTCGTCAGCCATTTTCTTTTACGTGCGCTACATCAACGATATGTAGGCGTGACCTCATTTTTGCTTGTAGGGAAAATTATTCAGGGTGGTGAATGCATGCATGCTTTGTTCTAATGCTGCCATGCGTTCAATGAGCTCTAGTGGCCCAGCCCCATAACATGGCATTTAATTCCTATCATTGTGTATGTTTGAATCTGTATTCCAGTGTGACTTGTACAGGTGTTAATGTGTAAATACATGTGTGAAGATTTCTGTTTGGAAATTTGTCAGATTATTGGTAGGCATGCAGTTGAAAGTTTTCTTGACACACCACAATTATGCAAAATCTTGTAAAGCAGTCTTTGCCTTGTGATGCATTTTCAATATGCAAATGCTTCCGTTAAAGTGTTAATGTGTTAAAAATTAAATTAATGAAGTGATATATGATTCTGGTCATTGGTGCAAATGGCTCATTGCAATTCTACACTTATACAATCCTTTCTAGACTTTATTCAAGGTTTAGATTTCGTGACTTCTACTAAGAAGTTGTTTATTATTTGAATGTTTCCCAGTTTGTTTATTTTCTAGTATAATGTTTAAAGTTTACCATTATTACAGTTTGCCCAGTAAATTACTGTGCAATTTTGTGGACAAGGGAGCCACAAATTGAAAATATTTGGGAACCACTGCCTTGTACAAATCACAAATATTTGCCCAGAGCCTGACAATCATTAGAACTCGGAGGTGCGACTATATACTCTATTTGTCATTCACTGTATGAGCCCAATAACATTTAAGTTCAAATTCTCAATATCACAGAATAATTATAAATGGATTCTGCCAACTTTGACTGGATGCACTAACAATGTTCTGTTGCTTTTCCAGTTGCAATCTTTTTATATTTTATCTTAGATTTATATCTTTTTGTAAACATAGGCTTGTGCAGAGGAAGTTGCTGAGTGTCGGTGATGGGAACTGATTCGTTGAAAATCTCTTTCTCGTCTGCAATCATTGTTTTTCATCTAAATTTCTGAAATTGAATGTTTTTATATACAGTAATGGACTGTTAAGTTATGCAAAGATGCTGAAGAACTTTGAATTAGGAAATTCTAAGACTTGAATCTGTCTCATGATATACTTGATGCCACTTAGTGATTTGCTGACACCCAGAATCCAACTATGCAAATGGTTTTTGGTGGTTTTTCTTTGTTTAGAGTTGTTTCTCAGTATCAGTTTCCATGTTTGCTATTTGGTCTACATACGCTAATAATTAGATACATTTTATGCCTTAATGTGAATTGAATGAATGGCTGTTAGAAAAGGAAAAGTCTGAAAATCTAAATTTTTCCAAAGTGTTATTCTGGAGAAGCAAAAGGCAGCCAATTTTCTTTATTTCATTCTTTGCTCTTATATTCCAGTTTCATTATTTGTATCATGGCTTAATGAATAATAAAGGCATAATGATTAGATTTGGATATTTTGACACAGTTCTGTTTGTCTGTTTGTGAAAAAATGTGTAATGCTAATGGTATATATGATGTGTGTTTGCAGCGAAGACAATTGAAAAGGTTACTTTAATTCAGTTATCAGTGAATGTGCATTTGTCACCCTTTTTGATTTTGCATTATTTTTCAGCTCAGAGTTTGGCTTCAACGTGTTAAATTAAACCAAGAGATGAAAGACTTGACGTCTTTTGTGAGAATATCGCCCACTAGCAAACTTTAAATTCTGGTGGATTCACCAAGCTCCAATGGAGTTTTAAGTGTTTTGTATTAGATTTAGGTTTTTGCACTTCTGGTATAATAGTTTGCTTTTGAAAGGAGATGCTTAACCACTGGTAAAGATCATATGAACCCATATTTGATGCCAAGTTTTTGGCATTGAATATGGGTTCACATGACCCATAATATTTTTAATGCCGGCGCTGATCTCCAGTTGCAGGCAAGTGCAATGCAGATGGCTTGTGTCTTTAGGATGATTCATATGAGTGTAAATTATTTTAATGGTACTAAATTGTTCTAGCGATAGATTGAACTTAGCTAAATGCTCCTTCCCTTTTGGTTAGTAAACACAGTTAAAAAGCCACTTTTTATCTGTTAATTTGCCTTTTCTAATAGAATGCGATATCACTTTGGAGGATGAGTGGGGATGCATCCCCCACCGGACTTCCGGACTTACTTTTTTGCTTGTGAAATCTATTTTTGGGTAAAAATCTAGTAAAACTAAGTGCGGATGATCGTTTTTTGCTTGTCAACCTATTTTTCCGTAAAAGTGTAGCGTCAGCATCTGTTTGATCTTTGTGAGGCAAATCCTTGAAGAGAACCTTTATTTCTGCCTGACTGTGAATTAATTTTAGCAAATGTGAATTTCAATCCAATAGTGTACATGTCGAAAGCTGCTAAATTTAGCGAAACCATTCGGTTCCTTGTGTTCAGTTGCCCTTCATTCATTATGCAATTGGTTTCTAATCAGATGTTTATATAATGCCATTGATGCAACTTGTTATTTTTGCCTTGTATCATTGATACACGACTTACTAGATCATGAATGTTTATGTATAAATATTGCAACTTTAATTAATTGTTTATTTATAGATGGTAAAAACTGATTTTCATAAGATAATATATGTTTTGTGTTTTTAGTATTCATGTATCGTGCATGTGCTTGTATATAGTTGAAAGCCTGTCTTTGATACTGACTAAACTACTGGACATGAATCTCGATGTTAACAAGATGTCACAAAAGAGATGTGTATACTGTGCTTTATGCATGTGACGTACATATTATGAACTTCTTTATAAGCCAAATAGCCCAACAAGCTGCATACAGTTGAGCTCTGTTATTTTGGATTCGGTTATAATGTACACTCAATTGTAACCTAGTAACCTACCGCGATGTATGGTCCTGTGTTATGTGCTGCCGTATTGGATTTACCGTAATGTACCTCGGATATAACGTACTCGATTTTACAGACCCGTTAAGTACGTTATAGCAAAGTTTTACTGTATTTTTAAAGTATGCTCTGGTGTGTTATACAAGTGAAAATACAGTATTGATTTGTTAATATACTGACAGTTGCATTGCTGACTGCAATGTTTCTAATATTGTAGCAAGCATACTTTTTAGTGAAAAATCTATGTCTTCTGTGTTTGCATGCAAGAATGATGGAAAAACACAAAAGAATGCTGTTGTGATCATGCAGTGTACTGCATGTGCTTTGTATTTGCAGTGTGATTACATTTTAGTTGTTCACCTAAGAGTGTTTACAGAAGTCTTGCTGCACATAGGTCATTGCCAGTAGACCAGTAAATCAGTGGTGTTACTAAATGTGAAGTTGGTTGATTGCACTGTATGGGTTAATCAAGTTAACGTGCTTCTGTCTGCCTCTATTGACCACTTTAAATGAATACAATTCTTGCACTTCATCCTCAAAGGAGTAAAATGACATCACGAACCCACCTCAAAACTAATGAACTTAGATCAGCGTTTTATCCAGACTTCAAGCCTTGTGGGGAATTTTTAGCTCACAGAGTTCTTTCTTTTTAAAAACGACATTGCTAACAATTAAATTGATATTGTTTATTTAATTTATTGAACTTATTAATATATAAAGTTTATTTAGTGTTTAGGTGCTCGGAGTTCACAATTGCCTTGTCTTGCACTTTCTCTGTAATATTGATTATTGACTCTCCAGTCAATAATATCTTGTCTGACGTCATTATATCGTCATTGATACACCGTGCGTGTGCTTTAAGTCTTCGGCTCTCTACTTAAAATTTGATACAGTGGATCCCACTTAATCGCATACTGCTTAATTGCATAACCCGCATAATCGCATAACAACATAAACCAGTGTTTTGTGCGTACAATTAATTATCAGACGTCCCGGCTATTCGCATAGCCCAGTTAATCACATAAGCAAGGCTTGCACGGCACCTATGCAATTAAACGGGTTTCACTGTAATTTAAAATTTCAGTTGTGTAATTGCTGAGATTTTTGGGGAGGGAGAATTTTCCCCCTATCAGGCCTGTATAAAACACCTACTTGGATGAAATTTGAAAGAGTTCTTTATTAGAGTTTTAGATCTTCATTTCTGTCCTAATTGTCTTTTACTAGATTTGGGTTGCACTGTCGCAGTTAATGTTGTACAATTTGATTGTGTCCCGTCATCATGGTCATAGAAAGTCGAATTACTACAAGTCCAATGAACTGCAGCTGTGTCATGACACTTCTATTCAGAAATTGGCTGACATGAGCATATTGACAGCCAATATTATAATTATTTGATAATTTTGCTTAAATTCTCACCTGAATATAGCACAAATTATGAGGGTAGACTTTGACAGGCATATGTTATTGTATCACTGATTTCTCTTTTCATAATAATAGAAAGTGAACTCTGTTTTAGTTGATACAGAATTTAGAATTGTCATGTCCCTGAGTTTAGCTCCTATTTCCTATGCAAACTAAATACTCTCAAGTTCTTTTGTATCACAACAGTGTAACTGGTTAAATATCTTTGTTCTGGTTTCATTAGTTGCTTGTTAAAGTTTCATAACAAACTGGTTCTTTACATACAAGCTGTAGTAGTTCAACTTACACTTCCAGGCTATAATACTTTTTAAAAATTTGTCAGAGGACTTTTCTTTGATACACAGCAAATGCATGGTAGTATGTTATTCACCTGTGTATAAAACAGTTATGCCTGGTTACATTCAAAGTATTAAAGACATTGGCAAAATTGAATTGTTTGCCAAAGTCCAGTTTGCTTTAGCAATGTGAAGTTACTATTTTGACCAGTCACTTATGTACCAGTACTAGAGTAACTAGACACAAGAAATTTGCAACAGCCATCCTTATATAGAAATAAAAGTGGGTGTTGACTGCCTGCATTTACGTTAGTCCCACTACTGGCTTGGGAAGAGTCAAGCTAATCAGCAGGACCAGCCGCAAAAGCGTTTGAGTAATATTAGAGTCAAACCGTAAGCACTGGTGTGTCCTTGAAGACTTTGTGGTTTATTATAGAGTGGGCAAAGCTGCAATACAACTAAGTTTGTCAATTCAGTCAACAAACTATAGACCCATTAAAAACCATTAGAAATTTCTCATTGGTTGTGTGCATATCCCACAACTGGTCCCAACCCAAATGGGGATCTGTTGCCACGACTATACTAAAATCAGTTGCATTGGAAAATTACTCCAAATCTATATTATCCTTTTATGCTAAATGGAGTTTGATCATTTGAATCTGGTATTACATGGCCTAGCATATCAAACCATCCACTAAGAAACTAAAGGCATACTGTACTTAAGTATGAACATCGTTCTGCTTCCTTTAGAGCAAATATAAAAACCAACAATGTTTAGTTGCTGTTAGGCAACAGCAAAATTATCTTGTCTTTCTGCCATATAACATTCATATGATAACTTTGATAGGTAACAAAAAGAGCCAAAGTAATGTACACTTGTAGATTAAATGCTATTCAGCCACTTTGACAAGGAGGCTGGACATAATATAATATTCCATTATGCAAATCTGGAATGTGAAAGCAAGCTTAAATGCGATTTACTGTGCTGATAACTGCAACAATTTACTGTGTAAATTGATGATCTCGAATGCAAAATGTATATCTTATATATACACGAAGCATATGTATACTTTGAATCATAGTCACCTTAGCCATCTGCAAGCATAATTACAAATCAATAAACAGTGATGATGATATCAACTGGCTAAAACACGTGATTAGCAGTTATGGGCAACTAATTAACTAATTAGTTACTAACTAAAAGTTTAACTAAATTTTTAAAAGTTATCTTCATAGTTTAATTAAATATAAATAGTTTAGTTAAAATGCTAGTTTAACTGAAAAATTTTAGTTAATAACTAAATAGTTTAACTAAAACTTTTTAGTTGGTGTCCCAAATTCTCAATAACAGTCCCTTTTCAATCTATTCTTTTCTGGATCATTTTTTTTAACAAAAAAAATAACTAAATAGTTTAACAAAACTTGTGTTCCTGCAGTCTAGACTAAGACTTAAATATTAAATAGACAATAATTAATGATTTCAAAGGTTCATTGACTGATACGTTCATGTTGCGAGCATCACCTATGTTTTCATGAACACAACCTGATTGATACATGGGAAATAGTTGTAAAATTAGTTGCAAAAAGTTTAACTATTTTTTTAGTTTAGTTAACTTTTAGAAAGTTAGTTTGCAACTAAAAGTTTAACTATTTATTTATAGTTTAAATTTAGTTATAGTTTAATGTTTTTTAGTTAGTTGCCCATCACTGGTGATTAGCAAGAAAATGTATTCATAAATGAATATGAATTCGGCAAAATTAAGCAACAACCTTTTCAAATTATTATCTCTAAACTGAATATCATCACAAAACTGAAGAAACAACTTAATAGATCAGTCAGTAAAAAACAGAAAATATGTAGTCAGTCATTTTAAGACTAAAACAACATCTAATGCAATTGTAAAGTACAGTATAATCTACATTAAAAGAAAAAACATTTTACCTATGTGAGCTACAGTGTATTTGATACTGTAAACATTCTGAAGTTATTAATGATATACTTTTAAGAACAATGCCCTAAATAAAGAAGAGATCATTTTAAATCACAACCAATCACAAGAGCAATGTCTCAAAACCAAAAAACAACTATACATATAGCTATTATCAATTATTATCTCTAAACTGAATATCATTTGCACATAAACATATACACATAAAAACAAACACACAATTTTCATATCCAAAAAGCTACAACATGGAGCAACACACTAAGCTGAAGACCCTTCTATAAAAAAACACGTCCAAGTTTGATACAAGAGAGGACATTTAGAGAAACACGAGATAATAAAATTAAAAATAAAATATAAACTGGCAAATGTTCTGAATTTCTGACAGCCCTCTATGTTTGTCAGCTCTTGTGGGGAAAATTGCGTTTCATGATGAAATCATGAGAATGAATCTGGGTAATAACCACAGAAATCTGCACACTCAAGAATCGCTCCAAATCCACACACACACACACCCCTGTCAAATGCAATGTGATGCTTAGCAAATTCTTAGAACATAACAAAATCTTCTAAGCATAAACATCAGTACTTGGGTTTAACCATTTGTTTCAAAATCATAATAACTCATTTCTATTCTGAAATTGTAAAATTGAAATACATAATATAAACTAATAAATGATGTAAGATGCACCAAATAAGAAAGAAAGTATGTAACAACCAGAGCTCCGTTGAATGACTTCATGTGTATCTGAGCCCAACAAGTGGATTATAATCCACCTGAATATTATAATATTCAGCCAAACATCAAATTCTGGGCAATGTCAATGGAGAAAGTTGTGGTCAATCACTGCTTCTTTGCTCATTTTGAAGTAACAACATTGAGTGAAATTTGTTAATATTTTGAGACTTTGTCAAATATTTTAAGTTTATTACTTAAAAATTTTCTTGCAACAACCAACCTCTGTATGCTATTTGTTTATGGCTACACAACTTTGGTAATTATCTGTTTGAACAAATACATGCTAGAAATGACAGCATTTTGGAACAGCTTCAGTCACAGCCAAAACATAACATGATTTCATTTGTACTTGTAAATTAACTAATTATTTACCTACATCACAAATAAATTATTAAATTTAAAAAGCAGTTACAGTATTCTGCATTTGAAAGTTACACACAATACATAAAAAGCAGATGACAATAAAACAAGAAAAACAGCTTTACTCAGGGTAAGTTATCAAATAAAGTCAAATAACAATAAGATTATACAAGAATCTATATAAGACAGCAGATTTCTGTGGAAAAACAATTCCAGAGGTAATGTGAATGTAATGATGTAATATCTCATCAAATTCTTTAAAGCCCATGAAAGCTGAATGCATATAAATTAGTTTTTCCCAGCACTTTTCCACCATCCACAATCCCTTTCAGTCTAGTCCTGTCCTGTGTGCCTGTGACCAAATCAGTTGTAGAACATGCTCCAATAATTAATTAATGTGTGTGCTGATTTGTCAAGTATTTCTTACAGTGGTTCTTCTTGATAGACAGCTACATATCACCGTTGCTGCCTATCGCTGCTAATATATCGGTGCACAGCGAAACCTGGCATATTTACACAGACCATTCGATTTCTACTCTGCCCGAGAAATAAAATCGCTGACTCGCAATCCAGGCTAATAGACTTATCATGGCTTAGAGCCAATGCTCAGCCTAGTGAACCATTGAAGCAGACCACAATGGGAAAACAACCACAAATCTGAGCACTTTGTATGTTTGCATGCAGCAGGAAACTGAAAACCGTAGACAAAAATCAGTAGCTGTTGCCAGTTACAATTCTTGGCCAACACTTCTTAACTCAGATGGCACTATAGCTTTTCAAAACAAAACACAACAATCGAAAACCAACACCATTACCTTCAAGTAGAAAGACTTTAGGAAAGCAAACAGATTAAATCACTGTATTCCACAATGCATGTTAAAATCTTAAGAGGCAAACTCCAACAACCTTCTCAAGAAAAGACAAAGCCATCTAAGAAAATATTTCACTTTGCTTTTGTCCTTGTGAATCACTCATCAATCAGTTTATCGGACATGCATCAGAAACATCCTTCCTTCCAATCGTCATCGTCATTGTTAGCTGTCGCAGTTGCATGATCCGTCTGCATAGTCGTTCTAGAATATAAAACAAACAATTGCTTTATTTGCGATGGCAATTCACACAAAATAATTATACTTATGCTAAATCAAAGAATAAAAAACAGGCAATCACCACTGGCCACAATTGATGCACTAATTACACGTGTGCCAAAACATGCCACACGTTTACCCCTACACTACACAGTGAAGACTTGATGCAGGAGCAGATCAGAATGCAATTCTCTCTTGCTGAATTAAAATCAACTGCTATTTATAATCATGCTGCAACTTTAGGGCTGAAGAAAAGTTGCAGCATGATTGAATATTATCACACATGCCATTGGTTTCATTAAATTTTCCACTGATAATACAGGACATAAAACTGTGAACTACCTTAAAAACCCAATTGTCTCATTCATTTGGTAAACATTTGTCATGCCCCTTCCTGAGTCTTTGTTTCAACACCTTTTGAGGTCTAAACACTGTTATGATCCTGCCATAGGCAAAATTCGGTCTTGCAGTGCTTTTCAAACTGACAGCAGCTGCTGAACAATTTCTTGTCAAGTAAAAGATGCAGCCAGAATCAATAGACAAGAACATAAATCATAAAATCAATACAACATGTGAAAACACAAAATCGTTCAATCTACTCTTCAGATCATAATGGCAAACAACACAGAATCTTGCAACATCAAAATCTCATCGCCGGAAGCCTCCTTCATCTTTCAGTTTCATATTAAGTTTTAAATGGCCACTAACTTTATTCAGAACTTGTAAAAATTCCAGAAAATAACTCACTTGCAAGGAATTGACAATTTTGTCAGTGAGCCCGGTTTTGGAATTCCACTCAAGCGTGACAGAGTGGTAGGAGAACTTGGTTTATTGGAAGCTAATGGCCTGGACTTGGATGTTGGCGTCGTTGCCCCAGGCGTCTTTGCTCCAGGTGTTGTTGCCCCAGGCATCTTTGCTCCAGGTGTTGTTGCCCCAGGCATCTTTGCTCCAGGTGTTGTTGCCCCAGGCATCTTTGCTCCAGGTGTTGTTGCCCCAGGCATCTTTGCTCCAGGTGTTGTCCCAGGTGTTCTTGCTCCAGGTGTTGTTGCCCCAGGTGTCTTTGCTCCAGGCGTTGTTGCCCCTGGTGTGGTCCTGCCATTTGTCATAATCGCACGCACTGGTCTTGTTCCGCCCAAGTTACTCAGCGTCGAAGGGCGACTTTTTGCCGATGCAGAAGGTGTCACTGTTGTGTTTCTGCCGGCCATGGATGTACCTAGAGTTCTGTTGCCAGAAGCCACTACCATGCTTGATTTAGGTTTGACAGGAGTGGCCACTCTTGCCCCTCTTATTGGCGTGGGTTTTGACGAGGTGGAAGATGTCGGCTGGCGAAGGAGTGAGAGGGGCTTCATACCAGTCATTGTCAGACGTGAGTCACTTGGATGCGATTTCAGAACACTTAATTTCAGACCCTGGTTTAAAGTTGGCATGCTCTGTCTGTGTGGAACAGCATTAGATGTAGTGGCTGAAAAAAACAAGATAAACTTCAAATAACTGTCCATAACAAAATTTACTGAAGATTTTAAACAACTGACTTTAAAATGTTTTAGTTATGCATACTTTCTGGAGGTGCTCTCTGGATGTCATGAATGTGCTTTTGTGTGCTGTAGATTATTGTCATACATGGCAGTTTTGCCAATGAACTGTGTCTGCTTTTAGCTAATTTTGGAAACTGCATTATGATCACCATTTTCGAAGAGTTGGTGCCATTCTCGATGCTATCACTGCATCAATTTGGACATTTTTGGCCATTTTGCCATTGACCTGTTGATTGTATCTGGTCCAGCAGGTTGTTTTTCTTACCATTCTATCAAAGCAGTCTATTCAGACAATATTCGGTGACAGCAATTCTGATGTTTGCTTGGAGTTCCCTCTCTGGTCAGATCTGCCAAGTTCAGTGACGGGTTATTGTCTTGCGGAAGACAACCTCTCAAGTAATTCGCCACTAGCTGTGCAGACCTTCAACATCTTTTCTTCAGCACTTGTCAACTCATCAATGTTGTGACAGTATTTCTTGCAAAAGACATTTTTCAAAAATTCACTGATGGATTTTGTCAAGGCCATAAACTCCTTCACATCGCCTGAACAAATTTTCAAGACAAACATCTTTCATTCCTCACTGACAAGTCAACGCTGTCAGCAGCACTTTTGACGTTGGCCTTTGCTATGCTATGGCACTATATACAGAAAGTTGTCTCATGTAAATGAATAAATAAGTAAAAAGATGCATATAGCAATATAATCAGGATCTATTAGCCATATATGACCAAAAGTGGAATTCACAGCTTCAACCACTTGGAGTAATATCACAATTTCTGAAAATTAGAAAAACTACGATAACTCAGCTAAAACATTGCCCGATGGTCATTTGGGTAGGCATCAAAGGCGCTGCTAAAGGGGTTGATAGTTTGATATCTCAGCAAGAACTAATGACCACCAATGGCACTGCAGTCAGTTTAAACAAAAATGAAAAAATCTGCTTTTAATAAATATGTCAATATGAACCAATAACAAGAAAACTGGCAGCTAAACAATTTAAGAAGCAAAGACTCACATAGCACCCGCTTGCTAAGTTCCTGCTTGCTGCCATAAGGTGTACCAGGTAAGCTGTTGGAAGCCGTGGCTTTTGGCAAACCAGAGCGTACTGCAGCATTTCGCGGCGTAGGACGTGCTAAACTAGTTGCAGATTTGCTCACAGCACGACTTTCATCTAAACACAAAATCAACTAAACTAAGCCTAAATCACAATGTAATATTAAAATTAAAGAATACACAGATGAATCACTTTAACATGGACTTACATAAAATGAGCCCTTAGTTAAGACAGATAATTTCACTTGGATTGGCTGAGACTCAACAGGTTTCTTCAAACCCTGTTAACATGGACTTAGGTTAGCATGGACACTTTTGTCAGTTCCTTTAAGTCTGTGTTAATGTGGTTTTACAGAT
This sequence comes from Metaphire vulgaris, assembly GCA_018105865.1. NCBI lineage: Eukaryota > Metazoa > Annelida > Clitellata > Crassiclitellata > Megascolecidae > Metaphire > Metaphire vulgaris. Next base: position 7,224,274 of record CM030839.1, on the reverse strand, counting down.
AACATGGCTTTAGAAACTGCTCATAATGAATCCACACAAACTGATAATCATAATGAATTTTGATCTATTCTTCTCAACTATCTCTAAAAATGCAATAGATAGACTGAGTTAGTTGGCCACTGCTGGGATTTTCAAGACTTTTACTGTCACATTTTCTCATCTTGTTAACCAAATTGCTTCCTATTCCTTAGAGACAACTGTTATCTCACTAACTCAGAATGGAGCCATTCTGTCAGATGTATACAACACTAGATGTTGTTTATATCCAGAACATACAAATGTCAGCAAATCAAGATTCCAGGACCTTCTTAGGCACAGTTGAAAATACATCTCCTTAACCCTTTGAAGACGGTAAGTGACTAAAGTTTAGTGGCCAGCTGGATAGGCATTTATAGCCCAATTGCTAGGGAACTATGGCTCAAAGGGTTAAAATCCAGTATCAATACACTGGCAAAGCCTCTGAGTAAAGCAGTACATGAATGCTTTGCTACATTACAACAATCTCACATACAAGCCACTTAGTAACGTAATGATGTGTAAAGTTAGATCTTAATGCCTGCCAATAGTATAGAAACTGTCTTGACTGCATAGACAGATGGATGACAGGTAACCTTAACTGGATTAAATAAACTAGAAAATACATAACACAATTCCACCATCAACAAATCTTAATGCAAGGCTTGTCTAACTGGCAAAACCAGCTAACTGTTTATTAATCAAATTATTTTAGCTATCTGGATAAAATTCACAGCAATACAAAAGAGTTTGAAAAGAAAAGTACCAACTGGAAAACTGTGGTTTATCATTTCGGTCAATTTTACTTGAAGAAACCGTGAATTTTGTTGTTTCCAGCAAGGCTCCGGTTGATTGGTTTAATCCTTTCGAGTCCTTTGAAAGAGCTGACAACAGCAAAAGAACACAAACAAAATTTTAAATTTTGCTAATCAAACAATCAATTAATAAAACATCAATCCAATAAGGTTCTACAGTGTCATTTTAATAACGCACCTGGCATCAGGCTATACATATTCTCTCTCCCTTTCTCTCTCTCTCTCTCTCTCTCTCTCTCTCTCTCTCTCTCTCTCTCTCTCTCTCTCTCTCTCTCTCTCTCTCTCTCTCTCTCTCTCTCTCTCTCTCTTAATCATAAAAGTAAACTCATTTGGCACCACCATGATATTAGCATTGTTATTCTTCTGCACAACTTTACGTCATGCCACAGTATCATTGGTATCATAGTACTTTCAAGGTTTACATGTATGCTTAAAATACATCTCTTTTTAATTTTCTTTTAATTTAAAAATTGTCCTCCTGTTTCTTCACTCTGATTGATCTCTGGAATTAACCTGATGTTTTGAGGATGGATTATGAATACCACTGATTGATACCAATCAGTATATAATACTGGTTTTACAGATGTTCATTATTACTATTAATATTATTATATTTAATTCTTCTACAAACTCTAATTTAAAAGTCAGACAAACCAGCATCTGCAGGCAGCAGTGAATCACAAGAATCAACTAATGCCCCAGAAGAATGAGTCAAACTTTTTGAAAGTACTGTCAAAATTCAATCAGAAAATTACTCTGAGAGCATTAACCAAAATAATAAGATCCATTAATTTTGAAAATGGAAACCAATTGACATAATTAATACAACATAATGTTTGAATTTGAAACTTCAAACTCAGATCAGCATTTGGTTCTTTATACAGATTAATTTGTACTACCGGTATACATTTCAGTTCAATGAGGAAGCAGATTTACGAAAATAGTGACGAAAATACAGCAGAATTCTCAAGCCATAAAATCTTAAAATGTTACAAAGGCATACCAGTAAATGTTACGAAGAAATAAATGTCAAGTCTGAAGCGGTAATATTGAATCTCTTACATTTCTTAGATGATCCTAAAGGAACACTATAACTCATACGAAGACCTAATGAAAGAAAAAAGAATTAACTGTAAAAAATGTCCATTTCTGTATTTCATAAACAGTGGATTATATTAATTACATTAAAAACAAAGAAGACGATGACAACAATCGCATGATGTCAATACAATGAAAATAAAAGAATAAGGTTTGATAGTCTGAAGCTGATCTTAGATAGCAAATGAAGCCATCTGTAAATTGTCAAAATATCAATAGCTTCTAGAGCTTAATAAATATGCATAAGCAATATTAAGCATGTTACATTGACAAAACCATCTTTCAGCTAAATTTACTACATAGATCATAAATTCACTGCAGAATTTCAGAATCAGATCTCAGTATTTCACAGTGTAAGTTGAGTAACAGAGCCTAAAGCCCTAAACGATAGTAAATTACTTACTTTCTTCCTGCATTTTTGCCAATACTTTAATGTCGGCGACATCAACACGCTTGTATTTTGCTCCTAGAAGGTTCTCTTCGCTAACGCTGGTCACTGTTCGACTACAGCCAGTGTCAGAAATGGAACTGTCTGAAACACGACGATCCTTCCCAGCAGGCACACTTGGTCGGATCAAAGGATCCAATTTTTTGGCATTGACGTCATCATTAAGATTGTTTTCTGATGGATGTTCAGTCCTCTGACTGGCAGGTGATGGTCTTGCTTTGCCAGCTTTCCCCAAAGGTGCAACTATGTCTGGCTCTGAGAAAACACCTTTGTCATTAACTGAAATTATTTCCATCTGTGAATCTTCACTGAGTTTTGAAGGAGTCTTTTTTCCTTGCAAGGCATTTATGAAATCAGCATCTGAAACAGGACATACTCCCATGAAAACTAAAAGCAAAATTTATTGAACAATCTCCAAAAACAACAAATGCAAGAGAAAAATAAAGTCAAGACTTAAAAAAATAAAAATAAAATCTGATATTTAAATCAGATTTTAAAATTAATTCTGAGTTTAATTGTCAAAAAATCCATCTGTAGTGACCTGTTTCGCTAGAAGCTTAAGAAGTGATTATACTGAACAGTGAACATTCATATCCTCCACTTAGTTCTAACATCAAATAGCAGAATACTATTATTTAAAATGCAAATGTACTTGACAGTGAGCACAGCTGCTTCACATACTTCTGGTTACTTCGTCCAATTTGTCTAAGAGTGCTTTTCGGAATGAAGAGGCGTCATCTGCTGATTTATCAAATTCTTCCCTCACCCATAGGAATGGACTCTTTGCAGTTTCACAACCAGGTGTTCGCTTTGGTGATTTATACAGCCTGTCAATAAGTCAATAATTCACAGCTAGTTACAATCCAGCATTTCTTGCTTACCATCTGTAAGCCATCCTCAACAGAGATCAAACGTCTCATAAATAAATTTTCATGACATTAGCAAATAATTCCTGCATAAGTTGAATGTGCAGTGAAGAACACATTGGGCTGTATAAAGAATGCTGGAAATGAAAATAAATAGTAGACGGTAATTTCCATCTAATTAGTTTCAATGAGCAGAGCAGCACCCTAAATGAGACAATCTATGAAAATTCAGCCACAGTGATTCAGTTCTGGTTCACGACAGCAGTGTGAGTTGACTTCTGCTGTGCACATTCTCATAAATCAGGAATCACCTTTGACCTAATCAGGATTTCCTGGCGTTTACATGAGGCTGATCAAGCCAAATATAACAATTTTCCACATTATTTCAAAATTCCTTAAGCCTAACGATATTTGAAAAATGAAGCGTAGCTGAGGTATCTCATTCCAAATCATCACAACTAGACTTAATTAAGAAAGTATTCTAAGCAGTCTTCACTTTTTGTGGAGGTTAGGGAAGTTTAACTTGCCTAAATGGAAGCTGAAAAATTTGGTCTTTAGTTGTCTGACCCCACTAGAGGTCAGAAAACTTTGAGATAGGGTAGTCCAATTGTTTTGCTTTCTTGCTTTCTTGCAACATTGACCACCAATTCTAAAAATCTACGAAGCCACTCAGTTGTAGGACAATGCAACATTTACAGTTATTAAGTGTATTTTTCAATCTGCAAAGCTTGAGTATCTCAGTCTGACAGTCAATGCAAACACAGAACACAATGATAATTACATAATTTAGGACAACCTCTAACTTAAAAAGCTAAAATTGTATCACAGGTCTGCCTTTAATCTCTGCATAACTTTACATTGTCATCTTCTGTAAGCAAACCGCTGTTGTAGGCTGCTCTGTGCACTGCCACATTTGTGCCCTGTTGCAGATTAGTTAAAATACACATTGTACCTTCTGCAACCCTCATTTCTCTTGCAAATATACTGGTGTTAAGTTGCCTTGACTACTGCAAATCTTTTCTCAGGCATGTCAGAATATTGGCTTCGTTGGCTACAAAGATTAAGAATTCCCCGATTCAAGTTATTGCCAAAAGACTAAAAATTCTATTGCAGTACACCTCTTCTCAGATCACTTTAATGGCTCCCGAAAACACAATTTTAAAAGTTACTATATGTCCACAAGGTGCCTACACTTCAGCCAAATATCACAACTTTTGGCTATGTTGTTTACTTCAGATTGGCCATTTACTCAGGGGCATCATTTGGGGGAGGGGCAGGGGGTGGTCCCAAAGAAAATGAAGAAATAATGTATAACTAGAAAGAGGCTCGCTTCGCTCGCAGTGCAGGATAATACTAATCCAATACCTATACCTAATACCCAATCATTGAATTCATACTGAACAACATTTCAATGATGTACTGTACATACGCCACCTAGCCAAGCTCTGCGCCACGTAATAATTAGGCCTATGTACGTTAAAATCACACAAATGTGACCATTTGTGCCTATGTATGCGTTAAAATGTCACGTTAAAATCACACAAATGTGACCATTTGTGATGCTGTACACGCTTTTGACTCTGCAATGAACAATTGAAAATGTACGTTAAAATTCTTCGACTAAACTTTGGTTACCAATAACAATTGTTACCAACAGCAACGCTCGCGATGTCGGACGCCGTCTACCACTCTGCAATGAACAATTGAAGGTAACAGAAATACAGAATAAATCTTAAATTATAGACTAGAAGACTAAACCGTTTGGTTACCAATAGCAAAGTCGTCTTCGTCGCTTAACATCGCCCAATCCAATTCAATTCCAGAATGACCAATCAGAACGCTCACTCAGCCAACCAATCAGAACGGACTAAAATCAGAACGCTCACCAATAGTCAACCAAAACAATCAGAATGCTTGAAGGTAACAGAAATACAGAATAAGGATCTTAATATTATAGATGTATTAAATAAATAAATAAACATGAAATGTGCAAAAATTGCCAAAAATTTGCTTAAAAACATAAAAATTTGCAAATTTGTCAAAATTGGCCCAGAAATTGCCAAAATTTGTCAAAAATTGCCAAAAATTTGCCAAAAATTATCTTGCTACCCCAAGAAAAGCGTGAAATGATGCTACTGCATTTACTGGGCCAAATGCATTACTATAAATGGCGCTAAAGAAGTCTTCGTGAGCAAGTGACTGATTCTCTTACAGATCTTAAACAGATGGGATGTTGAGTTGGTTTGCAAGTTACTCAGAAAGACTTCAGAATAAGAACTGCATACCATCGCTGATTGAGACTGTGTATCTTACCAAATCTATTAAACCACTCTACATGTAAACGATTCAGATTTGAAAATGACAATGACAAATCACACATATTCAGCAACAATTCAAGTGTTTAATGCTGTCTTTTCTAAAGCATCATAATAAGTAACTCACTTCTAACATGTACAAAGACACATGGCTCTAATGACCTTTATAAGATATTTACTTGCACAGAGAGCGCAAAGAGATATCTATTAGCAGTTTGTCCTTGATATTTGTCAAGTGCCCTTAACTTTAGTGACTATCTACAATATAGATATTATAACACTATATAAGTATTACAGATCAACCTGAAATCACCTTGGACATTCGCCTCGGCAAAATATATCACGTTTTTGCAAATATTCGCCTTGGCAAATACTTGGCATACAAATAGTTGCCTATAGCAAAAGCATAAAACAATTATCTGTATTAAATATTCCTTTGATGAAACACCAGGACCTCCCACACCTGTACTTAATATTGATCACCCCAGCATCAGAGTCTGAAAAATAGGCTTCCTTCAATGCTAAAGCAGGGGTGTCCAACCCATGGCCCGAGGGCCAGAAAGTGGCCTGCCAAGCCTTTCAGATATAGTCAAAAGTTTACATAAAGCAATCATTCTCTCAGTCCATAAGTATCAGCGTAATACAAAATGCAAGATCTTTGAAAATTGTTCTTTCGACAGCTTGTGGACACAAGATTTTTAATTGTTAAACATTTTAAATCTATTTTATGCTTGATTTGCAAAAAACCATCGCTGTCAATAAGGAATACAACATTAAGCGACATTACAAAACAAAGCATGTTAGTAAGTTCTAAGTTTGTTAATGGTTAAATGGTCCTAAGAGCAAGGACCGGTCCTTTTAACCTTGACCAGTAAACCATAATTTCAATTTGAAAATATCAAAATGCCTTGATATAGGCCGCAGGACGCTGGCATATGCACCAGCAACATGAAAGCGCTTTGATGTAGGCAAGACACCAGGCTGCCGCTAACGACCGGTTAACGGTCTTTTTTGAATGGTTAACTGGTCCTTTAAAACCAGCAGTTTTAACAACCTTAGTAAGTTTGACAGCGTTGTTGGTCAATTTCGTACTGATCGCATAAATTCATTGAAACAAGGTATTGTTGGACAACAATCTGTCTTCAAAATAGCAAGAAAGAATTCCGAAGCAGCTACAAAGATCAGCTTCTTAGTAGCATACACAATAGCCAATAGAGAAAAGACATTTTCAGATGGTGAGTTTGTTAAATATTGCTTGGAGAAATTTGCTGAAGTGGCCTGCCCAGATAATAAGTCTCAAAGGTGGAAACTTACTCCTTCTCAACAGACTGTTGCTCCAAGAGTCAACGATACTGTGTATACATGTCTACCAACATTGAATAGACCATAATAAAGACACGTTCAGCATGCGAGATTTTACAGTCTGGCACTCGATGAAAGTACAGCCATGAGTGACACTGCTCAACTTAACAATAATAATCAGAAGTGTTCATAAAGAGTTTTCTGTACTTCAGGGAATGGTTGATATTTGCTCAATGAAAAGCGCAACAACCGGTAAAGACATATCTGATGCTGTTAAACAAGTAATGCTGTTTAAAACAAATAATGCTGTTTTAAACAAGTAATGCAAGTAATTGGTTTTTTTGCTAGGTGGTGCCGCTATGGCTGCCCGCGCGTGTTGTTCGCGCTTACAAATCGTTGCTGTTTTTTGGCATTCACCAACGTTTTGCGCCTGAATTCATGGTCGGGTGCAAGGATTAGAGATTCGACCGTAGGTTTTCCAAAGAGTTTCTAACAGTCCTCATCTTTTCCTGTCATTCTGAACGTTCCAGTTGGTCATCGCCATTTATCGGGTCGTTCGCTAATGGCAGCCATTGATGTAGCGCTATGATGCTACTTGGCGTGGATATGATTGACTGCCGTTCTGAACATCGCTTCTATCTTCGTGAGAATTGCGTTCCGCTCACTGGATTTCTGAGGAGTATCTTGCCGTCCTGTACTTTTTCACGTCGTTCTGGAGTTTCTAGTCGATCGTTCGCCCGTTGAGAATCTGCCAACGTCAGCCGTTTTAATCGGTTGCTGCATGAAATTCAATGGAAGAGCGATTGACTGCCGCTCTGGACATCGTTGGAATCTCCATCTTCGTCGGTCTTGTCGATCTCGGGAATGAACTATTCTCTCGCGGAAGACCACTTCTTTGGATTTCACCTACGGATGCTATCGTACGGAGAATTCCTACTTTCAACTTGCGGATTCTCAACTCCTACTTCCGTTACTCGTTGACGCGTCAATGTTGCTGAACTATTTCTAGGAAGGACCGCTTCTCAAGGACTCAATACCAGATTTCTTTGTGGTGGCAAAGTTCTTTTTACCATCCAAGTGAATCTTTTAACATCGCCGCCTTCTTACCTTCATTGACATGTCAGTGTTGTCAAAGCACTTTTGACTTTGGTATTTTAACTATGCTACAGCGCTATATAAATTGTTCAATTAACAACATAACATAATGCACACATATCTTAATGAGAATGAAAAATGTAAAACCAAGTTCAAGGTCTTCCCTACAGATGAACACTTGACAGCAACGCTAAGAATTGCAGCTTTGAACATCAGAGCAGATATTGACTACTTGTGAAAACAAAAGCAGTGCCGGTGCCAGATTTCTCACTAAATGTGAGGTTCTGGTATAAAAGATTTTGTAACATAAATGTTTAGTTTTACAATATACATTATACAACTACTCAAAATTCCAGAATTTGTGAATTCTGTACAAAGTTGAATTGGGGATATTGAGCATTATTTATTCATTTTGAATTATTTTTTTATTTTTCGCTAATCTGGTCCGATTTTTGTAAAACTGCTCATATGGTCCACCAGGAGAAAAGGTTGGACACCGCTGTGCCAAAGAGACTCCTGTAACTGCTATTCGATCATTACTTCAAATTTCCACAATTAGGCCATAATTATGCCTTAAAACCATACTGACATCACTCTAGGTGCCATTACATTCAAATTGTGAATAACTAGATTAAAATATCAAATACTGTCCATTTTACAAAGAACAGTTCACACCCAGGACACTTCAACTGCATTGCAGATGATCCACCCCAAAACAATTCCTCACAATTACATTTGCCATCTGCGTGAATAATTCACCAACTTTATAATTCACTCCTAATATTGCAGTCCCATGTAACCAATATCTGTAAAACATTCTGCTGACATAAAGACAACACATTAGTCAAGAGGATGATGGTATTCTATATATATATTGATATTCTTGTAACAAGAGACATTACCATCAACCATTTTATGCCATTTATTAGTTTTCAGGGTGGACAGAACAAAACATCTAGACCGGACAAAATATAGTTTCATCAAGTAACTCTGTGCAACAAATGTAGCAAAAGTCAATCATTTTAAACTGACACACCTATGTCATCAGAGTTGTCCATGGCAGGAAACATAACCACATGATATTAATGAGCTAGACAATGGACCCTTGAGCAGAAATGCTGGGATAGTATCCAATACAAATAAATAATGCTGTGAAAGTCAAAGCTTAAACCCTTTCACTGTCGGCAAATGTATGGTGTCTATGGTATATATGATGGGGCACTCATCAACATGGTACTTAAGGGGTTAAGAAATATTCCATTGAGCAACATGTCACAGATTAACAGAGACTAATAACTCCCAATAGGTTAAAAGTGCCAATCAAAAATGACCAGTTCCAAATAATGTCAAGAAAATCCAGTGATAATTTGTATTTTCAAACATGCTTGAAATGCATTTTTGAACCAGCAGTTCTGACACCTTTATCACTAAAAATATAAAAATAAAATGCAAATGTTGAATTTATATAATGACTTGATGTGCTAGACATCAGCTCAAAGCGCTATTCTTACCATGTTAATGTCCATTCTACACGGGTGAACACATAAATGCTCAAAACACATAGTTTACAAAATATATAGTGATACCGGTTTATAATAATGTGATTTTAAGTGGTTTAGGAGGCTAAGTAAGCCTGTGTGAAAACCACTGATGTAACCATCTGCATTCAATAACCTAGTTTATCGAGATAGCCTTTGAATCCGTTTACTGTTTCAACTGTCACTCCCACCTCATCCAAACTGTTCCATTTGTCCACAACCCTTGCACTAAAAAAATTGTTCTTTCTTGGACCAACCTTCTGCTTAAACAATTTGCATTTGTGGCCTCTTGTGCTGTTATAGTATGCCAATGTAAAGAATCAATCGTATGGCACATCTACTTTCCCAGTCATTATTTTGTATGCTTCTATCAAATCCCCTTTCTCTCTCTTCTCCTTTCTAATGTTGTCAGTCCACAATATTGAAGTCTTTTTTCGTAGCTTAAATTATGGCACCCATTGACCATCTTCGTTGCTCATCTTTGCACTTTTTCTAAAAGCTCTATATCTTTTTTCAAGAATGGATTCCATGCCTGAACACAGTATTCTAGATGAGACCTTACCAATGACTTGTAAAGTTTTATGATTATATCTTTGTCTTGATTTACTGTTGTCCTTTTCATCATTCCCAACATTTGGTTACCCTTTTTTGCTGCCTCCATGCATTGGTACTTAAGATGGATTCATACTTCTATGGATGATTACCCCCAAGTCTCTTTCTTTTTCTGTTGTGGTTAGAACCTTCCCCCCTAAAGAATATTCATTACTATTATTAGATTTCCCAACATGCATTACAGAACATTTATCAATATTGAAAAGCACTTGCCAGTCCACAGACCACTGAAACAAGTTTAGTGTGTTGATTTCTTGGGAAAAGTTCTGGACCCAAAGTTCAGAAAATGGTGGAAAAGGTGCAAAATTTCCCATTTATGTTCTTGTTTAAACATCCATATACCCAGAAATTGCAGTTAAATGCGACCATATTTGCAAAATTTTAGGGAAAATTGTGGCGTTTTTGGTACCATGCGCTCCAAAATTGTTCCCTTTTCCCAGAAAAATCAACTGATGAGCAAAAAAGGTCATCTGAACAGGCACTGGACCCCTGTATGTCCTCTGTATATCTGTGTAAAACTGTAAATATGAGGAATATAGCAAAAAGGGTGAAATATATGATGAAAATAGCAAAAAGTGCAAGTAAATGCCACACACACACACATATATATATATATATATGTGTGTGTGTGTGTGTGTATATATATATATATATATATATATATATATATATATATATATATATATATATATATATATATATATATATATATATATATATATATATATATACCGTATGCAGAAACAACAATGTGGAAAAACGGGAAAAGTGCAGCACAATAAAAAATTGTAAATATGCAATCTGCATAAGTGATCGCAATTTCGCTCTAAAGCAGTACGACTAATTATAAATCTCCAATTCATGCGGTGCTTTGATAATAATGCACTAAATAACAGCCAAAAGCACCCTGCAAACCATCTCAATGACCACTCCATGCTGGTGGACACGTGAGTGCCCTGGGGATGTAACCCAGGTTGATAGCCCATCAGAGGCACTAAAACTGCTTTCTAGGATCAAACCCAGGCAGGCAGGTCAACTGAGGCCAGCATCAGCACAAGATTTCACAGGTCTTACCAACTGTCATCGGCGTCGAGAGAGATCCTGTCAACATCGACGAGTCCGACGCAGTCGAGTGTCAATCTGCTGCTGTCCGCCTTCGGTTTCTCGGGTCTGTCAACGGCGTGGATCTGCTTTTCGTGCATGGCGGTCGTCGGGTCGTGAAGTGCGGAGGACCTGACACCGTTGATTTGGCGCAGGACCTGATGTGGCTGGTTGGCCGGTGCATCGGAGGGGGCGTCGTCGTTGCCCTTCGGCTGTGGAGCTGGGGGACTGGTGCCGCCGCCGCCGTGATGACGCATGATCAGCTGCTGGTTCTGCGTTTCCAACTTCTTGACCAACTCCTGGAGTTTCTTGATCTCGCTCTCCGGATCGATGATGAGATTCTCCGATCCGCCGATCGCAGTCGAGTTCATCATATTGACGGCAGAAATCCAAGTCAGAGTCTTCAATTTAAATAGCGCGATAAGTATTATATACACGACGGTCCGTAAAATAAGAATGAAAGAGAAACGGTAATTTATCCTCACAACATCGCATCTTTATCCGCCGATGGCGTAGTAAGTTATTAACCCTTTGACTGCTAATTTCTTAAAATGAAACACCAGCTGTTGCCGGGCCCCAGTGATGCAAGTAAGTAAACTTTTCAGTCACCTGAGACATGCGTGAATTTAGTCAATAGTCGTCGAGTTTTTGTTATTTCAGGACTTTTTGTGCCGGAACGAGGCGGAACGGCGCTCCGGAAAATCTGAAGACTGGCTTAATTTTTGCAACATTAAGTATAAAATAGAATATTTGAACTGCAGTGGATATCTAATTCAAAATAATGAATGGGAAAGGGGCTGTCCATTAATTATGTCAACAATTTTGGGCAATTTTTGACCCCTCCCCCACCTTGTCAACAACTGTCAACTTTCACTTGACGCCCCCATAATTACGTCAAAAACTTTTGACCCCAAGATCAATGACAGGTCCCAATAACAAGGTTATTATTTTTGCGGTGATGGCCATTTTCCCCCTTTTTTGCTCGTCGAGTGTCAAAATGTGGTGGTGATGACCGTTTTTGCCATGCTTTTTCCATTGTAATAAGTAGTATTACATGAAATTTCCTATTTTTTGATTATTTGCAAAAAGTGAAATTGCTGACGTCAACTTCTCTTGATCCCCTCTGTCAAACTTTTTCAAACCCCCCTAAATTGTTGACGTAATTAATGGACAGCCCCAAAGTAGATGTTCCGTACGGTCGATTCTTTGAATTAGCACACCATAGCGGTACAAGAGGCCACAAATGCAAATTGGTCAACCAGAGGGGTGGTACCAAGAAAGAAAAAATGCTAGTGCAAGGGCTGCGGAGTGAATGTTTTGGGTGGTCTAGCATAGATTTCAAATATTGAGGTTGCCCGGACCGGTATTTTATAAACCAGGAGGCTAGATTTGAATATAATTCTCTGTTCAAAGAGGCAGCTAATGTAACTTGCAAACAGGTTTAATATGATTGTGTTTACGAGTTTTAGTAATGGCCTGAGCAAAAGAATTTTGAATCCTTTGGAGCTACTGTATTGAACATTAGATTTGGCCATACTATTGTTTAGGGAATTGCAGTAATCAAAGTCTACTGGTAAATACAATCTAAGTTCCACTTTTGGGTCACGACCCACTGTTTGGATAACACTGATCTAGATAATTACCGTCACAATCTTCAATAATTAAGTTTTGACAGATCAAATTAAACTACCGTTTGTTATTGTCCACTGCTTTATTGCTCAACACAGCATAGCAATAATGTTGAATTTTACAAAGACTGCAATAATACTATACCTATAAATTCTTATTACACATGAGCATGCATGGACATTTTCATGAAGTCAGTAATGAAGTTAAGAGTGTGATTTATTTTATGCGACTTAGTAGTGATCAGGTATTCCAAAGCTGATTTTAAAACCCTCTAATGAAGTTGCAAATTTCTGAAAAGATTTTAATACAACAAATTTATAACACTGTCACAAATTGTGAAGCAAATAATTACTGTATTAGCACATTTTGGTCTCTAATTAATCGAAAGCATATTACAGTGGATTTTGTAAAGAGTAAAACCAATCGATTAAACTAACACACAGATTAAAATTCAAAATTGCAGGCTTCTTCGTCACACAATCATGTAAAAAATTCCTGAAAATGAACCGCAGTTTAATTCTTCCAAGATTTAACAAAAACACAGTTTGTCTGAGAAACCGGTTCAGAATGATCAATTATATAAAACTTGTTAAGATCTAAGCAGCACAATGTCCAATTAATATTCCCATTTTTTAAATTCCATCCCATCGGGTGGCTTCACTTCAACTTCTTTTTCGCCAATTTCCTTCCAATTTGTGCTCAAAACAGTGCCTCCAGATTCTGCCTGCAAACAAGATGAAAGCTATCAGCCAAATAACTTGAAATAAGTTTATTATCATATTTTACATGACTGTTCACAATATGTTGAAAGCAAGTTTGTTACAGTGCGATTCTATCCCAATTATTGAAATGTGAGATTTGAGAAAATAAATGCAATGCTGAAATTCTACTTACAAACGATTTATTCATAGCTCGCTGAACTTCCTCTGAACCATCTGAATAGATCTGTTGAAATAGCTTATTCAGAGCTGCATCACCCTCCAGTTTCTCATCTTTCTCTTCTGCCTTTATGTCAGCCACCATTTTGTCCCAGTTTCGAGTGTAGTGGCTCGATGATGGATACTTAAAAGCACTCTCACTGCCTGAAGCTAACGACATAGGAAATAACCAGTGAATACAGCCAACAAACAGTTAAACATAGCTTCAGCATTCATTAATTTACTCAAGAAGTTAATCATCAAGAGCGTTAAATTAAAATCACAATATCCAAACTTTTACAACTTTATAACTTTTATAAATTTTTTTGAAGGCACCACTGCTATTGTAGGAAGCAAGATCTGTGAATTTTAAACTTATACTGACAGATTGATCTCAACTGTATTACCGGTATTAATTATATTTTGTTTGCAATCAAGTAAAATGTCATTCTCATTTTCACAGTTCAATAACATGCAAATGGGCATCAACATTTAATCCATATTCACAATGAATTCATCAAACTATAAATCAGTGCAGGGCAAAAAACATTAACCAAAACAAAATATATACAATTTTCTTAAATTACTAAATATTTTAAATTCAAATAATAACCAAATGAGCTCTAATTTAATAGCTGATTAAATGTAATCAACTGGGGTGTAGCCCGTACCGGGCCCTTGGGTACGGGCTACGGGCCTCGAGGCACAAAATGTACGGGCTACAGGCCTTGTACGGGCCATACGCTAACAATATTTCTTTAATAAATTCAAGTTTATATTTCTTTAGTCTTGCCTTTTTCCTCTTCTTTTCCTAACAGCAACAAAATATTATTGTTTTATTGGCAATAATAAAATAGCTACAACTCAGTTGTAATAAAAATTGTAATTAGGGAACCGCTAAGAAAATTTTTAAAATATAATTAATGAAAATTATTTGATTTTGAGTTTACAAATGAATATTGTATTTAATATCGTGTTAGTAGATTATACTTTTATGAAATTACCTTGCAGCCCCGCCCGTACCTCGGGCCGGGCTGCAAGGTTCGGGCTATGGGCTTCGGGCAGGCCTCAAAGCACAGGCTTCGGGCTCGGGCCCCACCACAGGTAATCAATAACCTTTGCCATATGCTCGGTGGCTATTTATTATTCTGCTTGACAACAACTAAAATTTAATGAGGTTGTGCCAATTTCTCAAAATTGGAGTAATTTTTGCATTTCGATCATCAAACCCTATTAAGTAACTGCTTATTTTGAAAGAAAGTTCACAGCACAATTTTATCACTCAAAAGAGTTAAAGTCCTTCCCGAGCCTCACGGGCTCATAGGGCGGCGCTGATCTCCATTGCTATAGCCCTCAGCCAGGCGTGCAATGCCACAGATAGGGGCTAGTGCATCATGTACCTGTTTGACTTATCGCAGCATTTTACCACTGCCCTCTAGCAAGTAAGGCTGAGTCAACCTTGAGGCTCCTGCGGGTCTCAAACCCACGACTTCTGCTCTATCATCCAACGTTGTTACCACCCTCCTAACTTCTAGTATAATTTAATCCAAGATGCTTAATAAAAATACCAGTCAAAGTGCAATAACTACCTGGAGTGAAATGCTTGATGTTATTTTGTGTTCCATCAGACTCTAACTTCTCCCAACGAATACCTTCAACTTTCTTTAATTTAATTTCAACCTTTCAAAATTTTACAAGCAATCAAAAGAGTAAGATAATACCTATAACTTTCTTTAATTTAATTTCAACCTTTCTGGAAAAAATTTTACAAGCAATCAACCTTTTAAAGTAAGATAAGATAATAATTTTTGGAAAAGGCGTTCATGAAAAACGTGAAACTAAATTTCAGGCTAGAAGCTAAGATAATTCACACTAATCCATAAAAAGAAAAAAGTTGGGGTAGGGACCACTTGTATTGAATTTTGTTCAAATTTTGATCATCAATAGCAAACAAAAACTTAGGATTCCTAAGTGACAATGCCACCTTTCTGGACATTCTAAAATATATTATGCAATTCTAATCTTGCTTGCTGAAATGACAATTACGTGTTTTCTGTATAAATGTGAGGTGTATTTCATACATAATCTACCATTGTTGAGCATTTTTATCACACCGTCCATTAGTCTAAAAAAATTTTCAGAATAAAAAAAAATTTTTAATCAAAGTGTTGAGTCAAAACAGAATAGTGCAAAAGTTTGAAGATCGGAAAATACCATTCTAGCCTCCGAGAAATTTTCCAGCCTTGGTCAGTCTACAGTCAATATCCCTTGCATATATAGTCAGTATTATTGAAAACGGTGCTGCCGCCTGCAAACATAAACAGCAAAACTAACCCGTGTGGAGAGAATCTTAATCTGACTTTGGGTGGTAGAGACAGGATGTGCAAGGTCCAGCTCTAGACTGTAATCACTGCCAGATGGAAGAGCAACAGTACAACTCAACTAAAAACAAAAGAGAGAGACACATCAAAACTACAGTCAATAGCATCATTTACACAAAAGATAAACTTTTCATTATTAATAAGTACTAATCAAGCCTGTAATACAAAATATAACTACCGAAAGGCAAAAACATGTCTTAACTCTGTCATCTCAACAACTTCAAATATAACCCACCAATAAACAAATTCATACATAAGCATCATCACATGTCATATCAGCTAGTTTTGTATTAGCCCATTTGTAACAAGTCTAATTCCAAACATTTTCACAGTTATGCTTCTATATAAAAATCACCCAAATGTGAACTATTGCTTGTCGTTGAGACTTATTTGTTTAAGACATAGACCAAGACTGATCACCCAAGACTGAGACCTAGGCTTGTAAGACCGAGTCTCGACACTAATACTCAAGTCTTGAGTATCACAACCATTTCTGATGGTGCCATTTAAGACATCAGTCTGAATCATTCCTGCAGCATTTCAGAATCTACATTCATTTTCAGTTTCTTCAACATTAACTTGGAATTACAGTTGTGAATAAAGACAGTCCAGCAAAATCCCAAGTGCTTCAACTAAGGTTGTTAAAACCGCTGGTTTTAAAAGACTGGTTAACGGTTCAAAAAAAGACCGGTTAACTGGTTAACCGGTCGTGACTCGTTAGCAGCAGCCCAGTGTAGTGCCTACATCAAAGTGCTTTGATGTTGCCAGCGCTGGAGCCCGCGTCCTGCGCGGCTTCATCAAAGCACTTTGATGCTGGCGCCTGTGCGTTTTGACGCTTTCAAATTGAAATTACGGTTAACCAGTCAAGGTTAAAAGGACCGGTCCTTGCTCTTAGAACTGGTTAACCGTTTATAACCTTAGCTTCAACTCTACTTTCAGATGATAGTAAATTAAAACCATCTTAGAAAAAGCTTACCGTACGATCCTGTATATCGACATTTAACTGTTCCTTTTTGACGTTTTTCAAAAGCAGTGACACAACAACATGTGATTCAGTTTGATACCATTCATATCTGAAACAGACATAAAGAACACTTGATGACTATGTCTGTATGCAACATGCTTCAAAATATGCAAAATTCATTACCTTCTTATTGTCATTAAACTCTTAAATTCACCGGCCACCAAATAAACCACTAAATAAAATCAGTTACAGGCATATTATTGAAGACATGGAAATCCATTAATAAAAATCCCTTTTAAATTTGTACTTTACGATGATTCGCCCCAATTAATACATTGTAATATTATTTGGAGTTTTAACTATAAATGTACCAATGAAAATTCAAATAATTCAAATTAAAACAATCAGATTAGCTATTAAATTCTCTCAATTCACTGATACAACAAATCTATACAAAACTCTAAAATTCTTAATATTGCTGATATTCACATATAACAAACTTCAATTCTTATGTTTAAGTATACTAACAAACTACAGTACTACCAATGAGTTTCTATAAAACTGATTAATTATTTTACAATAATAAATAAAATACATAATTATCATGTAAGACATAATGATCACTATGCTATATATTTTGTTATATTACTTCAGATGCTCTTGTTTCTTATTTGGTTTCTTTCCCTGAAGAATTTAATAGTATGTATCTACCGGTACTATCCTAGACAAATGATAAGCATGCATATTTCTTATTTCTGTTTAGCAAAAATGTTGAACTTTGCATGTTTTGTAACAAGAACATCTGTATGTACTTATGAGCTGGAAACAATAAATTAATAATAATAATTTTTAAAAATATGAAACACCTAGTTTTTGGACCAGATGGCATTGGTATGCTGTCTGCTTTAGGCTGACTCTCATTATCATTTGTGGGCAGTGACTTCATCTCTTCATTTGTAACTGACTTCACTTCCTGTTCAGATTTGTGCTTCAAAAACATCACAAATAAAAAAAATCACCAATATCTTTATAGTATAGCAGCAGCTGGCCTTAAAATGAGAACTTAAATCAGCTAAAAACAGAATAGAGCAGCTAACACATTAGATACCACCTTTACCTGTTCACTGGATAACACACAAACACACAAACATACACACACACACACTCAAATATACACACACACACACTCAAATATGCACACACAAAATCCAGATAACCTTTTAAACCTTGAATTGAATGGCCAGCATTTTGTTTAACAAGATTAACGATGCTATAAAAATGTTTCACTAATCCTCTGAATGCAATTCAAGAGATTTTGACTGAACAGTTTACTACATTCAACTCTTCCAGCCAATCTGTTAAAGTCAA
This sequence comes from Metaphire vulgaris, assembly GCA_018105865.1. Taxonomy (NCBI): domain Eukaryota; kingdom Metazoa; phylum Annelida; class Clitellata; order Crassiclitellata; family Megascolecidae; genus Metaphire; species Metaphire vulgaris. The sequence continues at coordinate 7,205,810 of CM030839.1, read as the reverse complement.
ATGATGCGACAACAAAACATCACCACTGGACCATCATGTCAGATCAGTCCCTTCAACGTCTATCCCGTAATGATATTTATACAAGTAGTCAGTCAATACAGCAATAACAATCACTGCTACTGACATGACAGAAAGCACTAAATCAAGATATGAAATCATAAACCCATGGTCTAAAATAAGCAACACAGTGAAAATATAGCCCAAAGGTGGGCAAACTTTTTCTTTAAAGGGACGCATGAAACCTAATACTACATTAGGCAGGCATTACACACAAGAAGCCAACATGTTTAGAATTAAGATGCCGACATACATCATAAATTTTATTAATGAAACTAAAATTTGCTTCTAGTCTTACATAATCACCATTGTTAGCAATGCAATTTTATCAATGAGATTATTGCAACTGTGTACAGCTATTCACTAGTGCATTGTAGCCAGGAATCAATTTCAACTTTCCCTAAAATAATTTCATATAATCTCACTTTCTGCCGCTCGTATGCATATTTCTAAATGATCATGGGGCCGCATGGAACCCGGTGGCGGGCCACATGTGACCCACAGGCCATAGTTTCCCACCCCTAACATAGCCATAGCACACTTCCTTGCATACAATGAACAGAGAACGTGCAACACTCTTATCACATAATTTGACGAATACCTGATAATAAGAGAAACACCTGCCAATTAGAGAAATACCTGAACAGCCTGGCCCTGTTCACCCAGATGACCTTCACACTTTTTAATCCATTCATCAATAGTCTCATCCTGACCTTCATTTACAATAAATACCCAAAATATATGCATTGTATACTCAAAACAAGAAACAGAATCAAGAGTCATAAAAAAGCAGGACATGTGAAATAAGTTGCCCCAACACAAAATCAGCTGGTAAACAAATTATACTGATCATGGAAGACTTTTGTGGTATGAAGTTTGATATAAATAAATATGAAAACATTTAGACAACAAATCAATGAAATCATATCCCAATCACTCATCATCATCATCACCACCACCACCACCACCACCACCACCACCACCATCATCATCATCATCAGCTCAAAGTTCCCTTAGGAACCGTCAAGACCAGCAGCTTGTCAAACAATCCTTTTCCAATTTTCTTGGACTTGTGCCACATGGATCACCTTCCCAAGATTTAATCCCATCCATTCTCTGATATTGTCAAACCATCGTCTTCTGGACCTTCCTTGAGGGTGTGTTCCCTCCATTACAACATCCAGAATTCTCTTTTCTTCCATGCAACTGATGTGGCCAAACACCTGAAGCCTTCCTTGTTTGATCATGGTAATCACATCACCATTGATCCTGATTCTGCTCTTTACTTCTTCATTTGTCTTGTTGTCTTGTCTTTAACCGTCTTCAAGTCGGCCCAGTGCTGAGCTGGCCAGACCAATCCTCCTCTTGATCAGACTATAATTCCCATCTGCTTGCACCATGCTTCCAAAATATACAAACTGTTCAACAGTTTCCAGCTGTGTGCTGTCTAAAATGATTATCACCGGTACTCCACTCTACCTGCCACAATGACCTAAAGTTGTCTTTTTGACATATATATCACAAACCAATCATTCATACAATGAATTAATGTTTACAGCAGTAACTGATGTGTCAAAATAATATATGGAATGTGTGTATTGGACACAAGGACTGAGTTTCCAATAAAAATCTAATGCTTGATTATATATATATATATATATATATATATATATATTATATATATATATATATATATATATATAATATGTATTATATATATATATATAATTATAATCTTATTTCATACAATATACTAAATTCATAATTAGTTTTCAACTTACAACTATAACCTTTTCCAGCCAGCAAAGCTTCCTTTGCCAGAACAAAGTCTTTCAAATGAAAACAGGCAACCCTAGAAAAAAAGAAATCAAACGACAATAATCACAGATGACTCAAATTTAAAGAGTCCCAGAAACTGTTACAATGTCTCTGTGACTACAAAACAATACAATGTTGCCAAGAACAGTTCCAGTACGGGCAATTGTTTTCTGTGCATCAAACTCTTAAACAGCTCCAGCGCCCAATGCCCATCTTATATACATCATTCAGATGGTACAAAATATGCACAATATATGACAATGCAAATGCATGTATGTTCAGAGCTGCCCAAAAGTTTTGTTGCTCTATCAAAGTGTATTTGATCATGCATAGATAATAATGGTCACTGTTCTGCAGAACAATCACTACACAGTTCTCGGTGATAATGCAATCTTTGAACTGCAAAAAAGTGATAAAATCACACAAGTAAATTCCACGAGTAGAAATGAATACAAAACCTCAGAACTTATGATTAAGCAACTAATAATTGCTGCAGAGCAATTACTCCTGGTAGAGGAGACCAAGCTCAAATTTATGCAAAGGATGCATGCAAGAAAATAAAGCAATTAAAGTAATGTTCTGATCACAGACAAACACAGCAGTCAAATACCAAGGCAACAGTCAAACCAACCAATATTAAATAATAGATTTACATAACATAGCATTTACCCTTTACGTAAGTAAGCTTTTGAATTTTTTGGATTTATTTCCAAGGCCCTGTTAGCATCATCAAGAGCATCTATGCATAAAAACATGGTTTGTTATTTCATTTTAAAAGTATATCATATATACATTATAGAGATAAATCTGTGTCAAGAGAATCTGAAGATGAAGTATTAAACAAAACATATATAAAATAGCAAAAGAAACTGTTAAATTTATGATACAAATAAATTATGTGAATAATTTCTCTTAAACACAACTAGTCTCTAAACCACAGAATTAACACGGAGAGATAAGAAATTAGTTGCAGATAACATACTGAATTACAATTAATTATATAATTATAGTGTCATAGCATAGCATTTGAACAATCCAGTGAAGCTCAGATAATCAACTTCTTTGGTCATATAGCCAGACTATTTGACACCACACCAGCACACTCAGCCCTCCACTGCAACATCGAATTGTCATTTGGTTGCTGACCAGACATCCCTGGTAGAGGAGACCAAGCAATTCTAGGCATAGGCAGTTGGACCACATATGCAAAATCTCCTACCAACCACCTGTGAACCTGTGGAAAAATGCGATTGAGCATGGACACAGAGGAGTGACTCAACGGTCCCAGCAGACTTTGCGATGATGATGGTGATGATGATGATGATAGCTTATATTATGCAGTGCAATCTGAAACTACTTCTTAATGAGCACTCTTGCTTAACAGAAAAGTGATTCTGAGTTTCTGCAACTCCTACAATTTCATAACAGAAATCTATAGCACAATATATATGGCAATCCAACATCTGCCAAGCTCTGTTTGTTTTGGGAGTATCCGAGATACATGAAGAGACCCATGTATTGCTAAAAATGTAATGCAAAACTACTGTCTATTTACTGTACTATCTCCCTGATTTCTCTCAAAAAATCTCAGAAATAACTATAATATGCTAAACAAAGAAATTTCAACTGTCAGCTTTACTCATTTAGAAATTACAACTCTGAAAAGTTTTGATTTCATTTAAAACTTTTCAAAAGTCATCTTTCCATTTGTAAGACCAAATACTGCTGGGGATCCATTTCTGTCTGAAGATCTGTCTATCCATGTCAACATAAATATCTTAATGCTGTGTTTTCAAGTCTGAGTTATATCTGCATTACCCCTGTTCTCTTGTTTTCTCCATTTTGTCCTGTACTATTTAACAAACAGCAATTCAGTTACACTTAAATAGGAGTCAGTTTTCAAAGAAAAATCATTTACTAAGACATAAGTTTTCATTTCAGTCAGTTATTTTCAAAATCACACAAGAATCCAAAACATGCATCTAGATAGAGTGGTAATGGTTACACTACCCTTGTATTGATTTAATTTCAAGTTAACTTGTGATCGACCAATGTAATACTGATCTTTAGTAGGATCTCTTGTGATAGCCTCTGCAAAAAGCTGTAACAAAACAGTAATATGGCCTAAGCCACTATTTCAATACAAAAGACAACTTAATTCAAACTAGCATAGCAAATACTAAAATATTACTATACCAAAGTGTCAAAATTTTTATATAAATGCCAAACAATAATTACTGATGACATTTGATTTCAATTATAATTACCTCACTGAATCTACATTATCAAAAAACGTATAAGCGTTACATCTATAATTAAATGATTAAAACTATTTGTCATGTCACTCAATATGTAAAGTAGTACTCAATAAGATGCATTTTTGAATAATTAGGTCTGGAACTGTTGGTGGCAGTTTGAGCACTTTTAATGTTAATTGGGAGTTTTAGGCAGCTTTATGGTGGATAGAAGGAGTTGGCTATTAGTTGGAAAAAATGAAAGTTGATTCAAGTTTTGTGCACGTTTTGATATTTCATTCTCCAGTTTAGTAAGTTAAAGAAGATGGAAGATGGAGTCAAGTTTCAATTATAAATAAAAACCCAATTTCAAAGATAATGAAGAAATAATAAGAGATTTGAAAATGAAGTCCATTGTCATTGCCTTAGAGTCAGTCTTGGGTAAACTGATGTGCCCACATTAAATAAATTATTCCTGTAATTGTCATCCAAGTCAGATTGTTACAAACACTATTGGCAATTGGCAGAATTTTGTCAAAATTCTGTTCCCAAGTAATAGAGCAAAGATACATTTTAAAATCAAAACCTCAAGTAACAAGTTAAATAGTTTAAAATCTGTTACATACATTGACTCTGCTTATGTAAACCATCTGAGCTACAAACCCTTAAGGACTCTGCAAAATTTTCTTCAACAAATGCTTCATTTGCCTTTCTACAACATAATACATTAACTGAAATGAAGAATGTGTCATTATATTGGGAAAATAGTAACAACTACATAAGAAATAAATATTTAAAACAAGAGAACCAGGTAACAAAGTGAAAACAAAAATTCTATTATACATTTTTCCCATAGTAAAAGATGACACAACAATTTTCCAACATGACCATTCATTAACACAACTGTGCGGTAAGTGAAAGGCCATGCCAATAACATGACTTCTAATTCTTTAAGCAGCAGTGCAATAATTTTTACATACAGGCAATGAAATTCATTAAATTTGACAATGCAAGAATCATGAAGGATGCCAATGAAATCCAAGTCATGAAAGCAAACTGACATTAGTACATTTAGGCATATCTGCTCAACTCCTGCAAGATAAAAGTAAATGTGTTGGGTTCTAGAGGAATTTTAAAAATTAGGGTAATTTTGGTTAAAACAGTGGAGCAAAATAATATGTTGAATATAGACTTTGCAAAACAGTTGCATTATTTTATTGGTGGCCAAGAAGTTTATCAAACATTGGCCAATATGCAGTGCATAACCGATTCACTCAGACTATAAAGTCTGTCAGTTAGATGAACATTATGAGACATCAGCAACCATTTCACCTATCAAGAATAAATGATGAACATGTCAGCACTACACTCTAATGCCAGCCAGTGATGCAACATAATGCAGTTACTTAACACAGAAATAGTGTGGATCAGTAGAGCGGCCAGTGATTTCAGTCAAACACGTCAAAAAATCGGGAGGGCAGGATTGTTACGATTCACTAAATGCGTTGCTGGTATAAAGAATACATAGACATTCCGTCGACACGGTCCTTTGCTTACAGCAGGGTCATGTCGGCGAACGTCTGTGCCAGCGAATTGTCTATCCCACTGTAATTCCATTCCATAAACAATGTCGGCAGCGCAAGCGTCAAAATCGACTGCCCACAAAAACCACTCCAGCCAAGATTTTTTCCCTATGATGGCCCTTTAGTTACTAGTACTAGCGGGCAACAGTTGCCGGCGCTATAAAATTCAGGTAAATGCACTGCATCGGTCATAATTTAACAACGACAGGAATCATAATATGCTAGAGATCTTAAGACTAAATACTAAAGAAGTTTCTTTTTAAAATGCCAAATTTATTTACGCGTAAAACTCTGCTGCTTCTTCCATTGCTTCTAATGCAACGGCCGTTTCAACGCAAGTGACAGAATTTTCGCGAATTTTGTAGTTAACGCTAAGTAAGCGCTATCTTTTCTCATACGCTGATTGCCATAGAAAATGATCTAAGCGATTTCTAAGCGATCGACCGCTGCTGCAATGTAAGTAAGTAAACGAGCGAAATCAAAATAATATCAAACAGGGATTCTTCGTGACTTGTGTCGGTGACTCGGTGGTGGCTGACAATGATACGAAATAGGGCCTATTATCGAAGGATTTGCTCGCGAGGTTCTCCTAGTTCAGTCGTACGACATCTTTGACCGTTCACTGCAGATCAGAGCAAAAAGTGGCTACGCTCCTGTATAAGTTGGCGCAAAAGAAAGAAATTAATCAATTATGTACAACAGTGACACTATTAACCTCTTAACTGGGGATCCCGGTTATATCCGTCCATTTTACACTGAGTTACAGTTAAATACACGGTTAAGGGGTTAAAGAGAGGAACACCGGTAGCTCTCTGAGCAGTCTTTTTTAGCGCAGTACTGAGTACTGACGGTACTTGGTTTGAATTTTGAGAGCGGCAGCTTCATTGTCCAAACTCGTCTGCGATTTAAGTTTCGCTCTCTTAATTTTTTTAAATAGCGTCACTGTAGTGCATGTAATCATTTTCTTTTGCGCCGACTTCAACAGGATCGTAACCACTTTCTGCTTTGATCTGCAGTGAACGGTCTAAGTAAAGGATCCGTAGGCAAAGACGTCGATCGACAAAACACGGAGAACCTTGCAAGCAATTCCTTCGAGAATATTCGAAGTCCGGCAGGAATTCGAGGCTTTGTATTAGAAAACGAGACTGCCACTGGAACTGGCTTTTCAAGAAAGCGAATAACGTTTTGGAAAACTCGTGCCGATTGACGTCGCTAACCCCGACTCCAACCACTGCATTTGACATTTTCTCATTCGATCAACGGTGAAAGACCAGCCAGGACCGCGCGTCTAATGCGTTTTGTAAATCATTTAAGACTTCAACTTAAATACTCGGAATTATAATTATTAGATTACTCAGCCTAATCAGACTATATGTGTATATATGGTATTTAATTTTAAAGTTAAACATTAACGCTCTCATTTCACCAAATAATATTAGGATCTTCCTTCAATCATTTATTAAAACCTTGAACAAAAATTTATGACAGCTCAGCAACAGAATTCAATTAAAATTCACAAGCATTAAAATTTCCCAAACCTGTACTGTACAGGTATATTATCTCCTCCAATGTCGGACCCCAAGCCCATGCAGATGAAAAAGGAGGGTTAGGACCGCAGAATACTCATCCAAAATCCTAAAATTGTACGTACAAAAGGTCAAAAAGACGTATTTTTCAACCCCCAGAATTCACACAGCAACTACATAATGAAAAATCGCCAAAATCCAACCCCTCCCTTCAGTGCCTATGTACTATATGGATGGACCCTTAGAAGTGGGGCTAGTAACCAATCCCCGGAAAAATACACTTGCTACCAAAACAGCCATCAATTATCAAACTGAAAGTGATGAAGGCAGCCAACATCTCTATATGTGCAACCATGCTTAAAATGCTCTAGGCCTAAACCAAATTGTGATACAGATAGGTATTAATCTTATGATTAAGTTATTCATGATAAATATTAAACAAATTATTAAATGTCAGTTTGACAACATGCCATTCCAATACTAATAATAATGACATATGTAATTATTATTGTTAGACAATGAATAACTAAAATCATATTCAATATATCAACTTGCACTTTTTCCTAACATATTACAATCAATTTAAATAATCACCAGAAGAAGACATATTTATCTGATAAAAATTATAAAGTAATCACTGGCAAATTTTGCTATCAGCAGTTACGACCCAATCATCGACTTTCTTCCTCCTTCCCTTTTCGCTCAACCACAACACACCAATTTCCCTGATCATAGTAGCTTTTAACAACAGTCAAGGAAGACACAAGAGAACATAGATATTCCAGTTCGCCGCTTTGAAATACATGATAATAACGATGAAATGTTTTGCCAAATTCAGATGGATTTGTTTCCACTTCCTCTTTGTGCAGAACATCAACACATGCATCACATGCAGCAGTCAAAGTGAAGTTTTCATTGACTGTTGATGGCAACTTCAATCCTGTAGCAGGCAAATGTTCTTCATTAGTACCAGAAAAACAATTTGCAAGAGCCTCTCGTTGTGCTTTGGAAGTCCGTTTATCACTCCTTGCATGCCATGGAACCAAAAGGTCTTGCGATTTAAAAGAGGTTCTGTTGGTGTGAACTGGCATTTCAACAGTTAACGAACTTGAAATCTCTGAGTTACTCTGGTTTCTTATCTCCGTGGGCTCCTTTTTATCATCATTATTAGAGTTTTTCAGATATTTTGATCGGATTCCATTCTTTTCCTGTTCCATTGCCCAGACATATATGAGGGCCTTTCCATTTGGTCGCAGTATCCTTGATATTTCTTCCAGAGCTCGAAGTCTTCGTTCCTACAGTGAAGCCAATAAAAAAGCAATAATTATGACTAACAAAGTAAGTATTGTAACTGATAAAACACTTGATTGAATCAATCATTTGCATCATCAGAAAGATATATATATATATATATATATATATATATATATATATATATATATATATATATATATATAAATATCAAAACTTTAGCAAAAGTTTGACATTCTCCTCTATATTGAGGTATCAAAATATTATAGAGTAATTTCACAAGTAAACTATATTCATCATTTTCTCCTCTTTTCTTCATGTACTGAAGTTAAGGTGACAATTTGAATTTCCTTTCTCCAGCAATGTTTATCTTGTACTTTCCTGACTGCTGCTGACAACTGCAATCATGTCCACTCCTCTACATCATCTGCCCACCTTTTTTTGGTTGCCTTCTTTGTCTTGTTTCAGGCAAATTTCCTTGTTGGACTGTCCTTTCCAGTGTTGACTTAGCTTTGCTGTTCCTCTATATGTGCCAAAAAAATGAAAAAAGTTTGCAGTTTCCTTCTTTTAAAACATGTTGAAACCATTTTGCAGTTTTGACCATTTGCAAAACCTCTTCGTTGGTTATTCATTCTCTCCAGCTTACTCCTTGCAGGGTATGTAATGAGTACATTTTGAAGACCTTCATTCTCTTCTGTAATTTTTCTTTAAAGAAGAAGGATGCAGATTGATGCAAGATAAAGTGGAAATGTTTTGTATCTAACTATTGCTGCCATGCATGCAGAAAGTGATGATGAAGATGAAGATGATGATATTAACATAAGTCTTCAATGGAATTTCCAATTGAAGAATATTACCATTTATTCATATAAACACCATATAAGGTTTTTATAAATCTAAGTGGCCAGTAACTGACGAAATAGATCGGGGGTGCACAATCTTTTCTAGCCAAGGGCCAAATTGAACATTCTCAGATTACTTGAGGGTCAAAATCTTGAAACTTCTATGATATACAGTATAATATATTTTATATAAATATGCAACTTAACCAAAGTTGACTTTAACCCCATTTAACAGCCATTTATTTGTAACAAAATGTAAAATGGATGCACATACGAGTCATGGCCGGTAGAGGGGTTAATAAATGTTGCAATTAACTACTACTGCTTGACACAAAGATTAATTACATTATCAGCTATCTCCAAATTAATAAGGATAGCCCAGTCAGCTGGTATATAATTTCTATAGCAAAATCACTGCTCTCTGACCAGTTTTCTGCATTGTTTTAAATTAATTTGCTCAGAAGGCCAGACAAAACACATTGGCAGGCCGGATCCGGTCCATGAGCCACGGGTTGTGCACCCCTGACATAAATGCATAAACCATACAATCATTACCTTGGTACAGAGATGATGTATAACAGCGATGCAGATAACTGCATCAAACACTTCATCGCGGAATGACAACAAGAGACTGTCACACACCACAACACTGTGACCCCTTGTATAACAAATTTCACACAAGTTTATGCTTCTGTCACATCCAATCTGAAATAGAAAAGAAAATCTTCATATAATCCATAATAAGCATAATCATCACTAACACAAAAAAATGTAAATATTTATACAAATTGCAAATTAATTAATACAAAGAGTCAACAGAGAAATATTATAAAACCTTTCAATTGTATAATCGGGCTGAATCATCAACTCAATCAACTGATACAAAGACATTTACAAACAAGCAAATGCTTCTCACTCACTGATTAGTTACCTTTAGTAGCAGCACTTTCTAGGATGGCACTGACTTCGAAAGAACAATCAACTTATGATAAAACTAGTATTCAACTCAGTGTTACTTTAAGTATTAAAAAAATGTTTGATGTAATGAAATTAATAGTGAGTCAAACCATGAATCTGTTTGGTACAACGTCAAGATATTTCCCGTTCCCACAACCGATGTCGGCAATAAGCACATTGTCCGGCAGCTCTTGGAGAAAGCTTACAACTTGAGGCCAAGGGGAGTGCCTTGTATCACTGAAATGATGTGCAATCTTTTCATACACCTACCAAATGTGGACATTTATTACATAAAAGTCGCAGTGCAAACAAATCAAAACTGTATCTCGTCAGTACTAACACGAAGCTCTGCCCAAAACGGCCATGGACAGCAGTGGCAAACCACCTAAAGCTCTGGTCAAATCATAAGATTTGATATTACCAGTAGATGCTCATTGTCTGGGCACTTGGTCAGTTACTCCAGTTTAGTCCCAAGTTCAACCACACTGCAGCATGGTTTTCAGCATGGGATAGTTGGCACAAATGCTGAAGCACACCCCCACCCCATAGGTACACAGGTACACAATAACTGGAGTCTGACGTTCATATGAAACTGTTCTCTTTCTATCTACAGACATCTACCACATCTGCTCATAAAATTAAAAAAACTTAAACATGCTGCATCATTCTATCAAACAAGCACAATAACATGCATGCTCAGTAGTCAGTCTACCTGGTGCACATGAAGAGATTCAAGTTTTAAAGCACCTTCATCAGAAGCTGGGAGAACTGGATCAACAAGCTGCTTCTCATCACCGTCTCTTTAACATATATATATAAGAATGTATTATTTTTTAAAAGCACAAACACATTTAAATCTAACTGCAGATGACAATAGCATTCGAAGCACACAGTACTGAAGAAGATGCCTGTTGTGCAAACACTTGCATACAGTGATACACTCTGCCTGCATATCTCCACCCAGCAGCCAAACCGTCCCAGCTCAGGCAGACGCAAGCAGGTGTAGCCAGCACTTAATTAAAGCTTACAGTGAGCTATCATTACATTACAAAAGTCATTACAAATTTGCAGCAATACATAGTACGGTATACTAAGAAAATAGAATGTGATTAGATAGCAGTACTTTAGTCGTTCTGATATTTTATTTTGACTTCAAGAATTCATCAAGTAACTGAATTTGATTCATCCTTTGCCAAGCAATGACATTACATCCATATGTAGACTACTAGTGCAAAAGATTGAATCAATAATTTACTTAATAAACTATAAATTATAGATGATCAATATAGAAGATAATTAGGAATAAATATAAAGTCTTAGATTTAATTTATCCATTGGAATGCAAGGACAGTGAATGGGTAAGTACAGAACAAAATAAAATATCAACATTGTAAACAAAGGCATAAATTACTTTTTAGTTGAAAAATTCCTTTGGGAGTCACACTGATTATGATAGTCTAAAGACAAAATACCATCAATTAGATAAAGAAAACTGACATTTCCAATATGGAAATTATATAGTTAAAAGACAGAAAATTTACCTACTTAAAAACTAAAAAGTATACAATTCAACAAAGCACATAAAATCATCAAAGACACCAATATTGACACTATATCAAACAACTAATAAAATTAACTCATATTTATAGAAATTTGTAAAATTAACTTACATTATTTAAAAAAATGAGTCATTTGTCAAAATGTTTTAGCAAATTGCAGTTCATTTTGAAAGGTTGCACAGTGGTACAATAGTTGGTCAGCTGGACTGCCAGCAACAACACCCAGGGTTCAAATCCCAGTAGCAGCAGAAAGTCTGTCTTTCTGCCCCACAAATAAGTCCAGACAGCTCCACTTTGAATGAGAGCATCAGATGCCTACTGAGAGGAAGGAAAGGCAGCAATTGAAAGACTGGCAACTGCCTACATTTAGCCAAAGGCATAAAAAGTGGAGGAACTAACTTTTGGGTCTTCTTTGGGCGATCAACCTTTACCTTTATTTTTAAAGGAAATTTTGGGACAAAATGGTGAAAATATGAAATATCAGATGCACAAATATATAATGTGGTTAAGCCTTGAAAATCTTTAGCAGTATTTCTAGAAAGCTCTCTGCTACAAAAATCCAAGTTTGAGAACTGAAATTATGATGAGCCACAATAAAAAGAAAATATACATGAATAATTTGTCATGCGAAAATAGATTGAATTTGCGTTCATACTGCAATCGCAAGGCATATGGCGAACAGTTCTAAATGTGAATGATGTTCGTGTTCCACGCTTCAAAAGAGTAAGTCTTTGCTCTCCGGTCACTCCTTCTCCCAATTCCAAAGCAGTCACAACATCGGATTTACGTGGTGTTATGCCATGAGTCCAAAGGTATCGAGATTCACCTGTTAAAATGGCAACAGATCTAGAAGGCAAAAGAACTGGCACGTGACACCCATCAGGATGAACAAAATCCATAACAATCTACAAAAAAAACATCCACACAGAAAACTTTAATACTCCACATCATAATGACTTAATTCAAACTACTACTGCAGGCTACAGTTATCCAAATTATTTCATAATCTGCTTATAGACGCAATGACCTGCAGTTAATTTAAGAGCAATATATGCAGGTGTCTTTGTGAGCCAGTTGTGCTGAGTGCAATCAGCCTGCTCAGCTCATGTTCAAGTCTAGCAAGTCAGCAACTGGATATATTCATATCTGATTTCTACATGTCCACCAGGCCTGTATAGCAATTCTTATTGGTGTCTGGTGTATTACTATGAAAGCTTCATACATGTATACATATTATCAACAGCAGACAGAAGATTTGTCCAAAAATTTTGGAAAGCATATGTCACAAAACTAAAGGATGAAAATAGTTTCAGGAACAAACTGGACATAGATGCACGAAAACCAGTTTACGCATATATATGTTCATACAGTACAGTAAGAGCTTAATTAAGCAAATGGACGCATAAAATGAAACTCAGAATATGGAGAAATATAATTCCCACGTAGGGATGTTAATATTTTTTTAAAAAGTTGCCCAGGTACCCGTCCAATTTTTGAATGGGTACCCAGGTAACAGAATTAGCATAATCTCAATTGTGACCTCTTATCTCTACACCCAACTAAATAACCACATTCCCCCTCTGGCCCCCACAACTAATGATTCTATCAGAGATGCAGGGAGAGGAGTGTAACACAGCATCATGTTTCCACAGGTTGGGTAAAGGTAAAGTTCATCCGTAGGCTCTGTGCTCGTAGGTGCGGTGCTGATCTCCAGTTTTATGACTTTCAGCCCATAGGTGGCTAAGCCATTTATCAGCGGACGGTGGCCAGTCATTCCGCTGATCCTATGGTTACCTTCGCAATGTTGCCATTGCTCCTCATTTTACCATCACGAAAAAGGCTGAGTCAACCTTTAGGGCTCCTACGATACTCTAACCCGCGACCTCCTGCTCCATCATCCAACGTTGTTACTAACTTCCCACAGGTACCCCTATCTAATTTTACTGCCTGGGTAATAGGACGCCAATGGATACCCGGGAAATCCTGGGTACCCGTTGCCACCCATATTCCCAAAATCCTCAATTTTCATCACAGATAAAATTTCAGTTACACAATAACAAAGTATTACAGTTGACCACTAAATCACACCATAAAATTATACATTAAATGTTTTAGCCTTCACAATTGACCAAATATTGTCATACACTAATGACAGAAGCCAAAGCCAAAGCCACCACACAAGTACCTAGTGGTCCTTTACAGGTGTCAAACAATGACAAAATGACAATGACAAAATGACAATGACACAATTAAACAAACCAAGTCAATTGCAGGAATTTTGTAAAGCTACATTTATTAGCACCAAGACACTGAATTTGCTTTTATAATTAATTAAAGCAGTTTTAAATGTGTCACCATACAACTGTATCTCAACACTCTGAAATTAAATGCTCGTGATCAACACATGTCAATATCATACATAATAAGTACACTGGATTCTGTATACCGCAGAAGGCACCTTGTTTGGATTTAAGTGTTGCAGGCTTACAGCAAAGAAAATGTAGTGAAAGTCTAAAGTCTAACATGCCTCTGTACTAACAGGCTCAAATATGAACATTAGACAAAACTTTATGATTATAAAAAAGAAGACTGCCTCTAACTTACACTTTACTATAAAAATTTTGCGACTAGACTGTCAAGCCCTGTCCAAACTTTCTCACATACCTGTGATCCTAAACTTAAAACAATAATTTCGTCTTCAAAGGCAGAATGAGTGTCTATATGAGGTGGAATACCTAAACAAATAGAAGATAGACATCTATTACAAGACAACAGAACTACAAAGTCCTATAAAAAACATTTAAATACGATCAAAAGAATTTCCAAAAGCACTTCCTGAATTACAGTATATACTTCCTCAACAACATCTGTTAAGGTCATTCCACAGAAACAGTGATCTTTAAAATCTACAATGATAATGTCAATGCCACAGCCACTGGTCAAATTGCCCTACTGTGTCTTTTCTATACCTCTCATCAGAATTTGACTCTGTGGACCAAAACATATTTCAATGCCTTGAAACATTGTGAGGACTAAAAGACTTGGCACTTGTGTGACTCAGCAGCTACTTGGCCAATAGGACTCAGTCTGATTGACAACCTCATGTCGAATTCAGTATCTTGGTACTAATAAATGTTGATTGACAAAGGTTCCTTCAGCAGTATGCCTCAAGATTAAGTTCTTGTGCTCCTTCTTTTTTGCTGTATCTCGTCAGATGCAACTCTACTTCAGATCAGAATTGTTGCATGCATTTCGAATATCAAATAACAGATGGCAAGCAATCGTCTCGTGCTAAGTCCAACGAAAACTGATTCCCTGTTGCTGAGCACACCCAGAAAGAAAGAAAGAAAGAAAGAAAGAAAGAAAGAAAGAAAGAAAGAAAGAAAGAAAGAAAGAAAGAAAGAAAGAAAGAAAAAGAAAGAAATAAAGAAAGAAAGAAAGAGAAAGAAAGAAAGACCTTATCAGCCACATGCCTTTCACACTCAGCAGTTTTGATGTTATGCCAATGACAGTCATTCATCTTCTAGGCATCCTTCTGGACAAATCACTGTCCATCAACCACCACCATCACCCACTTGACTCAGGATTCTGCAGTATCAAAGCCACATCTCACTACATAACAATGGGAGGAACAATTCAATTCAAATGAGCTTCTGCTTTATCTTGCATTTGTGGACTATTACTATTGGACCATTTTCAACTGTGGACTATTACTATTGGACCATTTTCAACTGTGGACTATTACTATTGGACCATTTTCAACTGTGGACTATTACTATTGGACCATTTTCAACTGTGGACTATTACTATTGGACCATTTTCAACAGTGTCCTTCTCAACCTTCCCGACACTCAGTTCAACTGCCTCCAGTCAGTTCTGAGTGTTTCAGTTCGTCTGATCTTCAACTGTCATTGGAATTATCAAGTCAGACCAATCCTCTGGGACAAGCTTCACTGACTTCTTGTAGCTGAACGCATCACCTTCAAGAGATGCTTCTTCATCTACCGAGCTTTGAATGACCCCCTCTGTCCCAACAACATCTCATCATTTTGTTTCCAGATCTACCTTAAAAGATCAACGTTCCCAACTTTGCTCCAGGAGTCATGTTCATTGTTCAACTACCGAATTTGTTCCACCTCCGGTCAAGACTGTCACGTTCAGCGACAGATCACCTCTCGCGGCAATTCAGCTAAATAGAATGCAGTGCCTGACAGTGTTATGAAAGATAACTCTATGGTTTCATTCTAGAATCCAACGACTCACTTGTCTTACACTCATTCAAGTGACATTTGTTAAAGTGCCCTAGACAATGACCTTTGTCATGCCTACATCACTATAAAAATTGTCTTGATAATAACACTACTAATAATAATACATCTAGTATGTTTACTGCATATAATATTAGACATATGTGCACATTAATTAATGAAATTGAATCATAGGCTTTGCAAATTTCATATTAGAAAATACTGATACACTACTGCATATATTTTTACACAGACCTTGACCAGGTTTGTATTGGTTAACTGTAAGCTGATCTGGAAGTCTTGAGATCAAATTCCTATCAAGCAAATGATTCAAGACACCAACACATTCGCCTGGAATCTTCTCATTCAAGGGATCTTCTCGATCAACGTCGTTCGTAGTGTACATAAATCTGTACCCAAAATGCTTGACATAACGATGTTTCAAAGACTCATCAATGCCTGAAATAATAATCAGGTAAATGGATACATTTTATGCATAAATCACACATATTCATTGGGCTCACATTATAAATAGCCTACTCTAAATTTATAGCATAAAGGTAAGAATATTTTAAATTCATTTCAGAAACTACATGTCCAAAAAACTTATAAATGGACTTATAGATAAAAACAATACTACGTGAAAATTGTGAGTTCATAATTGCAGCAAATTTTCCACATTCTACAAATTTATTACAATTTTTGCCAAGAAGAATGTCAAACATGTATTCTTATGGCTATGCTTCCCATTTCACGAAACATGCAAAATCCGGTGCAACTTGTGATGTAAATAACAAGTATAAACCAGTACGATTAAATTTTTTTAAACTAAATAAACTACAGAACTTCTTTAGTAAAAAACTTTACTAGCCTGAACCTTGATTACAGCCGACAAAATTTAAAAGTTCTTGTTCAGCAGCCTCAGATATGAAGTTGCTTACAATAACAAGACCTGGTGGCAAAAGGTTGCTGCTTGAATATGGTTTTACATCAGGAACTAAACAAGTCATAATTTCCAAAATAATTTAGTACCCAATGAGAATTATAGCAAAATTTATTACCAATAATGTGCGATACAACTAGGAATGTGAAATACCCAACTAAAACTGCCCTGTTTACCATGAAAATAAATATTGTTCAATTTCACTAAATGATTACAAATAAATTTTTGCAACCAATACACCAAAGGCTCAAGCATAAGATAGAAGCAGCAAAATTATTATCAAGCAAAAGGCTCTTGGCAAATTTATAGTTTAATTTGTTCTAATCAGCAAACTTTAAAGAGATTTGCCTGTATAAATACAGTATAATAGTCAACATCAAAAACAATAAGTAGCATCATATTATTTTGGATGTTGACTATTGCCTGGCTGATCATATACCTTTCCCATAGCTATTTTAAGAAAGGCTGAGCACCTAAAAATAAGCAGCTACTGTTGTGCTGCTTTCCAATGTGCTATAGAAATCTGAGATTTTACTTACTTACTTATAAAAAATAACAGAAGAATTTAGCTGAATATGCTGAATTATGATATCAAAAAATTTAACTTCTAGTACATATAATTCAGACCCAAGGAATAACTTATATCAAACTGTTTATTGTTAACCACATACCTTTCATGCCTCACAAATCACTGCAAGAACTTATACAAATTCCTGACTAAACGAAAAGCATTACAGACTTAAAATAAACTAAGTTCCAACAAGCATTTTTCACACAAAAAAGAAAGCAACAAAATAGTTCAATAACATGTCATCAAAATGGTCTTAATTGGACTTTGAGAAGTTCAAAACTAACTTTTCTCAATATAAGACAAGTAAAATGTGACGTTTGGTCGAGATAATTCTCCTGGACATTGCAACGTTCTTCCATGAACACCATCAACTGCGTCTTTTGCCTCTTTTGCTGTGTGAAAACTGACAAAAGCATAAGGTTTTCTTGGTTTCATGACAATATCAGCAATTTGACCATAAAGGCTGAAAATTGTCCAAAGCTCCTCACGTTCAACATCATTGCCCAAACCACCATTGGCCACCACAAGATGCTACAATACATCAGTAAAAGAAATGCCTGAAAACAAACTTATTTACTGTGCTTGCTCTCTCTCTCTCTCTCTCTCTCTCTCTCTCTCTCTCTCTCTCTCTCTCTCTCTCTCTCTCACTCAATTTCACAAGCATTCTCAAACTAATCTAATGCCTTTCCAATGGAATGTCACTGTATTAAACAATCTACCACAAAATCTCGAGTATAATGCGCACAGAAATATAATGTGCACATCCTTTGGGGTGCAGTTCGAAAGGTACAATCGATTTTCATGAATAAAATGTGCACCTCAACACCTCCACACTTGTCAACACTTGGTAACATTTTACTTGACCACTGGTAAGCTTAACACGTTGAGTGCTTGGGACGTCAGTTGACATCCTTAATTTGGTACTTCAGGGTGCAGAGGACGTACCATGTCCTCTGTTCAATGCAAACCGTACACCACCGAAGAATTCCTGCAAACGTGTAATTATGCAATTATGTCGTTTGCATTGTCAAGGCTTCCATTGTGTAAAATGGACACTGCCTCGGGGAGTGAGGGAGGCATTTGGACCACATAATTGAGTTTCTGACAAATTGCATCCATTTTAGCCCAGTAATTGCCAATGTCGCTGCTATGCATTCTTGGCCCACGACATTGTATTCTTCAATCGCCATTGTTGAGATAACTATTATACTAAGCAAGGAAGTGTCTATTATGCCGGCTGCCCGCATTCTAATTAAACTGCTGATTGGTCTAATGAATCACGTGGTTAGGGTTAGAGTTAGGTTAGGTTCATTCAACCAATCAGCGGTTTAGTTAGAATGTGGGCAGTCCGCATAATAGACACTGCCTACTAGTAAGAGGTGGCCTATGGGTAGAATAAAGAGGCGCTAAGTAAGTCTCATACTACATTCTGTGCCTATTAGGTACTAGGGTCGTGGACAACAACGCAAATATGGAAGAAAAGATTACTTCTGTTTGACTGTCGCAACAAACGATGTTCTCGTGACGAAACAGAGTTTTCTGGGATTTTATCCGCTTCGCATGAATCCTCCGCTCATGCTTAGACATTTTCCAAACAGCAGTCTCCATCGCCAAAAGCTATCCACCGGCCATTTAACTATAGACTAATCTATGCATTGCTATAGCGCCAACTTTTGATACTCTAATAATAATTATGCACTTCTATAGCACCATTTCTAATACTCAAGGGTATCAATCGATGGTACTTCAAATCCATCAACAAAAGACCAGGTCATTCCAGAGATCAGTCAGAGGGAAACAGCAAGACAGACTATGGAGGAAATGCTAGTTGGAAGAGATGTGTTTTAAGCCTAGATCTGAAAATGCTCAGTTTATTGGAAGATCTGCGCTTCTGCGCTGTCTGTTGCCTGTTGCCTGTTGCGCTGCCTGTTGATCATGGGTTGATGATGCTGTTGATGATGAGGTCACTCAGATCATCAGTCAGATGACCAACCTAGAACCTATCTTACAAACCATCATTTGTCGCCGACAAGCACTTTTTGGTCATAATATGCTAAATTACTAATGCCTCACCAGGCTTGTCCATAGGACGTCCCGTCCTATGCGAATCCTATGAGATTCGTCCCATGAGATGGGATGGGATTATCTAGGAATATCTGTATATAAGCAAGTGGACACCAAACAGAAATGAGGGGCGGACAATTGAAGGCCGTCAACAGTAATACGGTACTAATACCAATGCAAAGAAGTGGCACTCACAAGCAGCTATTACAACTACTATTACAACAACGTACAACAACAACAACAACAACAACAACTACTACTACTACTACTACTACTACTACTACTACTACTACTACTACTACTACTATACTACTACTACTACTACTACTACTACTACTACTACTACTACTACTACTACTACTACTCAGTGGCGGCTCCACCGGGGGGCCAGGGGGGCCCGTGCCCCCCTATTGAGAGCCTGGCCCCCCCAGTGGCCCCCTCAGTTGGGACCCTATACTTAATGCTACATACATTAAACAACAAATGGTTGGCCCCCCATGATTAGAAGTTGCCCCCCCCCCCAACGCCCCCTCCCACTTGCCAAATCCTAGAGCCGCCACTGCTACTACTACTACTACTACTACTACTATAGCAGTGATTTTTCTGTATTTTTCAGCGAGAAAAACGGAGATTTTTGATTCGAAGTTTGCAAAAGAATCAAATTTGAATCCGATAGGCCTATTCTTTGCAGCTGCAACAGAGGTTATAACAGTGGCGTAGCGAGGCAAAGTGCTTCACGGGGCGAGAAACAAGTGCCGCCCTCAAATTAAAAATGCGCTACCGTTTCTCGGCAAAATTCTCTGACAAGCAAAAAACGTTATTGCCTCATCAAAAAATTCTCTAACGAGCAAATCTCGAAAGTGCCGCCCCTAGAGCAAGTGCCGCCTGGGGCGCTTCGCCCCCTGCCCTCCCCTCGCTACGCCACTGGGTTATAATATTGAAGTGTCAGAAGCCAAAACTAGCTTTGGATAGTCCAATCAAAAGAAACTCTGTCTTAGTCTTATAATAGATGGGTTGAAAGCTTGGAGATTAAATGACATCCATGCAGAGATTGATGAGAATTTGGATTCAAGCTCAGTGACTCAGTGAGAGATGCATTAAAATCTGAGGTGTGGTGTTGGTGAGGTCTTTACTGAGTGGTGATTTTGCGACCGTAGAAATTACCGTAAAAACTTATAATACAAGCCCTCAGCTTTTGTTAAAAGCAAATGACTTTATACTTCTGGCTTGCATGGGAGACCTGACCTCTGTTGTAGATCCAGTGCATAACAGAAATTTTAAGGTATTATGGTCGCCATCGAAATCATTTAGGCCTAGTAAAGATGGCAGAAAATTTACTTCGCGTTAAGACCATAAATTCAGTCTAACAATATTAAAGTCTGTCTGCTACTGCCTCCTGCGTCTTTTTTCTGCAAACCGACAGAAGATTATATGAATATTTATGAACCGCGTGACGCTCTTAATGTGAATATTTCTAAAGCAAAGACAATTTTATGGGTTAGGGTTAGGCTTAGGGATAGAGTTAGGGTTAGGGTCAGGGTTAGGGTTAGGGTTAGTTAACCCTAACCATAACCCTAACCCCTAAACCCTAAACCTATGCATAACCTTCTGTCGGTTTGTAGAAAAAAAGACGCTTGCCTCCTAGTCCTTTTGTGATGTATAGCAGACTAACAGCATAAAACACGAGGCAGTGACGTAGAGTAGAATCTTTCAAATTTTTATCCGTTTAATTTGTAAATTGGTTCAATTTGAATGTTCGATCAAACATTGCTTGCGAATAAGCCCAGCTTTATTTGTAGTAATTCGATATTTCCTCGTTTAGTGTCCGAAAGTATTTCTTTGGTTTGTATTAAATATCTTGCTATCTAACTAGGCTAATTGTTTAAAACTTCTACTATCGCATACAACATTGTTGTGGACAACAGTGGCGTAGCCAATGGGGCGGTTGGGGTTAAATCCTCCCTTGGAAGGCGAAAACAATTGTTTTTAATGTATTACCATATATTTTTTTGCCAATTTTTGGACGCGGTTTTGGGGGTCAAACCGACTCAAACGACACAATTAGCAACAAGGTTTATTCATGATATCAATTCATTAGTTCATTACAGCGATGAACAATCTAAATCACATCACAGTTGCACTTTAGAAAAAATCAAAGATGAGAACCTTGCATCGGTCATCGTATCCCATTTGTCTGTTATAACTGTCACCACTTTATTTGTACACAATTTACATTTACAACTAAGACTATTTTTCTCAACTTTATAATCAGTAAATGCAAACCTAACGGCTCAAATGCTTTATCTTCAGGCATGTTGTTCTGGTTAATGTTTGCCTATGCCAAAGAATTTTTGGTACTTTCCCGTTATCCGGACCCCAATGAGCTGTAATGACTTTTCGGTTGGGAACATGACCCTAACCCTAACCATAACCCTGATCCTAACCTTACCCAGTGTTGGGGAAGATTTAAAATCAAATGATTTAAAATCATGGTTTAAAATCATATGACACGATTTTTGATTTTGATTTAAAATCACATGAAAATACGTGATTTTGATTTCAAATCATATTTTATGTGATTTTATGATTTTGTATGCCTCAAAATCATTTTCAAAATCATTTTCTGTCATACTTAATGAAAACAACCCCGGTTATGCGGCTTTTGTCAGCACTACTT
Organism: Metaphire vulgaris; assembly: GCA_018105865.1. Classification (NCBI taxonomy): domain Eukaryota; kingdom Metazoa; phylum Annelida; class Clitellata; order Crassiclitellata; family Megascolecidae; genus Metaphire; species Metaphire vulgaris. The sequence continues at coordinate 7,183,481 of CM030839.1, read as the reverse complement.
AGTGAAATTATTTGTTGTCATGTCATCCTGTACCATTTCCTCTAGGTAATTATCTAATCCAGTCATACTTCATACTGTCATACTTGTCAGACACGAACACCAGTATGCAGCAGCAGCAGCAGCACCTTGATAACACTGCTATTCCATCTTCAGCAGCTGTTGAGCGCCTGTTTAGCATAGCAGCCTTAATTGAGACGCCAAGAAAGAACAGGCTATCTGATGTGATGTTTGAAAAGCTGACATTGATCAAACTGAATCAAGGCAACTATTGAACTTCAGAATTTGATATTAAACGATGTCCGCTGAGGACCGCTGCATACCACTATAAAGAAGCAGCCTTAGTGCTGCATTACTGACTGGCTGTGCTTATCCCATTCCCATCAAACTGTCTGATAAGGATTTGCACTTACTGTGTATAAGGTGGCATTGTGCGTTTTTATTAAAACAACTTCTTTGTTGTCGTTATTCATAGAGAATGGAGTGAGTCGTTAACCGATTACAAGTTAGCGTCGATGTAATGATTTTGTGGTTTTGAATCATTTGAGATGTGATTTTGATTTTAAATCATTTTTGAAATAAAAAAAATTTTTTATTTTTATTTTGATTTTAAAATCATTTTTTCCTGGTGATTTTGATTTAAAATCATTTTTTGCATGATTTTACCCAACACTGACCTTACCCTAACCCTAATCCTAACACCAACTACACCATCCCTCTACTGGGGTCCAGATAACGGGAAAGAACCAAATTTTTAATAGGCCGTGCTTAATTTCAATGCTCTGCCTAAACAACGGAAAGAAAACCACATAGTTCTTCAGCAACCTAGCAGCTGCCTGCTTAGTGCTTAGTGGCAGTGATGAAGCAAGCGGAGATGTAGCAAATACACAATACAAGTACAAGTACCTGGTCTCCAAATACAAGTAGAAGTACTAGTACTGAAAAATTGCACTCGAGTATAAGTACCAAGTACTACATAGTACATCTCTGGGCAATAACCAGAAAAGTGGAGGGGAAAAGAGGAAGAGGAAGGCAGAGACACAGTCTAAAACACCTATCTAGACTGCCTACGAGATGGAATTGAGGGAGTAAAGAACAACATGGATTTAATAAGAGGATGTCAAGATCGAACAAAGTGGAAATCCATGGTCGCTAACGTAGAAATGCACAGCACCTAAAGAAGAAGAAGAATGAACTAATTTCTATGGAGCTTTTGTAGGCTTATATCCAACTATTTGGTTCAATTAGCGCTTTCTCCAGCACTTTTTCTGATCCGCAATCTCTTCTCTGTCTTCTCCTGTGTTTCTGTGACCAACTGGTTGTTGTATGTGTTTTGATAATTTTGTGGTAATAATGTGTGTGTGTGTGTGTGTGTGTGTGTGACACTGTGTGACACTGTGTGTGTGATATATTAATGGTGACAAGCAAATTTTATCAATTTTTGGTCCAAACTTCTAACCCATGTATAGTATGATTGATAAGTGCAACTCTGTATCAAGTTCAATCAAATCCAAGTGAGTATTTATATTTAACCTATGCAAATAACGTTTCCAAGCGCATTGCATCGCTGACAAATCAATGAAGGACAGAAGATGTTGGCCTTAGACGAACAAAACCGCTCAGATGTTACGAAAGAGTTCACTCCCGTGGCGAAATTGGGCGGTCAACTCTGAAGAAGGCGGTCTTCTGCAAGAAGACAATTCATTTAGGAGTCAGCGAAACGCAGAAGAAAAGACGTTGAAGGGCTGCATAGATGTTGAGAGAAATTCTCCGCGTCGCGAAATCAGACAGTGAATTCTTGAGAGCGGTCTTCTGCGAAACAGTAATCAATCGCTGAACTCAACAGAACCAACCAGAGATGTAACTCCGCGCGCGCACTGGAACAGTCGTTGCCAAAAGTAACCTGTGAAAACTACGTTGACGGGCTGGTGGCATAGATAAAATGGCGGACCAACCACGCCGACACCAAACTACTGTACATGAATCCAATCTGTTCAGTGCAGAGACGGTTGCAGACCTCTTAGAAAAAGACAAGTAGACGACAATCTGCGCGATTAGCGCAGAAATTAAGTGCAAGATGTTGATAAAACTTCCTAGAATGGTGATATTCCGAAGCACACAGAAACATGTGCAAGCAGCCAAAATGGCACTACCAGAACATCGCCATACCAGAATGTATGGCAGAGAATAAACTATTCCCTAATCCAACTAAGCCAAAATTATGCTACTTGGAACACCATTGGAATTAAAAATTGAATGATCTCTTCTCGTTTCTTTTTGATGATTTTAACTTCCAAAGGTCTTAGTCTTTTCACAATTTAGGCATTGTCTTTGACTGTGGTCTATCTTTTGGGAATCACATTGATGCAGTTTGCTATTCTGCACTCTACCATAGTTAAATTATGATCTCAGTAGAATCAGACACATTTTCTCTGCTTATACTATTCCTCTTACCAGTGCTTTGGTACCGCCTAACTATTGTAACTCTTCTGGAATTCATTAGCCATGTTTTAGCGCTTTCAAACGATTCTGACTCAAGTCATTATGAGCACCCTAAATGCAATCATATATTGAGATTTTTCACTAGCAGCTGTGTGTGTTGTGTTGTGTTGTAGACTTTGTCGCTGAGGTGATGGACGATGAAGGACATCCAATTTCCATTGTGTTTGAATTGGAAGACATTCTCTTCAACATCTTGAAGAACCTGTCGGCAAAAGTCTTGGACCAGGTTGCACGGTCAGTTGCAATGGTGAAATTGGTGTCAACATGTCTCATAAATTTTATAGTGTCATTTGAATTTGAGAAATAATTCTTTTTCTTTGTGTCTTGTTTTCCTATACAAGAACATACACAATATATGGAAGTTGATAGGGATTTGAGAATTGGTTTTTATGCCATTGTTTCTTTAGTAAAATTTGTCTTTCTGCCGTGAAGATGTGTAATTTTAGCAGAGCTGCGTACTGATTGAGTACTGATAGTGGCGTTTGGTAACTGCTACAAAAATTTCTGTCTGAATGACAATAGCATTGCTGCTGCGGTGTTTGTTTAGAGTGAATGTGATGTGGAACCGGGTGGCAAAGAAGATCAAGCAAACCCGTAAACATTTTTGGTTTAGCTACTTGAATGCGGAGGAACCTGGTTATTTTGAGGATCCGTCCGATGTGTCTGAATATGTGTGGATGATTGGTCCTGAACTTGGCGTGAGCGTGCAGGTGACATTATGAAAAATACTCTATATGTTGCAAATGTTACTTTGGTCATAAAGTAATGCCAGATCTTTCTGAGGCATATTTTATTTTTCACATTGCAGAATTTTAAATAACCAAATATATTTTAAGAGTCACTTAGCAAATAAGAAAAGAAATGGTCAAAAGGTTATCTACAAATCATATCTGAGTTTCGTGTTGATAATGTACTTTGGTTAGAGTCATATGCTGAAACAGATGTGTGGCTTACACCACTGGTCTAGAATAGTTTTCCATTGCTTTCTCCAGACCTGCATTTACCTTTACAGCTTCATGATGCTATTCATCATGATTTCTCTATACTTGGGTTATCCATTGTTGACTTGGCCACCAGAATCACTGACAGATCATCGGATGGTCACTCATCCAAGTGTCAGACCCCACTCATAGCTGCTTACTGTGCTAAACTTTGATGCTTGAATAAGAGCCAGTTGATAACGTCACCAACACATTACGCCAACACTTAAAAGTCTCCACTGGCTTCCGGTGAAAGCACGGATAACTTTAAAGATAGCATCTCTAGTAGACAAATGTCTATGGGGAGAAGCAGCAGATTGCCAACTGCAGAGAAATCTAAACAGACAAATTCAATTGAGATCCGACCAGACAAGGAAACTACAAGTACAGAGATCATATAACAAGATGGGAGAACGTTCCTTTTGGAATTATGGTCCAAGAACATGGAATGCTCTCTCAACGAAACTGCGAGACGAATCAGTCGAATGAACCATCTTTCTTAGACACCTTAAAACATACTGTTTTCAAGTCAGCTACCAGCTGAGGCGCTTTTGTTAAAATGTGCCTAGGAATCTACTTACTTACTTACCTGGGCTGCTTGTTTGTAGTGATAGAGAGTTTAGTTGGGGTTGTGACAGATGTATTTAAAAGGAATAAAAGGGATGAGAAACTATAGTGGTAAAGTTCTTTCATACTGGAATTTGACGGATCTGTTATAACTAGTATGCTCCTTCTGTTTTAGCAGGTTTATACAGCGGATAACTTCTACATTTTGGTCTTAGCCAAGAACACTTTATAACCATATTAATTATACCATTATGCTATTCTTTATGTTTTTGAAATATTTTTTTGTTTAGAATTTGGCATCAGATCCACATTTCGTGCTGGTATTTGGTTCACTGAATCTTAAGGACGTAAAGGTTTCTGTTCCATCAGTATCTCTCTATCGGGAGTCAGGACTCTTCCTCGGGGAGTAAAGCGAGAAAAAACCAGTTTCCCTAGCTACTTAGAAAGAACACTTCCTGCATCTTGCCACATGATAGGCGTTGTCACATCTCCAATTATCGGTGAGAACATTGTGATTTAATTTGTTGAACATAGTTTTATGTAAATAAGCATAGTGAATTGGCATCAAGTAAATATTTTCCAACCTCGCTATGCATGCATTATATGTATACCTGAATTATATACACGTTGTTAGTTAAAGTCCAAACTGTATATATCAGAATAAATATACAGGAATTTTTGGGGCTTGTATGTTTCAGCTACAAGGCTTTATTTTGACATAAAGATTTTTGTGCAACATGGCATCTCAGCCGCCTGTCTTTATTTTTCCAAAGTTCGATGGAGTTGACATTTATCGTTTTTGTCTGGAAGATAACTTTGGTGATGGGTTGACGAAAGACTCATTCAGTGCAAAAACTGGTATCCCAGTGGAAAAATCTCCTAGGCTGATCCTACTCTTTTGGAGAGATTCTCCAGACTTCGCTCCTCATAAATTTGTCTCCAAGATTTTGAATATTTGTGGAGACGTGGTTATTGCAGGTAGCCAAGTAAATAGCTTGTTTACTGACAGAGCTCTCAACCTTCAGAACCAGAATCAGTGAGTAATTATACAATCTGGTATTCGAGTTTTGAACATTTGCATAGCAATCAGTTTGTTTTCTTTTATGGATTTAATCAGGTTTTTAGCATTGAGTAAATCCTTGCATCTCGGGTAAATCTTTTGCTCTTTTTTTCAAATTCTTTAATCCCTTGGTATCTTGAACGCTGATGATCATAAACACTAGCATATTTTGGGTATTTTCATCTAATTTTATCATTTCTTAGTTTTTATTTTGGACCTTTTCTCTGTCTAAAAAGCTTTAGTATTTTTAAAAACTATGCAGTGCTGGAACTTTTGCTTTATCCGATGAAAAAAGTACAAAGAATAATAATAACGTAGGATGACAGAAAGTTTTATTGACAAGGTTTAATTTGTCCGGATCTAGTACATATATTAAAAACTGTTTTAGAAACGGGATCTTAGGCAAATGATCTAAGATGTTTATTTTAAATCGGGTGTTAACTGCATGGTTTGCACATTATAAAGTTTGGTTTACATCTTGAGATTGATCCTCAGGAATTGCTGTTATCTTTATTATTAGGTTATATGCATATGGCTTTCGTCGCCTTGGAATTGCCTTTTGTGGTGGAAGTGACCTGCGTGTTTCTTCTGTGGTTATTAAGGCAGGCAAGAAAAGTAAGGAGCAGGTTGAAGCAGAACTATCTCGATTAAAGGCTGTTCACATTCCTGATAAATGCTCTGTGGCTTTCTTGATTTACTCTGGTACACGTCTTACTGATCGATTTTTTACTGGCCAAATAGATGTTGAGGCAGAGGCATTTAGAAAATTGTTTCCTGACGTCCCACTATTCGGATTCTTTGGTGAGGCAGAAATAGGATTTGATCATCTCCCTGGCAATGCACATGTGAAGGCCGCTGTTGACTACAGCAAAATTAAATACTCTCATAAAGGAACGGCCATATTTGTAATTCTTTACTTTCCATGACTTTGCAAAGACAAAGTGGAAGAGACTTATGTTCATATTTCAGTTTTATTTTGATGATTACTGTTTATGTTTCTGATATAAATATTTGATATAGTCGTCTACCAAGATGGGCCCTATGACATTGCAAAACAGATGCACATATAATTTTTATGCAGAAAATTCTTCTCTAACAAACAGTCTAGTAGTCTACCCAACAGATAGAATTCTTAAATGCATTTGTTTTTATTTAAACTTGAAAATACATTAAAATGACACTTGAGAATTCAGAAGACCGTGAACAGAAACTTTAGGCTTAAACCCATGAGCAAAGTTCCTTGTAGTTTCTGCCCTAACATTACCGAGAAAGTTTATAGGTAGACAAAAGGAGAAAAGCATTTCATGCTTGTTTCACATCACCCTGAAGCAAATTGTTGAACTGGTTATCTTTGAAGAGCTCTCGAATCTGAGGAACCACAAAACTACCTCTTTAATCTTTGCCTCGCTGAGTCGACGGACCTTTTCATACAAGTATTGGAGAGCTGGCAAAGTCAGGCCCATGGTCTTCAGCTGCTACCAGATCTCCTGCAGGACTGTCATGATATGCTAGAAGATTTTATATTCCAGCAAGACTGAGCACCTGACCACTCTGCTCTTAGGACCCAGGATTTTCTGGAGCAAAATTGTCCAGATTTCATCAAGAAAGATGACTGGCCACCCAGCTCCCCAGATATCAATCCACTTGACTTCCACGTCTGGGGAATCATGCTCGACAGATATCAAAAGTATCAGCCAATTTGAGCCAAAGCCACAGAACATCACGGAGTTAAAGACTATGCTGAAGAATACAGTATCTGGGAGTTTTCCGGAGGACCAGATCAAGAAGTCGATACTGTCAGTGAAGAAGCACTTGTCGGCATGTGTGATGGCTAAGGGTGGGTATTTTGAGCACCTGCTCCCGCAATAAATCATCTTAAAACCCCTTTAAAAAGGCCCTTTTCAGGCCAAAAAATAAAAAGATATTTGATCACTTTATAATGCCATTATATTCCGTTGTCAATTTTAAAATTGGTATCTCTTTAGTTTTTGGCCATATTTCAGCAAACACTAAAGATATCGGCATGAAATTTGGCAATTGTATAAATTTGTATCAGACACATTATCAGGTACATGGCTTATAAATTTTATTGAAATCACTACACAAGCGGCCAAGATATTAAATGTCAAACATTGGTCCACTTTTTACTTTTACACCTTGTACTTATTAAGAAATTGTGTTTCATCATTAAGGGTCTTGACTGATTAAACATATTTTTGCAACTGAAAAAAATCAAAGTACATTGTTTATTTGAGCATGTCACAAACTGCAAATATTCTTAAATTTTTAGTCCACAAGCACAGTGTCACATGAGTGAAAACTAAAACAGAACCATGTCACAATAATTATTAGTAACAGCAAAGCATAAATTATCCAAAACTTAAAATAGCATTATTTTTTAGTATTTTTAACAGTCATCTGATCAAATTTTACTCCTAGGTCTTTATTTAAAACCAAAACTTACCTGCTTCTCATAGCATGGAAGACAGAAAAATATGAATAAATACCAAACAAACTGCCCAATATATGTGACACTTTTATTTTTCCACTGCTTGAAATAATAGCAAAATGCAAACCATAGAGAATTAAATGTGAAATCTAAAATGGAAGGATGATTCTTTGCATATGGTGTCAAAGGATCAGATAAGGTCTGGTTAATCCCATTCAACTACATCTAACAAGAAACATAATGAAAATGCCTTGCATTTCAAAACCAAACTTTGAAGATCCTGTACTTAAAGGGTAAACATTCCTTATGTGAAGCCATTAAATTGTTAATCTTACAAATAAATTCAGAATCATGAGAAATAACCAGGAGAGGCTTGCATCATACACTGAAAACAGCACCAAGATTTTGCTATTTGTGGCCAACATCAGAAACAGAATAACGTCAAGACTAGAACCAACCACAAACACCTCAAAGATTTATAATCATGTTTGCCTTTGTGCCTGCTGCCATCATTTACATACAAATTAAAATTTGATCTCATAAAGGAACATACAGTAAGAAACATCAAACACACGGCTGCTTGGTCAGTGAGACCAACGCCAGTCACTTTACATATTATCAATAAGTTCAAACAAAATGTAGAGGTGAGGTCTACAGAATTGCAAATACATTTGAAATTCAAACAACACAGATTATCACTTTCACATGAACAATAGCTATATAAGGAACAGCAGTAGTAAAATACTAAATTTTGCATTTATGCCAGCATCGCAATCAGTTTACACCATGTTAGGAGGCAAGTCTTGCATCATCTACAGCTCATAGTCACTTTCATGCTATTGCTAGCAATATTTAACCTAAAACCGATATCAATTGAAGTCCTATTAAATCTAGCAGTATGATCTTCTAGAACTGTTATCATCACAGTTTGGATTCAAACATCCATCTGTTCACACTAAGGTTTTTTTTAATTGGATTCGGTCCCAAGAATGATGCACTAGGAATTTCAAAAAAATTAGTGCACCAAAAACATAAAAATTCTTCAAACTGAAATCCACATTTGCAATAAAATCTGAAAAAGTTATTTTTAAAAAACAGTTTACATGCCACAAAAATAGATTCTTTCATAGTTGCTAAGCAAAGCCGGCACAGAATTCAGTGGAAATGAAATGAGCTCAAACATAAACAATCGGTCCTACAGTGGAACTAAATCTACGAAATTACACCAACAAAAGCAGAATATGCATTCCTCTACATCATATTTCAACTAAAGCAGCATACAGTAGGAAACCAGAAATCATGTGTGGGACCTAATGAAATGAATAATAAGAGAAAAAATAGTCTAAACATAATTTATTTCATCTATGCCACTTCAAATTTTCACATACATATGTAAATTCACAGGATTCCATGAATACTGAATTTAGCTTCAAACTTTTATCAAATACAGGTCAGGTCTTCGTCCTCCAGCCGTGTCCAGTTATCGACTTCTCCACGGCATCTCTCCAAAGTTCTCTGTTCTTTGCTATTTCTTCCAAGGTCATTCGGTGTCTTCCGTCAGTTTTTCCATTGACATTCAGTCCTGCCACGTGTAGATCATCTTCCAATCTGTCCACCCATCGTCTTTTTGGTCTTCCTTTAGATCTTCTCCCCTCTGGCTTGTAGTTGAAAGTTCGTTTTGGGTTTCTTATTTCATCCATTCTGAGTATGTGTCCAGTCCATTTCATTCTTCTATTTCTGATGACTTCCATGAATGTTCGGTTGCAGTGTTCTCTCTCTCTCTCTCTAACTTCTTCATTTGTTATATGTTCTTTGTATCCAATCCTTAGTTTTCTTCTGAGCCACTTATATTCTGTCGCCATTATTTTTTTCTCCAATTCTTTTTTATGGTCCAAGATTCTCACCCATATAATAGTATTGGTATTACACATGTTGAGAAGTCTTAATTTTGTTTTCATCTCAGTGTCATGTCTTTTGAAAATTTTAGTATGCAGTCTGTTGAATGTAGATCCTGCCATTGTCATTCTTTTGATCTCCCAAGTCCGAGCCTCCCTCTGCTTTCAATTCACTTCCCAAGTAAACAAAATTCTTCACCAATTCAATTTCTTTTCCATTGTATGTTACTTTTGGCCAATCGCCAACTTTCTTTGTAATTGGCTTTATTTTTGTTTTATTAGTGTTTATTTGTAATCCAAATTTTCCACTCTCTGTTATTAAGGCCAATTTTAATTCTACAATCCTAATCCTTGAGAGGCATTATCAAATACATTACACCTCAATATTATATCATATGGCATTTTCTGGCTTGAGAGTATCAAAGTCATACAAATATGTGAGTTATGATATAAGTAGCAATTGACAGTAGAACTCATAAAATTAAAGACTGCCCGTGGTCACAAAAAACACTTCAACCAAATAAACAGCACCACTCTGTGCTTTTAATAAATATTAAGAATTTCAAATATACAAAATAATTTCCTTCATATAAAATATTGAAATTCTCTCAAGCATACTTTGCTTATGGCATCTGCCATGGCAAAGCCTCAAATGAGTGGCTGGGAATCAACAACAAAACTAACTTCCAAGTACTAAACCCTCAATTATCACTTATACAGTTTAAATTTCAGATAAAAATCTCAAATCTAATCTCTATTTGTCTAAATCAAATTACCAAGACCCAAATTGCAACATAATAAATGCACAGCCACAAATATTAGTCCTCAATCCCATGGTAAAAATCTATTTTAAAAAAACAAGCAAGCACAACTTAAACTCCTTTATTAAATCAAAATGTGAAAACTTTCAAACCAAATATTATGTTGCCTAAATAGAATCGCCTTTCTTCTAAAATCAAACAAAAACTTGCTGAAAGTGCAGTTTATGATTTTATGACTTAATCATGACCATCAATGCATAAGACACGTCAGGACCACAGTCATAAAGAAAATGAGTTTCATAATGCAACATAACAGTATTCCTTCAGGACTAACAAAGACTGGAATCATGGAGAATTACGCAAATCAGTGTAAAAATGGAAAAAGTGCGCACAAGGAAAAATTCGAGTTAACAACTGTAATGCATAGGGGTAACTATATACTAGCACCATTACACACAAAATCTACAAATTATCAATGCAATCCATTTTTACACAAGCATCAAGAAATGAAAATCAAGATAGGACAAAACAACAATTTCATCGACATTCAGTCCCTCAACTTCAACAAATAACAAACTTTCCATAAATAACTTTATATACAGCTAGACATCAAACAAAATATTTTACAATAGGCAGATTGCTAACAGTCAAGAACAAGAATACAAATAATGCAAACAATCAGATATAAAAACACAAATGCACAGGTACAGGACAGATCACTGCTAAGAATGAATGAACATCCAAAGGCAGCGTCAGCCAAGTTCTCCATTTTCACGTGCAAATGAACTCCTGAGAAGCGCTGTCAGAATGCTAGAAACCATCCGAACAAATCGATGCTCAACGTGGCCAGCCTCTCTGAATGCCAAACGAAAACACAGTGTAAAGAGCAAATAGAGCAACTTTCTCAGTGATTTACTATAAAACACTAACTGTAAGCATTGCAGAACTTATAACAATATTTCAAATGCCACAGCATGGAAAGTTTATTTTCGGCAAGAAGATTAATCTCCATCACAAAAATAATATAAATTTGCAGATGTATAATGTCTATATAATTATAATGTTTTAAATGGAAAATTATAATGTTAGCTTATTGAAAAGAGAATAAATGTGTAGAAAGAGTATACAAGAATGAAGAGCATAACAATTCAACAAACTGAATAATCAGCAACAAAATTGAAACAATCCGTCATCGAACAACTTCAGTATATATAAATAAACAAATAGCAACTCACCCTAAAACCATTCAGGAATTTTACAGGTGTCAAGATAATGGGGCAGAAAACCAAGAATAATTATAATCAAACACCAAAACAAAGTAATCAGAACTCACACGCAGCTCACTGATCAGGAAAGGTTGTCGGCTGTAACAGTCGACTGATTTTGACAGCCAATACTTTGCCAACGTAGTTAAGAACACTTGGTTGGAGTCGCCAAGCAGATTGTAAGGCAACTCATTCATTTCTGCCAAGAATTGCAACGTTCAGCATTCAATGAATGGTCAGTTCTTGAAAAATAAAAATATTAGCAGGTAATCTTAAAGTGGTTCAGTTCTTCATTTAATAAGTGCATTCAGAGACGTGCCTTTGTCACGATAACAAGCGTGGAACTGGTCTCATACATCAGAAAAATAACGAACAATATTCATTCCACGATTAGATCAGAAGCACCAATAAATTCAGAGCACAAGCAAGTTTTGATCAGCATTTATTCAAACATATCAATTCAAATCAATAACTCCTACAGCACCAATATATTAATTATATGGACATCAGTTGATGGTCACTTGAAGTTGAAAGCATAAGTCAGGATCAGATTAGCGGTAGTTCATGGATTGAATTCCAAGAGATCAGCCTGAAGTTGGCCAGTTTAGGTTACTATCAGACTTCTAGCAGGGTTAGTTGCCACCTACCTTAGTTTTCCCCAAATTTTCCATTTTTGAGTGTTTTGCTTAAACTGCAATCAATGTCCTTACACCTAACGCTAACTCTAGCATAGTGCAGAGAATCCATTGGGAATTGCTTTGGGCAATCTAAGCACAGTAACAGAGTCACAATCCCTCTTTGAACAAACAACTTCAATATTGACATATTAAATAATCTAAATGCAGAACTATGTCAGGGCTACAAGCTTGTCATAATACAATGCCAGCAAAGTAAGTCAATGACATAAAAAAATGCTGCAAAAGAGTCTGCAAACAGAAAAATATTATGTGCAGAAATTGCAATTGACAATACCGAATGTCAAGCAAGGGGTGATGGGTGATTGACATTCTGCAGTATATATTAACCATATATTAGTGCAAAATAACATCAAAACAAAACCTCTCTGACAAATGATGAAGCAAGCATGTACAACACAACAAGAAATAATGAGTGACCAGAGTCAATATCACGTCCTTCGCATTGCCGTAATGGTGAATTTGTGAGTGTAGTTGCCATACAATAATTTCTTAATTTCTGTGCATTACAGTTATTGTGAATGCATAGCATACTGGAAGAAACAGCTATACTGCAACACATAAATAAAAACTATGGTTGCTGTGAAATTCAATGTCTAAAAGGAAGTGAAGACTTTTGGTAACCACAAGGTAAATATTCCAGGAAACCAACCTGCACCTGACTGTGACCAACTGAGCAGGAATTATTCTACAGGAGCCAAGGCCTCTGCCAAGATCATCTGTAACAATTCTGTCGTTTTCTTCGTTTTTTCTTCAACCCCTGTTGCATTTTAATATAAGTATCATATTTACACACATCTTGTACATCATGTAAAAAAATGACCTCATAAAATGTATAGGGATCATGCAGTATGCTCAAAATCATTTGGGTGTATATGACACCCTGAAGATGTCCAAACTCAACATCCAAGAAGGAAGTTTTAGTGTTCAGCAATTACTCAATGCATCAAATAAGGCAATTCTGTGAACATTAGGAAACTGACCAGCAAATGGAAATCTAAATTTATCTACACTAAGCAAAATGGCACAAACAGATAAATCAACCACTTGAAAAGATTTACTGAAGAAATAAATAATAAATAAGTCAGAAATATAAGCCTACATTTAAAGCACCATTCATCTGCATTGCATGCATCTTGAATTTTCCTAAAACAAAAACAGAGTGGAGGCATATTTCAACAAATATCCAAAACCTCAATCACGGATAAATTTTAAAATATAGCCCTACAAAGAATATTACAACTGTTCACACACACACACACACACACACACACACACACACACACACACACACACACACACACACACACACACACAAGATTCTTGCACTTTGATCAAACTGAATCAAACAGACTGACTCCTCTAATAATAGTCAAAATATACCAGAAGAGGAAATAGGAACTAAATGAAAAGTGAATGTAATACAACAACATAAAACACATTCAATACCCTTAAACGATTTGACTCCTCTCTCATTGAACTTGGCCAAAGTCTTGACATTACTTAAAAGTTTCCTTTGCCCTACAAAACATCAACACAGTCTTTGTTCAAATCATGATACACATAGTTATTCTTCACATAAGGATGAATAAATTACTTATTTCAAAACTCTTCAGTTAATTCTATTCTAGCTCTCATACTTATTGTGCTAAAATAATTGACATTTAAAATGATAAATTCATTGCCAAACTGGTGCTACCATTTGTACAGGAAATGATACATAGATATTTGAAATTCAGTTAAATTTTGCAGTGTAGCTTATTGAAATAAAGGCAGGGATGCATTGCATGGGCAACGATCAAAATGCAGGTGAAGCCATATTTTTGGCCCTGATTGTAATAATAATAATATTAACATTAATAATAATAAATGAATATGGAGCATTGTGAACATCATTTGAAAAAAATAGCTTACTAAAGAGATTCCGATGAAGTCTGTTATAATGCTTCTGTGAAATGAATCGAGCAAATGCTTTAAACTTGTCATGAAACTGCCTAAAAGCAAAAAACAACTCTTATTACTCATAACTCAATTATTTGCATTAGGAATATTCCAGATCCATTCCAGCATTACAAACAATCAAGCATAAATAAAAAACATTTTGTTACATTACATTGCAAATGTCTACAGATATAATGAAAAACATTTAAATTACAAGAATTATTTTTAGTCTCGTGTGCTTTAGAGAAGTACTAAATTTAAACAAAACTCAAATATGAAACATAACGCCATAACCTTTCCTCTCTTGACTGCTTCTTCTTCGCAGAATAATAGGCACGAAACCCTAACGATGTTGAATTGTGAAGTATGTCGTATTCTTTAGACAAATTCTTTCTCCATTGTCGTTCTTTTAGCTGATGCCGATAAGTGTTGACTTGGAATAATTTGTAATCTATCAGCACAAACCACAGCCACTGCACAAGTTCTGATCAACATTAAATCAGCAAAATGCTTTTGCATTTATACGTAACAGCTTAAAAGCTGAAGCCAATTAAAAGGACAAGCACATAAGAAATTAAAGCAAATGCTAAAATATACTAGTTAGCCTCCAATCATCATCATCATCATCATCATCATCATCATCATCATCATCATCGTCAGATTTTAACCTAGGAAACATTAATATGCTTGACAACAGCTGCTGACACAGCAAGACTACCAGGAGAAAGTTTAATCTGCAGGACTTGTTTTTCCTCAATTAAACATGAGAAAAGTGACTTGCCAATGTCAACTTGCGTGTCATCGTAATTTATTGCTACGTCACAAAGAAGTAATTCTGCATCGTTGTTAAACTCCTGGAAACAACAAATGAAAATTGTGCTAGAAGCTGCTTCACTACACAGGTTGATGCAAGGAAAGAACTTCAGTGAAAATTACAAACCACTTTTAAGTGATGCCGTAACACTGTTTTAACAGAATGTGTTACTGTTTATTGTTGTTTCATAAAGAATCTACAACTAATCTAACCAAATGTCATAAAAAACTGTTCTTGATTTTGATTTAAATTAAATATCGTGTATTATTACACTTTGATGACTGTGAGCTGTCACTTAACATCTATGTTCTTATGTTCTATAACAAAAAGCTGCTGGAGTTATTCACAATGTCAAATGGAACAAATTTTGAGGGTATGCAAGTTGATAATAAAAAATTATTTTCCTCCATGTGCATTCTGAACGCCCTAATAAGCAGTTCGGCATACGAACTACCGGTATGTATCTCTGATGAATTTCCCTTTTTGCCGCTGCACATCATTTGTGCCCACTAACTGCACATTGAGCACAAATAGCGACAGTAAATCCACTCATAAGGATGCCTTAGTTTCTCTTCAACTGAATGTCTATGTCCCCCACAGAATAAATCAAAAAATAAATAACAGAATATAACATTAGCTTTATTACAGAACATCATCATAGGCTTACTAGACGTGAATTGGCTAATTATAAATTAGGTCAGGTCAGGTCTTCGTCCTCCAGCTGTGTCCAGCTATTGATTTCTCCATGACATCTCTCCAAAGCTCTCTGTCCTTTGCTATTTCTTCCAAAGTCATTCGGTGTCTTCCGTCAGTTTTTCCTTTGAGATTCAGCCCTGCCATGCGCAGATCCTCTTCCAATCCGTCCACCCATCGTCTTTTAGGTCTTCCTTTAGATCTTCTCCCCTCTGGTTTGTAGTTGAAAATTTGTTTTGGGTTTCTTATTTCTTCCATTCTCAGTATGTGTCCAGTCCATTTCATTCTTCTCTTTGTGATGACTTCCATGATGCTCGTTGCAGGTTGCAGTGTTCTCTCTCTAACTTCTTCATTTGTTATATGTTCTTTGTATCCAATCCTTAGTATTCTTCTAAGCCATTTATTTTCTATTGCTATTAATTTTTTCTCCAGTTCTTTTTTTATGGTCCAAGATTCACATCCATAAATTAGTATTGGTATTACACAAGTGTTGAAAATTCTTAATTTTGTTTTCATCCCAATGTCATGTCTTTTGAAAATATTGGTATGTAGCCTGTTGAAGGTTGATCTTGCCATTGCTATTCTTCGTTTAATCTCCAAGTCCGAGCCTCCTTTTGTTTCCAATTCACTTCCCAAGTAAACAAAATTCTTCACTATTTCAATTTCTTTTCCGTTGTGTGATACTATTGGCCATTCTCCAACTTTTTTGTAAATGGCATAATTTTTGTTTTATTAGTGCTTATTTTCAGTCCAAATTTTCCACTCTCCGTTATTAAGGCCAATTGTTAACTCCACAATCCTTGAGAGGCATTCTGTTATTAGACATGAATCAATTATAAATATGAAAGGTCAATGAATAGAAATAGACAAATATTGGGATAGTTTGAATAATTCCTGAAATAAATCCATATGCAGTTCAACTGGAATGCACACACAGTCACAAGCCAACTCTAGGAAAAGATGATGCAAAAATTAGCCCAAAACCAGAAAATTCTAATTAAATATATAATAAATTTCATTAACCCCTTTAGCGTGTAATAAAATTTTCCAAGACGTTACCAATGTGTGTTATTAATTTTGGAGAATAACGTTATTTTGAACTGTTAACATGTACTTTTTAAACTTACTATATTTCAGGCTATATAGAAGCTACAAAGATGTGGTTTGCATCATTGTTTAGCATTTTTATTGTACTTACCATCCATCCGTGCCAAAAAGAAATTTCAAATTTGGGTCCACCCTACAGACCAAAAATATGACCTCCTCCCAAAAAAATACGTTCAAAGGTCAATAAAAATTTTTTTTCAGTGACCCCTAGGTTCAGCTTGCAAAGTTGTAGGTTGGTGTCTTTGGAACAGATTAGTTCAAAAATTTTGAAGATGGGACCCAATTTGGGGAGTTATGGTGTTTCTACACCAGGCACCCGTTGCTCAGAGAAGTGACATTTTTTTTTGATCTCAAATCTGAAACACCTTACCTTGCAGGCTATATAGAAGCTACAAGGATGTGGTTTGCATCATTGTTTAGCATTTTTATTGTACTTACCATCCATCCGTGCCAAAAAAGAAAATTTTGGGGTTTGACCCACTCTGTCTAAATATGACCCCTGCCAAAATTTTTCTTCTAAGGTCAATAAAAGAAATTTTTCAGTGGTGACCCCTAGGTTCAGCAGTACAGTTGTAGGTGGGTGTCTTTGGAACAGATCAGTTCAAAAATTATGTAGATCGGTCCTATGGTAGATAATCAAAGACAGGAAAACTAGCAGCTCATCCATACCCAAAAGACCTCCCATTTGAGCAACCTTGAGTGCCTGGCCAAACTTGCTGCAATCAAAGCAACAGCATTACCTTTCCGTGGTAAAAATAACAAGTAATCCATGGGGATTTGGTGAGAGGAATGTCACCTTCATACCTGACTCCCAGTGAACGCCCCATTGGAACTACTGCCTCACCTCGCACCCCTCCGCCTCGTCGCCGCTGTCCCCGGAACTTTCGCCTTTCCGAGGACCGCCGTCACATAACATCATCGCCGTGTCTTCGACTAGATCATCGTCCGATTCGCGATTCCATGACCATCTCCAAAGCTTCAGCCGCCGCTTTCTCGATCTTTTCAACAACAACGTAGCCTCAACTGGAATAGACTGGCTCCCGACCATTGAACGCAGAATATGTCAATAAATGCCTAGATCGCTTTTGACGTGCTCAGCTCGGGCAAACATATAGATACGGGTCTGTGAAGTTCATGACGAACTGGACTCGGGCAAACATATAAAGGCGTCTTGACGTGCTGGCCTTAAAGAGGTTAACAGTCACATGCAAATTTGCAATTTCACTTTTAGAATAATTGCACCACTGCACAGTGTATATGGCAAAAGTAATTTTCAAACTTGACAGCAGATTCATAAAAATAAAATAGAAAATTAAACCCTGCAATAAGATATGTGAATTGAAATTCTTCAACAATTAATTACCAATGTCTAAAGAAAAACGCACCCTTTCAAAGTCATCCCGAAGAGCCATGTAACCAAGCTCCTGTTGCTCAAGCACAGAAAGACTGACAGGGCAAAACAAATCAAAGCATTCTGAAACAGATGCAAATTTCGCACTACAAGTCACTTACAATATGCTAACACTGTGTTCATTACTGGGCTTTATACAGTATAGTGGGTGACCCGTCAAATGCGCAAACAACATTTGCGCGCCGACATTTGCGCGATATTATATAATAATACGGGTTAGGGTTTGATTTTGAGTTATTTGGGGTTTGATTTTGGGTTATGATTAAGACTATAGTTACTAAAGCACGGATGACTTTTAATTTATAGCGCAATTCGTGCTTCCTCGAAACACGCGCTAATGTCGGGGCGCAATTTTTGGGGCGCAGTTGTCGATTTTACGTTCACGCATTTGTCATCGTGCAAATGTTGGTCACGCAAATGTCGGGCGCAAATGTCGGTCGCGCAAATGTCGGTGAACCGTATAGTGCTTAGAATCATAGAACAAATACTTACAAGTGTCAAAAGCCTAGCACTCTGACAACAAACACAATGCTTGAAACAGTACAACAAATGATACATCAGCACTGCTCAAAGAAGGAGGCCTATTTCCAGCATTTAACTTCAAATAAAAAGTCAAGAGACAAGTCTTACCAAACTTTATTCAATATGCATCATGCATGGAAAATCTTAATGCTACGTGTGCTCTAAATTATTTCCACAACAATGGGCTAAATAGTGGAATTGTGGGCAGCAGCATCAGAGTTCCTATGGTCTCTGGTGGAAGAGGTATATGTTATAAATACAAATTTTGTCAACTAACAATTACATTAGACCAAAGCATGTCACAGCAGTTATCTAATAACTGTATGAGTGGAATTATTATGTTAAAGTAAGTCAACAATAACAATTAGGAAGCAATAAGAATTCTGATGGGTAAAGATGCAATAAAACGACTGGTTAAAATACTGAAAGATAAAGATAATAGCATATTAACCAAACGGAGAATTATGGAATCAATGGTCATCCAAATAAGATAGTGAGAGCTGGACTGTGAGAAAAGAGAACAGAAGAATAGACATTTGTACAATGGTGCAAGAGGAAAATGTAAAAATACCATGAACAGATTTCTAAAAGAATAAATTAATTAATAATAGAAGAAATCAATCCAGATATCTCACTAGAAGCCAGAATGCTATGGCAGAGATTGAGATAGTGGTAAGTTGGAAATATAATGAGGACCAGAGACACTCTGGAAAAAGCAATGATGCTAGGCAAATGGAAGTATCTAGAAGAGGAAGACAATGAATGAGATGGCTGGATGGAATTTATGAAGCAACATGCATGAAAATGAATGAGCTAAATGAGATTGTGAAGATCGGAGAAGAAAGGAAAAAACAATCCACGGTATCACCAAGAGTGGACACCGACTTGAATCAATAACTGATTCTTCTTCTCACTAGACCACGAAAACCCTGAAACCTTTAGTACAAAAGTCAAAGTCTTTCCAGAGCCCACATGGCTCATAGGACAGAACTGATCTCCATTGCTATAGCCTTTCAGCCAAGCATGCAATACCACAGATATGGGGCTAATGTATTGTGTAATGTGCCTGTTTGACAGCACAGTGTTACTACTTCTACTTATTTTGTCACTGCCCTCTATCAAATGACGGCTGATCAATTTTAGGGCTACTGCGGGTATGGAACCCACAACTTTTGCATCTCCATGCCAAAGTTGCACCTACTCTGGTAACTTCCCACCCCACCTTTAGCATATTTTTCTAAACTTGAGAAACACTTGAATGACTTACAAAATAATAAACAAATAACCAAACAGAAATAATATTTTAAGAATAATTAATAATTATTATTACAGTAATTTTACCATCACTCTTATCAATGCACTTCATTGGTTTCTCCACTGCACACGTCACTAAAAGAAAAAGAAAAGATGTCAACAGCACTGACTGATGACAGCTTGGATTTCCATATGGATCAGATGATTATATAATGCTATTATGATTATTATATTCCTCTAATAATGTCCTTAACCCTTCGCCCAGTAATCTTAAAATCACTATGATTATTATATTCCTCTAATAATGTCCTTAACCCTTCGCCCAGTAATCTTAAAATCACTTTCACTCTCCACATATTAAGTTTGCAACTTCTCATAGGTCAGCGTCACAAAGCCAGACTACAACAATCCAAGTCTAGTTTCCTGTCCCATGATAAAAATACCACAAACACACTAAGCCATTTTTTGGAAGCATTCTTGGTACCTCCAATACATGTAAATAAAAAAGAGTCTATATTTACACATAGCTTTGAAAGCATCTTTTGAATCTACCCAGTTCAACAAAATAACTTAATTCAGAGAAATTTCAGGCACTTGCTTTAATACATTTCATTTACTTCATACTTTATAATTGAAAACTACTTATGAGTCATCCCATGTCAATTCAACCAATGGCTCCTGCTTGACCATCTCAAAAAATTATGAAATTTACCACAGATGTTCCCCAAACATCCATCTGAAAGATTGTAAAATTTTAGCCTGCTCTTTGAGTAGTTTTTGAGATATTCAACTTTTATAGTACCTGGGATAGGCTGTTTTTTGGCAGTTCGCAGCAGCCACTTAAATTTCTCACAACTTCAGACCTCTATAACTTCAGAAATATCATAGCTAGGGGGCTGAAACTTTCTGGACATATTCAATACTAGTAGTATTTTAAAAATTGGTTGAATTGACACGGAATGGCTCTTATGCTTATAATATCCTAACATAGAGACAATTCATAATTTGATAGCAACAATCATTGCTCACTACACACACACACACACACACAACACACACACACACACACACACACACAAACAAACAAACACACAAACACACATATAACAAAATAAAACACAAGCAACTGATCACTGATCAGCATACCTTCACCGATGTTTCCTTCTATGTAGTAGTCACAGTAATGCTTCTCACATTCTGTATAATATAAAATTACCAAAGAACTTCAACAAAAACAAATAACTGTATGAATATAATTAACCAATTAAGCTGTATTCGCTGCTGCAGATAGCTAAGTGTTAACACAGCTAAGTGTTAACATGCAAGTAAATTGTTGCTAACAAATATAAATAAATATAACTATATATAACTATATATGGTACAACTATATAGAATATATATTACTACATATATTATATCATTTTATTTTTCATATATGCCCATATATATAACTATATATATAGCTATATGCCGGTGTATATATATATATATATAACTATATTTAACTCCATATATATACTAAACAAATTGTTGCTAATAAATATAACTAAACCAAAACAAAAATGAGATACAAAAGAAAGTAAGTTATACAGTACTATCTATTCACTCCAAGTGGCTTACTGAAATAGCAGAAAGTCACTGGCAAATTTCTTTTTAGTATATGACTGAAAACAGCTTTCCAAATATTAAGTTTATGTATTTACTCGAACTAAATAGCAGTAACTATCCAACAAACTGCTGCTCGACTATATATTCAGTTACATCTAGGTATTCAACTTTCCAGGCCTTGATAGTATCACTGAGGTCACATGACTTCTATCCAAGTATCACTGCTCAGTTGTTGAAAAATATCTATTCACTGTTGCAGACATCAGGCAATTCACTACTGTGACCATTACAGGATGCTGGGAATACATGTCCGTCGTCACGCAGCATTGGCTAATAGCCTATTTATGAGAACTCTCGTCGTCACACCGCAGTCAAGAGGTTAAGAAGACTAATTCAAATTCACAGTTGTACAAAGCTAGCAATCATTAATTAAACTCTTTATACCTCTCATCATCTTAAAAACTGTTCAAGGCATGACAAATCAATTTATTTTAGTGGAGAAATAGTTCTATCTTATATTCCAACAAAGAAAGTCTCAAAAACCCTCAGAGAGACAAGAACAAAATTACAGATAAGCAATTGTATGACATAATTATCATAGTCAAAAACTGCTCGAATGCCAAATCTCATCACTCAAAATATTTGGTTGATAAGCATGATAAAATGTTGTTTGTTAAAGTTCCTAATAGCTATTTAAAATTAATGCTTAATGAGAAAATAATTCAAAAGGAAACCACTAATAATAATAACCAGTCTTTGTCATGGAACATGAGATTAGCAATCCCTACATGCACACAGAATGCTTTAAAGGTACATATTGATATTATCTTATCAAATAACTGCATGCTTCTTTTACCTTCTGGGTCTTTTGTTTTCACGCAGTTTGCTACATCTTGCCTACAAGACAATCACAAAATAAAAACTAATCAAAGGAACTTGAAAATTAAACTTTCAAATGTTGAGCTTCAAAGATTCAATGGAATTACAGAAATGTCATAAAACAACTTGCAGAGTTAAATTAAGAAAGCAAGTCAACAATAACAAATGGCTGTCAAAATTAATAAATGACAAATTTGCAGAGTGCTAAAATCAGAGGTCAAATATAACAGTACCATATTTTTACGCATATGACATATAATCCAAAACACTATCAATTTGAGGCAAAGTATTTTGTAGTATCTATGAATGGTCAATACTAAGGTTGTTAAAACCGCTGGTTTTAAAGGACCGGTTAACCATTCAGAGAAAGACTGGTTAACCGGTTGTTAGCGGCTGCTTGGTGTCATGACTACTTCAAAGCGCTTTGATGTTGCCGCCGTTGGAGCCGGTGTCTTGCATGGCTACTTCAAAGCGCTTTGATGTAGCCGGCGCCTATGCTGGCATCCTGCAACCTACATCAAAGCGTTTTTAACCGGTCAAGATTAAAAGACCGGTCCTTGCTCTTAGGACCAGTTAAGTGTTAACAACCTTAGTCCATACCGAGTATGTGAAACATAAATTTGAAAATTAGCAATTTTCAAACAACACATAATAAAACTATGATTTTAGAAACAAAGCAACATTTGTCATTATATATTCCAAACAGCAAATGTCAAAATGAATTAGAATCTAGAAGACAAAGTTCTAAGATATAAATGTCAATCGGCTGCAGGGATAAGAATAGAAACGCTCACTGTACATGCTAATACTTTAAAGTCCAAAGATGAATGATCAACAATAAAAAAATGAAGAGACCTTAAATGAATACACAATTAATTGAAAAAAATCACATATATTGAACTCAGCAAAATTTAAAAGAATTCATAAAAGGAAAAATTACCCCCAAAATGTTTAAAACAATAAATGCTTGTGAATTAAATATTTTGAGTCAATAATAAAGGATGTGTATGAAGACAGAAGGCTGTATTGCTTGATCAGAGAATTTCAGCAAATTGAAATGAAAAAATTCAGCAGAAATGTTATTACTTTACTGGCTCTTGGAACTAAATAAATATCTTTGCCAGAAAAACAGCTTAACTCTGGCTTAAGCTTAGAAATATTGAGTACATCATATAAGACAAAGATTTCTGTATACTGACCAACTGCCAAATCCATATTGTTCAACGGCTTCAATCAGAGTTTCATCTTCGGCTGCTGTCCATTTTTCATCAAAGATGTGCAGACATTCGGCCAATTCGGGAACCTACAATCAAAATACATAACTCATTTGATCAAATCAACTCTCTAAGAGTTACAATTCAACTAAACTGAGATCCAATTAAGTCATTTTCAGAATCACATTGATATAATTGGACAGAGCTATTCTATTCTATTCTTTATGACAATTTGTATAGCCCAACATAACATAGCAAGGGCCAAAGTCAAGAGCGCTTTACATGGAAAAATGAACAGCTATAGATTTATAGAGCTATAGATTTGCTCAATAATAATAGACCAAATCTTCAGAAAAAAATAATTCACTGGCAGTAACAGAAAATCAAGTACTGCTTCTTCATGTACACTGTGCATGTGCATGGGGCACAAATGTCACTTAATAAATTTCTTTAACTTACAAAATGCAAATATGAGATGCTTAAATACTAAAAAAATGCTAAGTAGCAATTTTTCAGTATTTCAGTAAACCTAATTCACTAATTCAGTATTTTCATAACCTTTTCAGTATTTTCATAGCCATTTCAGCAAACCTATTTCAATAAATTGTGCTTTCAGAAAGTTTGATTTTGCTTGTCTTGAAACAGCCACAACATTTATCTCTACATATAACAAGTAACTATCGTTAAGACAACAGACATCAACAATAAGCCAGACTTCTTAAGAAAAGCATATACGTGCTGAGATAGACAATCACCAGTTGCACCTTTCTAAAATGTTCCTTCATCCCTCCAATCATTTACACCATTATTCCTTCCTCCTGGCTGCCCAACTCAGATGGCTTGGTCACGTCATTCATATGGACAACACCAGAATTCCAAAGACGGCCTTCTACTGCAAAATGGAAGATGGAGCTTGTCAAGCTTGACTACTCGGAAGATCCAGGGAATCAATATAAAGACTAAGGTTGTTAAAGGTTAACTGGTCCTAAGAGCAAGGACCAGTCCTTTTAACCTTGACCGATTAACCGTAATTTCAATTTGAAAACATCAAAATGCTTTGATGTAGGCTGCAGGACGCCAGCATAGGCGCCGGCAACATCAAAGCGCTTTGATGTAGCCACGCAGGACACCGGCAACATCAACATCAAAGCGCTTTGAAGTAGCCGTGCAAGACGCCAGCCCCAGCGCCGGCAACATCTAAGCGCTTTCATGTAGGCACGACACCAGGCTGCTGCTAACAACCGGTTAACTGGTCTTTTTTTGAACGGTTAACCGGTCCTTTAAACCAGCGGTTTAAACAACCTTAATAAAGACACACTGAAATGTACCGGTAACTCAATGCCTGTTCAATTCCTTTGGAGCAACTCGAGCTGCTCTAACAAGATAGGACAAACTGGCGTGCTCGCTGCACAGACTTTTGAGGCCCATCACATCAACCTACTAGAGGAAAGACATCAGCTCCGCAAAGAAAGACAGCCGACCGCAATTGGGTGCTTGCCTTGCAACATCTCCCAGCACCTTTGTGCCTTTTGTCCTGGACTTTTTCTTCACCAGAGAGCTCAACAACCTATGGTACACAGATCCATGATCCGTTGTGTTGACGGCCTAGTCCTAATATTCTAATAATGCTAAATAATCACTGGTTTGACACTGTGTTTGAGGGATGAACAGTTCTGTGCCCTGCCAAATTTGCTTTTATCAGAAAAAAACTAAGAATGGTATTCACTTATAACCAAATGTAAAGGGGCTTGAATCCATGACCTCTATCTGTGCAAAATGCTATACCCTGATGTGCCCATGTCAGACAGTATTGAGCAAACAAATTTCACTAATGAAGCCTCATTCAAATGATAAACACACCATAGTAACTCTATAATCGTGATCTCGCTGATGCGTTCCAATATCAACACCACAAGAGAAACACTAAAACAAACATAAGAATTAAAAATCACAACTAAATATAATCTAGAATCTACAGTCTAAAGCATAATACAATTCTTGAAACTTTTTTAATTAGAAAGTTTACTTTAAGACCATGGAGCAGGAACTTTAGTCAGAGTTGGTAAAATTAATAGTCAAAACCACCATCACACACACACACACACACACACACACACACAGTGCTTCTTCAAATATTGTCCTGATATCATTCATAGGAAGGAATCACAATCAAATGTTTTACAAAGGTCATTTTGCCAGATCATCAGCAAACAAAATATACTAAAGTCGCTTATAAAGGTAAGAAATCTTAATTAATTACACACTAGTATGGTGTCATTGCATGTCCTAAAAATGATATTGCAGAAGTCAAACTGTGAATGAACAACTATGTGAATTAAATATGCCATACACCAAAGTCCAATATGGACAGGTAAAGGTAAAGGTAGTCCCATACTCGAACAAGCGTTGGGTCCATCGCTGCTCTTTGTGTTCTAGGCAAGCAGCGACACAGGTGGTTTCTGCCATTAATCTAGAGAACCGTAAGTTGCCGTTGCTTTCTCTAGACCTGCATTTTACCTTCACAGCTGAACCCCTTTACCGGGAACCCCAAATATATCTGTCCATTTTACATTGGGTTACAGTTAAATACACGGTAAAGGGGTTAATGCTGCTACCAATTTATCTACACCTAAGCAATGAATGGCTTGGTTTGACTCTGGGCACCATGATTAGATCCCGGTATGGTCACTCATCCAAGCACTAATCATGCTCGACGTTACTTAACTTCAGTGTTCTGACGGGAACCAGTTGTACAACGTCAAGTAGGTCAATATGGACATAATTGTTCAAAATGCCATAAACATTACTGGGTGGTTGCTGGTCATTTCACCATCATTATATCTTGTCCTCAAGAAGTTCTGTCCCCTAGCACAGACAATTTGCTCCAAAACATCTCATTCCTACCAGGGCATTTCACCACCTGCCAACATAACCATGAATACGAATACCTGGCATGGTAGGCTAAATATCAATGCCCATTGCTACAAATCAACAACATAACACAAAATATCACCATCCAATTGACTTTATTAATAAATTACTAAGCTACTAATTACTAATTTGACGGGCGCATTCAATCAAACCATTCATCGCCTTCTATGACGTCCTTGCAGTAGCAGCTGGGTTCATGTCAGCATACCGGTAATCCTTTAGAGATGGCAATTAAGTCAAACAATCCAACATTTGGAGAAATGATACAATGGGCAAATTGTCTGACCTGGAGTAAAACACCATGGCAGCAAAACGTTTGAGGGCAAATCATACAAGCTGGAGTTGAAATGTCCTTATGATGAAATTCCTGTAATCCTAATGTATAAACACAAGAATGTTTTTATATTGTGTTCAATAGTTGCCAAAACTGAAATTGGTAAGAGAGCTTTATTCTTTCTGGCCGAAAAATCTCGAGCGTTTTTAGACCTAAGCTTAAACACATCTCATAGCTCATATCCATAGTTCTGCCTCGCTGTTTCCAACTGACTGATCTCTGGAATGCCCTGGTCTTAGGCAGATGGATTTGAAGTATCATCAATTGATACCCTTATTGTAACAGAATTGGTGTAACGGAAGTGCATCATTATTATTTTTAAAATAATATTAGGTTGGGTAAAAAGCGCCTATAATGCCTCTCTCGTAAACCCCCTCTATTAGAAACAACCACTTGGACAGATATCAGCAAAGTCTTCCACTATTGGAGTGTGGTGCGGACGAGGGAACGTGGGTCACGGTGTCACGTGACCTGCCTGTAAACAAAGGTGGACGCCGCTGCATTGGGCACATTCGACGACGGCGCCTTCGACGACGACGTCCTCGCAGTAGCAGCAGCGGACGCCGTTCAGCGCCGCCTCCGAATGATCTCGATGGTCCATCGTCGACGATCGGTCGCAGCCGGGCGACGCTAGAGCCTCAACAATTGATCGAAAAATCCGGAGAGAAAATTTTCCACAGAAAAACACTAAAACCTAAATCTCCGCTCCGCCATCTTGTTCTATCGATGACGACGTCACGACGACTACATCCCACAATTCAATTCTTCGTTTTCTTTGTCTACAACTGCACGGTCTCTGCACCTCCACCATAACCTTATATATATATATATATATATATATATATATATATATATATATATATATATATATATATATATATATATATATATATATATATATAGGCGATGATGTAAATGATTGATTAAATCAAAGTAAGTAAAGTAAAGTAAAATCTCGTGGATTTCTATAGCAGCTGCTTATTCTTAGGCGCTCAGCCTCTCTTAAAATAGCTATGGGGAAGGTATTTTATCAGCCAGGCAATAGTCAACATCCAAATGGCAGTGAGGCTAGGTTGTTAACTTGTTACAGCTATGCAGTGGCGGCTCCACCGGGGGCAGGGGGGCCCGTGCCTCCCTATTGAGAGCATGGCCCCCTAGTGGCCCCCCAGTCGGGACCCTATACTTAATGCTACATACATTAAACAACAAATGGTTGGCCCCCATGATTAGAAGTTGCCACCCCAACGCCCCCTCCACTTGCCAAATCCTAGAGCCGCCACTGCAGCTATGGAGAATATGATTTTAGAAAAAGGAAGGATTTAAGCTTAGGCATGAAGACTTGAGGAGATTATTATAATTATTATT
This sequence comes from Metaphire vulgaris, assembly GCA_018105865.1. Taxonomy (NCBI): domain Eukaryota; kingdom Metazoa; phylum Annelida; class Clitellata; order Crassiclitellata; family Megascolecidae; genus Metaphire; species Metaphire vulgaris. Next base: position 7,155,237 of record CM030839.1, on the reverse strand, counting down.
ACGAACATTTCTATAGCGCAAATAATCGCAAAGCAGCAAATGCGCTCGTCATTTGCGAACCGGATCAATCAAACAAGAATGTCTTCAGTTGTTTCCTAAAGGATAACAGCGTCATGGTTGAGTCAGAGGGACGCAATGTTGCTGGCAGACTGTTCCAAACAACCGGGCCAGCAACGGCCAGGTTGCGGTCACCGAAGCCTGTCCGAGTTCGAGGCACTGCGAGTGTGCTGGTCAAGGCGGAGCGCAGATGCGACCGACCAGGATGCAGGAATTATAGGAAATGAAGATTCAGATTTCAATCAAGTGTTTTATCAGTTACAATATTTACTTTGTTAGTCATAATTATTGTTTTTTTATTGGCTTCACTGTAGGAACGAAGACTTCACTAGATCCAAACTACATATGAAATCAAAGTTGTAAATGACCGGAAAAAACTCATGGACTCACAATTTTCCAATAGAAATTAATTATCAAAATCTATGCCTCAGCCGCATATATGATATATAAGGAACCATCCTAATGATTTTATATAGCGCCACTTTATGAGGCAGAAAGCATCAAATGGTACACTAGATCCAAACTACATATGTACGAAGTCCACATCTTTATTTGACTGCATACTTTCCGTGACCGGAACCAGAAACTCATGGACTCACCCATTGATTTTCCAATATGCATGACTCCTACGAGGCGTTTTAGGTCCTACGACGCCTTCGACTTTGCCTCGACTTCAAAAATGTCTCCACAATCGCCACTTCAATAGTTCATTCCAAACTAGACTTCTGCAACTCTCTTTACTATAACCTCCCAAAAACCTCCATCAACAAACTACAATCTACTCGCCTAGATTATCGCAATTCCCTGTTTTTCGGAAACACAAATTTGAATATGCAGAAACTCCAGAGAGTACAAAATTCCTTAGTTAAACCAGGGAGGCTGTAACTCATATCCAAAACTCAGATAAACTGATTTTAGGAAAATAATATTCATATGTTGCTTCCCATTTGAGAATCCGCCCCCAGTCGACTCAGCTGTGAATGAGTACATCTGTTATCTCGGTGGAAGGAAAGGCGGCGAGGGAAAGGCTGGCAATCCGCCCTCATTCAGCCGTTGCCGTATATACCTGAAGGCGCTAACCCTTCGGTCCCCGACGGGTCGGCGATGGCCTATGGGGTTGTACCTTTAACTTTTTTACCTACTGGTTTTACATAATGCCGTACGGTAGCACTATGCTGCCAGTTACCACGAGGACTCGAGGAGAATAAAGAATTTCAATATACAGAACCCGATGTACTTGTGGTTGTTGTCGGTGTTATAATGGCCGATGCCGAGCAACCGAAGGCGAAGAACGCCGGTGGAGCCGATGCGGACGAGGATTATGGATACTTCTTCTATCCAGAGAGACAGCAGGGCGTCAGAAAGAAGGGATTTTTCGATAAACTACACGAAGGTCGAAGCGCCGGTCAGACGCTCAAGTGCATCAACAACGTCTCCTGGTGCATTCAGAAAAGTAACATTTCTCACTTTTTTACTCGATTAGACTATTGTTTATCGATCAGAGATTCAGGAGCAGAATCATAATTTCACGTCGGACCGATTCTCCTAATTGACAACTTGGATGTGATTAGGTCGGGCATGAAACTAGGAATCTACCATAGACCTACATGTATCTGTACATTATACACTCGGCTATAAGAAGTGTTGATTACTGGATTGGATGGATTTGCCCAGGTAGGGCTGTTGTCGCCTTGTTACATTTCGTGAAATTAAAAATTGGGTCAAGAACCTATGATTTGATGGGTTGGCACTTGGCAGGCAATGATGGATTGGGTTGGTAGGCGTTTCGTCTTCAGATTATTTTGTCCATTGTGGGCAAATCGGCTCCCAGGCGTTTCATGATGTTTAGCGGAGATCAGAGTTTTATCCAGACTCCAGGCCTTTGGGGGGAAATTGAGGCTTTCGGGGAGGGGGAATCGACTTGGTTGGAGGGAAAAGTCACAGTTCAATGCAAAATTTATGTAAGTGCTGGGTTTTTTTTTGGGGGATTTGAGTTTTTTTGGGAAATCTTCCCTCCTAACAGGTTTGTATAAAACACTGGCAGAGATACACCATTTCTTATGGGAGCACCCTTCTTTCGTTTTGACAAGTTACGAAGGAATTTGGTTTCATAAAAAAGGAGCTACATGAGGTAAAGAAGTCTTTTCTCATTTTTGGCAAGGCCTCACAAGTTCATTGATGTTTCTATGCTGAGGTGGAGTTTTTAATTCCTTCAAATATACTGGTTGTTTATGCAAGCGATGAATTCAAAAAGGCCAATTTAAATGGTTGCAATTTTTAGCTATGATTTGAATACCCATGGGAAATCTGGGGGTTTCACCTATCACTAATATGTATGATCACTAGAACATAGACATTACATTTGCCTTAAAATATCACTTTAGATACTTTCATTTGACTTGCTGTTTACACATGCTGCAAATTTAAATACCCTGGTTTAAAGGGACAATTTTTAATTAGATTTGACTACCTTTGTGCCTGGTATCTTTGGGAATCTTGAGGAAACTCCCTATTATGCGTATGCCTCCAACGGGAATTCCATAGATGTTACATATTGCGAGATAAGACATTAAAAACTAAGGTAGGGCTTATGGGTGCATTTGGGCGCTTTGGGGCATAAGGGGTATGGACACATTTTGGTGCTTTTGGATGGGAGGGGTATCGGCACGTTTGGGCACTTTGGTACTTAAAGGGTTAGCATATTAAATTATTTCAGTTTTAAAAATTATGCCTTTACAATATTTTGTGTTTTATTTGTCTAGATCCAATGGTGAAATTATTGATCAATGCTTTGAGGAGTCAGGGATGGTGTGTAACAGCTGGTTTTGACTTGATAGACTAAACTTATTATATACTTATACTATAAACACTAGCAGTGGTTAGAGCCTGTGAAACTCTTTGATTTAGGGTCATCTAGAAGTGGATAATGAATGGTCAGTGCTGCATTGACAGAGTTTCTAGGGTTCTCATCAGAAGTTTATTTTTTGAAAAGGCTGTGGGGTTTGGACTACTTCCACTCCAAAGTATTTGTCCTCTGCTGGAAGAGTTGACCATGACTGATATGGGTGGGGTGTGTGATCCACTCCAATAGTGAACACTGGTTCTATTTGTCCTCTGCTGGAAGAGTTGACCAAATGACTGATATGGGTGGGGCCCTGCAGAACACTAGATCTTTGATCAATTTCTGATTCATAAAACGGTGAAATTTTAATGAAATTCTTTGGTTATTCTAATCTGACCTAATTATGGTGGAGTGACTTTGAACAAATCAATCACAGCTGGACATTGGCATTTAAGTTTAAATTGTGAGGTTTACTTTGTCATGTTTTGTCCAACTACCCTAAGGCACTACCACCAGAAGGCTATTTAGCAACATGCTTGTGCTGGTTAGCTGTTTGTAATGGTAACAGAATATTGAATAGAATAATGTCCACTTTGTTTGAATGAGGTTTAGGGTTTGTATTTCATTATGAGAATTTGAGTATATACGCTGTAGTTCCATATTATCATGTTATTCTTTCATTGCAACATTACCCAGGATCATGTCATAACAGGCTTAAAAGCAGTTCTCTCAGTTATGTCAAGTTAATCTAATCTCTAATTTGTAGCCCAACAAGGGTTTATTGTTTACTTATGTGTTTGATCTTTGAATGTTACATCCATTCAGTATATCTTAAGATATTATGACCATGCAGGTTTATATAGATCTAATGAAAAATTTCCATTAAATTCAGCACTTTTGACACAAGTCGACACGTGTCTTGCGAGGAATGTATTTCACGAGTGAATGGTGGCTATGATCCTACCAATAACCAAGTAGGAATTTATTATTATATGAGACTAATTATACAAGATCCTTGGATTTGTTTTTTCATTTTTTTACTTGGGTTAAAGAGTTTTTGTTCCTGTTCAGCACTAGTCCACTTATGGCCTTAGGCAGGGTTGGCATGAGGAAAGGCATGAATGTACTTGTTGATCTGTACATCATATCAATCATGTAAGGCATGCAGTTACATGAAATCTAGCTGAGTAGCCTATATATGTTCTTGTTAATCTTTATTTCATATCAATAAGATTTTTTTTTGATGCAAGTAAAATACTGTACCAGTATGTTTGTGTTCATAGCGTTTGATATATATTTCAATAGAAATTGCCAGATCATGAATTTTTGCTTTTCACATATACATGTGATCTCTGTTAAGAGGGTTTAATAGCAATTTACCCTATATTTGGAAGTTAGTTGTATTTCAAATGGACTTATGCTGAGGTGAGCTAAATTCAGAAGCCTATTAAGACAGGTATAAAAATGTTTTTGAATGGAAAACTTGGTTTTCAAAAGCTCTGACTTATAAAAGTTTTAGTAAGGTTGCACGTATGCAGCATAAGGGAATTCAATAGTTGCACTGTATTTCTCACGAGTCTGCCAGTTATAAAAATTTCAAAATATCTCCACTTCAGTACTTACCTCTACTTAAGCCATAAGTAAACCTTGTTTCTTATTTTATGTCTTTTGTTATAATATTTTAAATTTTAGATTGTTGTGTGCAAGAATAACTCAAAATCTCGTGATGTTTGCTGTAGTGTTTTGGCTCATGAGCTGATTCACATGTTCGATTTTTGCCGTGCCAAAGCAGATTTCACAAATTTGGAGCATTTGGCATGCACTGAGGCAAGTGCCTGCTTTGATTTTCAGTTTTTGCAATAATATAAACCACAATGCTAGACATTTTAAACATGGTTTTTATGGCTCATATTTTTCTTTCATAAATCTGTTTTTCGAAACAGCTGATTAACATTATAAAATATTGGTGTAGCACGGGGTGGGCAACCAGCAGCCAACCGGCTGATAACTGGCGGCCCGCTGGTCATCTTTCTAAATAAATTTTATTGTTCCTATTTATGCATACAATATTGAGTCATGAGTAAGACTTTTAGTCCCTGTGCTTAATTTAGTAAAATAGTAAATTTAAACTGCTGTTTAATTGTAAGTGTTACTAGTTACTACTGTTATGTGACTGAAGTGATTGTCACTACTGCTGAAAACACTAACAATGTGCAATGGTTAACAAAACATGCAGCCCTCCACATGCTGATCAATATTTATAGTAGCCCCCTTGTAATAAAAGGATGGCCATCCCTGGTGTAGTAATTAAATACAGATTGTGATACAGTTATCATCAATAGGAGTTGAGAGTAAGACTTAAATTTAGATTGGTTCAGTAAACAGTGAATAAGAAATTTTCATTTATAACAACACATGCTAGTGATAATTTATTTAATAGTATTTCATCTATTGGTTATGATATGCTGTTTTAATTTTCTCTTAAAATTATGTAAGTTAGATATGCTTATTAAAGGGGTAGGAAGGCTATTCCAAACACAGGGACCAAAATATTTGGTAGTAAATAATATAGTGTTTGTACATGCATAAGGAATAGAAATTTGTTCCCAATTTCTTAGACTATGTCTATATATTTTATTCATTGTTGAGATGTTATTTGATATATAAAAGAATTAAGGTTGTTAAAGGTTAATCGGTCCTAAGAGAAAGGACCGGTCCTTTTAACTTTGACCGGTTAACAGTAATTTCAATTTGAAAACATCAAAACGCTTTGATGTAGCCACGCAGGACGCCAGCATTGGCGCCGGCGGCATCAAAGCGCTTTGATGTTGGCACAACACCAGACTGCCTCTAACGAGTGGTTAACCGGTCTTTTTTGAACGGTTAACCGGTCATTCAAAACCAGCGGTCTTAACAACCTTAAAAAGAATGGTGGTAATAGATTGTTAAGATACTTAAGCATGAAGATAGATGTTTTCTGTTTATATATATCTGCAGGCTTAAGTATGTTAAGTTGCTTATATAAATTATTTGTGTTAGAGTAATGGGAATATTTTATAGTTAATCTGATTGCTGTTTTGAAGAATTTGAATTTTATCAGTATTACATTTGTAATTAAAACTCTATATAATATTATGGTAATTTAAATAAGGGTGAATCATAATGAAATAAAGATTCTGTATACAGGTAATTATTTTATGTGCAAAAATTGCTGGAAACACATGGTGAGAGTACAATGGAAACAACACAGTGGTTTAGTTTTTCCTAAAGATAGATTACAGCATTGTGGGTCTCTGGCTGGTAATTATATATGGTCCCAAAGGTAATACTGATCTGCTATGTGACTGTTAATTCACCAAAGCATTTAAAATATCAGGAATTCTCAAAATGTACAGAACTGAGACCATCTACCATAATTGTCTTTAAATTAAGCAGAACATTTCACGTATTGCCTTTGTTTTAATTGTCCTCAAGTTTTATATCCAAAAAGGAACCATTGTTCCATTTGTTATTATTTTCCAAAGAGGCATTTTCTTCATGGTCTATTACTGGGATTTGATGTGCACTTTAGATACGTGCTGCATCCATAATGCACTGTTCGTTTATGTCTGCTATGAATGAAGGCGATGCATCATATATAAATTACAGAAATATGCACCAGGTAAGACTAAATTTTTTTCTTAAGATATCACTGGATTTAACCTCTACAGAAGTGTTTTAATATGTTAAAATTTTGTTCGTGTAATCATAGACCAAGTATATGAACACATTGTGCAAGAAATGACACACAAGAGGTTTGTTTATTGCAGCAAAGGGGTTTAAGTAACATTCTACAGAAATTGTGATCTGTCAAATGGCATTAAAAATATTTTCTCGATATTGATTATAAAGTCATTGTAAAATGTGCCGGTGTTCATTTGCAAACTGATAGAATTTTGATTTTCAAACTATTACATTTACTAGATACCATCTTGTTTCACTGTATGAGACCTATAAAGCCATCCTTTTCATGTTGAGATACAAGCCAGAATGTGTTATAATTAATTAATGGGTACAGACACTGAAGGAACTTGACAATGAGATGCAATGACATTTTTTAATGTTAAATTTTATAAGTTTAATCTTCTCAAGTAGCTCTGTGCACTAGTTATCATAAATTTTCGCTTCTTTTCAAATCAGTGTTGTACGTTTTTGGTCATTACTACTGGTAATCTGGTTACAATACAAAGAAGGCAAGAGAGGAAGAGGAAGGCCCAGGAAAAAGTGGATGGATAACATCAAAGAAGACTTTGAAAGATATCAGATTTCAAAGATATCAGTGGAAAGAGATTAACAACGGAAAAAGATAAATGGAGATGTTTTGTGTCTAGCTATAGCTGCTGAGCCTGCACAAAGCAACTGATGATGATGATGAATCTGGCTCTTACTTAGACTTTCAGCATTGTTAATTTATGGCCTAGCAGCAGAGGCATAGCAAGGGTATCTGGCACCTGGGGGCAAACCATAGTGATGGCACCCCTTCAACTTGAGTGCCTGGCCCCTTGATGGGACCCTATAAGTTAATGCTATTTATTTCAACAAATGGTTGGCCCAATGTATTTACCACCCTGTTTGCCCCCACTTTTGTTAAACCCTAGAGCCGCCACTGTATCTGCTGCCCTCGGCAAACCTCTGCCTTGCACCCCATTTTGGCTTTCCAATTTTAAATCTTGATGAGGAAAAATGTTACCACTTATTTATTTCACTGGTGTCGAGTGTGCTGTGATTACAAATGGATTTAACATTTTCTGTTTGCTTAATTTTTTGTTACACTAGCCCAATTTTGGCCCCACCTTGGCGCCCTGGGGCAGTTGCCCAGAATTACCAATCAGCCTTGCTCTTCATCTTTGGCTTTCCAATTTCAGAAATTCACAAAGCCAAGTTGAGCCAACAATGTTACACTCACACAGGACAGTGTTATGAACGTGTCAAGCCAATCAGAACTGTGATGTTGAAATGAATAACTTTTAACATTTAGATGAGTTTGACAGTACTGTTGTCATTCCCATTAAACTTGAATGTTTGTGGAGCCAATACTACTATTGCATATATATATATATATATATATTGCATACTATTCCAGCAATTGTTTGACAAGTTGTTTGTAATATATTTCTAAGAGTATTTATTTATATAACAGGAGTACTTATTTATATTACAGGAATGTGTCAAGAAAAAGGCTGCAATGTCTGTGATGCTTGTGAGAAATATCAATCAGGATGAAGCAAGATCAATTGTGGAGAAAGTTTTCAGTAAATGTTATAAAGACTTAGAGCCATTTGGTCGCATTCCTCGAAGGGGTTCTCGGGATCCTGATAAAATGTTAGCTGAAGGAACGATGTATGGCTACTGTAATTAGTGATATTTTCTAGATTAGGCCAATGATTTAATGTGTACCTAATATAATCATAGCTCTCAGTGTTAGACAGTCTAATCATATGAATGCCCATTATTAATACTAAAGGTTTATTTTCAAGATCAAACATTAGTTTGACACAATGAATAACTAACCATCAGGGCTAAAATACAAGATTTTTAAAGGCAATTTTCAAGTAATTTATGATAAGTTAAACACTTTTTTGTGTTGAATTGAAGCAAGGTCAATTGTGGAGAAAGTACTCAGTAAATGTTATGAAAACTTAGAGCAGTTTGGTTGCATTTTTTGAAGGGTTTCTCTGGGGTCCTGAAAATGCCTGATGTCTGTAACACCAGTCTTAACACCTTCCTGTCAAAACTTGAGCACACCGCCAATGAACGTTGTGCCCATTGTCACCGTGATGCTGCACTGACCACATCATCCAGAACCCAACGTCCCAATTAGGCAAGAATGTGTACTTTGGTCTTCAGTCATCTCTGCACTGTGTGACACAACCCCTGTGACAACCCCAGCAGCCATTAACATTGGCTTGTCCATTATGTGTGTGTGTATATGTATGTATATATATATATATATATATATATATATATATATATATATATATATATATTGTATAATTGCCTGTGATAAAATAACAATGATGTGATGATATTGACAATGACCATAATCCAGTATTGGGTGTTTGTCTAATAATTTGTATTAATATGGTAAAGACAAGCTGAAGCAGGGCCGCCGAGAGGGGGGCAAAAGGGGCAAATGCACAGGGGCCGGCGGTCTGGAGGGGGCCCGGGCAGATGATGAAGATATATAATTAACAACAATAACAGCAAAAAAGGTTATCATGTTATGTGCACAGGGGCCTGGCGAGTAAAGGGGACCTGGGCGCTGAGGACATCATGAACAGCGTGAAAAAGGGCGAGCAGCAAAAAAAGGTCTTCAGTAGTTTCCGACAGTTGCAACTTGCAACCTCATGAAATCAATGACAAGCAAAAAAGGCTGTCAGCAATTTTTAGGACTTGTCAGGGGCCCATCCACCCTTCTGCACAGGGGCCCAGAATTTCTCTCGGTGGGCCTGTGTGGAAGAATGGACAGAAGAAAAAAACTTTCATGGGTTGCCATCACCCAGGGCAAAAGAGGGATTGTGCCTCCAACTTCTCCCCAAAATGTCTTGACAAGCAGAAAACATCATTGTATCATATTCGCACATTGCAATAATACTGGTAGATTGGGAGAAGGTACTTATGATTCTTCTTTCTGAATGACAAATGTTGGCCCATTTTATGATTTATTATTACTTACTTCATATTTTTTTATTCACTTGAATTTTGTGCTCGGGGCGGCCACCCCTGACACTACGTCACTGGGTGGACATGTGGATTGGATTATCTGCTCAATCACAAACAATGTTTGGGCAGAAACAAACACAAGTCGAGAGAAACTATTGCCAACAGCAAAACCAAAGTGGAAAGGGTTGTCAGCCACTTGGCCTCATATGAAAATGATCACTAGAGCAACTTAACAAACTGTGTCTCTCAACACAGAAAAATTAGACATACACCAGATACAGACAAAATAGACTTACTGGTACCTACTTTACAAATAGATTTAAAAAGGATACTTTTTTATAAGGATAATTTTACTAAGAAATAAGAAAATTGCAGTTAGAATTTCAGGCATTGTTTTCTTGTATAATGGATGATGCAATGTCATTGGTAAGAAATGGAGAGATCAAAGTTGAATGGTGAAGCTACCAATTAACATACTCGTGTTTCAGAGAACTTCAAAATGTTGTTCAGTTGACATAAAAAATACACTTACTTATCTACAGTACAGTACTTAATATCTGTAGGATACACTCATATAAAATAAGGAAAAGTATCAACTTGTTGATTTTTTCTCAGTTGTGGACTTGTGGATTTTCAATTGTTAAAAATGTCAAGTTGATTTTTTAATACTGTAACTCCAATTCTCGATTAATTGACCTACCTCTAATGACAACCAGCCATAACACAAAATGCCCAACCAACTGATAACCTTTCAATTTGCTCTATAAGTGTGCAGGATATTTAACAAGCACTAATTTAACATTTAAGGACGCCAACCATCGAGAACATTTCCAGAAAGAATCAAATGCTGAAGTTATTTTTAGACAATGGTACAGATGTGTTATATGGTTGTTTCTAAGAAGCAGATAAAATAAATTGTATCACCAGTTCTAGAATTTTACAAAACACTTCTTCATATAGTTGTATATTCATTCATAAGCAACTTGATCATAAATAACATCTATGCATACACAGTCATGTAGTAAAGAAAATTAACATTTGTCATGTTTGTCAATTTGCTCGTTTCATATACAAATTTTCATTGTGCATATACTTCTATTTCAGCTGATTGTTTTCCGAAGGCCAAATTACAGCTGATATACACTACATTAAAAGTGTGAATGAAGGCTTTTAAAATGAAAATTGCTCTTGATTTTTTGCATCATTAACGAATTATATTATAAGCACTTATTGAAATTTTAAATCTCACCCATCAAATTTGATAACACGATAGATGGATAAATAATTTGGCAGTACGTAAGTAAAATTATTTCTGACAGATATAACATTTACAAAATCCCAAGTAAAGCATTCAGATCTCAATGTTGACATTGATTATATTATCTCATGGGCATAAAACAGCATAGATACCAAATGCTAACAAACCATAATAAAATATGATTATTGTGCTGAACATATGGTATTTAAAATTAAAAATTTTAAATGCCAAAATTCCTATCTCGGTACTTCCTGGTAAACCGAGTCTCTTGTCTGATACAGTTCATAAACTGCATGCTGCTTCGTTTAAATTTTCACTTGTGCCTTTAGTGAAATCTGCTGAGAACACTCAAAATGTGCCATTAACTGAAAAGTTGCAAACAAATTCACTGAAATGTAATGCCACATGGTTCAGTAATGAGGTAGTTTAAAGCACATGTCATTAAGAGCATGTGGGCAGTAACATGAATTGGGATTCTTAGAATCAAATTTGCATTTCTTGGCTTCAACTTGCATATTGAATTTGATAAGCTTTACAGCCTATTTACAGCTATATCTGCTATCGTACAATCACTCAAATTATGTCAAAACATGATTTTCTCTCAAAACAAATTAAGACTTGCAAGCAAGGGGCAATCTTCACACTTGATCAACAATTGATTTGTCAGGGAGATGGATGACTGTCACTGGTAGTTGGGAACATTGGCCTGGGCCTCTGGAGGATTTGATTCAATCATAGCAGGGTCAAAATCCAGATGGTATCTTGTTCTCTTCTTCAGTCCATCTCACTGCTTTATGGATAAATTGAACAATGCATTTCTACGCATTACACTTAAAACATCAACTTAAAATATATCAACCATATATATATATATATATATATATGTGTATATATATATATATATATATATATATATATACACACACACACAAACACCACCATGAAGATTCAACCTGGGGGTCAAAAGCACAGTTGCAATATTAACACAGTCCATTATTCCATTTTGTGACAATAATTTAACTTATGAAGCCATTATTTCACAGTAGTTTTGTATACAAATTTTTAAAAGAGAGCTGCATCAAACTGTCTCCAAGAAACAGTCTCTAAATTAACTAAATAGAAAATATAATGCACAGAAATAAAACCAGTTTCCTACATCAAAACCACACGAGATTCTAATAAAATACTCGATTACAAATTGACCATAAAAAGTAACACAACAGTAAATTACAGACTCAAGCAACTGTTCTCTTTGGTTTGAAAATCATCAGAATTTACAATCAAACAAGAGTAAACTTCCACTTATAAATTTTCTTATTAATTGAAAATTAGTTATCCAAATTCTCTTCTGATAGCATTTGTGTAAAGAAGTGTGAACACAGATTGTGGAAAATTCACATAAAATGTAAACAGCTGAGAAAATAAATAAGCTTCAGAAAATCTTAATTGAAGTTCATTTGAAAATTTCATTATCACAACCATTGTGCATAAACTCAAAAAGACAGGCAATGAAATTGCCGAAATATTTCCTTAAGGTATTAAATAAGGTTGTTAAAACCGCTGGTTTTAAAGGACCAGTTAACCGTTCCACAAAAAGACCAGTTAACCGGTCGTTAGCAGCAGCCTGGTGTTTTCCCCACAACTAGCCTTGAAGTAGGCCTACAACACTAGCAGCTCTACACTTGCCGGAATCTTGCGCTGCCTACATCAAAGCACTTTGATGTTGCTGGTGCTCAAGTTAGCATTATTTATAGGCCAAATTGAAATTACGGTTAACCAGTCAAGGCTAAAAGGACCGGCCCTTGCTCTTAGGACCAGTTAACTGCTAACAACCTTAGTATTAACGCATAATGTATTCAAACAATCTAGGGTGCTATTAGATAGCACGAAAGAGAAGAATTTGAAAGTGGTTTGGTTACTTTTGGTTGCAGGATTTGAAGCAAATCGCCTCCACAACTGGCAGCACTAGCAACAGTATAGCAATAGGTCACACAGAAGTAGAGTAAAAATCTAAACTTCCCCCGATGAAATAATTACGTATCACACAGTATCTCAGCAACACATAAGAAAGCCTCATGTCCAAGGCTATATACAAACTCTACACTGCAGAAAATACAAATAACAGCTAAAGACGACAACAAAATTACAGTATATCAACTAGGAAAGCTGCTCTCCATGCTCCTTTGAAATCATATTTACAAAATACCTCAGGAGCCAAAGAAAAGACACGCAGAGCAATGAACTTCTCATGGAACCAAGTGTCATGACAAAACCTGGTTGAGTCAGTAATCTCAATTTTCATGCCTTCAAGAGAATCCAAAATAGATTTGAAGCAAAGAATGAATTTCACCAGCTCAACTGCCAATGTATATCGATTTTTCTGACCAGTCCATCCCTTCGTTTCTATGCATTCTCCGTCATCAACCTGGATTGCTGCTACGCTCTTTGTATTCTGCATTGATTTGCTTCAATTCACCTGCCAGTGCCACCTGCCAGTCCAGTGACTGACATGAACAGCATCCACAGGAAACAGGACAACAGAGGTAATATCCAACACAAGAGGATGTTTTAGGACCACATAAGCAAATATGATGAGTGATAAAGAATCCTCATTCTGTTCTTATTCCAGAGACTTGGTCTCTAAAATAAACATATAAAAAGCTACACATGCTATAGTCAACAATGCAAAATATAAAATGCAAAATATAAATGTCAACTAGCAAAACTTTTTATAAGCCCATAACCAAAATTCAATTGTAGGTGGTTTTTGGTTAAAGCTTTCCTTCTCCTTGATGGAATGCCTGTCAAAGCCATGTGAACACCATTCACCCCGGTTGAGAATCAGAGTTTTTCTTCTAGATCCCCTGCAGTTCAACCTAGTTGCTTGTGCTCCTAGTTTCTGTATGGCACCTCATAGAGGTACTGCAAGAGTTTTGTCTGTTGAGAGGCTTTGTACCGGCAAAAAGGGACTTACACACTTGGCCCTCTCGTCCACCACAAGATGGGCCAGCCAGCAGCCCACTCATTGAGTGGACACTAGACGCATCAAACAGACCCACTACTGTACGTGCTGCCACACAGACTTGGATAACAAGGACTTTCTGATAACAAAGACCATTTTATTTTGACTCGGTCCATTCCCTGGTCTTTGTTGACACAGGCTTTTGGTTAACATTAATTACTTTTATTCAGTCCCCAGAAGTTTGCATTTACATGCTTTACTGTAACTGCAACACTGAAGAATCAAACCAAATGCACTGTAATAAACTAACTGAGCATCATCACTGTTCTGTCGTCGATGGCTGCCAACGAGCGTCTTGAGCTGCTTGAAGTGCTGCTTTTCATAGCTGTTCTCTGGTTGCTCACATTCATATGAGGCTATTGACAAGGCTGAAAAACAAGTACATTATTTTTAGTCTGATCATTGGAAAATGGTCCATTATTCTCTATCATACACTAGGTTTGAGTGCAGAAGTAAGTTAAACAAAAGTTTCCAATTTTCCAGGCTTTTCACCATTTCATTAGGTGCAGCAGTATTATTATTATTTGTGCAAATGAGGTGAAATATATATCTGATAATTAATCATTGGATAAGTTAAGCCATAAAACCATGCTCAGTACATGCATAAATAAATATTTCAAAGAATAGTGTAAACTGTGTGATAACATTAAAGTAAGTTGTATCTGACAATGTATCACTTTAAAATGAATAGTTACAGTTTTCAGAAAGTACAGGATTTGTGAGTAAATAGTTCAGGATCGGAGGATATCTATCGAATGGACACTACAAAAGCAACCATCAGAAACAAACTTACACAATAAATCTACTGACAAAGGTAACTACTGTAATATTAACCATTATTTGTTACTGTGGCAACCCTACCCCCTACCTTACCTGGAACAGGTAAAGTGGAATTGTCACTGAGAACATCTACAGTATTAGTATGCTCATTAACATTCAGTAACATTTCCATTCACTGGCATAATAACAAGACACATGGGCACAACATAACAGGTCCTTCATTTCAGGTCCGGCATTTTCCACCCCTAAAATTTGGTCCGCCAATTTCCAGTCCTGCATTTTCCACCCATGAAATTTGGTCTGCCAATTTCCAGTCCTGCATTTTCCACCCCGGAAATTTGGCCCACCAATTTCCAGTCCTGCATTTTCCACCCCGGAAATTTGGTCTGCCAATTTCCTGTCCGTCATTTTCCACCCCTGAATTTTCTTCCGTCATTATCCAGTCCGGCTTTTTTTAGTTATTAACATTTTTTGGTCCGTCATTTTATTGTCCTGCATTTTCAGTGCACCCACATTTCATAACAGTGACAATGAAATCCACATTACTAAACGAACAACTTTTTGATATTACATGAAATACTTATGATCCTATGTTAGACTAACCACATATGTCAGTAATTTAACCAATTAAAAGAAAACTCACATCTACAGTTTTCCAACTCATGAATTCTTTTATGTGTTGTGAAAAGTTCCACAACTTCTACAAAACACAAATGAATATAATAAATGATGATGATGCCAATGAAGATGACATCATCCGAAAATACATGCATAACTAAGAGCCAAGAACTGTAATGCTTGATCCAGGAAGGATTATATATTCAATGAACTAGAAATCATGTAATAATATTAATGAATAAAAACAAATCTCCTTAACTGACTCTAAACAAAATAAAAATTTACCAAGAAACAATGAATCATCAGTCATAGTCATAGTAAAGCCTTTGAAACACTACATACAATAAACACTACATAAAATAAACAATGCTACTAACTTGAAAGTTGACATGACCATTTGACAACCTAAAACACACAAAGCTGAACTTAGACCTCAATCTAACATAAACTTAACTTTTCTCAATAACAACTAATTACAGTAGAATCATGTTACATCGAAGCTTAAGGGGCTGCAATAAATACTTCGACATATCTGAGTTTTCGATAAATCCAATTCCGGAAATAATATAAAACCAAAAATTAGGTTTGAGGTCCGGTGACCGCAACATTCGGTACTGGAACATTCAATACAGGTCTTGGAAGATTCAGTCTGAAACACACGACATGAATCCAGATTGTGATATTTCGATTTTATTGTATAAGATCTAATAATTAAGGCGCAACTGTTCCCATGTATTGATGTCCTCATTGTCTATATAAGTTTAAAAGTAAGTTCAAATGTAATGAAAAAAAGTCTAAATGCAATGAAATGTGTAGTTTAATGTATATGTATAGATTGTATACCGGTATCTATAAGTTTAAAAGCAAGATCAAATGTACCGCATTCTCCCGTACCAAATTATCCGGTACCGAATCTTCCACAGATAAAATTTTTGTACTGAATTCTCCGGTACCATATGTTCTGAGAACCGTATGTCCAGCTATTATACCATTTAAAGTTTCAATGATGTGCTAAAATATTAAACTTTACGTAAACAAGGACAACTCTGGCTGACAATTCATGTGGCTAGCCTCAGCCGACCATGCAGACTGCCTGCCGTGGATGGAGGATCAGTACTTGGCTGGCAGCAAATCCAGCTGATAACCAAGTACTGTAATTAAAGTAGCTAAAGCTGCTTCCAAGAGCAGAGGTCTAAAGGAGGGATGGAGGGAGCAAAACCCACCCTATCACCCAATACAGTGATGGCTTTATTACAGATTTAGCGGCCAGCACCAGGTGGATGAGACGATGGCAGCTCAGTTACACGGTTGCAATATATAGCACAAAAAGATGCATTGCATAAAAGCCAGCTAAACACTACTGAAGGTAGAGGGTAGGAAGGATATATATATATATATATATATATATATATATATATATATATACACACACACACATCTGTAGAATTTTTGATGGCTTGCAGATCCAGTGGTCAGCAACACCCTCGAGCGAGTAAGGATGCAAGGTGCTGCTCGCTGCAAACTTAAGTGCTGGAAAAATATTAATAGTCAATAGTCTGCTAGACAAAGGTTGCCACATCGACCAAATTCAATCAACACATGTAGCCTTGATACACCCAATAGGCAACATACAGTATATGCACACACACACACACACACACACACACACAGACTTAAAGTAGCCACTACCAATTATTGAAATAAAGCAGTCTTGTCATAATACCAGCTACAGTGACAACTTCTTTACATTGACACATTAGAGAGGGGACCTGATGGTTTTTCATTTAAATTCAACAGATACAGTGTGTAACTGAATGGTATGTTGTATATAATGACAGACTTTTCCAGTCCATTGCACAGTTGGTACCCTTTGTAGTATCAAGTTACTAAAGTTTAAGATGAAAAAACCAGCTACTGCTGCTCTGGTGTCTTAATCAATGAGGGGACCAATTCAACTGATTATTTGACAGCCCTGAAAAAGCGAGTGCATGTGTGTGTGTGTGTGCGCACGCACGCGCTCAAGAGAGAGAGAAAACAGATACCAAATGAAACAAACACAGACCATTACCTCACCACTAAAGTGTAGTATGAAGGGGCGTATGAAAGTCTAAGTCAATACCCTAAATTTTAATCTGCTTACCTGACTGCTCTAATAATAGAGCTAATAGGAACTGAAGTCAGTATTTAATTAAGGTACCATAAATAAGTCCAAATTAAAGCTTTTTGAATAAGCACATCAAAGCCAGAGCAATCAGAGAACAGGAAAGAGTGAATAACAAGTAGGCCTACTGCAATGCCAACTGAATGCTTAGATAGACAAGCAAATCTGCTCAGATAAACTTACAAGCCATGGAATCCTATTTGTCAAAAGTGTGAAACATGTTCCATATGAAAATTAAACATTTATGAAAAGTGCACAAGTACATTTAAAAATGTAATTTAGTGTACTAAAAAATGTAATTTAGTGTACTGAAGAGTAATAATGAAAACTGCCTGTTGGGTTTTGGCAAGCATAGATAACAATTATAAGAGGACATGAGGACACATTCTGCACAACCTAAAACTGCTGCTATAAATGAGGCTCCATAATATCATAAATGATTGCATGAACAATGAACACTGTAACACCCAAATATGACTTGTATAACAATAAAGACAATCTATAAAAGCCTTATGCTTAATAGAATGTAACTAAAAAAATTAGTAGGTAATTATGTTAAAACAATTAGGCACTTTGTCATATATTTATGCAGCATCCTAAAGCACTGGTTTATTTTCAATAAACTTCAAAATTAAAAAATTAGCAAATGCCTAGCTAACATATGTACTATATACCTAAGAACAACACACACGGTAGATAATTTATCAAAATCAATCCGACAAAGAAGAAATAAAAACCAAATAATGACAGACTTACATATCACCACATCCTTCATTAATTATGTAAATATCTTTAACCAGTAGACTAAAGAAAGGAACCACAATCTAAAATGACAAAAATCTTTTGTAAAATAGCAGCACAAAAAGTATAAGCCTGATATGCAACAATATTTATCAAAATAAATAAGCAACAAAGCATGCATGCAGCAAACAAGCAGCAATGGCATCCTATTGAATTTTGTCAAAATTCACATTACCGGTACAATTTCAGTATGATTGTGAAACAACATGGTAGGCACATATGCAAACTAATAATGATCCTGTCAAAACTGATAGTCATGTCTCATACAGATATCTATTTAATGCATCAAAGTAAATAACGTGCATGTGTGTATGCGTACACAAAATTATCTCTGACTCAGCAAAATACTATCCATGATAGTCAAGCATAAAACACACTATCAAAATATATATATATATATACACACACACCGGTATATTGATATAAATTTACTTTTGAAATTAATTCAAATTTTAATAATTTATATCCAAATTTCTACTAAATACTAGAATAAGATTATACTCATACAGAACATTCAAGCATCCCAGAAATTGCTACTGAAAACCAAGTGGTGATCCTGGATTAATATCTTTTTACTTCAACTGGTATCAAGTGCATTATTAGAACAGTGCTATGGAAGTTTGGGATGTCCTGGAAATAAAGCAGCAACTGAACCACAGATGAAATTAATTCTGCAGCTCATTTAGTTTATGGAGTTTTCTAATTACCCTCTGTCTGTCGTCAGATGCACCTTCTGATCGCCAAAGTGCAGCCTTCAGTGAAGATCGATAGTTACTAAAGTTGTTCGATGGATTTGACTGGTGCTATATACAATACCACTAGCATCGTGACTACACATTTTATCCAAAACAGCAAAAAGATTTCCTTGAATAACACAGAAAGAAAGTCTAAACCAGTGAGCAATTCAATAATCTCTTCATAATTTCATTCTCACAGTCTTTTCAAATTTATGCAAAGCACTTTCCATCTCTCTATCAGAACTGCTAAAATTGTCAGAACTGACACATTTTCTCCATTGCCTCAGCATCAAAATTTAGTACAGACTCAGATGAACAACAGTATTGATTACCCACTTTCGAAACAACAGTTAAACCCATTCAATATGTTGAGCAAACTATGCAAATTCTCATAGCATTAAAAAC
The DNA here is from genome assembly GCA_018105865.1 of Metaphire vulgaris. NCBI lineage: Eukaryota > Metazoa > Annelida > Clitellata > Crassiclitellata > Megascolecidae > Metaphire > Metaphire vulgaris. The sequence goes on along the minus strand of CM030839.1, from coordinate 7,135,854 downwards.
AAACAAATGCAAACAATACAAAAATATATCATGCATAAATTGTAACAAAATCTACGTAAATTTTCATTCCATGATCACTTAAAATATGAAAAATCATGTATAATGTCTTACATGTCCAAATACATGCAAGCAAATGCATATTAATGCATGTACAAATATATATATCACTACCTACCTTCTAAATGCTTTTTTTCTTTAGTACCAGTACATGGACAGCATTTTTAAGAAATAATTTAAAAGGAGAAACAAATGATTTAATCCAATTAAACAACATTGTTAATATTTGCCATGAACACTATTAACACTAACAATCCATTGACAAAGCATTGAATTCCTCCAGGAAACGTACCTCAAGAATTTCAAACTTCTCTTTGTTGACTTTTGCCCACTAATAAAAAAAAACTAAATCATAAATATTGTAAAGGTATTGCAAATATGTTTAAACTCTAACAGCCATTCATCTACCCAAAATGACACTAGAACAAACAGCACCAAAGCAGTACAAAAATAGAACAAAGCAATACAGTTACAGTTCAGTCATATTACACTATTTAACCAAATATCTTGAAGTAGATGCCCAATTTACAGTTCACATGCCTCGTGTTATGTTATGCCAAAGTTGTCTTTATCTTTCTACAAACTGATCCTTGAGCAGCAAAACTAAACTCAGGATTAGTAAATCAAGGAGATGGCTTACGGTATTCATCAGTAATTATAAATCTTAATATTTCTGCATGTGACATCTATTTAATAAAATAGTACAATACAAATTTCCTGGCCAACTTAAAATGTTCAGCACACCACAATCTGTCACCAATGCCGCTCAAGAAAAAGACCATGTCAACAGGTAAACAACCAAAAAATGCTTTGACTGCAGAGCACCAAATGAACTGAAGAAATTGATAAATGCAATGCTAAGTGATCAAAATGATAATGCACAAGTTTCTAGCCTTTTATGAACTCTTAGGTAGAAATATAGAACTCACTGTCTTCTTTAACCTCTGTACACAAGACATATTAAGACCACCTAAAAAACAAAATCCTGGTTACAGGTGAATGAGATGCATTGCTTTAAAATTGCACTATAAATCAGCAGTAGAGATACACTTCATCAACAAAATTTTTACTGTAAACATACCTGGCACTACATTATAATAACAAGTTCCCACAAGAAACTGTGATGGGCGCATATGAGAGTTAACAGAAGAAAATTAGATCAATTTTGTAGAGTTTATGATTTTGAGTGTAGGATTGCTATTGATTTGTTGTGTAGGCTTGTGTTTGTATAGATACCATTGCTATTCTGGGAATGTTGTTCTTATGTCTCATGCTAGATCATCACATGCCTACCATCTAGAAGTCACGCAATCTAAGTGCATCTGTACTTGCGTGTAGTAGAAATTTCTGGCGAGTATTGGTCATTTCTGACCAAGAGTGGTCACTTCTTGCTGATGGTGGTCAGTTCTTGCCTAGAGCAGGTAAGGCTATAAAAGAGCTTGTGCTATGCTTATAGATGGCAATGCTATGCTTACAGATGGCAATAAATATTTACGCTATGCTATGCTTATAGATGGATAGATAGGCAGTTTGGGGCTTTTCTTATTAGGCATTAAGGGTTTCTGCTTAATTCATGATTGATTTGTCAGCTCTATCTTAAGTTTATTGCTTAAGGCCTTTATGTAAATGTTCATGAAGTCATTTAGTGAAACGTGTTGTGAAATATATATATATATATATGTGATATATATATATACATATATATATATATATATATACATATATATATATATATATCAGAAATCAACTGCCCGAGACCCATCCAACCGGTGAAATTGCTGTCTTAGATTGTGTCTTTAGAGGGAAGGTTAACGTTAGCAGGCTCAACTGGGGGGTTTCACAATTTCACTTCAGTAACTGTCTCAAAAAAGAATGCTAGAAAGAAACTAGTCTTGGCTCAATCATACTTACCAATGATTGCCATTAAAGAGTTAAAGTTGCCAATATTGACACATTCCTTGGCAACATCAACAAAGTATTCTATAATACGAACTCGATTCTTTTTTCTCAATTGCTGAAACAAAACATTGCCTTTAATTAAAAGAGAAGAACAATAATTTCCTCACAATTCAATCGATGCATGAATATTCATCCTATTTTACAATGTATGCTAAAATATTAATACTTCATTCATCACGGTTAATATAAAAGAAAATGATTAGTAAAACTCAATGAAAACTAAATAAAATATATCATGACATTCTCTATATGCTAGGTTGAACAAAAAAGGCTGACAAAATTACTATAACATCAGAAAAACAAATATTGAATGATTACCATAAAAGTGATTAGTGGAGTAAAAAGCTTCATGTGCTATTAAGCAAAAACACTTCAAAGAAAGGCACAGTAACTACTTGAAAGTGGAAAGCTTCAACAAACATTAATTAGAGTACAGACTTAGCACACATCATCTGATAATAAACGGGATTCTAAATAGTACGTATAAATATATAACCATCTCGTAGACTTATGAAATGCTGTAAACTCTCATCACACTTGCCATTAAGTACTGGTATGCGGATTTAAAATCCGAGCATTTAGAACTAATAACCAGACTTATTAATAAAAGATAACTTCACCTTCTTCCTCTGCCAAAACTTACTTCAAGCAATATTATTATATTATATATATACTATTATTATTATTATTATTATTATTATTATTATTATTATTATTATTGGCGGGAAGATAGATGAGTGGTAATATCATTGGGCAGGCACGCCGACGACACGGGTTCAATCCCGTAGGAGCCCCTAAGGTCGACTCAGCCTTAATCGCTAGAGGGCGGTAGTAACATCAAAAAATGAGTAGCAATGGCAACATTGCGATAGTAACCATAGGTTCGGCGGAAGAGACTGGCCACCATCCGCCGATGTATGGCTTAGCCACCTATGGGCTGCTGGCTACTAAATACGGGGATCAGCACCGGACCCTACGGGCGTGAGCCTACGGGTGAAAACCTTTACTTTTACTTTATTATTATTATTATACAAGCTGACTTATATAGCGCAGTACACATGAATAAAGTTCAAAATCAAAAGCGCCTTACAGTCCAAATGAATTTTGAAAAAAGAATGTTTTGAGTTTCCGCAGGAACCGTTCAGAGTCAATCTCTGTCGTAATATCACTCGGTAGCATGTTGCAGTGGCGGCTCCACCGGGGGGCCCGTGCCCCCCTATTGAGAGCCTGGCCCCCCCAGTTGGGACCTTATACTTAATGCTACATACATTAAACAACAAATGGTTGGCCCCCCATGATTAGAAGTTGCCCCCCAACAGCCCCCCCCACTTGCCAAATCCTAGAGCCGCCACTGGCATTTTGCACAGAATATATGCAAGGTCCATATTTAGAAAGATATCACAATAAAATGGAACCATACTGAGTATGGACAACATTTGAAAGTAGTCAATATAAATATACAAACCGTACAAATCTCAGTTGCAACGAGATTACTTAATCGATTGTACCACTGGACATACGGCTCAATGTTGCTAGTCTTTCGAGCCTCCTCTTTAGACTGTTTAGGAATAAACATCAAATAAATTCCAAAATCAAGAGTCTGACAGATAACCTTAAAGCAGCAAAATATAATTACAATAAAGAAAACACTCAATGAAAATACTTAACCTGCAAAGCAGGTTATTAAGAACACAATTAAGAACAAAAGTACACTACTTATCCTGTTTTCTTATTCTGGCCATATTGATTTTTCTGCATATAATATGCAAGTACATGGGCACTTCATACAGGTATAAACACAGCACCATTTGCTTATTAAGCTAAAATACAATGAATGTCTCTGGCCTAACGAAGTTCGTCAGAAGTAATGACAGTTAAATCTTCTGAAATCAAATCAATTCATACTGGCAATCACAAAATCTTCAAAAATTCAAAACTCATACTGAAAATTGCAAATTGAGTCTCATTCCACCAAAATTCCAAATCAAATCGCAATCATACACATTTATTGACTAGTACAATAAAAAGGCAATTTCTTAAATTTGGTTACCAAAGCATTTTGACTACAACTTCTCATACCTGTGATTAACATAAATATTTGTTTAAAACAAATGATGAAAATACCCCCACTCTCCATGTGTTTTAAGTTCTGCGTTAAATAAAACATGACTTGAGTGCGCCCATTATGCTGAGCAGAACTCAAAGTAAACCCAAAACTCAATTTAAGGGGTATTTCTGCAAGCATAAAAATGCTGTGAAATTGACTGCTTGAATGTATGACTAATTATGCATTTATGTAAAATATGTCATTAGAAAGACGGCACGCTACGCATGGTAGAGCAGGTACCTCGGTTTTCTTGATTTTGCGCAAATCGTCGATGAACTCTTCAGGACCAATCATGCTCAGCCGTTCCAACTCTATGTGCGTCAGTTGCTCACCAAGCACCAGCGGAACTGGGCAAACTTCGGAGATTTCAACCTGTGAACAGCACATTTTGCAGTCCTACCCAGTGACTATAGCGTGAAATTGTTTCTTCGACTGCATAATCGAAACATAATCAGGCGAATAACCAGTTAAAGCAATATGTATTGCATTTTGCAGGTGTTGGTCTGTTATACCTACCGAGTGACAGGCAGAAATTTAGGGACCAATGCAAAATTGTCCGTAAATTAATTTCTTTAACTAAATCCAACTATTTAACTAATCTTGTCACGCAAAATTCCTCAAATCCTCATCTACTCTGGAAATCTCTAAATAACATTCTTCATAGGGAAAAGTCAAGTGTCACACCTGGTTCCTTCTCTTTATCATCACTCCCAGATGTCTTCTGCCAATTTTTCTCCAATAAAATATCTACCATTCGCCTAAAATTTTAGATCATTTCTTCAACTGGTTTCTCTTTTCCAAAATCCCCACCAACTCCTCTTAATTCCTTTAAACCTACCACCCTTAATGAAGTTCGCCAGATAATCTTTACATCACCAATTAGTCAGTGTACCCTTGATGTCCTACCAACTCAAATCCTCAGAGATTGTTTTGATGTTTTAGGTCCAATAATAACAAACTTCATAAATCTTTCATTGCTTGAAGGGTGTTTCCCTCTGCATTCGCTCATGCAGTTGTTCACCCACTACTTAAAAAGCCATCTCTCTCTCTGACGACTTGTCTAACTATAGGCCTATATCTAATCTTAATTTCTTATCGAAAATTCTTGAAAGGATTGTTGCTAAGCAAATGCATGCTCATTTGTGTTCTAGTCCACATTACCTCCCTTTCCAGTCTGCTTACCGAAAATACCACTCTACTGAAACGGCTCTGTTGGCAGTCCATGATCTTATTGTTCGGGTTATTGATGCTGGAAAAGTTACTGCTCTTTTACTTCTTGACCTATCTGCCGCCTTTGATACTGTTGATCATTCTATTCTTCTTCATCGTCTTGAACATTGGCTTGGAATCTCTGACATTGCTTTACATTGGTTTTCTTCATATTTACATCCCCGCACTCAATCAGTGATAATAAATGAGAATCTCTCAACTCCCACTGATCTGTCTTGTGGTGTCCCTCAAGGCTCGGTTCTTGGACCGCTGTTGTTTACTCTTTATACAACCCCTTTGGGTTCACTTCTTGATGAACATCAAGTGGCGTATCATCTTTATGCTGATGATACTCAAATTCTCATCTCTTTTGATCAATCTTCTTCAAACTCATCCCTTAAGACTCTATCCACTGTCTTTACTAATATTCAGTCGTGGATGGATTCAAATAAGCTTCTTTTGAATTCATTAAAAACTGAGTTCTTGCTATTAGGTACTCCAGCTCAATTGACTAAATTTGAATCTCTGAAATCCGTAGTATTAGGAGATTCCACTGTTGTCCCTAGAAGTACTTCTGCTCGCAACCTTGGTGTGATATTTGACTCTTCCCTCTCTTTTACTAGTCACATAAATTCAGTCTGCAAAATTTCTCATTATCACATTCGGGACATCTATCGCATCAGACATCTCCTCCCTAAGTCTGTTCTTATTCAGTTAGCCAATGCATTGGTATCTAGTCGCCTCGATTATTGCAATTCCCTGCTTTTTGGCATCACAAATTCAAATATGCAGAAACTCCAGAGAGTACAAAATTCCTTAGTTAGAGTAATATCCAAAACTCCAAGATTTGAACATATAACTCCAGCTAGACAGTCCCTACATTGGCTTCCTATCAAATACCGAATTAATTATAAAATTTGTCTTTTGGTATTTAAAACCATATCATATAATGAACCCTATTACCTTAAGATGCGACTAATCCCTCGACCTACTATTCAATCAACTAGGTATTCGGCAGGACTTTCATTTGTTGTTCCTTATTCTCGCACTGTCATTGGCACTAGTTGTTTCTCAGTGTGTGGCCCTAAGCTTTGGAATTCATTACCAATATCACTTCGTAAAACTAAAAATTTATCATCTTTTAGATCTGGTCTTAAAACTTACCTGTTTGACTTGGCTTATCCCCCTTAGATTGCTCCCCCGCTGTTCTGACTGATCTTCTGGATTGACCTGGCTCTAATTCTATTTGGACTTGGTGCGCCATCGGCTGATGCCCTGGGCATTATGATAGTGGCGCCATAGAAGTTTATTGATTGATTGATTGATATAACACTGCGATGTTTCGATCTAATAATGTTCATAACAGAAAATGCTGATTCACACGTATATGTGGATCCAAACTTTGTCAGGACAGCAATTGCTAACTTCTTGGTTACAGGATATTGAGAATCTGTAGCAAAGTTGGCCAAAAAGTTAATTATACAAACTTCACTGCGTTTATGTTTCAAAACATCAGATGCTTGAGAATCAGCTGCTTCAGCCTGCAGTAATGCCTGCTTAACATATGCAAAAGCTGAACTTCCAATACCTTTCCAATCACCATCAGGCCTAACAATGAAAGGATTGGAGACTAATAAAAGCACAGGCTTGGTATGTTGTAAGTCCCATCCAAGTCTGGATGTTGTCAAGACAGGTTATCCTTGGCCTTCCTTGAGCGCTTCTTCCAGGAATTTTACCTCTTTCTCGAGACAATCACCTTGCTTCCTTACCATGTGCCCAAAATATGTCAGTTTTCTTCTTTTGACGTTAACCAATAGGATTTTCTGATATTTGGCTTTCTTCATTACCCATTCATTGGTCTTCTTCGCTATTCAAGGCATTCCAAGTATTGTTCTTAATCCTTTCATCTTGAAAGCCTCTGTGTAAATGTCGTCTTTTTTTGCTAATTTCCAGCTCTCGCAACCATATGTCACTATTGGCCATACCAAGACTTTCTGGTAATATCTGGTAACACCATCAAAAAATAAAAGAAACATATTGCAAAACAAGCTCCACAGAGATTAGCAACACTCAGACTATTTGTCGGCATCATCAGCATCATCCTCATCGTGGTCGTCACCACCAACACCACCAAACAAAAGTAAATTGATGCCAATACCTGTGGTTGAGTCGGCAACATGTTCTGTAACTTCAGAGCTGCATCACTTTCTATTCTTGTTAAGATTTCTTTGTATTTGGTCAAAAATTGAATCTGTCAAAAGCCATAAACTGCGAGATAATTCAAAGTGAAATATTAAAGAAAATCACAGGGAAAAGTAACGTGACCAACATACAGAGTATTCTATGAATTAATCGTTAAAAGCTATTATGGGCACAAATGCCATCTATGACCACCAACACCACCCCTGGATCCCCAAAATCAATGCTATCTATATGAATAATATCCAGAAGGAAGATGCACCTCAGCAATTAATAAGTTTAGGCACTATGATAAAATTCCTGGCATATATAATATATATATATTTATTTATATACCGGTATTTATATTTATAGTATATCATAGATTGAAATAGAGGTATACCATAAGCAATTCAGTTAGGTTTGTTTCATAGTCGATAAAGTCAGAACTTGGACTGCAGGCACAAGACTATCAAAGACTACAGGCATCCCACATGCATTGCCAGAGATAACTTCTCTGCATTCGCTGGTTTGACTTCATGACCAATGAAGCAGTCTCCAAACAGACTGTCCTTCTGCCAGTGACAGACATCATCATGCAATGCCGTCTGTCTCTTTTCAGTCAAGTGGCTCATCAGGGCAACAACATTCCAGCCCACCATGCTCTCACCTGCGTCATTGCTCACCGCACCGAGACATGCCCACCTCCGAGCTGGAGAAGACCTTCTGGCAGACCACGCCACGCATGGCCCCAGCAGATTGGCGATGGTCTGCCCTCTACAATCCTTCATGAATGGCACTAAGCCATCGATTGTGGACACAACTCGTGCAACACAAGATTGGCACAATGAACATCCGTTGAGTCGTCCGCACGAATTAACTAACGAAAGTCAGAACTAGTATGATAATTATCATGGATTTAATGTACCTTGCTGAAGAGATTCTGTTTGAGAATTGTGACGTCTCTCCTGAACTCCGGGATCAAGTCCATCAGGAGTTTTGTCATGTCATTTAAACACTTTATCATCAAGTCATCAAGGAAGTCGTATGGAAAGTTATCCGTCCATTCCCTAAAATATGGAATATCAAATACAGTATTACTGAACTGTGCACATCCTCATTCTGAATGGTAGCTAAAAAGCAAAAACCATAAAACATCAGTTAAGCCATTTACTCAGATGCAATGTAAGCAAGAAGTGATATGAAGCAGTTGTAGAATTTAACATTAACACAGGATTGCTAAGTAAACTATACTGGAGTAACAACAATCCAGCCAAGCAGATAAAACATCCTAAATCCATTTGAGAATGTCATTCATGACTGAGTATATCTTCCAAAATAGTAAAGAAGTCCATGGAAACAACCTAGTATTCTTTTGAAGAGACAATATGGTAACTGACCATCACTAGTAAAAAAAATATATTCCACTATCAATAGAGACAATATATAACACTACATCAGTGGTCCGTAAGCATTTCTCGCAAAGGGCAAATTTCCAGTAATTTCAAATTCCTAGTTGCACATGCCATTGCATAAAAATAAAATATTTAAGTGTAAAATAACTTATAATGAATCATTCAAATGTGCAATTCTAACTGGACGGTTACAGAAGAAATATACTGGTATATGGTAAATGATTCTTTTTGCTGTTTTATTATAATAATTATTGATGCAACCACGAGAGGGCACAAGGGACGGCTCCCATTCGGGCATAGACTAGCTGTGAGTTCTGTGTAAAATGAACGAGAAAATATTATCGGGCGCGTGGGTGCTAGGGTGATTGCCAATAAGTTGCCACATAGACTACAGAATAGCTCCAAATCTCAAGCTCTGAGCCTGACAAGTCTAAATTTTGGGGAATCTGAACCCCTAGTCAAATCAGACCAATTTTCCTGTGTAAATGATGCCCCCTCCTTCCTGACTGCAACTAATAATCTAAACCATGATATTCATCCTCTGCATCTTTGAAATCCCTCCAAATGTACCTGTATACAAAACTGTATACCTGGTGTACCTCTATACAAAACTGGTTTAAGGAGCCAAGAGTTAGCAATATAACAACTAAGACCCGGATACTGTGTTCATGAGAACACTAGTAGGTCTACACTGAAAAAAGACCTCCATTTCTCATTTCCTCCGTTTTCATCCATCTGTCTAGAATCCCCTAGATAGCCTTAATCACTGTAACTCACTTTCCTATCACCACCACCACTATCATTCACTTTAACTCTTTTACCAGAGTGCAGGTCATTAAGCCTCTCATCAATCCCCATCACTTGCATATGTGCAGTTGGGTAAATAAAGGCCTGTAAACAAAAATTCTTAAACACCTGTTGATTTTACTGAATGCACACGAGGTGTCAAATGTTTCCTATGGAAAAAATATTGTGGGCCAACAAAACTGCCTTTTCGGGCCAAATCTGGCCCACAGGCCAGAGTTTGCAGACCACAGTGCTACATCGTATTATCTGCTATGACTGCTATACTCACCCAAGAAGAGTTATCAAGTGCTTTCCAAACTTTTCTATGAGCTTCTAAAATAAAAAAAATTAATCAAGTTCAGACCACTGTATCTGCATGCTGTGTTGTGGCACTAAATGAGTCATCTCAGGTAAGAAAGAGTTGAAAAAAACTGAACAGAACATGTTATCCTACTCTGCCATTACAATGTCTTGAATCTCACTGATGATGTATGTGTTCAGTACAGAGTTGGAACATATAAGATTGCTTGACTTTACAAGCAGCAATTGTGCATAATCTCCTTGGAATCCCTGCTATACTGGAAATTACCCTTAAAATTACATTTCAATGAGCTCTATAAATTAAACCGCATTTAAAGAATTTCATGCCGTAAGGAGTCATATAGGCAAATATTTTGAATATGAAATATTACTGGTAACACAAAATATGAATACCGGTATATATTAGCTTCAACTGTCGGTCATATACTTGTATTTCTTGTGACATCATGAGGACTGCAGAGTCTTGATATTAAGCAGTCTCACAAATGTCTCTTAGGCACTGTCAACTTTATATAGGAAACTCCACCTTTATTCCATTTACCCCATTTTATAATTCAAATTTGGGTGAAAGTAATCATGAGACATGAAGCAGCTACATTCATTGCTGACTCAGTAGAGATAACTTTACAGCTAAAACAGGGGCGTAGCGACGGGGAGTATATCGGTATATATATCCCCCCTCCCAAACAAATCAGGCAACCTTAAAGTTTTTAACATGTTTTTAAAGATTTTCAACGTTTTTTAAAATTTATACGGTACCCCCCAATCACATTATACCTCCCTCCAAATCAAATTCCTGGCTATGCCTCTGAGCTAAAACCCAATCCAGACTGCAGATGAAAATAACAAGACTGGCACTGCTTCTGGGGCAGAGTGCAACATTAAAGAAAATATCATCTTAATTAAAGATGTTTCAAAACCTTGATACTAAACAGCACAAGTTATTATTGTTTCACCGCAGACAGTTTCCATCTCATTATTGCTTCTCATAATACAGCAAATCACAGTTGTCTAATAATACAGACAATGTTACCTATATCTTCAAAAGTCAAACACTTCCAAGTCACTTATAACACCCTACTCAAATACTGCAGGCCTGCAAACATTTTAAATGAGGAGTCAAGTCATGCATATCGGTAGAAGTGTCATTGTTCTTCCAAGCAGCATGGTCATAATGCAATGCATACATTCAGGATAAGTATGGATATTCTCCAGTCACTAATGCACAAGAGGACTTTCAATACATTTAACTGTCTGCAGTTCAACCCCAGAATGGGCAGGCTCAATGAACTGCACTTTACTTCACAATAAATGCCCAACACAGTTGTAAATTTGTTATTGTAAAACCTACATTCAGATGATCAGAACAAGTTATTTCATTTGTGTTTGTACATGTACTTTCAAGCATAGGTACTTTTAATTTCTATTATTTCAGATGCCTTATTTACAGTTAAATTTAACTACAAATATAAAATATCCTCAAATTGATAAAACTAAAATGAAATTTCCTAGAATATGTTACACATACAATTGAATCTGTTTCTGAATATTACAATAGGAAATCTACTAAATGGCTAAAAATCCATCTGGAACACAGAAATGTACATGCCATCAGAACCTGAAGAAATAATCAAGCAAATCAACTTAAAAAATTCTGTATAAAAACATGAATAACAGCTACCAGTAATAAGCACCAATAGTGCTTCCCAAAGGCATCCATAAGCGCAAATCCATACACACACTACTGTAGAATTATAAAATCAGCGCTTAGACCGGTGAGAGCACTAAAAACAGATGAAGTGAGCTGCACATTTTCCTCAAATAATAGCTATAGTTATTTTACGACTTTAGACTAACAAGTATAAGCTGGAAGATTGTTTGAAGATTTAGAATAACAAGTATACCGGTAATCTGCTTTTAATTCCTATTTATGCAGCAAAAGGTAGTGTTTGTTGCAAGAGGTAAAATATTTTATAAAGCAATTTTGCGCTATCCTTACTCCACAGCCTTCTCTCACTTTACCCCCTTCTTTTTCTCTTCTACTCCGCACTTAGCCTGAGCCAGATACTAATGGACTATTTAGTCTATTATTATTATTATCTGGCTGAGACCATGCAGATCATCCTAACAAAGACATGTAAGCTTGAGACTCAAAACATGAGGCAAAACTGAAAGATTTCTGTAAACATATTACACACTACACTCTACTAATAGCCTAAAGCAACAAAATGCATCCATGTATGCTGAAACTTTATAGAAAACAAAGAGGAAATGAAGAAAGTGGATTGAACAACTTCTGAGTCATTTAAATTAAAGTTGCATTTGGCAAAATGTTAAAATGGGTGAGCCTGGCAAATATTTTGTGGGTGCATGTAAATTTGTATTGCTTCATGAAACTGAATTGCAATGCAGACTAAGGAAACCAACCAAATCTGTCATTAACAGAACAAAGAATGAGGTGTTGTCCTACAGGATGAAATTGGCAAATAAATAAGGTACCGGTAACTAATTAGTAGTAATTAGTAACAAACACAAGTCAATTACCGGTATACAAAACATATGGAGTCATCATAAGTCGGCTTCTAATAAGGAACACAAGAGAACAAATGGTCTCAATTTCAACCATAGTCTACAAAAGCATCTAGGCACCAGTTTCAAGTGACAAAGACACAAGTGTGAAAGCACACACACACACACACACACACACACCTGTATAAACCTGTACAGTGTACAATAAGCCATATACATAATTACAGTTCTATTATGACTGCACAGTGCACACCCACGAATTAAACAGTACAGTAATTCATGACAATAAAGCCATGGTCGGCTACTATAGCTTCATTAGAAAGCTTCCAGGTTTAATCAAAGAGTTCAACTTGGTTTCCTTAGCCTACATTGCAATTCAGTTTCGTGAAGCAATACAAATTTACATGCATCCACAAAATATTTGCCAGACTCGCCCATTTTAACAAATTTTGGAACAGTCCACAATATAAAGCTGTGTGGGAGTTGTGGGACAATAAGAAAGATACACCAACACATCAGAACATATGCTCATATGGTCAATCACATCTGCCAAGCAATCTAATTTCACTCTCAGCATCAAAAGATCATTAGACACCCTGTTCCTCCTCTCCATGAGATTTCTAACAACCATATCCAATTCAAAAGAATTCAAAACAAGATGTCTTGAATTCCACACAACAATGGTTTTTCGGCAGAGTTCAATAATACTAGTAAACATAGATGTTGCAAACGTTTTTACGTTTTTTTCTCGCCAACAAAAAATGCGATTTTTACGTTTTTTACGTCTTTCATTTTATTGCATTTTTCAACGGCTTTCTGCAATATGGTATTTCCATTATTTCTAGATCATAGGTCAGACAAGCGCTGAATCAAAATTTTCAAATATTAATCAAGGCGTTATGCAATTTCAATTACGTGAAGTTTAGCGCCAAAACGCGGCAATATTGAAAAGTCAAAAAACGATCCACATTGAGTTGAATTCTCTTGTTTTTGCTGTAAATTATACGAAATTTATATGAAAAGGTGCGGTGTATTTTAAAATATTATTGGCAATTGCTTAGAATTCATTAGAATATGAGTTTAACCAGCTTTGAAGGTGATACGTTTACATTAAACCTAAGATGATCGCTTCGTGTCTTGACTGTCTACGGTTTTTAGAGGAGCTTATTAATTTGGCGCCAGGACAATGTTATTATTATTTATTCAAAAAAGCTATTAACAAATTGTCACAATAAATAAATAGACCTAGATATAGCGTTTTCTGCATTAGGCCTACTAATGATTGTTTCTCGTTGTTTTGCTTTTCTTAGATCATAAACTAATTACGCCACCACAGTAAAAAATTTAACATGTTAATTTTTGTGTTGGCTAAAAAGTAAATGAATGTTTTCTCAATGTTTTTTTTACATTTTTTATATTTTCAGGAAAAAAACACGTTTTTTACATTTTTATTTCAGATTTTATGTTTGCAACATCTATGCCGGGGACAAAAGCGACATAGTAAAAAAACTGAAATCCATCCAATGACAATAAATAAGCACTAAAACTGCTCAAAATGATAACAAAAGTCAAGCAGATAATGTTACATTGTATTGTTCCATAGTAAGAAAAAATTAATTTCAGAATGAAAATGCCTCTAGAACCGAACATGAGCAGTCAATTAATGATTTGACTTATATAGCAATAAATCAAATCCTACAATTTAATGACCAAGTTTCATATTCAAGCAAAGACGTCTGAATTCATTTTGCTTTGATCACAAACTGCTTGAGTAAGGTCAAATCTAGTCCCAAACGTTCTTGACTGAAGATTTCACTGCTTCATGACCACTCTCCATTTCATTCGGTCAGCATATTTATATTATCTATCCTGACTATCCAAAGCATACTCCACCAACTTCTTCCCTTGTTTCGTGTGTAATTTCTTTTCAACACAATCTCATGTCTTCCCCATGACAAGTCCTAAATATGAAAATAAGTCAACATTCACAATCCTATTATAAACTCAAAAGCTGCTCTTCTCTAACAACTTTCTCCAGCATCATTTCATGTCTATTTCTTCTTTACCCTGCAATTCTATGTATGCACTTCAACATTTCCATCTCAAAAGCTTTAACAAATCTGTCTTCTTCCTTCTTTAGTGTCAGCATTTCAAAACTCGTGTAAATGATTTCCACATATTTGTTTTGATGTCCTAGTCAGGGTTCTTCCATACTTGCTTCAAAGAGTTCAGGAATAATTTCTTCGTCAGCCTGGCTTTCAGTTCAACACGGCATTCTGTATTACCTGCAATTACTAAATGCGGTTAAGTAAAACCAGTTGCTTGCTCAGTTCTGTCATTTAAAATGACAATCTGCAAAAAAATTTATCCGAACTCATTACCCTCCATTTTTGTTTACTAATTGCTTCAGAAGTTATCAGCATTAGAGAAGTTGACTACATTAAATAAGGAAATAAATAGAAAAGCAAGTGAAAATTAATTAACTCACCCCATTGACTTTTTCAGACAGCAAACCCTGCTGTGTTACACAAGTCTGAAAGAAAAATATTCAAAGCATATGACTGAGAATAGAGCTAATATAATTAGGACTAAAACAAGATAAAACACTTTGAATTACTGATATAAATATCCACCAAAACATTCAGCATAACTGGGAACAGGGCAACCAGATAAATCAATTAACAGAAGTTCGCACTTGAATGTAGTGAGAAGGAATAAGAAAGAAAGACACAGATACATATTACCTAGTCTATGGTCAGCACTCTCTTTCTCCTCCTGAATTCCTCTCCTTACCATTTAGTATCTTACAGACACTGCGTTTTAAGAACTGATCTTGGCACAGGGCTGTACAGTGTGCAAACACCCAAATAAAATCATTTTAAGTTCTTCAGAAAGGCTCTGCAGTCTCCATAGTAGAGATTTAGATTAAAAAAAACTAGGCTCAAACTAGAATCAGTTTTCAACATCAGGTAGAAATCACTCTCTTGAGAGGTAAACAAACCCTCATTTGCAGAAAAAGAAGACAAGAACAGCATCCTGCTGCTTATCCTGCTTCAAGATCTTATACTTTCTTCAAGATCTTCGCAAAAACTGCTCACACTGAGTGCAGGTTCCTATGGCAGCTTTGAAATTCGACTCACACACACACACACACACACTGCTCTTTTAAATTATATACATAGGTTAAAAAATCATGGACGACAAAATGCTCACACTGCCATCTATTTATCTAGTGCATTTTTATATAGTGCACATTTTATTTGCAGTGTCAGATGCATTTCATGAAATTCTAAGCACACACACACAAACTCACACACACACACACACTAGATACTAATATATAAATTATATACATAGTATTCCTAATTATTTGTACTATAATATACATCAAGAATTTCACAATTACAGTAACATATAAAATTTTGTCTCATTTTTCCGCTATTTTGTCGTGCGCTACATCTGAATGATTTTGTCTTTTTTCGCAAGTCGCGGTTTTTTCGCTATTTTGTCGTTGACTTAGTTATTTCAATAGTGGTAACTGTATTTATTTTTCACAATTACAGTAACATATAAACCACATCTGAATGACTGCAAGGCAAAATTGACTTAGTTATTTCAATAGTCTTTTATTAGTAAACTATTAAAACTAAAAATATAATCATAGGTGTTGCAAACGTATAAAAAGAAATAAAAAAACATAAAAACCGTGTTTGTTTCTGAAAATATAAAAAATGTAAAAAACGTTGAGAAAACCATTCATTTATCATTTAGGCAACACAAAAATTATCTTGATAAATTTTTACAGTGTTGGCATAATTAGTTTATAAATGAAGAAAAGTAAGACAAAGAGAAACATTCGTTAGTAATGCAGAAAATGCTAAATTTAGGTCTATATAAGGTAGAGGCAGACCTAGGCCTACAAGATTTAAAGACATAAAAAGTAAAAAGTTTAAGAATCCATTAAGGCGAGAACTCCCGATAAAAATGGAAATTGTGAAAAAATTTCCATAGAGTTTTTCATGCTCTTAACCACCATCTGACTGGTCTGACCAATCTATGGTTTCCTCCATATAGTTTACATTGTCTTGCTTTTCCTTTAGGTGAAGATTAGCATGTACAAACACTACGTCTCGCACTCTCTTGCTCTGCATGTGGTTTCGCTTCTTCATGCGGATGAAGTAAAAAGTTGACCAATTTCTCTCGCAGGCTGAGGCAGACATTATCTGTGCTAGTACTCTAAATGCAACTTGTTGCAGCTCCGGAACATGAGCTCTGAATGACATCCACCATTAATATGCTGGCATTTCTTCACCAGCCGCAATCGTCATCGGTCGTGCAAATAAACCCTGGCCAGCAAGATAAACAGCATGCTGTTGCACAGCTTTCTCCTGCGATTGAACGTTACCATGTTTATGTCCTTTCTATTATCACATGAAATCCTGAGATGACTTCTTCGTTTTGATGTTGCAAATAAATAGAATATTCAGGATTGAGTACAAAAACCAGCTGCCTGCAGATCCATATGCAGCATCTTCCACCTGGTCATAACGAAATGACGAATCTGTTTGTTTCTTATTGCAAAAGCCGTTAAAACACACAATAAAATAAAAAATGCAACAAAATAAAAAAACATAAAAACCGGGAATTTTTGTTGGAGAAAATTTTTTAAATGTTTGCAACATCTATGCTAATAATTAATAAAAGGCAGAGATGCAAGTCAATTTGTAAAATTCATCTGTCTCTGTACAGATAAAAAGCACAGTTATACAATGCATCAACGTGGGCGTCTCATCTCAATTATCGTTCTCAACTCACAAATATTCTAACAACTTCTTGATCTGCTTTCAAAATGTTTACAACAATTAGAACCATATCTATATTTTACTATTTTATGGCTCTGCATTGGTTCTCTTACCCAGCACCATCTCAATTCTCCATCTTGTGGACAACCACACTCTGTTTGAATGGGGGAGCTCTCTGCCTTACCTCACTGAGCTACTCCATACCATCCACTCAGCTCTCTATCACTGTCGAACCTGTCTAAACCCACCACTCAAACCCTACTCCAGATTCCACCAACATGCACTTCAATATTTCAGCAACTAGGCTTTGAATCAGTCCAACACTGTGATGTGCTCCATGTGAGCATAAGCATGCCTGCAACTAACAACTCCACGACACTCATTCTGAAATGCTTGAAAACCTACTTATTTCCTCTTCAAAGCATTCACAGTGGAAGTGTTTATGAATGCTCTTCGAAAAGAGGCACTATGCAAATGTTTTGCTACATCACATTAAGTATTTTCTAAAATAAATCCACTAAAATAATGCAAGAAACGAACATTAACATTAACCATTTACCTACAGCACAATTCTGGTCACTGAACACATAAGCAATGTAAAGTTAATGCTAAAATTAATTAGCGCTATCACTGCTAAACCATTCAGGCATAATTACTTGTTCATGTTCAGCTGTTGAAGCCCTGCATAATATTCTTAAAGTTCACACACACATATTGAAATTTTACAACTGTTGAAAGATTGACTGCTCTGATTTTTATTAATTCAATTAATTCCAACACCATGCAAGACCATTTGTTAAGCTTTAAAAGCTTAAATGTTTCAGGACAGGAACATTATTTTAAAAATGCAAATTACCTGGCAGACCCGATTCATAAGCGGAAGAGGGTCCAAAAACATGCGAGAACCAAGAAGAAAGGCAAATATGTACGAATGCTAGCCAAAAATAAACATAACAATTATCATAGCAAAAACTGAAAGTAGCGGATAGCAAATATGGTGGCAAGTGCATAATTAATGTACACACGGCAGCCTTTATTTTACTCTATAACATTAGCAGTAAACGTATTAAAACAATAAAAAACAGATCAAAACCAGCATAAACCCAAGTTTTCACACAGAAAACCTGGCAACACACTTCAATCAAATCATAATGTTCAGACCACCTGCAAATCAGCAGACACCTTTTGAAAGTTCTCATGTTTCCACCATTCAATCTGCATTTGGAACACTTTTAAACCTCATTAATTGCACATTCTGGTGTTAAATAGAGCAGAATTGATATTCATAGGAGTTGAACCTATAGGTAGTTGCAGTAATCACTGAGAGGGGATCAAAAATGCCTCACATGACATTAACAAGCATAACATCATGTGGCCTTCCTGTGACAAGGTTATATACCCTATTTATTGTTAATTGCACCCCCTTACGGATCAAATAGGCATTCTTTTCACAGGTAGTTTTCATTCCAAACTTTAATACTCAATAAATACTGCTATCTTATAGTAAATCACAGCAATGATTTCTCACTCAGTCTCTCTTTGCTTGAGCAAATTGAATGGCATCAGTAACAAAATTATTGGCAAAATTAAACCAATTATGGTATTGTTTGGATCATTCCCAAATTTAGCATTTAAATCCCATGGTCACATATAATCGGTAAATTAGTCATCAAAATCTAAACTGTGTAGCTTACCTCTGGATAATACTGCCCAGTAGGGACAAGATGAAGTATAAGTGAATCTATTGGACCAGATATCAGGACTCCATCGTTAGAATAGACCAGGCTCTACAGCACAGCAACATAACTGCGTAAGAAAGACACATATCTGTAACAATACCATATACATTACATATTACGATTCTGGGGAATATTATTCCATCAGCAGTCTCTCAATCCTGCCATAGGAAAACAATGAGAAAAGCTTCTTACTCTCTGAAATTTACTACATCTCCAACACATCAAAACTAGAAACTCAGCAGGCAATAAAACAGAAGAATGAAGAAAAATGAAGACCCTCATAAAAGTACTCACGGTTTTATCCTCCTCATCCTCAGGAAGATCAAGAATTCCGTTGGCATGGTAACCATTGAACAATGGTCCTGATGCCATACTACATTACTGAAGATCAGAAGGAGATTCTAACAGACACCACTTCAATCAAGGCTTCTAAACAGAAAGCAGACAGATTAAATTACTTTTTAAAATTTCATAATCGAAAATCAGAGTAAAACCTGTAATTAAACACCCCCATGTATTAAAGCTACCTGGACAAGGCCAGTCACTGCTCTCTTCTAGCTCCTGTCAAACCTACCATTTACATCAAAACTCTTGGAATGACTGTTCAATGGGCTGGTTATTATATATATCCGGCAGCTAATTGTCTGCTTCCTGTTAATCAATCAGCATGCTGTCAGACATAGGGTCCTGAGTTCAAATCATGAAGAGTCAGAATCTTTTCAGTTGTGTGGTGCTCCAGCATTACCCTGTCCACTGAACTGTGAAAGAGGACATCTGGTGCTTACTCAGTTGATGAAAAGATGGTGCACACCCACACTCAGCAGGGACGTCATTTGGGGGGCAGTTGCCCCCCCTTTTAGGAAAAAAGTTTCTTCACCAATGTTTGTAATATTTACTTGTTTTGCCCCCCTGATTTATAGGGAACAAATTGTCCCACCATCACCACTGTGTTAAGTTGTCTTTAATGAAAATGAAAAGCAAAAAAGGTCGTCAGCTCGTCAGCCCCTGAAGGAGAGGCTTGATGTCGTCAAAATGGATGAAAAGCTAAAAAAAGGTCGTCAACTTCTTCGCAAACTTGCCACATATAAATTGTCTTGCCCCCCTGAAAAACTGTGAAATGACGTCTCTGCCACTCAGTCACAAATCCACAAAAGAAGCTGAGGACCAATGGCTTCAGTTCTCATATAGGCTGTAAGCCCATGAAGTGACCTTATAACCTCAAAGAATTCTGTAAAATTAGCACTGTTACAAATATTCAGTGACTTTTGGGTTTGACAGCCAACTAGCAAATCGGGACTTCTCCTTCTTCAACACATTGACTGAAGCTCACTGCAACCGTTTCAAATAGCATATGATTTAAAAGGCCAAATCCTCTCAAAAAGACATCTGGACTACATGTCAGTGTGGGCAGCACCAACCACTCGGTCCACTCCTAGGCTTATTAATTGATTATGAAGGATTTTGTTCTGCTACTAATCCCGCTGTAGGCAGCATATGTTGCCGAGTCACTGAAAACCATTGACTTCAACATCACTCATAATGGGCAACTTTAGATCGAATTCTGTTCCTATGTCAAAGGCTTAGTCATCAAGATAAAGGTCACCAAGTGCTACCAAGTGAGCTATCAAAGCATAGAAGAAAGGTCTTAAAGAAACATTATAAACCATAGGCGGATTAACTCATTTAGTGGTAATGTCCAATTGACTCTTTGACCATTAAAATGCTGATTTTGCCAGTGAAAATGGCTGGGAAACTACAGGGCAGCAAAGTAATTTGTCTTTGCTGTGATAGATTGGCAAGAATTTGACTTGATATTATGTGGAGGAATTTGACCTCTGGCTGTCAGTCTTCATTTGCATAACACAACTTGGAAACTGGCCTAGGGGAGGAATACCAGTAAATGTGTTATGACCTTGAAGAGCTTCAGGTTGTATTGTCAACCATATTGTGACATTAGAGAATTACTGTCTCTATTTTTATTTCCTTATTTTGTGCTATAATATCTGTGATAATAATGGCTTGTATACACTACATTATCATCAAAGTGATGAAAAGGACCAACAAGTTCATGCTGAGTACATAATTTAAAAAATTAAGAATGGTCTCAATTGCAACACCAGCTATTGTTTCAATAACTGTAGCAAAACAACATTTGAAATGAAATTAGAAAAATTGTCATCAATCAATGCTTCCTAATACTAAACAAATAACAGATGTTCAGACCAAAGTTGGCTCTTAAGAACATCACCTCACCCTTTTCCTATTTCATTTCCCTTAATTTTTGCTAGCTGGATTCCCAGTTCACCACTTAGTTCTGTTTCTGTGTCTGTCAGCCTCCCTCTGGTGCAACATCCGGCTCTGTTAATGTTCACTTCAAACCAAAATCTAATTAACAAATGGAAACGGAATATTAGCTTCCGGTTAATCAAATCCATTCAACCATATCCTACTGTTCAATGCTTCTTCCTCATTCCTTCACTTCTGACCTTGGAGACGGTCTTCCAAACCGTCTCCTTAGCAACGGACCAGTCCCTGAGTCAAAGGCCATTTACTTCCTGCTCTCCCTTTTTTGTCTGTCTGTCCGTCCGTCCGTCTCTGCCTCTCTCTCTCTCTCTCTCTCTCTCTCTCTCTCTCTCTCTCTCTCTCTCTCTCTGCCTCTCTCTCTCTCTCTCTCTCTCTGCCTCTCTCTCTGCCTCTCTCTGCCTCTCTCTCTCTCTCTCTCTCTCTCTCTCTCTCTCTCTCTCTCTCTCTCTCTCTCTCTCTCTCTCTCTCACACACACACACACACACACACACAGAGGAAGGTCATAGATGGTTACTGCTAATTAGGAAACCAATGAATCAAATACTTAGGGTCAGTTGTCAACCAAATACCCTATGGAATCACACTGAACCCTTGTATGAAGTATTTGATTACACACATTTTACAACATCTACAGCAAAAGTCACTATAAATACTAGAGTAAAGCAAAACAAAATAGGACAGTGAGACAGACAGACAGACAGATAGACAGACAGAAAGAAAGAAACACACAGACAGACAGGCTAAGCCAATGTCTGAACATAAGACATCAGATACTGTAGAACTTGATCAATTCTATATCTTGTATCTGGTCCCAAATACAACTGGAACCATTGAACTGACACCTGGTGATTTCTTATTACCTACTACGGTAGGCTTCTAAAGGCTCAAGCCACCTCCTCCCACTTATTGAGAGGCTACCATAGAGAAGGAGAAGGTATGGGGGCTGGACCTCCACTTTTTCATCCAAGTTTACACAGATGCTTAATACTAGTGGAGAAATGATTGGAGACAGGAATATGATGACTACACTAACAACCGTAAACCTAATGATGTTAAGCCACTTTTCAACTACAACTTCTGCTCTTTTTTGCACAAGCACCAAAATACCAAAACATGTTCCTATTTCCAATAATTTCAGTATTAATAATAATAAGATCCAATGAAGATTAATTAAGAAGGGCTTACAGACCAAGTAAATCAAACAAGCAGAAGATTTGGACTCCAGATTAATCCAGCAAAAACTAAAGTCATGGCAATCAACAAAAAGAGAGAGAAAATGATACACATATCATCAGAAGGAAATAACATAGAAGAAGTAAAGAATTTTACATATGTAGGAGGAGAAATTACAATCGATGGAAGACACGAACAAGATATTAAAAAGAGAGCAGCAAAGGGACTACAGACAATGGGAAGACTTAGGCGTATTTGGAATGCAAAAGAAATAAAGATCAGCACAAAAATTCAAATATACAACACTATCATTGTTCCACAAATGCTTTATGAATCAGAAACATGGATTTTAAAAAGAGCAGATGAAAACAGACTGTTGGTGGCAGAAATGAGTTGTTTGAGAAAGATATTGGGAGTAAGTAGATTACAAAGAATAAGAAATGAAGACATCAGGAAAAGACTGGGGATGAAAGAGACAATAATAGATAAAATCAGAACAAAAAGACTTAGATGGTATGGACACATAAATAGAATGAAAAGCAAAAGACTCCCATATAAAGCACTCTACACATACAAAGAAGGCAAAAGAGGAAGAGGAAGACCCAGGAAAAAGTGGATAGATAACATCAAAGAAGAATTCGAAAGATATCAAATGACAATAATAGATGAAATGAGATTAACAACAGAAAAAGATAAATAGAAAAGTTTTGTGTCTAGCTATTGCCGCTAATGAGCTGGCAGAAAGCAACTATGATGATAATGATGATGATGAATGAAGATTAATTATAATTACCAATGCAATCAATGATAAACTAAAAGGTGGTAGGACAATGACATAAGACATGTATCAAGTTTCACCAAGTTGTTCATAATCAGCTGATTATTATTTATTACTAGGTAAAGTAAAGTTAGTCCTGTACTCAAGGGAGGGTTGGGTCTGGCGCTGATCTCTTTGTAATAGACTAGCAGTGACGTAGGTGTCTTATGCCATTAATCTACAGTAATTTGGCATTGCTCTCTCTAGACCTGCGTTTTACCTTCACAGGTTAACATGCACTAACAATTTATTGACGCATAAGGATGGATGGTCTGGTTGGTCTCCAGCACCACAACTCAATCTTAGCATGGACATCCATCCAAGTACTAGCTGTGCTCAACAGTGCTTACCTTTGGTGTTCACGGACAGGAAGGAACCAGTTGCACTACATCAATTAGGCCGCCTATTATTTTTTTATTACTACATGTAAATATAAGGTAAATTTGATCTATCTACTATATAGAAATAATCACTCTGAAAATTTAGTACCGGTAACAGAATCTATCATTCAGATTTAGAATTTTCCCAAAACAATGCCAATGAAAATTTTTACACACTACCTGTAATCACAATTAGTTGAAAACAAAGCAGAACATAAAGTAACAACAAGTCAATTAAGTCGCTTAAAATTCATGCAACAATCATGGTTATTGCCAAGAAAAACACAAATTTGTGTATGCACGACATAAACAATACTGTGCATATTTTTCTCAGCTTTGGACATAAAATATACTTCCAGGGGTAATACCTTTCAAGCTGATTGATCACAAGTAACAATTACAACAAGCATCTTATTAGCCTTTAGATGAAACAAAAATTCAAAAGCAAATGTATGACCCAAGGACCAACGCATCCTTCCTCAATGAATGGCCAAATTTTACAATGCCAAAGGTGCACTGTACATTCATAGCTAATCTTTGGTGTCTGAGATGACAATTGTCAATTGTCAACTCATCTGCAGACTAAAGACAAAACCTGGTTTAATGGTACTAAACAGGTGCATATGCAAGCATGCATGCGTGTGTGTGTGTGTGTGTGTGCCTGCAGATATGCACTTCTTATGCCAACTATGTACTGTTTATGGATAGGATAAAAGAGATAATGTTTAAACTTTAAATAAACATTTTAAAATTCTTAACTGGACAGGTAATCACCCAAAGATCCATCTATGAACAGTCGAGCCAGTCATTGCTCCACCATAGACAAGAAGCAGCAGGTAGCTGAGAATCCAATGGCAAATTGGGTCTGTAGAAAGCAATGGTAACCAGCTGCAGATCAAAACCAGCCCAAAATGCTCAGATCTGAGAATGAAATAAACTGCCTCAACATAACTTTCAAGGTAGCAGGGCAAGCTCAAAATAATAGTCCCTAAATGTGCATCTTTTGTCAAGTTAAACAACAATTCTCCAATTTTAACCAATAGCCAACTAAGCCAAGTACAGTGGAATTGAAATTCCTAATGTATAGAACAGGATGACAAGCAGTGATTTGTATGAGGCCAGACTGCTGTCATTGTCAAAACTTGTTATCACTATACAAGCATATTAGTCTGGCACAAAGAGCATGAGTCATTCAGTCACAGAAACAGGACATCAAAACCGTTTCTACTCTTGAAGGATCTACCTTAAGACCTATATATAGTTGATGATGTCCGTTTTGAATACAAATTAGAACCAACCTAAGCTACCGGTACTATTGGTATTTCATATGGAAGGTATGGTAAGTGCTCATTGTCTTGTACATAAATAAAACTACCTGTAGGCCTAATCGGATATACATTAAAAGAGTAAATTTCAAAAAACTTTGCACACCACAACTAAGAAAATGCTACCATTATCCATTTAGCATCAAATTAACTTACATTAATGAAATGATTACAAATGATTACATTAACAAAAGAATTAAAAAGTGCATCATCATCAGTGCTAACCAACTAACAAACATCATCAACACCACTGATTAACATAGGAAAGATATAGGAGCTATAAATTCAAAAGGCCACATTAAAAATGCTTCTCTTACATGTTCTCCTTTAAACTTAGCACAAAATCAGTCATCATTAACCTAAATTTTGCTAATTGATGGATATTCCTTACATTTTAAAAGCACAAGTACTTTAGGTTTCCAGAAATTGTGCACTGAACCAGTAACATGTTTTCCTCATAATGAAATCTGTAGATATTAGACACACAGATCATAAATAAACAGGAAAACAGACCGGACCTGGTCTTTTAATCAGTTAATTAATATATATTTTATACTATTTCATAATATAACAATATGTAAAATACAGGAAAATTCAGTCAAAGCAACATTCAAGCAACTACCGGTATTTAAACTGTGTGCCATTAAAAGTTCAAATCAAAAGGGGAGGACTGCATCACAACATTTGAAAACTACTGGATCTGGAATGCAATGATATCAAATGGTGCAACATTAAGCAGGCATGACCATAAAACATAACAGTTCTAACTGAACCATTCTGCAAACAGTAGACTTAGATATAAACTGGATCAGACGTTGATCACCAGCACTGAAAGCCACCTGTTAATCATGAATAACGACAGTTGAACTCAACAAGGCCCTAATCTTTCAGAGTCAATACAAAACCTTTTTTTCTCCTATACATTTTAATGGAACTAGTCTAATGCCTAGAAATTCTTGAATGACACTATGACTGAGGAGGCAGACGGGTGCCATGTGATAAGAACAATGCCATTATCTTACACATTCCTAAACCAGTGAAGAAACTGATCCAGATAGCAGCCACACTCTCCTAACTTTGCTTTGGCTGAGAAAACAAAAAGCTTTGCTACTGTCTTGGCTGCTATCAATGTCAACTGTGCTAATTCATCACAAATCAGCCTTCTTGTCGACTTTGCATCAAGAACAAATCTTAGCTCAAACCCCCACTTCAAATGTAAAATAAGTCTTGAATTTCTTCACTTCCAAATTTCTTCACTTTCACCCTCAAATTCAGTCACAACTATGGCTGTGCATGCTTCTCTTTGGTCACTGTCAGCAACATCTGGTAGCATCTTAATTAATATCCCTGTGCAAAAGAAGCTATTATGATGCTTGAATAGCAACTTTAGGTACTACATTTTCTTTCCTGATGTCATATCTTATGCAGGTAGGTAAGCTGGACAGTAGTCCAGTAGAAACAGCACCTTAGTTTCCAATATCTGTTTGTAGAGGTGTTTGACCATCTACAGGGCAAAATTCTTGTGAACCATCTGCAGCAGATGTTTGACATCATCAATAGTTTATCTCTATAACCATATCTTTAAACTGTCCAGGATATTCAGCAGCAACATCTAGGTAAGCTGTCTGGCTTTTGCCACAAATGCTAACTCTCAAAATAGCATGTTGGTTCTTAAATTTATCAACGTATCTTTTGCTTGGAGCAAACTCAGCCTCCTATCATACGGCCACATTTTGCAGTATTGATCCACTCAAGTAGTCTATCCTACCCCTGCACAAACCAGGTGTGCAATGCCTCTACTGTTGACTGCTGCACGTTGCATTAATCTTTTGCAATTTCATGTTAAGCCAACATCTGCATCAACATTAGTTGCATAGGGACTCATCATGTCATTTAAGCCAGTCATACAATGTGGACTCATTATTACTGATAGATTTGGCTCCATTAACTCTCAATTTACCATTTCTTACATGTTCTGCTGCTCCTGGTTATGCTTCTCTGCTCTATGACTGACCAATTGCTGACATTTTCAAGCTACTTGATCAACAAGTCACAACTGAAGAAATGTTTGTGCATATGCGTAAACTTCTGTCAGACATCTAGGCTCGAGCCGCACCCCTGATTTTTTGAAAGGGTATCATAGGGAAGGGAAGATATACAGGGTGTAAAAGTGAAAAGGGCACCCCTTTATGATATTTAATATCTTTTGTGTATAGCGATTTCAAGAAATTTATGCCATATACTGAGAATGTTTCGGAAATTGCAAATTTCATGCTGATATCTTTAGTTTTTGCTGAAACATGGCCAAAAAACTAAAGAGACCCAAATTTTAAAATTGACAAACAGAAGATAACGTCATAGTAATTTGTATCGTTTTTAAGTCTAAAATAGCGTCGTTGTCATTGCGCCAGACCAGGTCAAGGGTTACTTACGGCCAACAGATAAACACAGCAGCATTATGATTGGCTGCAGGACTGTCATGATATGCTTGGAGAAGATTTCATATGCCAGCAAGACGGAACACCTGCCCACTCTGCTCTCAGGACCCAGAATTTTCTGTAGCAACATTGTCCAGATTTCATCAAGAAAGATGACTGGCCACCCAACTCCCCAGATATCAATCCACTTGACTTCCACGTCTGGGGAATCATGCTCCACAGATATCAAAAGTATCAGCCAAAGCCACAGAACATCACGGAGTTGAAGACTGTGCTGAAGAATATCTGGGAGAGTTTGCCTGAGAACCAGATCAAGAAGTCGATACTGTCAGTGAAGAAGCGCTTGTTGGTATGTGTGAAGGCTAAGGGTGCATGGACATTTTGAGCACCTGCTCCCGCTCCCGCAACAAATCATCTGAAACCCCCTTTACGTTCAGGGCCAAAAAAACTTTTAAAAATATTTTTATCACTTTATTATGACGTTATATTCCAATGTCAATTTTAAAATTTGGGTCTCTAGTTTTTTGGCCATATTTCAGCAAACACTAAAGATATCAGCATGAAATTTGGCAATTACATCCGAAACATTCTCAGGTATATGGCCTATAAATTTCATTGAAATCGCTTTACACGCAGCCGAGATATTAAATATCATAAAGGGTGCCCTTTTCACTTTTACACCCTGTAGACTCCCACTTGTTGTCCAAGCTTATGCCAGTGCTTCTGTGAAATCAGATTATTCAAAGGATGGAAAAGCAGAAATTCAACCATATATGACTGATAATGTGAGCAATGAACTCACATGACTTTTGTACAATATTTTGAAATTGTGGCACATGGATGACCACATCAAAACTTCTGCCATATTGGGAGACACAGTTCTATTGCATCATAATGATTTTAGGGTTCTATCAATGTCACTTGCATGCATGTTTTTACCATGTTTAAACAATACTAATATTGTACAAAGTACCGTAATTTCCAGAGTATAATGTGTGATTTTTTTCCTGCTGCAGACCAGTACACACTATGCAACAGTGCATATTACCTAATAAAAATTTGACCAAAGACTATTACCTGTTAAAAAATTCAGTGTGATAAACTATTCTAAAAAAACAAATCGATTTCTCAATGTTCTCTTCCACTTTATTTAGCTATGTCAATCGTTTCTAGTTACTTCAGGCATTTCTGTTGATTATGTTGCGCAATTTACTAGTATTCAGCACTATTGAATCACCTTCAGATTAACGGTAAATTACCATTTTAAAGTTTCATGCCATCTGTGAGTCATCATGAAATTAGCCATGACAGCATAAATTTTATCTGAACTACTGGGCAAATGAATTACCAAAACTTTCACATAGAGATTTGATCAAATTTACTGTAACCTTTTTAAACCTTTAGTGGCTGCCAAAGTCAGTGGTATTATTATTAATCCACTAACAAAGAACAATTTAAACTCAGTTTAAGCTACTTATCGGAACTTCTCTTATGTCCCAGAGGTGTCTTCAGACTAAAGGTAGGCTCCTTCCTGTTCCTAACTGTAGGTAGGTGGCTTATAAACAAGTGCATTGTACAGTGGTGCACACTATCCAAGGATTAACAAAAAAATTGAAGCTAAAAACTATTGATGTGCATTATCCGAAAATTACAGCATATGCTGGCAATATCAACTCGAGGAATTCTCTTCTCACAAATTTTCATAATATATACATATATGGAGGGTTATGATTCTACTTTGAAATGACTCAACCGTTGTCAAGTGCATTACTAAAATGGTGTTATAGAAGTTCTTTAGTTAGTTAACATCTATGTCCAAAAGCATCTTCTCATCACTTCAAGAACTAAAGGAGTAAGCTGCATGTAAAATTGACTATAAAAACACACATCAGTGGTACACACTGGATCTTCCTGAGGTCTTCATGTCATAAAAAAAGCTTCAGCTGAAAAAAATCCTACTGTGACAACACATCCAACAATACTTCACACAAACTTCCCACATACATAATTATTATCAAACCTTTCTTTGAAATGCAAACCATTTGGTTTTTGTGGAATCGCATGATTCATTAGCCTTGGCAACTGAAGTCAATATGGGAACATCTATTGAAAGTACTTAACAAAACAGAGTACAAAGTTCAGTGCAGAATCAGACATGAGTTTCTCATGCTATGTGAATAAATAACATATATATATTCAAATAAAAAATGCCTTAACTTTTGCACGCCATCATTTTTGGTTAGTCCTCATTCTTATATATGTAGACAAAGTTGGAAGCCCAATGTTTATTACCATGTGCAACTGTGTATAGATACCAACTCTACTCAAGATGAGAGATTTCATGAATTCTCAAAACTGTCAAGTTGGTTTCCATAAATATTAATTCAACAAATCTGGAGCCAAGCATAATAGTCAGAAGGAAAAACCTCCAGGCAACAGTGAACAATCATTTACAATTCACAACATTAGAAAATAGTAGTAACTTTTTAATGTAAAATGCCTATATTACAACTCTCGTTGATCATGGACAAGCACAGCAGGGTATATAGACATGAACACAATCAACAAAAAACAATATTATTTACAATTTGGGGGCAATTTTTAAATAAAATGTTTTAATGAGCCTCTATTCTTAATTTAAAAGAAACAGTCATTTTACTTCAGAAGCTGATAAAAGTACCAAAAACAGACCACATTCAAGTAACTTATAACTTCAACAATTGTAAAAATCTTTATAAAATAAAATTACAAGGTCAAAGCAGTGCATTGTCAATATAGGAAACAGATCAGTTCAAATCCAACATTATTCAGACCTGTTAATGAAAAGTCCACATGCATCTTCTAACACCATCTAATATTGAAACTTTGCAATTTAATTGCATCTGATTGACAGTGGAAGTCATTTATCTGACAACTGATTGAAAGCAAGCGTAAACCGTAAAGGTAGTCTCAAGGATTTCAATTTGGGATTGCTGAAGATGAAGATAATCATCTGGGGGTTCCAAACAGTGACGCGTAAATAACTTTGAGAATCCACTTAGTATTAAGCTGACCGGTTGGGTGGCATCATATTTGTACCTAAATGAGCTGAAAGAACTAAGGAAATAGACAGCAAGAAAGACTTGGACCGCAGGTTCATGATGGTCTGATACCAGTGACATCTACCGGGAGTCTTTTTCCTCAATTTACAATAGGTCTGAGACTCAGGTGTCTCAATGTATCAGTCAAGATTCGACCATACGTTAGGTCCTGCAATGAAATATGCATATCATACGTATTTTATGTCAAAATAAAATACATGCAGTGCACATAAAAATACACTGGCCGTGGCATCAAGCTCGAACACACTTCTATGGTTCTCTATTACATATACACCTCCATGGTTGCAGCATCAGTATCATTATTGACTCACAAGTTGCAATGTCAACCCCATTTACTGTGGTTGCAGTATGTTCATTTTTAAATTTGTCAATGTTAGCCACTGTGCCTAAACAAATTTAAAGAATAAAATAGCAAGTAAATGCTTTCAGCTAAGTTTCAATATTCCAGTTCATTTATGTGAAGCAGCATATTTTGACATAAGCAAATTTTACCGTACGCTTATTATATGACATTTTATTATTGGAAATAAAATACATACATATTTGTATGGTCGTATCTTGGTATCAGTGTGATGTAACTGACACACAGTGTTAATCGCCATCCCTACACAATTTTCAAAGTAAATCAAAGAGCCTAAAAATCACCACTGACCACAAGTACAGACCAGAGTCAAACCACCAACATAAAACTCTGTGTGGATGCATGAATTTGAGGAAAGTCACATGAAAAATGTGAGGTTGGTAAAAAATCAATATTCAATTAACACTGGGAGTGTATATGGACTGAAAGACAGATATTCTTCCTGCAATGCAAAAAGTAAGTAATAAATCTATTACTTACGCTAAGCAATTTGATGCCAAACTGCATCAAGATTATCAGTGGAACAATGCTTCTTGAAACACTGCTAGAAAACCATTTGTATCATAAGAACACAGCCAAAATAAATGGTATAAATGTCCAATACTGATTACTGGAGAATCAACAGTTATTGAAGACTGAAAGATATATTTGGAAATCAAGGACACAGGAGATTATTGCTTTAAGGAAAGCATTGGAACAGATAGAGGAATTTTGGTCAAAAAGTCATTAGTGAAAATCTGCATTCTAATCAAGATATTTCTACAGCAACATTACAGCATTACAATGAACATTGATCAGTTTAAAATGTTGAGACAATTAGATTAAAATCAGATAACCAATGCTACAGATGACAACACTTCTCATAGAGAATGCAATATATAACAGCAACTTCATCGCTCACAATAGATGTTGATAAAAATGCATTTTAGATAGGATACTGCAACAAAGAGTATCAAGAGGATATAGTCTAGTCTTAAAGAAAATGTTAAAACAGGACTTGAAGATATTAACAGCACACAGAAATAACCTTGGCCATTACTGATTATTTATAACCTGTTGGCCTAGAATTGTATCTGTGGATAGGGCTCATTCCAGACTTAATGACAGTCTGAATGAGGGTAATAACAAAACATTCAGATCCAGGGACGGTTTGGGCTCCCCAGCACCACAATAAAGAACGGCTTCCTTGTTGGCTTCTAAATAAAGCAGTGATGTCCAATTGTCCATAACATAATTTTATTTCAATTTCAATGACAATTCACAAAAATTGAGTTAAATTTTAAACAGAACCCACAAATTACAAAAACAGCAATTTTTTCTTACACTTTGTCCACAATTTTTCACACTGGCAGTTTTTGAAAAATAAAATAAAAATTAACAAAGAACAAGAGTTGCAGTATCAAGATTTTCCATCTGATTTTCAATCAGTAAATTAGAGATTTGATGAACAAAATTAAATCCTATTTAAGACCTAGGTTTTATGAAATTTACTCCCTACCGGCTACACTACCAGCAACTTACACCAAGTGCATCATTAAAATGGTGCTATAAAAGTTTAGTAAATTGATTGATTTAGGGTTATCTGAGACAAGCACTTAAACCCACAGGTGTGTTATTAACCACAAAAGAAAACCATTACAAAAGCCCTATTCAAGTCTACTAATGGTAAGCTCAGTGCCTGCTTAAGCTATGCAGAGAGCATGAGGGTGGAGGTGCAAATGAAATGGTCCATCAAACTTTGCTGAATGAGCTTATATATATATATATATATATATATATATATATATATATATATATATATATGTCATTTAAACATATAAGTCAGTGGCTCTAAAACCAGGGTCCACAGTCTCCTATGGGGGACCGCCAAGCAGTTTCAAAGGCACTGTGAGGGGATTACTTTCTCAAGATATCTCCCCAAAACCTCTAAACGCAAAACACACAGGTGGCTCTAAGAGTTCTGATTCCATTTGAATTTAAATTTCTTGATTAAGACTTGCAATTTTATGATTAGATAATTGATAGACAAAACAAGTAGCCTATATCTATATTATTATTATTATTATTATTATATGATGATTTCTATAGTGCTATATGCGTAGCGAAGGCCATAGTCAAGAGCACTTTACAATAGTCTTTAGTAGGAAATGTTGTAAAGATGTGTCTTAAGTTTCGCTAAGAATCGGTCGGGGGTGGTCTCCCTCGTGATGTCCTCAGGGAGTTCCATAATATTGGGTTCCCCCTCGAAACTGATCGGTCCCCAAATTTAGCAGTCTTAGATGGGTGCGGGATAACGAATATGTATAAATAATATACATGTTCATTAAGTTAATTCAAATTGTATATGGTCTGTGAGCCATCATAAAAATTTCTAAGGGACCGCAATGCAAGAAATCCTAAAAAGTCAGAGAACCACTGATCTAAGTCATTTATAAATAGACATGATCACTCCCAACTTCTGGATGAGTCTCTTCTTCTGAGGTGCATGACTACGCATCACAATTGAAGCTGTACTTCACTTAACTTAATATTTCATTATACAGTATGATAAAAATCATAAGAGCATACATACATCCTCTAACTAATTAGAGAAAACAGGTAAATCGTGAGTGTAGCCATGAAGAGATCATGGGAGCAGGGCCCCCAATTCGGGCTGGGACAAGTCATGGAATTTGTGCAAAATCTATGCAATTTTTTGGGGGAGGGAGGAAAGGGTGACTGCAGATCCAATCAGTATATACTTAGTTGTAGGCCCCAAACACAGTTTTCGGCCTCTCTATAATAAATCACAAATACTGACAGTCTTTAACGCCTTTACCTGTGTATTTAACTAATAAGGGGTTAAAAGGGGTTAAAATATGCACAACACAGCTGAATGTAAAATGGACAGATATATTCAGGGTTCCCGGTAAAGGTGTTAAAATATGCTAAACACAGATCATTAATTCCAATATTAGTTGAAAGCCACCAAACCCCATAGTTGATCTAAATGAAATATGCAAGTCTGTCTTGATGTTGTCCACAATTATGAAACCCTGGCTACACCGATTAAATATTAGTATTAGCCATGGCCATGAGGGAAGCTGCCCCTGTTCAGGTCTAGAATAATTGTGAGATTTGAGCAAAATCAGTGAGAAAATTTTATCTAAGGGCAATTGGCAATAAGTCTCATACAGTCTGCAAAATGTCTCCAATTATCAAAATTTCAATATTATAACACACCTTTTTGCATCTAGGGCAGAGCCCAAGACTCCATTAGAGAAGCTCATGGCTCTCCTACATACTCATGGTCAAGTCAGACCAAGGTATGCTTTGCAAGCCAGATAGTGCCTCTCCCTCTTCTGGAAACCTGGCTAATCCTAAGTTCATGAGTGGCTGATGCTAGAACCGGACAGCAGTCTTATAGGCAAATAACTGAAAACAGTTCAGCTGTTTCCCCAGCCCTTCAACAAAAATCAGTCTATAAATTGCTACATTGAAATTCAGAGAACTGACATGCCACTGTATAAAAAGATAATACAGTATGTATGAGAGACATCAAGATGGTTTGGACATAATGAGCCAAAAGGATTCTAGGTCAATGGTTGCACATCATTAAACACAGAAGGAAAACAACCACTAAAGGATCACAAATAATCCAGATGAAAGTAATATATAAAGATATGAAGAAACTTGGATTAAGGAAGCATTATGCTCAAGATAGAAAACTATGGACCAGGCCAACATCTGGTAGGCCTTCTGACCTGGATGCAAATCCGGAATGGGATCAATTATATTGTCTGCCAGACTGCTATAGCAGAAACCTAAGGGTGGTGGTGGTGTGTGTGTGTGTGTGTGTGTGTGTGTGTAGGTATGCTTATATATCTGTGTATCTATGTGTGTGTGCAAGTGCATGCACATGTGTGTGTCTAAATGTTAGTGAGCCAATATTGTCAGACCTTTCCAAAACGCATATAATTCTTAAGAACAGATGAACAAAAAGATAATGCCTTATTCCAAAATATTTCAAGAAAATCCTGCACATCATATTGCTGTGCTTGCTTGATTTTTCCATCACAAGCAATGAGCTTGACTGATGAGATATCCAGAAGATGCATTTGCCCCAGTAACCATGGGATAGAACAAAGAGGTAGTTCATGTTTGCCTTCGTATTACTTGTAATGAAAAACAGCAATAGCTAGCAGAAATTCACACCATGCTTGAGGCTGATAAATATAATTAAAGCCTCATGTATAATTGTAACCTATGGACTGGTAGGAAAAAAACTAAATGTACGTTCAGAACCAACACAAAACAAATCCTACATGTATTAAAATTGAAGTACCTCACAATGCAATCAAATGTTCATGAAAATCATCCGTTGCTCATGCCAGACTAAAAGCATTTTATTTTCCAGTGCTTTTGAAGGCAGAAGGGCATGCCAGCTGAAGTTGAAAATAGTACCACTGTCACAGATATACAAGTACAAGTCATAACTCTAAATTTTATTTACTGGTAATTACATCTTCTGAAAAATAATTAATAAACCTGTCATCCAAACAAGTAAAAGTGAAAATATTTCATTAATCTTTCTCAAATATAAATAGATCATCATGCTGTTGGCCAAAATGACAAAAGATGTATTGAACAGCAACTTTCAGAAGTACAGCATAATATTTTTAACTATAATTAGAATTTTCTGTAGACACATGACCTGTAAAAAGTGTACCTGCTACAAAGTATTCTGAAAGCAGGGGGTATATCGTACTATATAAATCCATATCTAATATGCTGCTATACTATTCAATTTCACTAAAATTTGTAGAACTCTACTAAATTAAAATATATGTGAATAAGTTTATTTGGACATCCTTGAGTTTACAGCATAATTTATATGGGCCACCTAGTTAGTTGGACATTTCCATTGAGGTTTCACTTAAATTTAAATGATCTTCTATATAATTCCTGCATTTTCTTTAGTCAGTGTCAAATCAGTGTCAGTGCTGAAGGAGCCTATATATGTCACTTTAAAATATTTAAGTCATTTATAAATATACATGATCACTCCTGCTTTCTGAATGAGTCTCTTCTTCTGAAGTGCATGACTATACCCCCTCCTCTTGAATTGAATCCCCTCTGGAATTCGCTGCCCGACATTGTGACTAACGCGACTAGTCTAGAAATGTTTGCTACCAGACTTAAGACACACTTGTTTAACATCTCCTTTAAGTACAATCTGTAAAGCGCTCTTGATCTTGGCCTGCTGTGACTATAGTGCTATATAAGTTGGCATATTAACTAACTAACTAACTAACTATACATTACAAATGAAACTGTACTTGACTTAACTTACCTGGTAATATTTTATTATATAATAAGAGTCAGAACAGCTTAAATCCTCTAATAAGAGAAAACAGGTAAATCATGAGTGTAGCCATGCATGGGGAAAGCATGGAGGCAGGGCCCCAAATTCAGGCTGGGATAAGTCAAGAGATTTGTGCAAACCTATGCAATATTATGGGGAGGGAGGAAGGGGCGAATGCAGACTGAATCAGTATATATTTAGTTGTAGGGGAATGTAGGCCCCAATACAGTTTTTGGTCTCTCTATAAAAAATCACAAATACTGGTAGTCTTTAAAATAAGCACAACACCACTCATTAACTCCAATATAATTAGTTGAAAGCCACAAAACCTCATAGTTGGGCTAAATGAAATGTGCAAGTCTGTCCACAATTATGGAAACCTGGCTACACCAATTAAATATTAGTATTAGTCATGGCCATGAGGGAAGCTGCCTATTCAGGTCTAGTATAATTGTGAGAGTCAAGCAAAATCAGTGAGAACATTTTATCTAAGGGCGACTGGCAATAAGTCTCATATAATCTGCAAATGTCTCCAATGATCAAAACTTCAATATTACATCACACTTTTTCACATCTAGGGCAGACTGGGGCAGAGCCCAAGGCCCATTAGAGAAGTTCATGACACTCCTACATACCCCTGGTCAAATCAGACCAAGGTATGCTTTGCAAGTGATAGTGGCTCTCCCTCTTCTGAAAACCTGGCTAATCCTAAGTTCATGAGTGGCTGATGCTACAACGGGACAGCAGTCTAGGCAAATAACTGAAAACAGTTCAGTTGTTTCCAGTCAGCAAAAAATCTGCCTATAATTTGCAACATTTAAATTCAGAGAACTGACATGCCACTGTATAAAAAGATAATATGTATGAGAGACATCAAGATGATTTGGACACAATGAGCCAAAAGACTTCTAGATCAATGGCCTTACTAACTACATAGTTAGAGAACAATGAAGACCCACATTAATAAACACACTCAGCATTGTCTTCATCTAAAGACAATCACAATTGAAACACACCACTATGGCTTCATACAACAATCGGCTAATGTCTTCTTATCAGTGTGGAGTTTATAAGGAAGGGGGTATTCCTGGTCACTACTTATTACCTGGAGTGGGGCCCGGCCCGAGCCCGTGCTTTGAGGCCCGCCCGGCCCGAAGCCCATACCTTGCAGCCCGGCCCGAGGTACGGGCGGGGCTGCAAGGTAATTTCATAAAAGTATAATCAGATAACACGATATTAAATACAATATTCATTTGTAAACTCAAAATCAAATAATTTTCATTAATTATATTTTAAAAATTATTGTTTAACTGTTCCTAATTACATTTTTATTACAGCTGAGTTGTAGCTATTGTATAATTGTCTATAAAACATTAATATTTTGTTACTGTTAGGAAAAGAAAAGAAAAAATGCAAGACTAAAGAAATATAAACTTGTTAAAGAAATATTGTTAGCTCCCGGCCCGTAGCCCGTACAGTTTGCGCCCGTAGCCCGTACCTCGAGGAGGCCCGTAGCCCGTACCCAGGCGCCCGGCCCGGTACGGGCTACACCCCAGCTTATTACTTACTCTTTACATAACGATGGATTAGGGGGAAATTGGGAATTGGCACTCAACTCCCACCATTGGTCTGATTCCCAAATACAATCTATATCTAAAATACAAATAATAAGGGATAACTGCACGCTACCTGTCCGCAGACACGTTTACTTTGTCAAAAATATCAACCTACAACACGATTAATATATGTCCATGCGACGATCGTCAACGAGTATTCGTCGCATAATCAAGCGGTCCTCTCGCTCTTCGCGTTAATTACGATAAGTGTCGCTTCTGAATTTTCAACAGAATACTGTTTTTAAATAATAAATCTCTCGAGTTAGAAAAACCCTTATTGCTCCAAGGAAAAACCAACAACGCTCGACGAAGGAGCACCCGCCAATGCTTTATCGCGGATTCTCGCTTATCTGTCCAGAAAATCCGAATAAAAGCGACGATAACGACGTGAGCGGCAACTTTTCCAATCGGAAAGATCTGGAAAACGACGAAATTTCTCCGAATAATCAGTTGTTTACCGATATCTTGGTCGGCATTACTCCTACTCCGCCTCCCCCGCTTCCTCCGCCGATCGACTACACATTAGTGAATGAAACCACCGAAGACAGATCAACGTCACCTCGAAAAGTTCCATTCTTCAAGATCCATCCACCAGAACTAGGCCTATATTAGCAGAACATTTGCATCATAAAATTGCACCACGAAATTCAGCCCTGGCCTCTGGCTCGCTTTATCCGATAAAGCACATCACTGATAAGTAAGTAAGTAAAACAAAATTTCTATAGCGCTGTTCGAAAGCTTGACGCAGTACACCAGCTTATTCACGAGCACTCAATCTGGGTAAAATCAGTAGTTCGTAATCCGTAGTCCGTGGTGGTGGTCAAAGTTGTAGATCCAAGTAGCAGTGGCGCGGCTCCACAGAGGAGTCAGAGGGCCCATGTCCCCTATTGAACGCTTGCCCCAGTGGCCCCCTGTTGGGACCCTATACTTGCTACTACTGTACCTATCAACAAATGGTTGACTCGCCATGCTTAGAAGTTGCCACACCAACGGCCCCCACTTGCCAAACCCTGGATTCGCAACGTATACCAGGTAGGGGTCGTCCATAAATTACGTAACGCGGTTAGGGGAGTCCGGCCATTTGTTACGAAGTGTGACGACGGAGGGGGTTCCGTAAATGTGACGTAACGCAACAAATTTAAGTGATGACCTTTGACCTTTTTTGGCTTGTTATGGTTTTTCGAGAGGAAAAATACAAGGATGACCTTTTTGCCTGTCAAGACTTTTCGGAAGACGAAAATGGGGAGGGGGGGGGTCTTCACAAGTCTTGACAAAAAAGGTCATTCATCCTTCTATTTTTCCCTCTCCAAACATACTGACAAGCAAAAAAGGTCATCCTTGCAGTTTTCCCTCTCCAAATACCCTGAGGTCCCTGACAAGCAAAGAAAGAAAAAAGGTCGTCACTTAAAAATTTTGTGTTGCGTTACGTCACATCACTATGCATTTACACTGTAACAACTGTCCGGAGCCCCTCCCTATAGGCGTGTTACGTCATTTGTGGACGAGCCCTGTAGGCCTATATATAGAGAAGGCTTTGCTTAAATTCGTGCATACTTTGACATAACTTGCGAACCTTATAGAGGCCTATCGGAAGTCAGTTTGATTACCGATAGCCTGGCTTGATTGCTTCTCACAGACAGTTGTGTGAGAGCGAATCTCACCAAGAAGGTTCACGAATTTATGTGATACAGAGCCCTATAGGCCTATTTACTAGAGACAAATAGATAGAAGAACGGGGAAAGATAATTATAATCAATTATTGAATTAGGTCACGCCGATTACGTAACGGACATTTACAGGACGGTTACAGGACGATTATGTCACGGACATTTAGGTTGCACGATTATGTCACGGACATTTAGGTTACAGGACGATTATGTCACGGACATTTAGTTTACAGGACGATTATGTCACGGACATTTAGGTTACAGGACGATTAGGTCACACGCCAGTGTTGAAAAGAGAAAGGTAGGCATATACTATTCTAGTTGTAATGCATAGTTAAAATCTCTCTTCCCAAAATCTTCGAAATGAAATCGTGGCATATATATTTATCATCATCAGGTAGATGAGGACGACCTCGCGATACGTATCGATGGCCATCTGTAGGTTGTACCAAATCCAACGCATAAACCGACTAGAATGGACTGTCAAATATTCCCGACGGTCACTTTCTGCTACACATCGGAGTAATATGGGACCTACTAGACGGACAAATCTAACAACATTATTAATTAATAAATTAATTATATTATAACAACAGTATTCATCAATCATGGAAAGGCACATAAGAACAAGCAGTTACTACACTACATTGTAATGTACAAACAAAAGCGCTATATAAATTTACGGGATCTCAGTGGCGAAGCCAGGATTTCTAAAAGGGGAGGTTAAGATTCCCAACTTCAAAAAATCTTGACAAGCAAAAAAGGTTATGATTCCCATAGTTCCGACTTTGGAAAATCCTGACAAGCAAAAAAGGTCATCAACTATTATTTTGCTTGATTAAGTGAGTTCTATATGTATATGAGCATGTACAACTATATTGATATTTTTCTTTGCTTCTTTTTTGCTACCTTAAACCCGATTTTGGCGCCCCTCCACCGGTCCACCCATAATAATATAATACGCAATAAAAAATTTTGGTTGGACAACCAAGAAGGAGGGTTTAACCCCAAAATTGGCCCAAATCCCTCTTGGCTATGCCACTGCAGGATTTTACTTAGGGAAAGTGTTGAATTGCTGAAACATTAGGGTATTAGACTGAAGGAGTGAATTTGACACCAGGACACTCAACAACTAGTGAATGCTTTTAAAAGTATAAAAGTAGGTGATGGTACAAGTTTTGACTGAACACACACACACACACACACACACACACACACACACACACACACACACACACACACACTGTTGCAAAACAGATGACATAAAAACAAAATATTAAGTATTTTTCTAGGTGTCAAAACGTTATTTAAAACTTTACTCTACATGCAACGAGATATACAAGCAGAGCAGATGCATATAGTATATATGCATGGAATTGTTTATATTTAAATACTGTTCCATTAATAACAGCATAACGTCACACATAACTATCTGGCCTTCTTTCGATGCTTCTTTCTTCTCTCTGATGAAGGTCCTGATGCTGACGGAGTTGGCTGAACAACTATCTGACCATCCTGTAGTTCTTCTTGAGTCACGTCTTCCGACGCTTCCAATTTGTTTTTGGCATCGAGGTAGAACATAACGTCGCGCAGTTGATCTTGGAGCTCTGCAACTTCCTGTTCAATGCCACATTGTATACTTTTTAACTGCATTGTGATTTCACTGTTCTCACAGCAGACCATTTTAAACGGTGCAAGATATACGGTACACAAGAATGAATGTTATATCACTATTTCTCATTATATTGCAACTAAAAGCAAGTACTACTTCATAAAAAGTGCTCTTATCACAAAGCCCATTGCAGCACCAGTGGTGTAGCCAGGGGTTGGGGTTAAACCCCCTGGGAGTTTTGGGGATTAAACCCTCCTTGGGCGCTGCCGAAAAATTTTTGTAATGTGTTCCCATGCATTTTTAATTTCCAGACACGGTTTTGAGGGTCAAGCCCCCCTTGGGGCTGCTGACTCAAAAATGTTTTAAAGTGCCATAGGCGTGACGACCTAATTTTTGCTTGTCAGTACCCAGGGACAAATTGACAATTTAAGGCATGTGCAAGGAAAAAGTGGGATATATTTTGCTTTTAACACTGTTATATAAACTATTAATAAGCTAAATGATGCTACTAATCTGAACTGAATCGAGACTGATATGGATTCAAACAGGGGCATCATTTAGGGGCAGGGAGTTGTGGCCCCCAAGGAAATGAAAAAAAATTTTGTAATGTATTAATGTGCAAAAATCGCAAAAATGGAATATTTGCCAAAAGATCAAAACAGTGCAAATTTGCCAAAATCGGCCCCAAAATTTCCCAAAATTTTGCAAAAATTTGTAAAAAGCCTGAAATTTTTCAAAAATGCCAAAATTTCCAACAAATTATCACCTGGACAGAAAAGTGTAAAATTACGCTACTGGCCAAAATAACACTGACCGACGTAATCAATGGTACATGATAGCTATGCCTAACACAAAGAATAAACATCTGAATATAATACTAAGTCTACAAGAGAGAAAATTAGCAGGGGAATTTGTAATTTGAGGGGGAATTTGTATTTTGACGTTGGTTGAGCCCGGCTGCAAGGGGGGATAGAAGCACCCTGTCAGTACCTGAAAGGACAAATTGACAAATTTTGAAAGGAAGACATAGGATATATACATAGGATGAGCTTTTTTTTGCTTGTCAAGAATTTTTGAAAGTTGATTATAGTCAAAAGTCAAAACCAAACCAAAACCCCCCTTCCGGAAATCCTGGCTATGCCACTGAGCAGCACTGAAATGTTAGGGCCTTCAATTTTCATGGCATCGGGAGAATGAGGGCGGTTGCCAGCCTTTCTTTCCCCCTTTTCTTTCACCAAGCTAGTACTTGATGAAATCATTCACAAACAAGTCAAACTGATGAGCACCTGGACAGAAACAAACAAAAAGTTTCTGCAGTGGCCAAGGTGTGAATCCCAGACCTATGGATCGACAAGCCAAGCTGCTAACCTCTGGACTACTGTACCAACCACCATCAGAATAAGCAAATAGTAAATATCTAACCTTGTCTTTGTTGGTGAGCCTCTGTTCCAAGGTAGACACCCTTGATTGCCACTCTACTTGATTTTCTCGCAGACAACGATTCATTTCTCTTTCTTCTTCTAGATCAGCTGTCAATTTTGTTACCTTGACAGTCAACTGCAAATAATATAGAGAAAAATATTACAACATGCACAGTTATTGTGAAAAGAAATTACTTTACGAAATTGGCTGATTACAAAATATAATGGCACAATAAAGTCCCAGTAAACGGTAAATAGTTTCATTTATAAGTAACTACACAACTCTAAAGATATATCTCAGAGGAGGGCAAACTTTCCCCTTAAAGGGCTGCATGAGAAACCTAATACTACTTTATGCGGGCCAAATATACAAAATTTTCATAATTTCAAGTGAGGAAAAAGAAAAATTTTAAGTACTTTTTCGTAATCAGATTCCATTGTTCCGTTGTTGCAATGTTATTATAGGATGCCATGTGCGATGACCTGCTTTGCTTGTCAATACATTTTAAGGAGAAGTAAGAAGAAATTTTAAAATCAAGTGTCTAGTTAGAAATTTTTTCCATTAAAAACATGTCTATTCATATTTATAAATGGTCTCACGGGCCACATGGAATCCGGTGGTGGGCCGCGTGCTATTGTTTGCCCACCCCTGATATATTTTGATGGGGAAATATTATTACATGCGTCCACGCAATACATTTAGACTCATCTGTATGTTTGCTTTTCAATAATTAAGGAAGCTACTGTCTCTAAGCCAATCAACATAAATTTCCATCTGAACAATCAATCAACAAAAGTATAAAAACAGAATAGAAACAACCACTGCTATTAGGAACCAAGACATACTCATGAATTTAAAAACAATTGTGTTTACTGAGTAATAGTATGTCACTGTGAAAAAAATGAAGCTACACAATTAGGATTCATAGATATTAAAGTTTAACCTGCAGCCAAACTAAAGTTGGTAAATTAATTACAATCCCACAGTCATATTGATTCAAAATGGCTGTAGCCAAGCTCAAATAAGCATGTCGACCAGGGCCGTCGGAACAAATTTTGGTCAGGGGTGCAGATTTTTCCGAAGTTAAATTTTTCTCTTTCAAATCCTTGAGAAGCAAAAAAAGGTCATCAACGCTCAATTTTACCTCAAAAATAGCTTGAGAAGCAAAAAAGGCCGGGCCAACCGATTTTACCTTAAAAATAGCTTGACAAGCAAAAAAGGTCTTCTGCACACTCCGCACCCCCTCTGCACCCCCTGTATTTCAGGATACAGGGGGTGCAGACCATCATCTTTCCAGCGGTGCATTGCACCCCCTACATTTTTCCAGGGGTGCAACTGCACCCCCACTTCGAGCAGGCCTGATGTCAACCAATACACATAATCTCATGCTTACCACGCACAACATTTTATGCTACAAGGTTAACTTTACCTGTAACATTACCTGTTTGCATGCAATTCTAACATAATGAATGTTTATGTTTACCTGGTTACAACGTTTTTCTGCAGATAGCTTCTCTTTTGTTAAAATTGCTACTTGTTCATCCCGTCTTGTACATTCTTCCACAGCTTTTTTCACCTGCATCTCCAGTTCCTCAATCTGCCAGTGAAAATATTTAAATAATCTTTAATGACATTGTTATAACAAAGTCAAAGCTAAATGTTATTTATCAATA
The DNA here is from genome assembly GCA_018105865.1 of Metaphire vulgaris. Taxonomy (NCBI): domain Eukaryota; kingdom Metazoa; phylum Annelida; class Clitellata; order Crassiclitellata; family Megascolecidae; genus Metaphire; species Metaphire vulgaris. Next base: position 7,091,518 of record CM030839.1, on the reverse strand, counting down.
GTAAACAAACGTGCCTCTAATGTTGACAATTATTCACAGCAATAGTGGCTCATGGTTCAAAACTGACATGGTCCTGAAACAGTTTGTTTTATGCCAATGTTTCAGCCATTCTGCACAACTCCAAATGTGATTTCAACCCGTTAAGGGGGAATTAATTTATATTTTGGTATCTTTTTTGAAAAGCTTTGTTTGAACAGTGAAACATATAATATAGGTTCTGTGGTTTGCATCATTGTTTAGCATTTTTATTGTACTCCATAACGTAAAAAGAAATTTCATGGTACTGATGTGGGCTCATGGTTCAAAACTATCTAGGGGCCCCATGGTCCTGAGCCACAGGCCAATTTGTTTTATGCCAATGTTTCAGGCCATTCTGCACCAAGATATCCTGCACAATCATATGAATAATGCACTGTTAATCGGACTGTATCAGAACTAGAGCAGAATCTATAATTAATTGACAGGAATTGACCATTTTCTTGCAGGCCTTCAGGCCATTCCTTTGCATATCTTTAACAGCCACATGCTGATAATTTCCCTGCTATATGTTGAAACTAAGCACAGCAGGGCCCTTCAGACTTGGGGACCCTGGCCCTCAGAATATTGGCTTCACTGTTGTTATGCTTAGGACACAAATGAGTTATTCTACTGCACTGAACAAAAGAGAGAGATGATTTTGACAAACTCAATAAAAATGTTATATTATTTTACATGATTAAAATTCATAATAAAGTTAAATCAAACCTGGCGATTTTTATGAGTCTCGATGAATTGAATTTTTTCCTCAAAGAATTTTCGCTGAGATTCAAGTTGGTTACTCAAGAGATATGAATACTAACAAAAATATAATATGCATTACTGTATGATGTAAGAAGCAATGTTCTCCATAAATGGATATATATTTTTTCATTGCTTTTAACAGCTAATATCAAGCCCACAGCAGTCTTCTTGCTTAGGATCTAATGTTAGTGTGCAAATATCTACTGGTACCTTGTTTTAAAATGGAAAATGTCTGCAACTCTGGGAAGGTACTTTGCAAACTTAAAAAAAATGATAATAGGAAGGTCATCTAAACTGTCAACAAAAACCAAAAGCTAGGCTGGAACAAAAAGACTATGCTGAGAAAATGACAACCCTTAATAAACATTTGAAATATGCAGTCATCTAATACCTCAAGCGATATTTGATCCATCTTCTTCTCGTGGAAACGATTACCCTGTTCGTCAACCTCCACCAACTTCCCATCTGCCTTATTCTGAACCAGACGATGTACATAGTTGTCACCAGCATAATCCCACACGCAGTTTCCACCCAACTGCATCGAGTAAGTGTGCGAAGTTGTCGTAAAGTGACCGTACGCATGACCATTGGCGTAACGTCCACAACCAACGACTCCACAAATGAGACAGATCCAAAGATCCTGCAATCAGTATACCTATAGGTATAATATTTCTACCTTGGATCACTAACATCCGTTGGCACTTTCATGCTAGGAAAGTAAATGATTTCAAGTGATAGTTCCAAATCGACGTCAAATCACATCATAAAATTTCTGAACAAGTCACAACAATGAGCATTTGTATTGAATGGAGGCCACGTTGAAACATTAGGTAAGAACACAATGACAGAACTAAAACTTCACAACATCACAGCGTACAATAAAAGTATACAAAAAAATGACCATTCTAATTACAGATCAATTAAGAAGTCATTCAACTATTTATGAATATTGGTAATATCATTACAAATGCCCAAGAAGAACTAATTAAAAGTCTTAAGAAACAACAAACTTCATGGGCGCCACACTCAAAGCAACGGTTGTCAGCAACAGCAGTCGGTGTCTGGATGTAACGACAGACAGGACAGCTGCAACATCAAGCAAGCGCTTTTATGACATCAAATTCTCAAAATACGATAAACATAACAAAAAATGACTATTGCAACACTACACAACAAAGCAAACTAAAAGCTCCTACCTTCTGCTGTAACACAGACACAAATGTTATAGCACTGTAAACTATATTTTTTGGGTGTTTTTCCATTAGATGTTCCATGGTTTGTCAAAGTCTCATTTTATAAACATCAGTTCAGTCTAAATCTTCTGGGTGAAATGAAGGCCATTGCATACACTCAAATGGTTAACCAGCTGGTGACAAAAACTGTGCCAAATTAAAAACAATTGAAAATTTTAAAATCTCTATAGCATCCTACTTGCAGTCATTAAAAGAAGACTTAATATTGCTACCTTGAATCTTCCCAGTTGGTAAGACAAGAACTATGAAATGAATGATTACAGAGGATTGTGAGTATTCCATCAACTGATTCATCCTACAAACAAAAATAATACAATACATGAGTATAGCACAGCACAACAGTTCAAGTGGGTTGGCGTTGAAAAGACTTATGCCACTTAGAAGATATTCACTATAAAATATAATCTAATAAAAGATATAAATTACAGAATGTGATGTTTACATTCAGCCAAAGCTTCATTAAAGGCTTATGAAAGAACATTAAATTTAGAGATTTATACATTTATTACAATCAGTAAAATAAGAAACTAGTAAACAATACAATGATGCATAAATTACAAACATAACCAGGATAAGGATTCAAATTGTGTTCAGTCTTTCTATAATCAGATACTATTAGGATTTCAAACTCCATATTTGGAATCTTTAAATAAGAATTGCACAAAAACCTGAACCAAAAGAAAATAAATACTAGCTGTTAACCCATCAAAAATGACAGGGGAGAGTGGCTATCTCCTTCCCCAATTTATTTCAAAAGTTTATATTATTACATATAACAATTATCATTAAAAATTGTTCCTATGTGCTCACTGGGTGGTCTTGCCCCCACCACAGGGGACTGCACACCATAACGGAACCTACGACAACGGTTTGGGCCAACGATTCCATTGGGATTTGGTCTCCCACGAGGGATGCACACTCCAGTGTTACCTACGGCCCCTTTGGGCATATGGCTCCTTTTCGACTTATGGACCCAAAGGGGCTTTGTCTCCCACGGAGGGCCGGGACTTTTCTCCCCTTGGGGACTGTGTCCCAGTGGAGCTTATGGCCCCCATGGGGCTGGGGCTTGGTCTCCCATGGAAGGCTGCGCCCCAGTCAGGCCTACGGCCCCACACGTGGGGCTGAAACCCCCAGTTGGGCCTACGGCCTCCCTTGGAGACTTTGGCTTGGTCTCCGAGGGGGGCTGTGCCCCCCTTCCAGTAGGGCCTACAGGCCACGGCCCAACACGGGGACTGCGTCCCCAGTAGGGCCCACGGCGCCACATGGGGCACTGCGCTCCCAGTGGTGCCATACAACGTGCAGCCAATCAGGACGCTTCCCCAGTGGGGCCAATCTGCCAATCAGGACGCTTGGTCAAGTTCTGCCCATTATAAAGTTTGGTTGCCTATGGCAACGATGTCTTTCAACATCTGCCCTGTAGTGTGACTGACAAAGCAGACAAAGAAAATTATATACATAGATAGCATTTAACCAGATGGAAACACAAATAGAAATAAATATCACATGAGATACTAATAAAACTGAAAACATTTCTCAAATACCTTAACTTATGTTTATCACTATACTGAGTACTAAATGCTGGCTGAATATGAATACCAAATGCAGTACAAGGCACAATTTAAGGTCAAACCTGTCTGAGCATATAAAAGTGCTCAGTTCTGTTTAAGGTTTAATAACTCCTAATAACAATTTGCAATGAGGTTTTCAGCATTCTTTTCTTAAACTCTTAAACAAAGAACCACAACAAGAAATGAAGGAGTAAATGAAAAGAAAGAAATTCTATTGAAATGATCAAGAGAGAGAGAGAGAGAGGAGAGAGAGGGGGGATAGAGATGCCTCAGAAACCAACCATTCGCTCTAAACACACTGTGCACTGCGGAAGTTCAGTTGCTCCTGGAATCTGAAGACCAGCCCCCTGAAAACAAACAGCAAAGTACAGAAATCAGCGCTAAGAGAAAAGACTAAATAACATCAGGTCTGGTCAGGTTTTCGTCCTCCAGCTGTGTGCCCAGCTATCGACTTCTCCATGACATCTCTCCAAAGTTCTCTGTCATATGCTCTCTCTACCAAAGTCATTGGGTGTCTTCTGTCAGTTGTTCTGTTGAGATTCAGCCCTGTCATGTGCAGATCCTCTTTCAATCTGTTCACCCATCGTCTTTTTGGTCTTCCTTTAGGTCTTCTCCACTCTGGTTTGTAGTTGAAAATTCGTTTTGGATTTCTTATTTCTTCCATTCTGAGTATGTGTCCGGTCCATATCATTCTTCTCTCTCTAACTTCTTCATTTGTTATATTTTCTTTGTATCCAACAGTATTCTTCTAAGCCATATATTTTCTGTTGCTATTATTTTTTTCTCCAATTCTTTTTTATAGTCCAAGATTCGCACGAGTGTTGAGAATTCTTATTTATGTTTTCATCCCAATGTCATGTATTCTGAAAATTTTGGTAAATAGCCTGTTTTATGTAGATCCTGCTATTGCTATTCTTCTTTTAACCCTTTTCCCATTTGCCCCGAGAATACCTGTTCACTTTACATTGCATTACAAATAAGTGAATGGGTAAATGGTTAATGTCCAAATCTGAACCTCCCTCTGCTTCCAATTCACTTCCCAAGAAAACAAATTTCTTCATCATTTCAATTTATTTTTTTCTGTTGTTTGTTACTATTGGCCATTCTCCAACTTTCTTCGTAATAGGCATTAATTTTGTTTGATTAGTGTTTATTTTTAATCCAAATTTTCCACTTTCTGTTAATAAGGCCAATGTTAGTTCTACAATCCTTGAGAGGCATTCTGCTAATAGACATGTATCATCAGCATAGTCTGCATCCTCTATATTTCCTGACTTTAGAGATCCTCACAACCCACTTGTATTTTCAATCCGTCTCATGATGTAATCTAATATAATGTTGAAGAGTATTGGTGATAGGACACATCCTTGTCTAAATCCTGTTTTGATTTTGAACCACTCAGTTTCTTCTCCATCAATTCTGATACATGCTAAAACTGTGCTGCATAAATTTTCAACTAGCCTGATTATTTTGGCATCAATGCCATATTTTCCCAGGAGTTTCCATGCTCCTTCTCTCAAGGTAAGAGACATTAGCGTGGGCAAAATTGATGAAGCACATGACCAAATCTTCATTGAATTCTGGTTTTTTCTCAATGAGTTGTCAAAGGACGAAGATTTGGACAAAGCATCCTCTTCCCTTCCTGAATCCATACGGGTTTTCCATGAGAGTTTCATCCACTGTATCCTTTATTCTGTTTAACATGACTGGTGAAACTTTCCCTGGTACACTTAACCCCTCAAGCGGGCGCGACGAGACGTGCTCATCCAACGTTATCTTTTCGTATTTGGGCGCAATGAGTCAGGCTCGTCACGTAAGTTTCGTAGTCGTTCGTATATCGTGCTCAACGAATCAGACTCGTCTTATGGTATAAATTGCTTTAGTATTTATCCATTCACTAGATGACACCCGTCCTAAAATCTGCTCAATAAGAACTTAAAGCTTCAAATTAACTTTTTCTTGTCCTGTTATAATCCCACGGTTGTTCAAGAGTTACCGGTATCAAATTCTTATTGCTACATATTAATAACATCAACTTGATCCAAGTAAAGTATAACATAAAGTACTCAAGCTTTGTAACCAATGTAAAAAAAATACACCAGACATCTAAAAGCTCATGCTTGTATCAAATTTGCACCAAATATAATGCAAAATCTTTTAAAAATAACAATCAGTAGCAAGCAGGAAATCCAGACACAAGAATGCAAAAAATAGATCCTCAAAATAGTAAACATACCTCAGAGGAATGCAGTGATTCAACACGAGCTACGTAAACCATGTGACAAATTTCTGGTTCAATGGAATTGAATGGCTCATTGTTGAAATTGTTAAAAAATTCATCAGCATTCAACTAACAACAGGAAAACAATGAAGTTTTAGTGCTACTCTGTCTCAAATCTTATCAGTTCTTCGTTACATATTTGGTTCTGACTGATTCAGTCATAATTTGAATTCACTCAAGATAAGCTACCATAGTTATCACTCAGGACCCCATAACCAAGACCAATTAAGTATGTAAAATCTCGAGTATAGTGTGCACATGAGTATAATGCATATGGCTGTCTGAGGTGCAGATCAAAAGGTAAAAATAAGTTTTCATGAATATAATGTGCACCCCTAAATCTCCAGACTTGGTAACATTTTACTTCACCAACAGTAAGCTTAATTATTGCTGACAGGACTGAGAATATCACAAATGTCAAGAGATTCACTGGTAGAAGTTCCTGAGTAGAGAGTGACAATGGGAAAGAAATGTGTCTCCCTTTCCACCCAGAAATAATTTTGGTTTCCCCATCCCTGCATTGTCTGTCACCATCCCCACCCCGTCACCGCGGCCACCGGCTAACTTTGTACCTGTTACCGCACCGTTACTGTTTGTATCAGAAATGGTCACCTAACTTCTGCCTTTTGTTCACTCCAAGAGCGTAGTGATGGGTTATATTGGTATACCGTATATACCTCCAAAATCCGTCTACCTTAAAGCTTTTTACATGATTTATATGTGGCTATTTGTGGCTTAAATGGTTTATGTGGTTTATAGTTAAGATTTATACCCCCCAATATTTATACCCCCAAATCAAATTTATGGCTACACCTCTGGTTCACTCGTGCTGCATAAAGTCTATGTGTCAGTGACTGAACTTCGCTGGAAGTTTTTCGATTTTACAACGCTCTATATTTGTTTTATCCTAACGAGTACTTTACTTTTACTTTTAAACGAATGTGCCACACCATAAGACAAAGGACTTCTACTGAATTATAATATTATAATTCTATGCTACCCAGTTCCAACGGTCAGTGTTAACTGGCACCATAGATTGCAATTGAAGGCATAAGTGCTACCACTCTCACAAAATGAAAAACAGAAGTTAGGACAATGATAAACTCAAGAATACCCAAGATGTTGTAAAAGCAAATTCTTTATAGTAGCACAACACCATTACCACGGTAATACTGTGACTTTGGTAACCATTACCGCAGTAAAATGGTATATATTTTATATTTGTCACCATTACCGCGGTTATTACCACAGTTATTACCGCAGTAACGGTTACCGTGTCACTCTCTATTCCTGAGCATATGTTTACTGTAATGAATGGGAGAAAGTGCCCCATGGTATCAAATTAAACAGAGATTTCACTGTTAGACTGTCATTATCATCGTGACCTATTTTCATAAATTAAAAGTCTTTTAAATGCCAGCTGTAATTTGCTGATATTTTTCATCTTATCTGACTCAGGATTTATTGGTAATCATCTGACCCATTAATATCTGTTCTACAGACTTGAGAAAAATAGAATTCCGCGTATTTAAGACATTCAAAAATCATTTGACGCCAAATTTAAACACTGTTTAAATACCTACTGTAATTCGCTGGTATAGTTATTTTTTGCATCTTATTTGACTCGGAATTGATTGTTAATCATCTGACCCACTAATATCTGACCCATGGACTTGAGAAAAATAGAATTCTGCATATTTAAGACCTTTGAAAATCATGTAACACCAAGGCCAGGTTTGGGCGGGCTCATAGTACAGCGCCAGGCCAGGTTTGGGCAGGCTCAGCGTTAAAGGGTTAAACAATAAATAGCCAGACATTAAATCAGAAACTCAAACATGACAGATACTGAATACTCTACTGCGAGCAGCTTATTTCAAAACCAAATCTATCTTGAAAGTCATCTATTTCTAGATGTCAGCATGTAACAGTGAAAAAAACAACTTCTACTGCAAAAAAAACACAAATTACCTGATTTCGAAACTTCAGAAGTACCATGTATTCATTTGGAGTGCTTCCTCGAATGATTCTGATCTGTTTCAGATTGGGTCTAAAAAAGATTTTCACGATATCTCATAAATGGTATAAAAGGACATAGAAAATTAAATGAAAAAGATCAACAAGAGATCAAAGCAGACATACAATAATGTACAATTCGACTCGTGTGCAAAATCGATTTCAGCATATTTGCAGTGTGTGCCACTCAAAATCATATACTTAGCCTTACTTAGACTTAATCAAGCAGAACAATGAATCACAGCAAAAAGAGGAGAGGATAGCCTAGTGCTGCCTCTAGTCTTAAAATATGGGTGCTCAAATCATACTTTGCATCGTATTTAGTCTTCAATAATTCATAAAGCGTATGTTTCATATAATGATTATCTGAACCTCAATATTGCACACCATTCCTTTTAGTTGTGATAATGCAAAAGAAACTGCAGTCTACATATTGCGCACACAAGTTCTCAGTGGCAAGTTTCAATGTCGACATCAAGTGAAACACAAATTTTGATTAAGATAAAGCTATTAAATGCTGAATGCAGTCACTGTATAAGTGAAAAAAGACAAATTTTAAAAATACACAGTTTATCTACCATACTGTCATTACTTTTTTAACATCATCAATATCTTACTCAATTGGAGCCAAATATTGGATGAGGTCATGCGAAGTGAGTGTAGCGGGAACATTTAACATGCAAATCAAGTCACTTCGCGGCACATCACCAGTCATTGACGTCATGTGACTGAAATATATAAAAACAAAGGAGATTGTTAATGTGTAACCATCATGTGTTAATGTGCAACTATCACGACTTTCCTACGTTACAGAACATCATTCTCTCAAAGTAATTACTCATATCACGCAAGGAGATGCAAACATTATAAAAATCTGAATTAAAGGCATTCCATAAATGCCATTCAGTCTGATCAATTCTGAAATCAAATGACTATAAATTATTCTTCTTAGAACAAAAAGAAAGTATTGAAGAAAGCACAGATCAAAATTTCATCCAGTTGAGTTGAGACCAAACTAAAAATAAAATCAAAATAATTTCAAAATAAGAATGAGCTCATTTATTAAACAATTTGGAACACCTACTTTTGGAAAGCCTATTGATTCAATACATTATTAAGGAGTCTCATTTTTAGTTCCAATTCCAATAATTTACCTCAACATGCCTATTTACAATTCATATCCAAAAACATATCCTCAAATTATAAATTTTCATTATTACCACACAAGCACAACAGTCAAATTCTTCATAAAAATTCATGAACATCTTTATTAATTAATTTTTAATTATTGTCATTTATCTTTGTTAGATGGCAAAATATAAAATTGCCTACAACCAGTCAGGTTGAACAAAATGTAATCTCAATGTATATAGAATTGTCTTAACCAAGTAACAGCTAGATGAATAAAAAAAATCATAATTAACAGATGGCAATTACTATTGGGTTAAATAGGTAGTGAATAAATCTACTTCTCTTTATAAAGATGAAGAATTCCTTCGGTTACTTCGACGGCGGGATTTCCAGAACAGAAGCGAATCAGAGATGACGACGACTTCTGACCAGCTTTGAAGTTGAACTTTCCATTGTCAGACTGTGCAGCATCCTCGTCTCTTCCTAGATCATCTAGTCCAGAGGATTTCTTCAGCATGCTGCTGAAGAGCACTTGGTCGGTGCCTCCTTGCTGAATGTGATCAGAATGAATGCTAGTTGGTAAATCATAGGGTCCAGAAGAAACTGCATTATCTGCATTAGTCAGCTCATTCATGGCCTCTGCAAAAAGTGTCAAATAACAGTCATATGAAAATTTATCACACAAGTTTCATTCAACACACACACGTATGCAAACACACCAGCTAAATATGAACAAAGTATTCCTACCTCGCACATGAATAATTACATTTGAAGCCTGTATTTTAATAGCATAAAATCAGATTCCAATATAAAATTACTCCAAGTAAATCTGAAGATCAAACTATTAAAACAAAGAAACAACTGTCAGTACTTTAGAAATCAAATTCAATTAGCACTGTAAGTCACCTGAGGAATATGTTTCTATGGTAATCGAATGGTACTCCCTACGCCCTTTATAGATCTGAATCTGCTCCTCTGTCAGTTTTTGATTCTGGCGATGAGATGAAGACGACGTGGAGGCTGAGGCATAGTTTTCCAAAGGCAATTCAATTTTCAGTTCAGTTCCTATGCAGAAAAAGCCGCACTTGTTATATGCACAGTGGTCCTTGAGGACAAACTGGAGGTGGACAAATAAAAAATCTTTTATAGCAAATGATTCCTAAATGCCTAAAAATTGTCAATGTGCAGCACATAAGATTATGTTTTAAGTCTTTCAGTCATCTTCGGTTCATATATTTTGCAAATGTGTGTGTTCAAATTCTTCTGATTTCTGTTTCTCGAATTTTTGACTTCATCTTCAGATGAACTGACAATTTGTTGCTACAAAGCAACTATTTCCACGAAAAAGCCACAATTTCTGTACAGACTTCTGACGAAAATTACCATTATAAAGTGTCTCCTAAACTAAATGCACGTTCAGACAAATAAGTGTAGCGGCATTGAAAAGAAGCCTGGAATGGCTCGACAATGAACCCTGTATCATCCAACACCATATTCCTAAAATTATCCAAAGAGTCCCCAAAAGTAAAAGCATCTCAACCTTCTGTTAATTAATTACCAGAATATTTAAAGAAATATTTTCAGTGTTCAATTGTGAACATAACTATTCAGCCGATCAACGTGACTGTCTATATCACATCATGTCAAAGACCATGGCAAATCTCAAGAGAGTTCCACAGTATATAGTATATACCAGAGTAGTGCAGCATGGTGATTTATATAAGCTTTGCTCTGTACTCTGATCAGCATAATGTAAAATCAACAACAGGGCACTGCTATAAATCAAAGAACAGTCAAACATATTTCACAAATAACCAAGGCTGTGGATTTTACATCCAGGATCCTGATTTCCAATGAACAAGTAGATAAACTACTTATATACAAATATATACACAGTTTCTCAGTGTCTGTCTTTGGCTCTTCAGTATTATTCAATGCCTGTAATATTATAACTCCTTTACCTGCCATTTTTCATAAAGTAATGTAAACTGGATGCAATATTACATTGTGCCCTGTAAAGGGTTGATGCAGAGGTGGGCAAACTGTGGCCCATGGGCCGCGGCTCGCCACTGGATTCTATGCGGCCTGCAAGAACATTTAGAAATATGCATACGAGCAGCAGAAAGTGAGATAATTAGAAATTGCATTAGGGAAAGCTTGAAATTATTCTATGGAGACATAGCACTTTATTTTAAAATCTTAGAAATGGCTATTAATTATTTGGATATTTGAGCAACAAATATTTAATATGATATAATGCTACTCAGCTATAGACTAAATAAATTACACTAATTTTAAGTTACCTATGAGGATGACATATGTATATAAATATTTTGGCTTTTTGTATGTGCAGCCCAACTAATATAGTATTAGGTTTCCTGCAGCCATTAATTAAAGTGTTTGCCCACTTCTGGATTAATGAAAGCGAGATTTTAAAATATACACGATCAACATTTGTCATCGATGGAAAGTAAAAAGATTGCCAATATCCAAGTCCAAAATGTCAAAGAGGCATTCTCTTAGAAACACTACAAATAGCAATGATGCCTCCATAAGCACCACAGTACATCTTCACAATTTTTTCATTCAACAATGGTTCTCAGCCAGATTTATAGCATCATGAATAAGTAGAACAATAACAAGTATCACTAATACTTATATAACTTTGGTCAAATTGCAGCAAGAACTTTGATGAAAGTTTAGCAGTTGTGCTGACACAATATATACAGTGGTCCTTCAAAAAATAGGAAATTTCATGGAATACTACTTATTATAATGGAAAAAAGCATGGCAAAAAAGGTTTAAAAGGTCATCACCACCACATTTTGACACTCTATGAGCAAAAAAGGAGAAAAATGGTCATCACCGCAAACAATAATAACCCTCTTATTGGGACTTGCCATTGATCTTGTGGGGGGGGGTGGTCAAAAGTTTTTGACGTAATTATAGGGGGTAACTGAAAGTTGACAGTTGCTGACAAGGGGGACAGAGGGTCAAAAATTGCCAAAAAAATTGTTGACATAATTAATGGACAGCCCCTTGTCAGAAAAATGTCCACATTAGGAGCATATTATAGTGTATATTTGATCTCTAATATATTCGATATTCTGGTCTTTTTAGTGTGTTGAATATGGACATGCAGTCAAAGCAATGTTATCTAACCCCTATAAACGAGATACCAACGATCAGCCGTTGCAAAGCTGTTACATAATTTCACGCATACCAATATAATTTGCACAGGAGGATAACAGGCAAATTTCATAACAATCCGAACCAGTTTATTAAAATATAATCCATAAATACGTTAAAACGATTATTCTTACAATCATATATAAATTATAATATATTCAATAGAAAAGTGAAAATAGAATAGAGTATCAAAACACTAAATAAAACATCTACCTTGGTAATTGAAATCAACGTATTTGCAGTGGTCGGCGATTTCCAAACGTATAACGACTCGAGAAACAGACATCGAGACAAGGAAGCGAATCGAACGGAACGTCCTCCTCCTCCTCCTTCGCCTTTGCCGAGACGGAGAAGCTCAGCCTCCTCAGAATAATAAACACAATACAGCGCTACATAAATATTAAATCACCGTACGCCGCAGCACTGGCGGTACTGCCAGTCGAGATTTTAACATTTCAGTAGCAATGTCAGAGAAGTGCATGCATCATGCATGCATAGTTTGCATACATGCATGCAGGGCAAAAGTGCGCAAGCAGCGCTATACTGTAGGCCCTACCATGGATTTTAAAATGTATGACCTGTACCACCTGTTTCGTTGCTTTTTTATAGGAGCCTACATTAAATATAGCAAACAGGCAAAATTATTGCATTTATAATTACAATTTGTGCGTCCTATTCAAGGATCCAAACTCCTACAGGATTCATTCGATTTTTTGCTGCCTTATTCTAACATATAATCTAATTATATTTGGATTTGGTACGCCATCGGCTGATGCTCTGGGCATTGTTATAGTGGCGCTATAGGAGTTGATTGATTGACTGAATGACTGATATAAAATGCTCACTTTTCGCGAGTCGCAGTTTCATCTAGATTCTAGAAGAGCGGCATATGGAAGGGCGGTGACATAAGCGTTACCACAAAGATGCAGCAAGTGAAGTGCCAATATAGGAATTGTCCACGTATGTGGATTGAAATGCTAATTTTGAAGAAGGAATAGAAAAATGAAATTAAAGGGCAGAAGCCGACCCTAGTAATTAAACAGAAATAAAGGAAACAAAACACATCATACTAAGGGACTGTCCATTAATTACATCAACAATTTAGGGGGGTTGAAAAAGTTTGACAGTTGTTGACAGAGGGAGGGTCACTAGAAGTTGACGTCAACAATTTCACTTTTTACAAATAATCAAAAATATGAAATTTCATGGAATACTACTTATTACAATAGAAAAAAGCATGGCAAAAAAGGTCATCACCACCACATTTTGACACTCGATGAGTGAAAAAGGAATAATAATATAATAATGTGATTTTAAGTGGTTTAGGAGGCTAAGTAAGCCTGTGTGAAAACCACTGATGTAACCATCTGCATTCAATAACCTAGTTTATCTAGATAGCCTTTGAATCCGTTTACTGTTTCAACTGTCACTCCCACCTCGTCCAAACTGTTCCATTTGTCCACAACCCTTGCACTAAAAAAGTTTTTCTTTCTTGGACCAACCCTCTGCTTAAACAATTTGCACTTGTGGCCTCTTGTGCTGCTATAGTGTGAAAAAAAGAATAAAATGGTCATCATTGCAAAAATAATAACCTTGCTATTGGGACCTGTCATTGATCTGGGGGGTCAAAAGTTTGACATAATTATAGGGGGTAACTGAAAGTTGACAGTTGCTGACAAAGGGGGGGTCAAAAATTGCCCCAAAATTGTTGACATAATTAATGGACAGCCCCTAAAGCAAAAGCACACCTTGAAAATACAATGATGACGAGTGTTTGTTTCAAATGCCTAGAAGACTCAATCAGTAAAACACCTTAGATGAGCAGTCAACCTAGGTTTGATGTCCAGGTGCTCACATGCCCACCGGTGCTGAGTGGACGTTAATATGGTCCGTATTGATCATTAGACTGATGACTAATTATCAAGTGCTCTGTCCTTAGACAGGTTCCATAAACCAATTGACGTCGCCACTTCTCGCTATAAAAGCAATATGGAACCGGACAATTTAGATTCTAGATAGCTCAGGAGCCTCTGCTATCAAACAGTAAATGGAAGAAGATTTCTTGTGACCTGGAACTAAGAAGCAACTCTCCATCCTTACAAAAAACGACAACTTGATTTCACAAAAACTTTAAGTACAAATCAATACAGTTTGGTGAAAGGAATTGAAAACACAGCTGTAGTAATATAACATGATTTGCAGCAAATTGAAGTAACTGTAACATACCTGCATTTAACATATTTACTGTATATCAACTATTTAGTGGTCCTTTTACACAGGGGCATAGAACACGGGGGACTGCAGGGGATAGTCCCACCCAATAATTAGTGAGGGGGTATACGGTATCATTTATCCTCCGTGTTTTGTGCTTCTTTAACATTCTAAAAAGCCTGACAAGCAAAAAAGGTCATCACTAGAGTTTAAGCATATTTATGGGTTGGTATACTTTTGTAAAATATTCTGATAGGTGGCTTACACCCTGCTTGTACAATCTTGCAGCATATATGTCCCCAACAAAGAATCATCAGAAAGAAAATATTTTAATAGAAAGCCTTACTGGTTACATTTCAGAATCAGTTATCGGTTTCTGTTCTCTGTCTGATATTCCCCGTTCACTTCAGTAATAATAATAATAATTCCCCATTCAATTTAACCCCTTAACTGGGGATACCGGATATATCCGTCCATTTTACATTGAGTTACAGTTAAATACACGGTTAAGGGGTTAATAAGCCACAAATTAATGGTAATGACAAAGAAAATATTATAAAATATAACAATATAATAAAAAGTTTTTAATAATCCTCACCAACAGCAAAAGCTTCATAAAATCAATAACTGAGGATCTCTTCAAGTATATATTCACACATATAATCAAGTATGTTTGATGCAGTTTTTGTTTTTAAAATGCAAAATGTTAATAAACACACAAGAAATCTACCAAAACAAATATATCAAATTTGTATCAATGAAAACACAACAATTATGTTCTTCAAATGAAGAATATTATTATTCATTATTACCAATAATAATTAATAATTATTAATCATTTATGACTCAGTGAGCAGATAAAAGTCTGAATGAGAGAAAGAGTTTAGCACCACAAAAGTACTGCAAGTTTGTAATATTGGATTGAATTATACTGATTAAATTTTGCACAGGTTTACTGCATGCTATATGTTTAATGAATTCTAAAAGCATTTATAGCAGTGTATTTGCAAACTAGTAGTTTAACTCGAATACTTTAATAGTAATTGTATACCCAGTAACTATATTTAACCAATCAGTATCGGCTCAATTCCTATTAGCAAAAGAGTAATAAAGTAAAATGATCATTCACTCAGCCATAAAGTGAGATTTTCAATAATACATGACCAAAACTTAATAACTGTATGCTTGTAATAATCACAATAAGATAGACCAAATATGAAAGTGACACAGTATTCATCAACAGCACCCGTGACACAACACAAATACGGTAGGGCCTACACTGATGGCCTGCTGGAGTTTGTGAAAGCTTTTAGAAGTTCAGAAG
Organism: Metaphire vulgaris; assembly: GCA_018105865.1. Taxonomy (NCBI): domain Eukaryota; kingdom Metazoa; phylum Annelida; class Clitellata; order Crassiclitellata; family Megascolecidae; genus Metaphire; species Metaphire vulgaris. The sequence goes on along the minus strand of CM030839.1, from coordinate 7,075,768 downwards.
TTTTACAAATTGAGGATTAACATTTGGATTAGATAACAATAGTTATAGCATAGATTATAATCCAGTACTTCTGAGGTTTCAAAAACTACTAAGATGCAGGAACAATATATTATTTGTCACTAACAAAATGGCAGGTTGCTGAAATCATGTGCCAAATGTCAGCTTCTTTATAATGTCTCTTTAAACTTCTTCTTTGTTTTTTTTATTATTCCATCTAAGCTTCATGTGATCATTCGTATGGTCTACTTCATCCCATGTTTAAATTTTTCAAGGTTCATCCTTTCTTTAATCTGGTTCCATTAGCTTCTTTTCTTTGTTATTCTAATTATCTTTCAGCCTCCACATTCACCTGCCATGTTTCGCTTTCAAAACTTAACTTTTAACTCTCATACTTATATCTTAATTGCACAAAAAAGAAGTCAGTTCTCTATTTTAAAAACCAAAGGAGTCATATGGTTATTCATCTAATATTATGTGTGGCCCAAGAATACGCACAAGATGTAGCAAATAATCTTCAATGTGTAGAACAATTCTAGCAAACAAGCAAATTCAACTATAGGAGCAAAATGCAGATGCAAATTTATCTATTAAGCACTGCTTGTTTGGCTAAATCTGAACATGCTGTCCTGTGCAAAGTGGATAATATAGATTGCAACATGCACAGAAGCATGGGACGCAGCAGCAGACAGAATTAGAAGACCTGCCGATAGCTTTCTGAAAGTAGGTGAAGATCGATGGTGTAGCCCGGGTTCTGAAATAGGGTGGCATCCAAATTTCTACTGGTCAATTTTTCCAGATCTGACTAAGGAGTTGGTGGTGGGGTTGTGAGTTCCCCAATGGGTTCTGGAGCAGATACCCAGTTGCAGAAGCTTTGCAGTACTGTAATATTTATTAGAGATAAACTGCAAACTATGATGCATTGAAAATTTTCTCATTGGTTTTTGCAGAGGATGACTGGTCCCAGCCCAACTATGAGGTCCGGTCCTCTTGAACTCCCTCGTGGCTATGTCAATGTTGGAGATAATAAGTCTGTCTAGGCAAGTACAAAAATAATTAATGTTACGACATATTTTATTTTCATTAGCACTAATAATATCAGGTGTGTATGGAATAATGTGTGGATTAACTGTGTGTTTTGCATATTCTTGATGATTTCTATAATTCATCCACTGTAACCAAAATGCCATGTTATTTCTAATAGTAAAGCATGTTTATATTTTAATGTTAATTTAATAGTGAAACTGACTAAAAATGCCAGGAAAGCATTGCAGCACATTATTTTAATAAACAAATTCAGAGATAAAAGGACGGAACAGCCTTCCACCATCATTGCATGATGAATCTGTGATACACTCAATCTTTCTTAATCGTCTTAAAACATTTCTGTTTGATTAAGCAGCTGAGGCGCATTTGACTTTAACTGCGCCCTGGAAATTGACAAATGAAATGGAGAAGAAGCAGTGAATTTTTATTATGACTCTAAAAGATGTTTGTCTTGAAATACAAAATACTTAATAAAGCTCAAAATGAGGAGTTTTTTTCATATCATTGTACTGACTGAGTCAGTACAAATAACTAGAGTAACATGATATTAACACAAACTCAGACAACAGGAACCCTTGGCTAAACAGACAATTTTACTTGGACTGGCCGAGTGTCAGTAACCTGTCCTCGTTCCAAGAAGCTACAGTAGAAGTCTGTTTTAACGAGGTTTTGCTGTTGAATGTAACCTGGAGTAAATTTGTCCACAGCCCTTTCAGGGCCATATTAAGGCGGGGGTTAAGGGGGCTGCAAGCCCCAGATCCACCATGAAAAATAGGCACACCGATTTTCCATCTTTTTTTGCTTGTCAGCACGTTTGGAAGCGAGATAACCTCTTTTTTGCTTGACAGGCACGATTTGGAAGGGAGATAACCTTTTTTTGCTTGTCAGAGATTTTCAGTATAGGCGACGACCTTTTCTTCTCAGCCCCAGGCCCACTCGGACCTTAATCCGGCCCTGAGCCCTGTACAACGATCATTCACCCAAATACAAGGCAACACAGTCAAAATTTGACAAATACTGTTTAAAACCTCAAAACAAAACAGCATCAGACTGCGCACAACACCAAAATTTTCATTTAGTTCACGACACATTACAGCAATCGAATTAAATCATGGGTTCATTCAAATCTATTTAACAAATACAAAATTGACACTCAAAAGTCAAAACTATTCAAATATTATAAATCATTTATTAAAAACTACTTAACAAGTAAAAAATTTCATTCAAACCTATTTTAAAAAATTATTCTTTAAAGCAGTCTCTTTGATACATTGGCAAGGAACATGACTAAAGAAATGGCTTATGAGAATGCAATAGCAGGAAAAGGTGCAAAGCAAAACTAGAGGATGTTTACCAAGTGCATGTCCAAAGTTATAGAACCAACCATGCCCAAACAGAAGAGTGTTAACAATAAACTTCCATGGATAACAAGAGAAGTGCAACTACAAAGAAAGTTTTAAAATAAAGCATGGAAACTAAGAAAAGAAAGATCAACAAGCATTGGAATTGAGCAGAATTAATGTAAACTCAAGAAATTGGAGAAACTACTAACAAGGTGGCTATTGCAAAATTTGAATGTAAGTTGGCAAATAATATACATCAAGACAGCAACAGTTTTTGCAAATATTTAAAAAAAAACTGAAATGAACTAACACTATTTGGACCCCTGTTAGATAACTCAAGCTGTGAATAACAGAATATGTAGCATTCTTGAAAAAAGATATAGAGCTTTTTCTAAAAGTTTGAAGATTATCAACAGATGCCAAAATATAAGCAATGCAAAGAGACATCAATATTGCGGATTGACAACATTATAAAGATAAAGGGCAAGAGGAGATTTGATAGAAGCATACTAAATAATGACAGTGAAAGTAGCAATTCTTTACATTAGCACACTATAGCAGCACCATAGGTCACAAATGTAAATTATACAAGAAAAGGATGGGAATGGGACTAAAGAAAAATAATTCCTTAGCGCTAGAACAATTGGGATGGGACTAAAGAAAAATAATTCCTTAGCGCTAGGGTATTGAATTCATAGAACAATTGGGATGAAAAGGCAGTAACAGTTGAACAATAAATGGATTCAAAAGTTATTATATAGAACTGGGTTATTAAATGTTAGGAGCAAATACAGTGATTTATACACAGGTTAATACCTCCTAAACCACTTGAAATCACGTTATTATTATTATTATTATTATTATTATTATTATTATTATTATTATTATTATTATTATTATTATTATTATTATTATTATTATTATTATTATTATTATTAATTATTGTACAAATCACAGGCATAAATTGTTTTGAATTTGGTCAATGATCAATACAAACTTTTAAAATGCAAAATCACTTGATCTTATGTTTCACTTCAAGGCCTAATTTCATAATTTGCACTCTTGATTCACTCATAAAATTAAATATATAACCCTAATCTAAGCTGAAATTAAGTGTATTGCACATTTTATGTAGAAAAACAGCATGGAAATTTACAGTACCGAGATAATGTCAAAAGTAATAAATAATGTTCCACTGAAACAGGTTTTGTTTACTTATGCTGCATTTAACATTTTGACAATGACACAATGGCACAGGCAGTGTAGTAAAAAATTCAGAGCATTTCCAAAGGCAACAACATAGAATCTGTTAGCACAATATTCCATAACATAGAGAAGATACTTATAATTCTATTTTAAGATAAGATGAAACATTTGACATTTTAAGCCAAAAATACCATCAGATAATCAAATATCAAACAGATGCTTGTTATTTTTACAGTGATGTTTGATGATGAACAAAACAAAAGAGTGCAGATGTGCAATAACATATGTATGCACAATATTTTTACTCTGGCACCAAACTGGAATAAATTTTAACACTAAAAACACGCAAATTTCACTCAGCTTCACACATAACAAAAAAATAAGAAGATCAAAATACAAGTGGCAGTAATTTTAGATGCAAAATATCACCTATGACAACCATTCACAAACACATAGATATGTACTTAATAATACAACTGCAGGAGATCGCAGGCAGCAGCAAGCAGCAGTCCACATGTAACAACAACGGGCAAGTTGGGCAACAGTGACTATAAAAGAATCCAACAACAGATCATTGTTGCATATGAATACCATATATACAATAATCAATATGTCTGCATGTATTTTTTATTCATCAAGAACATAATCAAGGTAAATAAGTGCTATATGTGCCCATAAGGTATGTAGAGGGCAAGCCGGCCAAGATAAGAATAATCCTTTGCCTCCTACAGCGGACCACGATGCTGGAACGACGTCGGCTGCTAAGATCTGGCAGCCGAGTCAAATTGCTTGTGCCTCCCCCGTAGTTTGGGGACAGGTTGGTTACTCGGGGCAATCCAGAACTGTGGAATTCACTACCGGACTATGTCACAAACTCTGACTCTTTTGGAATTTTTCTACGTAATCTTAAGACTTACTTATTCACCATCGGGTATACATAGTTTTGTAAAGCGCTCTTGACTTTGGTCACTTTTGCCATGCTTATTGTGCTATAGAAATCGTCTGGCTAATAATAATAATAATAATAATAATAATAATAATAATAATAATAATAATAATAATAAATAAGAAACACAGGACCTTATCTTAGGGTCAGTAGAAATTCATGGCAAGAAAGTTTAAAGTTCATGACATGGTTTTGAAAAATGCTATAAAATCATGTCAAACTCATGGTTAATTTGCAGCCTACAATGATTTCTATCAAAAAGTCAAAATCCTTCCCGAGCCTCAAGGGCTCCCAAGGTGGCACTAATTTCCATTGCTATAGACCTCAAGCCAGACGTGCAATACCATGGATACGGGGCTAGTGCATCGCGTGGTATACCTGTTTGACATAACGCAGCCTCTTATTATTATTATTATTATTATTATTATTATTATTATTATTATTATTATTATTAGCTAGACGATTTCTATAGCACAATAAGCATGGCAAAATGGCCAAAGACAAGAGCGCTTTACAAAACTACGTATACCCGATTGTGAATAGGTAAGTCTTAAGATCACGTAGAAATATTCCAAGAGAGTCAGAGTTTGTGACATAATTCGGTAGTGAGTTCCACAGTTCTGGATTGCCCCTTGTAACCGACCTGTCCCCAAACTTAGCCATTTTAGACGTTTATACGTTTTAGTCTTTTACCACTGCTCCTCATTAAATCACCATCCTCCAGCAAGTGAGGCTTTAGGGCTCCTGCTGGTCTCGAACCCGTGACCTCCTACTCTATCATCCAATACTGTTACCACTCTCTTAACTTCCCTACACATAATAAGTAATGATGTCTGTCGCACTCACCACTAAAATCAAATAGCTATAGACACACTGTGTATGTTTTATAATTTTAATAAAATAGTATATTACCGTAAGTAGAAACAGTGGCGGCTCTAGGATTTGGCAAGTGGGGGGGGGGCGTTGGGGTGGCAACTTCTAATCATGGGGGCCAACCATTTGTTGTTTAATGTATGTAGCATTAAGTATAGGGTCCCAACTGGGGGGCCAGGCACTCAATATGGGGGGCACGGGCCCCCCTGGCCTCCCGGTGGAGCCGCCACTGAGTAGAAACCTACAACTGCGAACGATGCTGAACATCTGCTGTATGTTATTTTATAGTTCTGATGCAAATGTTAATTCCTGGAATTGTGCACCATCATAGCATGAAGTGGCAAATTAATTTCAGTAAAAATTTGATGTCCGAGTGTATTTTTCAAAGTGTACTGACTTATCTTGGAATCAACAGAGTTGCTGGTTTAAAATAGGGGCTGTCTTTATGGCTCTATAGACTATAAGACTGCGATTAATGATTATAGTCCAAGGTTTGTAATGGATACTAGGGTTTCCAAGGTAATTAGCTGTAATAATTATTATGCACTTTTATAGCACCATTTCTAATACTCTTAAGATATCAATTGATGGTACTTTAAATTCATCAGCAAGAGACCAGGTCGTTCCAGGAACCAGTCAGTGAGAAACAACAAGTCAGAGCTGGGGAGGATATGCTAATCTAAAGAGATGGGATTTTTTGTCTAGATTGGAAAATACCCAATTTTTGGAAGATCTGACATGCGTGGAAAGTGAGTTCATGTTTTTGGGCCAGAAATAGAGAAAGCTCTCTTACCAATTTCAGCGTTGGATCTAGATATATTTAACAACGAATTAGCGAATCTTGTTGAATGAGAATGTTTGGGTGGTCTAGTATAGATTTCAAATATTGAGGTTGGCCGGACTGCAGTGTTTTATAAACCAGGAGACTAGTCTTGAATATCAATCAGTCTCTGTTGAACGAGCAGCCAGTGTAACTTCCGAAGAACAGGTTTAATGTGATCGTGCTTATGAGCTGTACCAGGCCAAGATTAAGTCAATGTTTCATATGTCATCCTACAGTTATTATTATTATTATTATTATTATTATTATTATTATTATTATTATTATTATTATTATTACGTACTGATTAATGTGGTAACTCGTCCTATAAGAACTGCGTGAACACATTACAAAAACACAAGAAATCACAAGTAGCTCCTGCGGAATAGCCAGTTGCTGCGTTTGTTAAAAATTGATTTATATATGTTGAAGACGACATGTTGAGTTCATTTTACAAAATTTTATGAAATTCATAGCAATCTGTGGCATTTTGAAAAATTCACAGAATTCATGGCAAATGGCAAAAATTGTGGAATTCACGGCTTCTGCGACCTCATGAATTTCTACTAGCTCTAATAATAGAATGGGAAATTATAGAAAGCTTTTTAAAACATTCTGGTTTTAAAAAATTGATTTCTACTTATAGAAAAAACCAAAGAGTCATTTCCATAATTTGTAAAAAATCTTGCATAAAATCATAGAAATTTCAAAGACAGAAAATCAAACAGCAAGCATAAGATTCTAGATTCTAGAAATATCAAGGTCCTCGTAAAGTAAAATCCAAATTTATTACTTAATTTTTTCAGTCTGAAATATCAATTTTTGCAAGATTAAAGTTGAATTTCCTAAAAGCACAGACCAAAGAGCAGTGGCAACATCTAAATACGAAAAGAAACTGCCTTCAACTGTATCAAAACAATGAAATGTCATTCCTACTGTCCTTCACTATAATGAAGAAAGAAAACAAAATTGTAATAAATTGACAAAGCAAAACAAATGGCACATAAACTTAAAGGCCACCAAATAAAACAAGTGATATCAGAAAAACTGCATGGTACAATATCAAATCAGTTTACACACACACCTTTCACTTTGCCTGGGCCGATTTGATAACTTTTTAGAGTAGGTGAGATGTAATGTTGCTGCCCCACACACAAACAATTTTATAAGTGCTGCCCCTTAAAAATGGCAAAATTTGCCTCTGAAGGTCCATTATCAATGCATAGGCCTATACTATTCATATAATATACTGTAAGTATAGTGCAATTTTGTAGGCATCTCAAAGTAAGTTCAGAGCAATATTATCAGAATTGTACCCGCAACTCATCAAAATAATGTACAATATTCTAGTCCAAAAATGTCGCCCACCAAAAGTTCCACCATAGGCAGCTGCCTACTTCACCTACGCCTAGGACTGACCCTGCATTTTGCTATGAAACAATAAGCAAGGTAAGTAAGTGAAATCTTGCGCATCTGTATAGTGTTTATAAAAGTAGAATAGAACCTTGATCGATGCTTATGCCATAACAGCAATGGCCGAAATATAATAGGCAAGGTACCAACAGTTCGAGAACATTCAGCATAAAAATACACGTCTGACAACTGCGATACAGCAAATACCTGTGCTGTCTAATCAAACTGGACAATGCTTTTCACTGCTTCCCCAGGTAGAGAGAGCTGATGTGGCACACGAGATATTGGCCGCAATGTTAGAAGAGGCAGAGGAAGGAGGGGACGTGGCTGGAATGTCAGAGGGAGCAGCTGAAGCAGCCGCAGAAGGCAAATGCATCTCAAACTCAACGAGGAGCGGCAAGTGATCAGATGGAACCAGCGGATTTGGACAGCCGAGCACTTGGTTCTGACGAAACCATTCTTGGTCGAGAGGACCGAGCACTCCGAGTGGACGAATTGTATCTCGACTGTAGAAGACGTAGTCAATAGTTCCTCTGAAGTCGTAGCTATATAAATTACATGCATGCTACATGCAAGTAAATTCTAAAACAAATCAAATCTCTCCATAAACGTCTGAAGCAGGATCTACAAAACAAAGTGGGTCCATGCTCAAAGTGGTGGCGATTGATATGACCATAGCCATAGCTGGTGACCATAGCCATATGCAATTTCAAATTAGAAAATAAACAAAGTTTAAATGCTTTTACCCCAAAGATGAACCACATTTGGAGACATTGCATATTAGCAGTGGCGTATTTAGAATTTTGGTAAAGGGAGGGGCCAGACACTTTCGACCTGACAAGTTACAACTTTGGAAAAAAGTTGACGACCTTTTTTTTGCTCGTCAGGGTAAGACCAAAGGGGGGGGGCCATGGCCCAAATGGCCCAGTGGTAAATACGCCACTGCATATTAGGCTGCCATCTCTTTGAAGAAAGCTAAGAATAATATGCTTAAGATATAATTGAATTAATAATTCACATTCGTGTTTAAACAGACTCACGTATAGTTTGTATAAGGCATGACATCAGTGGAGTACGCTTGTAAAAGACGGAAGGAATGACTGTATGTATCCTTGCTTCCAGAAGAGCTCAACTTTCTTAAAGAATCTTCGTATCCAATATCTTTGAAATCTCGATGGTTGATACTAATTCTACCAAGACTCAAATATTCCACCACACCTATGGAAACAAATGATACATTGATCGATCTTCAACACTCTAAAATAATGTACCAAGAGTCATTTTAAAATTACATGATGGTTCTGCGACAAGAAATTAATCTACAGATGCAACCCTCACAGAATAAAATTTTTGACTAAAGACAATGTACCTGGTATGTATAAAAGTCGATAGTCCAATTAGTAATAAATGACTACCGGTACTCTGATGTATATTTGACCATAGAAGTGGTAGCTAGCTAGTTAGAGCCATTATAGACAAAAATTTATATCATAGCCATAAGGTTGGGTCCGGTCTCTTCACAACATAAAACTCTGATTGAGTCATAAATTCATACATTTTACTCTTATAAAATGAAAATAGTTTTCCTTTTTCATCTTAAAATGTCTTGCCTGCAGGGTTGCTAACAATACTGCTAAAATGTCTTGCCAATACCAATACCAATACTGTATGAAAAAATAGTATTATCAATACTAATACCAATACTAAAATGAAACTGTATAGTCTAAATCAATAGCAATACCAATACTTTTATCTGCAACAAATAATTTTATTTCAAATGCCCTCCCCAATTTAGGATTGGATTTTTTCTGCCATACCTTTAAATAATTACTTTCAGTTTTTCTATTAATTAATTATTAAGTAACAAAACTGCCTGCTTACAACATGGCATACTGTCCTAGCCTCAGCAGTTTTAGCATGAGAGTAGAGGTCAGCAAGGAGGCAAGAAAGCTCCCCTGCCTTCAACCCCGCTCCCTGCCCCACCCTCTGACGGCCACCCCCATCCCCGTCCCCTTGGATTTTGTCTCCAACCCTGGCCATCCCCGTGACTGCTGAACTTTTTGCTTGTATAGTCCTTATACATGCAGACCAGAGTACAATGTTGCGGCTGTTTATTACAACAGCAACATGTACTCTCTTGGCTGATCGGCTGACAACTAAGCATGATACAAAATGCAGCAACTTGCCATTTGTTCATGAACTGAACCCCGTTCCCACGGGTACTCCATGGAGTCAGTCCCCACACCCATGGGTACCCCAAAATCCTCATCCCAGCCGCCGTGAAGTCCCTGCAGGGGCCCCACCTCATGCCTCGTTTAGCCCTCTACACGATGCTATGAGACGTCTTCTCTGTTTTACTAATTACTATCTTACTTATTTGTTTGTAGTTGTGTCGCTTTGCTAGGTGGCAGCATGGTTGTAGGAGGTAATTACTAGAACTATTTCTCTTTGTGGTTTTGGAGCCTAGTCTAATGGCTGTTTAATGAGTTTCTTACATTAAAAACTTCATCAAATTTTATTTCTGTTTTGTAACACATTTTCATCGATGCCCACCTTTAACACTAAGATATATCTTTAATTCGATACAAAAATTCAAAATTTCTGTATCATTGTTCCAACCAGTGGCGGCTCCAGGATTAGGCAAGTGGGGGAGCCGTTGGGGTGGCAACTTCCAATCATGGGGGGCCAACCATTTGTTGTTAGGTATGTAGTATTAAGTATAGGGTCCCAACAGTGGGGCCACTGGGGGACCAGACACTCAATGGGGGAGCACGGGCCCTCTGGGCCCCCTGTGGAGCCGCCACTGGTTCCAACTGAATGAAGTGTTCATCAAGTGAGGTCCACGCATTAACCACTGTTTAAAATGGCCATAATATATTTCCTGTGCCGTGCTAAAATTAGAGTCTGCATCCCCATCAAATAATCTGTAGTACTGTATGTAATTTCATTTACACCCTTACTTCCAGCTGCCCTCCACCTTGGTTGCAACTGCTGATACTGTAAACAAGATAACGATCAATAGATCAGATTTCGCCCCTTCTTCTAGAGCCTGGTAACAGCTATAGACACTTAAATTAATGTACTTTATCTTTAGGGTCAATTAGTTTGAGCAACTGACCAACTGACAGCAGGAGGCCTGCATGATGGGCAGAGGCTGACCACACTAGATGTAACTGTCCCTGCCTTGCAGAGCGTGGGGAGTGGGTCACTCTGGCCCTGGCGGCGTTCATAATAAGTTTGCAGTAGAAAAGTACTGGTATCGAGTATCAAAAATTTTCACTGTAAAATGTATCGGCAATGCAGAAACCGATACTTGGCTAAAAAAAACTATAAACAGTACAGTAGGCGACACTAACAACCCTGCCTGCTTGCCTGATTCTGGAAGAGAGTTCAGGTCTCCGCAGAGAATTAGGGGAATTGCACCGCAGTCGAGTGATGAAGTGCCGGGGTCCTGCTGCGAAAGTGCAGCCTGCGTCTCTTCCATGATGCTCTTCAGCTTGTTCATAAGCATCATTGTCTGAATTAGTTTAACATCACAGCATTCTGGGTCCCAATGAATGTGACAGGTTGCTACGAGCAACAGTTGTGTGCCGACAGCGGGTACACCTACAGTGAGACAAACGGAAAATCGCATATTCTAGATTAACAACAACTTGAAATGGACCAAAAGTGTGGGTAATAAAAGTATAAATTGCTGCCCAAGAAGAATAAACATTAAACACAGATTTAGATCAATCTTAATTTTATTACTTTAAACATAAACAAAGTGTTTTATCCAGACTCCAGGCCTTTTGGGGAGGAAATTGAGGTTTTTGGGGGTGAAAATCGACTTGGTTGGAGGGGAAAAGACACAGTTCAATGCAAAATTTGTGTAAGTGCTGGATATTTGGAGGGGAATTTTGAGGTTTTGGGGGAAAAAATCTCCCCTCCTAACAGGCCTGTATAAAACACTGTAAACAAATACCAGTATGACTATAAGAATGATCAAAATAAACTGTCTACTAATAAATACAAATCCCTTAATGAGTTCTAATAACATACTCTACACTGCCAGTAAACCCCTGGTTATCTATAGAAGGAAAGGCTTTAACTTATATTGCTTCCTACTAAAACCTTCAGCAACTCATTAATCCTACTAGACACAACACATCCAACCCATTTAACCCCATCCAGATGTTACTTGCCTTATTTCCAAAAACTAATAAAATGATCTCCCCACTAAAACACAAACACTTGCAAATCCACTCCCCATAAACAGAGAAGAAATAACCAAATGAGTCTATTTCTAAGGTATTGAAGAAATAACGTCACAGAACCTAAAGGCTGATTAAATTTAAGAAGATTTAATATATATCAATGGTGACTTGCACCCTCTAAATCAACATAATCTGTAATGCCTAATGGTATTAAAAATGTAATAAATGAATAATCAGAAAATTAATTTATAATCATAAGGCCTGAATGATCAGCTTTTCCCTATTATAGTGAAGAAAAAAATAAAGATTCATCACCATGAAATTATGCTTTTGCTTATTTTAAAGTTGCATAATTATACAAGAAAATATATTAAAAATGCAAAAACAACTCAGAACTAAAAACTACACCATCAAACTTGATTTAGGAATTAATACCAGCATGCACTCAGCTAAAGTAGATCACATGCAATCAATACAATTGGCTGGCAACAGTGGTTTTCACAAATCAAGGATCATAGCACCACAGGACTGGAAAATAATTAATTCAGAGGCAGGAATTCCCTTCAATTTAATTTCAAATCTATGATGCCCATCCACATAGAAATAATCTAATTCTTCTAAATGAACTGACAGGATTAAATCAACAGATCCATCTAAATCTCAACTCAATCAGCTACAAGCTTGAAAAAGGCAACCCACCGTTTTCCCACACGTTGTCTTTTGTTCGAAGCAATGCAGCAAGTCCGATGTTGTCTTTGGTCATGACGCGATTAATCATGTCTTCTGAGCCCTCTGCCGTCTCTATGGCAACCTGATTAAACTCCACAAGATGCTCCTTTATTAAAGAAAATCTGCCAAACAAATCAAGACTCTCAATTAACTGGCAAAACTCCCTCGCAAACAAAAATCAACCAAGTCTGTTTGTCTGCACTACTAATTAACCTACTGCAAGCAATAACAGAAGGGTAACCAGATGATGCTAATTCATTTACAAGGAACAAGGGGTCAGCCAGTAGATAGCAGGGGACAGCTATTCAGTAAATTCAATGCTGTGGAATAAGTGAGTTTTGAAAGTCCAGATGAAGGAAATTAACTCCCACTATCACAGCAAATAGACATTCTGCCGCAAGAAATGGATTCGTTACGAGCACAATATTCTAGCAAAGACAAGTTTCTAGAACTCTTCAGAATGAAGAATCAAAGTTTTAACTGAAAGTACCCCTCACTGACATTTCAGTAGAGCAAAAAATCTTCAAGCAACCACATTTTCAAACACATAAATGATACATCAGACACAGTTTTACTAAAGGGGCTGTCTCTCTACGGCAGTGCTTCTCAACCTGTGTGCAGCGGCACACAACTGTGCTGCAGCTACGGTAGAAGTGTGCCGTGACAAAATGTTGGAAAATAGTAAAATAATAATGGTGCTTTATTAATTGTTAATTATGAGTTGAATTACATTTGGTCAGTGAAGTTAAGCATGAAATAGTGATATAGATTGCAAAAAATATGCACTTACGAAGAACGGTAGTCAATAGTATACTGTATACTAGACTAGAGTAAAATAAATAGCATCATTTAAAAATGAAATGTGTGCATTTCGGCTGCAGTGTGCCGTTGACTGTATGTTTCTTGGATAGTGTGCTGTGATTGAAAAAAGGTTGGGAAGTACTGCTCTACGGAATTTGTTCCATGGAAACTTCCAAAGCCCTGTTCCACAATGTTTCCCTCAGGCTGCAAAAATAAGTACACAGAAGAAACCGCAAATGAAAAGTAGCCACACCTATTGTGAAGATGGCAGACGCCATTTTATGGAAAGAAGTGTGTCACAAGCCTAGGAAATTTTTGAAAGCCTCAGGGATGTTAGTCCTTGGCCTTGGTCCTGGCCTTAACATGTTGACCGCCAGAGATTGCACTACCGCCATTATGTGGAAAACGAGTTAACTCGTACCTGGCGGTCAACGTGTTAAGGACTCCTTAAGGACCAGTTTCAAGTCCTTGGTCCTGGTCCTGGTCCTGGCCTTGAGGGTTGAGTCTTTGGTCCTGGTCCTGGCCTTGAGGGTTGAGTCCTTGAATTGTCCTTGAAATCAGTCATGGCCATATAAAATCTAGGTTAAAGTGTATTTGTTTGGTGAATGAATTCTAGGTTATTTTTATTCTGGGTGACTCTGCAGCAACAAATGGGAGAATATCTACAATATATCAATGTGCCATCACAAATGATGATTGAAACAGCTGCCTGTTCACAACAGTTTGTCCACTTGCAACCACTCTTTCAGAGAATTCTATGCACACCTGCAACACCTGCTCCAGTGGAGCGTATATTCTCTCAAAACGGAATCATAATGAGCCCACATAGGACAAGAATGTCAGATTCATTGTTGGAAACATATGGTGTTTTTAAAATGCAGCTCTAAGCTTAATAGCTGACTATGCTTATCTATGCAAAAGAGCAATGTTTGGTCTGTTCCATTCTTTAAATGTCAACTGTACTGTGTAATATGCATTAGTAATCTGGCCTATCATCTTGGCATTTAAATAACAGATTATTTAGTATGACAGGACATATTATTTCAAGGACTTGCTAATTTTTTTTAGTCAAGTCCTTGGTCATGGCCTTGAGGTTGAGTCATTGGTTGTGGCCTTGAAGGTTGAGTCCTTGGTCCTGGCCTTGAGGGTTGAGTCCTTTTTAACATCCCTGGAAAGCCAAGAATATAGTTTTAGCAAATTATTATTTTGTGAACACATTTCTAGTGGCACATAACCTTTCGAGTTGATGCAGAACATAGCATAAATCTGGCGTTGACCTATTGACCTGAAAGCAGATTGGTTGTATGGCAAAATTATCCAGCAGAATAATCCACTTGTAATGTACATGCACATTCACCCGGAATATCATGCAGAATATTTTGCCCTCTAGAAAATATTCCATGGGAAAAATTGTTAAGTATAACCCTCTTTGTTGAAAACATGCTTATCATCAACACAAATATTTGCCACGGAACTGGACTTTGGAAGTTTTCTGTGAAACAAATCCCCTAGTGAAGCAGATACTTAATTACCGGTAACCATAGCCTCAGCAGCAATATGAAGCATACATCTATGGTATCAATCAATGGTATTCTGAATTCACCCTCAAAAGAGATCAGAATGAGTTCAGTCAGTGAGATCCTGAGTTCAGTCAGAGTACATAGAAAACATCAACACAGAGTATTCAGGAAAAGTCAACTGAGAAGTTGATAAAACCACATCTGAAACAAATGGTTATTGTGCCTCTGCATTGAGGGATCAATCTAAAAGCCACAGTAATTTAAACTGCAGCCAGTTTGCTCTTTTAAGTCTCAATTCATTATTTTGAATACATATGGCAAATTATTTGAGACTTTCCTGGTATTTGTTCAGGTCTGACACACATGCTGTGCTCTGCAGAAACTTAAATTGCAAGATGACCGTTACAGACATTATTATCATATCTTATAATTAGTGCTGTTCAAAAATTAATTTTTTAATCACAATTAATAGCATATTCTTTGATCAATATAATTTGCAAACATACATGTAAGTACTTACAACGTATATAAACCATTGTGCCAGCGTCTTTAAAAGCAAACCAGATGAGACTCTCTCGTTCTCGGGGCATATCGCCAATGTCTCCAAGCTGGGATTCTTCCATCTGAGAAGACTAAAAACCATCCGCCGATATCTCCCTATACCTGATACCATCAGTTTGTCCGCACTGGTCCTGTCGCGCATTGACTAAATAGTGTTTTATTGGGTCTGCCTTTGAACTCCCTCCAATCTGTGATTAACACAGCCGTCACGGCTAATATTCGGTCTGAAATGGAATGCCCATGTTTCATAGCCACTGAAAGATCAACTCCATTGGCTGAAGATTCCGGAGCGCATTGTGTTGAAACGGTGCTGGCTCACGTTTCGGGCACTTTATGATCCGCACTGTCCTACCTATCTTCGTGACTTGATTCAACTTGCTCCGTCAGTACAATACCGTTCCCAGCTTTGGTCGAAATCGCAATCCGCTGCTTGTCCCCCTCCGCCAGGAATCCTGCCCTCGGGGACAGATCCTTTCGGAGAGGCAACCCAATCCTGTGGAACACCCTGCCAAGGGTGGTCACCATGGAGACTTCGCCAGGAGCGTTTTTGAAGAACATGAAGACACACCTGTTTAAAGTTTCTTTTGGTTGTTAGACGCCTTTGACTTTAGCCTTAGCTATGCGTACGGCGTCGAATAAATCGTCCTGAATAATAAAAACTGTCTGTTTAACAGTGACTGTTTAGGCTTCGACGTCTTCCATTATACTTCACTGTCTTTGATTTTTTCATCCTTATTCTCTACTATTTTATTCATCAGTTATTTTGAAAAAATTGCTAGATTTAATTTCAAAATGTTAATTCCAACATCATTAACTGGTAAACAGTAAAAGATGGAAGGCACGTGACCACACCGCAGTCATGTGACCACGAATAAAAATCATTATATAGCACAAGCAACATCCAAGACAGTTAACTGTAAACAAAAGTCCGTTACATCATTACTTTTTGAGTTCAGATTCTCTCAGAGAAATATTGTGTGATCAACTTTTTAATCATGATCAACAGTTTAGTGTATTAAGCAACAACAATCTATTCCCAGGAAAAGACAACAATTACTGGTAAGTGCTACCCAAAACAAGATACACATAGCTTGAAAAAATTTGCTACTGGAGATAAACCAAGAACAGCATGGATTAAACACCTTCAAAGAGCGAACAAGACTTTCGTCTGAAAAGGACTAAAGAGAAAGGCTGGCGAAGAAATGAACAAACTGTAAATAATTTTCAGATCGAAGACAACATACGAATAGAACAAGGCAGACGCAAAATCAAAATGATGTCACACAACCAAGGTAGACAGAATTCATACTTGGAATGCTTGAAGAAAATTGCGCATCCATCGACGTGCTTTCGATCGGCCTCGGTCATCGTCCGTGCACGAGACTTTGGGGAGAAGATGCCTTCGTACCCTTTTGCTTTTAAACCCGGAAGAAAGAAGTCGTAAAACTGCTCCGTTTCCACCTCCTATTGAAATCGGTCAAAAAGACACAACAAACTCAATTATTTATCTTATCAAGTACTTCCTTTAAGATTCTAGCATTTAACTATCTTTGCAAAAATTAATACAGTGTACCGGGTAATAGTGTGCAAAGTTAATCCATTAAGAAATATCAATACATTTTTCATTATGATGGTATAATACAGGGACGCATAGAGCGCGGGCCGGATCCAGCCCCGATATGTTCTGTCCAGTCCTCGGATCAAATTAAAACAACAAAAACCTGGCCCGGGAACCAGTGGCGTAGCGTGGTCTTGTGCCGCCCATGGCTCCTGAAAAAAATGCCGCCCCCAATTTGCTGTTCTTGTGCCTGACAAGCAAAAAGTCATCAGCTATATAAAATGGCCTGACAAGCAAAAAAAGGTCATCACCACTCAATTTGCCACCCCTCCACATGTGCCGCCCATGGTTCGAGCCATAGTAGTCATTTGGATGCTACGCCTCTGCCGGTAACTATACTTTTATTATAGAAATTATATATATCAACTGATTGGGCCATCCATATCAGTTGGGCTACAACTAATACCAGTATTTGTGTCTAGTAGCAGCTCATTGCAACATTTATTAAAGTTAGTTTTGTCCAAGTTGCATGCAGACTTATAAAAAAATATTATAAATTATAAGTAAGTAAGTAAAATCTCGTGGATTTCTATAGTGCCTTGGAAAGCAGCACAACAGTAGCTGCTTATTCTTAGGTGCTCAGCCTTTCATAAAATAGCTATGGGGAAGGTATTTTATCAGCCAGGCAATAGTCAACATCTGAAGGGCAGTGAGGCTAGGTTGTCACAGCTATGGAGGATAATGATTTTAGAAAAAGGAAGGATTTAAGCTTAGACCTGAAGACTTGAGGAGATAATGCGGGAATTATAGGAAATGAAAATTCAGATTTTATTGTTTGAAAGTGTCCAAGTCTGCAGAGGGAAGCTGGGATCGAGTTCCAAAGTTCAGGTGCAGTGTATGAGAAGGCACATTTGCAAATGTTCAGGGATGACTGATTCAGTGGGCATGACAGAGTGAGATGAGATGATGAACGTGTGGGTCTATAGAACATGCATTTCGAGATTGCGGCCCTTGAATGATATGAAAATGTTCAAATTGGCCCTTTGCCTTAAAAGGTTGTGTACCCCTGGTATAATGGATTCTGAAATGCCCAATTGCTAAACAGAAATACAAGAAAATATGTATACACTGTACCTGGTAGTTTCACCCTTGTAGCATTATATGTTACTATCAGTGAATTATCAAGAATGAAGCACCCATTCCCACTCACTTACGCAGAGTGGAAATGTGTGCTACAATCACTCCAATGATTCACAATGTTGCATTTAGTGATAATAATAAGCAGGATCAGGCATCAGTTAGAATCGCAGGATGAAGACAATTTCATCTAGGACAACATGATATTAAGCATAAATGTTCAATTTGTATAGAATTTTGATAGCAATACATGTGTTATCACTCTTAAGCACTAAGGAAGGTCATAGCAATGTCCACTCAGTGTCGATGGACATGTGAATGCCTAGAAATTGAGTTCAAACTGACTCCTTGTTTAAGGAAAAGTTGACACTCTATGAACTGAGTCACAAGGGAGTGGCAGAGGAAGGGGCAGCAACATTCCCAGTGAACAAAGCTAAAATGAGTAAATTCAGAAAGTTCCGAGAAAAAAGTAAAATGCACGTGAATAACTATGAAAACCTAACTGAAGACAAGAATGCAGTGCAACAACATGTCATAAGGGGCTGTCCATTAATTATGTCAACAATTTAGGGGAAGGGGTTTGAAAAAGTTTGACAGTTGTTGACAGGGAAAGGGAGGGGTCAAGAGAAGTTGACGTCAACAATTTAACTTTTTGCAAATAATCAAAAAATAGAAAATTTCATGGAATACTACTTATTACAATGGAAAAAAGCATGGAAAAAGGTCATCACCACTACATTTTGACACTCGATGACAAAAAAAGGAAAAATGGTCATCACCACAAAAATAATAACCTTGTTATTGGGACCAGCCATTGATCTTGGGGGGTCAAAAGTTTTTGTCATAATTATGAGGGGGAACTGAAAGTTGACAGTTGTTGACAAGAGGAGAGGGGGTCAAAAATTGCCCAAAAATTGTTGACATAATTAATGGACAGCCCCTAACTACTCAACTGGAGCATATTGTAACTCATCAACAACAGCATTTGTCACATTAGCACAACAAATAGTATTGATTAAAACTTAAATCCAGAGTCAAATAACAATTAAATACCGCGTTTAAGTGACAACCAATCACACGGAAAAGCTATGTAGAATATCAAATTAAGACAACTTAGTTGGCTAGATTTCCACTGAAGTCACTAAACACATTTCCTAGTACCGTATATGCATTATAAACTGCTGTAAACTCCTGACACTTAGGAATTCGAATTGCACGATTTCTGTAGTGCATGCAAGCAGACAGAGTGTACTAACCTGAAGATTGATTATGTCTGCACTGTACTGACAGATTTCTTGAAAAATATTCTTTTTGCGGAACTCCCATTTCAGTGCCCAAGAGGGACAGTAGCCATAGAGTTGACGTGTAGCATACTTGTCACACAGTACGTTATAGCACATCACTGTGTAAACTGCTGAAAATTACATACTTAACAATACATTTGCAGAAACTGGGAAAACAGGCTTAACAATACATTTGTAAGAACTGAGAAACACATTTCTGTCATAATTGGCAAAGAAGTAAGCTTACTAACCATTACAGAATATAATGAAAATTGCTGAAGCAAATACAGATCCTTGCTATATAATAAGCAAGGACGCTGTTACACTGGCATGCAAGTTCAAACACACAAGGACTCACCCAAACACTAAATATTGCTGTCATTCTTTTCTGTGCATGAATGAAACAGATTACGGTACATGTAATTAAAACCTCGATGAAAGGCTAAACATGTTAGACGGATCAGCAATAAACCATCTATTTGCATTCATAATTACAGTAGAATCCCAATACATCAAACTCGCTCATATCGAAATGCTGCTTATATCGAAGTTGAAGCGCTGCCTGCCCAACACAATGTTAATAAATACAAAAGAGATCCTGATATATCAAATTCGCCTATTTCGAAATCTCGCTTATACTGAACCTGCTTTTACGGTCTCTGTCAATCAGAAGCCTGTCGGATACATTGAAGTTAAGTTCAGTATATCAAAGTACATTTGTTATGATAGTCTCTTGAGCTTCGATATATCGGGAATCTATTGCAAATATTTTACTTTGGTCCACGGTCCCGGGAAATCTTTGTTTATCTTACAGCCCTTGCCCTTTTATGTTCTGCTGATCACTGGATATTTCTATTAGGCCTCTATTCTGGAGCCCCACTGCCCACAGAGGCTAGACAATGGAAGGGGAAAGGCATAGAGCACAAAAGGCAGCGATCATAGGGATGTCGGAGGCGTCAGGATACCCCACGTTTGAGCCAAGGGGTGTCCAGCAGAATCTGGACACCCCACATAAACCACACAAACTTAGCATCTACAAAGAGTTGTGTCAAGTTTGGCTGTAACCTGCAATTGAAATGTTGAACATATATTTGAAAGTCCAAAGTGAAATCTGCAAATCTATAATTGTATCACAAGTCTGAAAAACTCAAATAAGTATGAATATAGCATCCTCCAAATTTTCCATTCATCTAGATATCAGTGCACTGCTTGCCTGATCAGAAACTTGAAACTGACAAACAAAGCCCTGAATTTTGCAAAACCCAGACTTAGCTTTTCATTACCTGCAATAATATTTTTAAAATTACATTACGGTAAATAATAATAATTCATGACTTAGCAACTTTGCACTACCCGTAATCATGAAATTCATAGAATCCAGTTGCTGACTGGTTTAACAATTGCCTTAGAAAGACTCACCAGCAGGTGACGTTGCATCTGGCTTATTAAGTGAAACCCATGGTCTTCTTGGAGGAGTCAATGATTCATGCTCAACTTAAACAGTAAACAATGCAATCATAAAGAATTACTTATCATCATCGTTGTCATCATCATTACAGTCATTATCACTGTCAACTTCATCACCACCACTATCATCAAACAATTTAGTAAAAAATTCAGGACTGCTGCATTAGTATCTGGTTCATTTAGTCATTAATTCTTCTCCATGGTACCAATACCCATTGATGTCTATTGCAATTTGAGTTAGTCTCTTCCATTCATCTCTGTCTTCTTCAGCTTTATATGTTTCATATCTGTCCATGTGGCACCATTCTTTAATGTTGTCTATCCATCCTTCTTCACTGTCTTCTTTTTATGTCTCATTTAGTTAAAGGAAATAAAAAGTACTTCATGATGTACATCTTTTTTCACTAGATTTTAAAAAATATGCAATTTAAAAGTGATATAAATCTCATAAACATTAGCTAAGCTAATATGAATTAAAATTTCAGTGCATCTTTCCTAAAACATGAATAAAGTAAGTAAAGTAAAATCTCGTGGATTTATATAGCGCCCTGGAAAGCAGCACAACAGTAGCTGCTTATTCTTAGGCACACAGCCTCTCTTAACCCGTTAAGGGGGGAATTAAATTTTACAAGACGTTACCAATCGGGGTAATTAATTTTGGAAAAAATCGTTCATATGAACTGTGAACATATACGTTTTATATTTACTGAATTTCAGGCTATATAGAAGATAAAAAGATGAGGTTTGCATCATTGTTTAGCATTTTTATTGTTCTTTCTAACTATCCATGCCCACCAAAAATTTGGAGGTAGGGTCCACTCTACAGCCTAAAATCGGACCCCCTCCAAAAAAATTTCAAAGCTCAATAGCACAAAATTTTCAGTGATGACCCCCCCTTATGTGAGTGACAAATTTGTAGAGGGGTGTAATTGGAACAGAATAGTTTAAAAATTTTGAAGATCAGACCAAATTTGGGGTGGTTACCATTTTTCGAACCCTAGAAATTACACTTTTACAAAGCAAGAATCCAACCCGCTGTCGAATAAAACCGATTTTCCTAGCTTATAGTGTGCACAATAGCTAAAAAAAGAGCTATCATCTACCGATTGGATAACAACTAAAGTGACTTATTACATTAGAACGTTTATAAACAGCGAAACCCGTTGCGGAACAGACGCTGAAGTAGCGCGCCGCGTATATGCGGCGAACCCCGTTGGTGAACGTTTGACGCGCGCCACTTATATGCGGTGAACCCCTTTAAGAGGTTAAAATAGCCATAGGAAAGGTATGAGCTCAGCCAGGCAACAGTCAACATCCGAAGGGCAGTGAGGCTAGGTTGTTACAGCTATGGAGGAAATGATTTAAGAAAAAGGAAGGATTTAAGCTTAGACCTGAAGACTTGAGGAGATAATGCAAAAATTATAGGAAATGAGGATTCAGATTTATTGTTTGAAAGTGTTCAGGTGTGCGGAGGGAAGCTGGGATCGAGTTCCAAAGTTCAGGTGAGGTATGAGAAGGTACGGTTGCAAATTTTCAGGGATGACTGATTCAGTGGGTGTGAAAGAGTAAGATGAGATGATGAAAGTGTGGGTTGAGGAGGCTGAGGGGTTAATAGTGATCTAAGGTAGACAGGTTTTGATGACTGAAGTGAGCTATATGTAAGTGTTATTATCTTATATTGGATATTGGATACGTTCTGTTATTTTAAGCCAATGTAATGATTTTAGTATGGGTGAAATATGGGAGCATTTAGGTGACTTAGTAACAGTGCATTTTGTATTGATTGAATAGATGAACCGAGACTATAAATTGCACTTATTTGGAACTGATAAACAAGATTTATTATAAGTGTTCATTCAATCACTGAATTGCAAAACAGGCATCATCTTTGTTAATGTCATTACCAAACTCTTATTGCTTGTGTTGCATTAATTGCATGGTTTCAGGTCTGATTCCTATCAATGGCATATTTAGAAAAACAGATTACTGCATTTCTGCATGCAGCTAACATCCCTAATCACATTGTGAAAATAATCAATAATTTATCAAATTAAACATGGCTCATCTCTAATTATCAATACAAGTTTAACATAATAATTAACACTAACAATCAAAAACGTTATTATTCTAGTTTAACAGTCTTTTGATTTAGCTTTGTCAGCCGATTGGCAACCATCTTCAGATGTCATGCCAAATTTCACTACATCTTTTTTGTCCATTTTAATCAGCTCTGGTGTTCTTTAATCTAGTTTTTTTCATATTAACCATAATTATAATTATTTATAAGCACATCCTGCCTAGTAAATAGCTTCTCTTGGCTATTGGTGTGGCATTGTTGCTAACCTAGATTTGAAGTTAATGTCAAGAAATGTAAGGGTAAGGCCTTAAGAATTGGTAGACATTATGCAATGGTCTGTGCTCCCGTATTGTTGAATGGATCTGCCCTGGCTTATGTTGATGAGTTGAGATATCTCGGGGTTGCAGTTAGAGCTGGTCATCATTTCAGGATATCAATAACAGATACCAAAATGAAATTCTATAAAACTTCAAAAACTTGTACAGCAAGAGCAAATCCTCTTCTTCTGATTTGATATGTGTTGGCTTACTAAAATCACATTGTATACCTATTATATTATATGCTACTGAAGCCACTTGTCTGAACAAGATCACTTTAAATAATTTGGATCACCTAGTACAGCAGGCTGTATGTAAAATCTTTTATGTACATGATAAAGTAATTGACTGTATTCATGAAATGCTTGGATTGAATTCAATACATGATATTGTTAAGAATCGTCCACACTCTTTTACACTTCACACTTCAGTTCTCTATAATAATGTTCAAATTTGTAATTTCTAAGATAACCTGATAAACGACAACATATACCGGTAAGCTATTTCATCAAACCAAAATAACTTGACATCTTATGCCTTTACTTTGCATAAACTAATAATTATGTTCAAAATATTTCCTTTCACCCAGAAGGCAATTTATAAAATAGTTCTGTTAATCAAAAATATGCCAATCAAAAATATGCCAATCTAAAGAGGCTAACAAGCTGATTCAGTCGTCTGAAATCTGTTAATTTTACTTTGACTTTTGCTTATTTATTTCAACTCAAAATTACATTTAAATGCCTGGTACATCATTTAAAAAATGCATGGTACATAGATCATCTTTCAAATGTTTGATAGATATATCATTTTACAAAAGCAGAGAGTAAAATTATAGAAAGAACTCTAGGTTCTTTTACAGAAGAAAGCACAATATTAATAAACTCAATGCAACATTGTTCATTTTAAGTTAGACAATCAAGGAAAAGCAATATAATGAGCATGCATTAGAGAAATTATGTTATATAAAAAAATCAATAAGGAAAATAAGTTCTTAATTCCAGATAGTATTATCAAGATCTGTTTAGACATGAGTGAAAATGGGTTACCAGATGGGAAAACAAATTTCCGTTAGGAGGTAACCTGAATTGTGGTTAACGAAAAGCTAAACCAATTCTACGATGACAGTAGGTTAAGGTTTTAAATTTAAAAACGATTAATTTTATAGAAAGTAGATTAATATTGAGCAATAAAATGCAAGTTTAAACATTTTTTTGGATTGTAATATGTTAGACATATTTTAAATCAGTTAGGAAGTCCATTCCATGGCGTCCCCGATGAACACCGATGTGTTTGAAATGGACGATAAAATTAATTTGAATTCCTAATTTTATTTAGCATTTTACTGTAAAGTGTTTGTATGGGCAAAAGGAATAATTAGTTGGCCAGATTTTCTGATAATGTGTATATATATGCATGTTTTTAGATTGGAAGAAGTAGTTATCTATGTAAAAGATAGATGGTAATTGAAGATTTACATATTTGAAAATAAATATAGCCTTTTGTAGTTTATGTATATAAGTTATTTTTAAAACTTTTTAATATTTAAAAAGATCATTTGTTTTTTGGTATTTAAAATAAGTATTACCGGTAATTATTCTAATAACCTTATTTTGGAGGAGTTGGACCTGGTTAGAATAGCACTTGTAATTTAGGACCCAGACCATATTGCAATAAGAGATATATATATATAGTGATATGTCATTACACATAGAGCTGAAGTAAGGCCTTCTCGGTTAGGTATTTTTTACAAGTCTCATGTTAATAATTCTGATAGGGTCAGAAGGAAATTTACTAGAAGGAAAGCAGAGCAACTGAAGAAATGCACTTCTAAGTCCAATTCCTTAATTTAACCGGCATACAAGCCACAAAGATGATTACATAAATCAGTCTCTTCCTATGCTGCAGCAGAAATCGGAGCTGCACTGCCATGCCTTCAGACTTTTATGACACCATAATTCACTGCAATGGCACATTAATCACATCATTCTCCCACTGATCCAGTCTTTCAGGCCATCCTTCAAAGAAAGAGAAACTACCATATTTCCAGCAAACAGGGCCATGAAATGTGATCGGGAAAAACAATTTCATGTGTCCTTGAATCACATCTTCCACGAAGCAGTGCATTGGCTCAATAATCCATACTTCTACGAATCACAAAGACACTGAAGCCGTCACTCAATTTTCCCATCAGCAAGACTGACCACTTGCGCGGGCAAACTGCTGCAGCAATACGCAAACTGCTGCAGCAATACGCAAACTGCTGCAGCAATAGGCAAACTGCCGCAGCAATACGCAAACTGCTGCAGCAATACGCTGGTTTCAAGTAATAAAGTTGTACATTTTATGGCCAGCTGATTCAGTGTTTGCAAGAA
The DNA here is from genome assembly GCA_018105865.1 of Metaphire vulgaris. NCBI lineage: Eukaryota > Metazoa > Annelida > Clitellata > Crassiclitellata > Megascolecidae > Metaphire > Metaphire vulgaris. The sequence continues at coordinate 7,050,102 of CM030839.1, read as the reverse complement.
CTGACAGGCTGCATTAATTTATATGAGAAACCAACGATATATGAGTCACAAAGCACTGCTTTAGCACCCTTTGAAGAAGACTAAGGAAGAAATGCAAAACAGACAAAAATGAAAATACCAGTAGTCAGTTCATATAATGCTTTGATGGAAATACAGTGGGCATGAAGCCACAGTTCCAAGCAGATCATAAGCTGGGGATATGTGAATGTCTGAGATGTGAATCTCCCAATTGCTGGCTTCAGTTTTTAGCTAAATGGCAGAACATCTGGGTTAGTGTTGTGAAAAGCTGGTGCTCTACGCAACTGAGCAGATGAAAAAGTCCAGTCACTACATTATGATTACCTAGAAATTGACCATTTTCCTAATCGCAATTCTGCATGCATGTCATGCAACATAGTGTGAATCAGAAGCAAAAAATGAGAGACTATACAGAGATAAAATAAAAATTTAACAGCAGACAAAATCTGTTTACACAAACTTCATTCTAGAGTTGCATGCCAGTCACATCACTCCTGCCCCTCCTCACCACCTCTTTCTTCAAGTTCTCTACATTGTACAGAGCTTCGACAGCTTGGCCAGTCAACACTGTTCTGTGCTCTTTTCCCCTTCTCCCCCACCAGAGAAGTCACATGAGGTACAAACTGAAGTCTGCATCGTGGCATTATCAGTCACAATCACTCATGCAGTACAACACCATCAGTATTTTCAACATGTAATATCAACAAGATAAAAGGTAGGGTAAAGTGCATCCTTAGACTCAACCATAGGGGCCGGTGCTGGTCTGATTCAACCAATCAATAAACTTCTATGGTGCCACTATCATAATGCCCAGGGTATCATCCGATGGCACACTAAATCCAAATTGAATTAGAGCCAGGTTTCAAGGCCATCAGCCCATAAGTGGCTAAGTCATTCATTCATGGACGGTGGCCAGTCATTCCACCGAACCAGTGGCGTAGCTAAGGGGAGTTTTGGGGTTAAACCCCCCTTGGCTGCCGACGAAAAGAACTGTTTTAATGTGTTTCCATACATTTTTTTATATTTGGACGCGGTTTTGGGGTTTAAAACCCCCCTTGGCGCTGGCAACCCAAATTTTTTCAGCGCATTATAGGTTAGGTGATGACCTTCTTTTTTGCTTGTCAAGATTTCTTGAAAGTTGGTCACGGTCAAAACCAACCCCTTCCCCCTTCCGGAAATTCTGGCTACCCCACTGCACCAAACCAATGGTTACCTTCGCAATATGTTGTCATTGCTACTCATTTTACCACTGCAATTGAGTGAAGGTTGAGTCAACCCTAGGGTTCCCTTCGCTCTACAGTCCCATGATGTTACCACTCTCCTATCTTCCTGATGTAATAGTTCGAAGCAGCATCAGACATATTTACAATAAATAACCGCTAACAGAGACACTACTTCCAGTAGAATTACTTCAGTTAAGTGTTTCTGTGTATTGCTGATAAGGACAGCAAATTCAGCAATTATTATATTATGAGCTTGTCTTTTGGGAAGTTTTGGCCTACCATTGTATACATGCACCAGTCATGTGTATTGCTGATAAGAACAGCAATTTTTTTATATTATGAGCTTGTCTTTCGGCCTATCATTTGTATACATGTACCAGTCAACCTCATGAGATATTCGCACCTCTTCTGACATGTCCTAATGCAGTAATCAAGTCTTATCAGTGTCCTATATCACAAGAAAATAACAGATAAACATTTCTATCTCACAGATATACATTTCTATCTCATTTCTATCCCATGCTGTTGTCTAATCCTATGGGTCAGAAGTAACAAGAGTGAGGAAGTCAGAAGGGTACAAATTGCCTGCTTATATCTGCCAATTAATGAAACTTCTCAAAATGAGATGCCCATTGTCAAAATAGAACCTCAAGATGTTGAGGCCAAAAATAATCATGCCCTGTGAGTACATCTCACTGTATGGCATCTTGAAGCATTCTCTGGCATGCCTGCATAACAAAGAAAGGTTACAAAGTTTGATCAATGACAAATGACTTGGCCTCAAACAGCAGTCAAAACTATGCCAGCAAACTACATTACTGATATAGCCATTTCATATCTCAAAAGATAAGATAGTGAAATAATGCACTAAAAGATTTTTATCTGCAATCCAATCCCATAACCAACTGGATGTACTATGCTTCACTGGGGTACTCGGTACATAAAGGCCAAATCTCCATGACTAATGAATTTTTATAATTATCTTTAGATTGCATTCATGGACATACAAACCAGATAGCAGAGCATGTATCTAGTTGGAAAATCACAAAGACATTAAACATGTCTACCAATTAGCCCTCCTCTTACAACATGTCTTTTGGCTAAATCCATATAATAATGCATTCTATGTAGAATCCAGGAATATACTGTATTGGGGACTTGTATAAAGACTTCTGAAAGCTCCTAAACAATACTAATCGAATATTGAGGTTGTACACAGGCTCCAAATTCAGAACAAATTCCCTGTTAACAACCAATTATCATCTTGAAATATAGATTTCTATATAAGAATCCTCTTTAAAGGTCTAGTGACAGCCATTATGGTAAATCCTTGTATAACTTTGAATGAAGATACAAAATTGCATACCTCATAAAAAACAGTTTGTGGTTTATATCTATCCCACCAATATTCTTGACACTCTCAAGTAACATGGACTGCATCATACCAATACTATCCCTGCATTCTGTGTAACATGCATCGTTAGATGGATTTAGTCTAAAAAAGGGTGTTATGTGAAAACAAATAATTAAGAGATTACTATCTTGATGACTGTTCAACTCAGCCCTCTTCCTTTGATCTGCTTGAAAATTGATCCTAATAGCTCACTAGACAAGGTCACTAAAACGTATTTTCCATTTATGAAATTGAAGCTTCAAACCCTGTAACGAAATAAGTTCAATTCAGAATTTCACACCAAACAAGTTGGGCACAGTCAGAACAAATTCCCCACAAACAACCTGTAGAATTCAGTAGATTGTCATCTTAAAATATAGAAGAGCACATGAACATCCTCTTAATGCAGAGGTAGGCAACCTATGGCCCGCGGGCCGCATGCGGCCCACGGGAACGTTTAATATGGCCTGCCAGCCCTTCAGACTTTTCACATTTTTTATTTGAAAAAATCACCGAATGAAATGTTTTAAATTTTCATCACATAAATTACCTTTCCTCTGTATTTTGTCCGCTGTGGATGTCATCTTGCTGAGGCTAAGATCTTCACCCTGAAGTTTATTTTCAGCACCACAGCAATCATTATAACGGTTTTAAGATGCTAAGTTTTACGCATAGAGCCATAGACTTTAATTAGAATATCATAAGACAGAGTCTATACCTCTATGAGTCATAGTGCTACTGCAACTACTAGTTACTAAGTATGTTATTATGACTACTATATATGATTATGTGTCATAATATTTATATTATTTATATCATTAAAGTTTTTTTGCATTAAGAATTTGTCAATTTTATTGACAAGATTTATTTTTAAAATACATGCGGCCCTTTGAACAATTTTAATTTCCATGTGGCCCTCTGCACTAAAGAGGTTGCCCACCCCTGTTTTAATGGATCCAGTGGCAGACATTAATCCCTTCTATTATATAGAACACCAATCAAAATAATTAGGGTCCCATTTATGAAATTGAAGAATACACACACACACACACACACACACATACAAACACACACTCACACATAAAACAGGGCAAAATGATGGGTCTTGAGTTTGGATCTAAAAGTCCAAGCACACAGACTAGGGAAGTGAGCTCCAGAGCCTTCAATGTGCCAATTATATAACACTGACAATAAAATTCTGGAATTCAAAAAATGAAATCTACATTTTAGACATTCATGCCAAAGGTTTGAATTAAACTTCCTCAACTCTATAACATGCTCATAAATTAATTATTGATTTTGAAAATCAGAAACATGATGCAGATGACATATAACGTTAACGCAGTCATTATACTCACACAAAGTATTCAATCCGTTCAATCCAGCATTGCAGTCTTCCTGGAGATTTGACCACGATTCTGTTCTTGGTGGCTGACCAGCAGCCATCATTGGAATCTTTGGAATGCTCCAAACTGGAAACATAAAGTAGAAAGCAGGAATGAAACAGTAGCCAGGAACACACGGCACAAACCCAAACATGGTACAGTAGAAATTGTGGCAGAACTCCAGGTGTATCGGAGGAGGGCGTGATTCGGCGGCAGCAGTCTGGCGAGTGGGCACTCTGCGCGGAGGCGTGGATGTCGCATCTGGCAAATGATGCTCAACAGTAAAAGTGACATCGCTTCCTGTCAAGTCAAGCGACACTGTGTCAATGTGTCGATGGAAAGTAAATGGCGGAGGAGGCTGACGATTTGTCTGTCCGATGTGACTGACCCTGAGCTTTCCCTTGACGCCTGCGCAAGCGGCGGCAGACGATTCTTTGGTCGGAAGGTATTCGAAAACACTGTCCGGCACGCTGTCCGGAGTGTCGTAACAGCGGTTCGTTTCCTCGTCTCGATCGAGAACTTCGACCTTGAAGAACTTGCTTCCCTGAGCATAGTAGTGAGTGTAGGCAGAGTAGGCTGAAAGGCACTCGGGGCACTCGTGGGGCGGCAGTTCACGGTGACTCATCACGAATTCATCAGCTTCTTCTGACGATCCATTCAACTTCTGCTCGGAGAATTCACATTCCTCTTCAGGCAACGTCTCGGCCTCCATATCAGAAGATTCCGAACTTGAATGACGGTGCGAACTGTCTGATGGATCAGAGTCCTCAAAAATGTCAATGTGTCTATCTACCTTGCAGCCATGAAGGTCATTGCAAATAACATCAATATTATTCTTTTCAGCAAATGTTGTCTTCGTGTTATCTGTCACTGAGATGTTACCACCGTGACCAATCCTGTTATTAAGAACTGTCTCACCTAATACTGGTTCCCTGAAAGCATCCGTCAGTTCAGTGCTGCGTCCTTCTTCAATTCTGTCAACCGAGGTTGGAGAAAGGAGGCTCGCTGGCACTGCCGAGAGATCGAGATTCTGAACGGATAGGCTTGGCTGACCATCTTTTCTATGAACTCTCTCTACTGCAGAAAGAAATGCATTAAAATTTTTCAAACCTTTTTCAGGCATAGGGGAAATATCGCTAGGCACATGAGTTCCAGATGACGATAAAGAAGAGGGCAAAACTGAAGTCGATAAGGAAAGAAAAGCACTTGTAACCTTTTCCTCTTTCCCTTCCTTTATCAGCTGCTCATCCCTAGAGCAGCAGTTTCCCTTTTTCACCTGTGATATGTTTGTTGCAGTAGCTGATGCCCTGGCTTTGCTTTTTGCTTCTGCCAATCGTATGCTTTCCGTGAGACAGACGACTATAGGCGAATTCCTCTTAACGCGGTTCGACTTTGACAACCTCTGCATTGACTTCGTACCAGCCAATGTGACTGCTGAATGACTCAAATGAGTCATTGTATCTTTACGGTGCTCTGAGAGGCAGTCGTGGCAAGACGAGGAAGACATACCTTCAAGGCGCTGCCGGAAACTTTCTTTACTAACCAGCTCCAGACTTCGACTACTGCTGCTGCTGCTGCTGCTGCCACTAGCCCCGGCATACACGGCAGAATCCAGCGAAGACGCAGCACGTGATACGCTTGCCTTGCGATTGGCGACACCTCCATGTCTTTGTGCTGCCATAACTAGACAAGTACCTGAGATGACACAGAGGTCCTGATGAATACCTACAGAAATCTAAAGTCTTTGACCTACCTGACAGCTGCACTTGTCAGTCAGTGTTTGTTTATTTACACAGAAATAAACCACTCGGATGAAACCACCGCTAAGCCAATGTTGAAATGTTTTCAATCACTGAGATATGCAGCAGAAATTCCAAGCACTCCACAAGGAACATCTCTGCTGTGCAACGTGAAAAAATGATTAGTCATGATGTTGTCACATTCTGCAAATAAAGACAGCCTTTGCTTCTGTGGCGATCTTCCATGCGTTATGAATCTTTAGATGCTGACATGATCCAGCTGTCAAAATCAACTCTGGTCTAACATTTCACCATGGTGTTTTACACATAAATGACCTGCAAAATGTTTGTCAAACAATTATTTGAAATCAGAGCGTGCAAATATCAAATCAAGTGCAGAATCAATTAATAAAATATAAGTCCTGGAAGGTGACCAGTCTTTTAATCCCAGTCACTTAATCCCAGTCACTTAATCCCAGCCATTTAATCCCAAGTCTTTTAATCCCAGTGCAGATAATCCCAAGTCTTTTAATCCCAATCCATGTACACATAATCCAATGACACTCAATGATATAAAAACCTATTTAAAATGACAAAGAAATGTTTGTTACAAAAACATAGTTAAACATGGTTACAGGATAAAACTAATAGGGTTAGGGTTAAATTTTACATTTCATGATTACGTGACTGAGATTAAATGGCTGAGATAATAATAATAATAATAATAATAATAATAATATGATTTTAAGTGGTTTAGGAGGCTAAGTAAGCCAGTGTGAAAACCACTGATGTAACCATCTGCATTCAATAACCTAGTTTATCGAGATAGCCTTTGAATACGTTTACTGTTTCAACTGTCACTCCCACCTCATCCAAACTGTTCCATTTGTCCACAACCCTTGCACCAAAAAAATTTTCTTTCTTGGACCAACCCTCTGCTTAAACAATTTGCATTTGTGGCCTCTTGTGCTGCTATAGTGTGCCAATGTAAAGAATCAATCGTATGGCACATTTACTTTCCCAGTCATTATTTTGTATGTTTCTATCAAATCCCCTCTCTCTCTTCTCCTTTCTAATGTTGTCAGTCCACAATATTGAAGTCTTTTTTCATAGCTTAAATTATGGCACTCATTGACCATCTTCGTTGCTAGTCTTTGCACTTTTTATAAAAGCTCTATATCTTTTTTCAAGAATGGATTCCATGCCTGAACACAGTATTCTAGATGAGGCCTTACCAATGACTTATAAAGTTTTATGATTATATCTTTCTCTCGATTCACTATTGTCCTTTTCATCATTCCCAACATTTGGTTACCCTTTTTTGCTGTCTCCAAGCATTGGTAAGATGGATTCATACTTCTATGGATGATTACCCCAAGTCTCTTTCTTTTTCTGTTGTGGTTAGAACCTTCCCACCTAAAGAATATTCATTATTATTATTAGATTTCCCAACATGCATTACAGAACATTTATCAATATTGAAAAGCATCTGCCAGTCCACAGACCACTCAAACAATTTCCTTAGATCCTCCTGCAAAATTTTAGCATCATCCTCCAAGTCTATATTTCTACATATCTTTGTATCATCGGCAAACTTTGAAATTTTGGATAGTAATCCTTCATTGATAGCCTATCATTTATATAAATTAGAAAAAGCAATGGCCCCAGCACTGAGCCCTAAGGCACTCCACTAATAACTCTTGCCCATTCCAAATGGCCTCCCCTAATGCCAACCTTCTGTCTTCTTCCCTTCAACCAATTTTGAATCCATCTGAGAATATTCCCCCTTATTCTAGAGGCCTTCAGTTTGTCAGCCAGCCTTATTTGTGGCACCTTATCAAAATCTTTGGCAAAATCTAAATATATTATGTCTACTGCCTTGCCCTCATCTAGATTATCAAAAACCTCCTCCATAACTTTACTGATACAGAAGTTAGGCTCACTGGTCTGTAATTGCTTGGTTCACTTCGTTTTCCCTTCTTGAACAGTGGGCTGACTAATGCATCTCTCCATTCTTGTGGTACTACTCCAGTTCTGAGTGATTCATTGATTAATTATCAATGCAATTGCATGTCCTATTTCATTTTGAACCTGGTAAAGAAACTTCGGATGTAGGTCATCTAATCCTGGGCTCTTGTCTATCTTTAAATTGGTCAAAACTTTGATGACACATTCTTTTGTACACACTATATCTGTTATCATTTCTTCTTCATTTCCATCAAACACAATTTTGGCTTCCTGCATAGTGTTTGTATTTTCTTCTGTAAATACTGAACAAAAATAGTTATTTAGAATCTGTGCAGCTTATATACATCATCTGTTATTGCACATTCTGCGCTGTCCAAGAGGGGACCGACAGTCCTTTCGTCTCAACTTTCTATTACAATATTTGTAGAAACTTTTACTGTTTTATTTTATATTTTTTGCCAACCTGCCTTCAAAATTTGCAATAGCTATCTTGTTAGTAACTGCTGGCGCTTTTCTTGTTAGTAACTGCTGACGCTTTTCTTGTTAGTAACTGCTGACGCTTTTCTTGTTAAATGACTTTGAGATTAAGTGACCGGGATTAAGTGCCTGGGATTAAATGGCTGGGATTAAATGACATGGAACCGTCCTGGAAACCCATTTTTTGTCAAGAATATAGAACCAGGAAAAAATATCTAAAAACAATTATCAAATTACTGGTTTTGGCTTCTAATGATTAGTGCATTTCAGAGCAGCCAAGTTGATTTATTTCAAAGACAAAAAAAAGACAGACCGACAACACAGCTTATTCCTACACAAACAAAAAAGAATAATTTAAAAGGATCAATATTCATTATATCTAAATGCCTCACGACACCTTAAGACACATGGGTCAGTAGCTCTAGGACAACAAATCTAACAATCTAATCATTTATGCACAAGGCTAGCCAGAACTTTCATTAGGGCACTGCAGCCTTGGCCCCACGTCCTAATAGGCTTATAAACAATAGTATCACATTACTTTCATGTGATTATGAGCATGAAGTAATGCTGCTTTTAAATTCCATTTGTGAAAAACAATATAAAGGACACTCCTACCACCAAAAGCATTAGGCCTAGGCTAATTTAGGGTTCTTGTCGGTTAATTCACCGCCAATAGTTTATTCAATAGGGTTTAGAGTTAGGTTTAGGGTTTGGGTTAAGGTTAGTGTTAGGGTTTTGGGTTAGGATTAAGTTGGCTGTGATTTTACCGAAAAGCCCTTAAATTTACCTAATGTTGGCGGTGAATTAACCGACAAGTACCTAATTTAGTAATCTTTCGAAAGTTTAGTCAACATTCGACCAGTTTTACGCCAATTTGAACTGTTTCACTGAAAAAATAAAGCAGTTGGTTCTATTTGGACTCATCCAAAAAGCACACAACAAACCTTCACAATGACATTTCTATTTCACCAATAGCAACCAATATACACGCACAGTCATCAAGCCACCTCGACCAACGTCTAAATACTTCGAGAGCTGCTCTGAACTGAACTCCATCACCGGATTCGAACTCAATGGTCCCAAACGGATCCGTTGTCAATTACACCTGCCCCAGATCCAAATCGATTACCAGGGTACACAGGCGCTACCAGTTGCGCCTGGAAGCTTGCCGCCGGGAATTCTGTACAGTTTGAAATCCTGACAAATTTACGCGTGAAATACAAGCATCGTCGACGACGACGACTACGACATCACTCGGACGTTGCACGTCGTCATTACCATCGTAGTCGTCGTCGTTGTCCATTTAATCAAAAACTCAACCGTACCCAATGTTGACGAACTAACCGCCTCCGGTAACACTCGAAGACGCCTTCTCATGATAATAATAAAGACCCAGCTTCTCGGTCGCAGATGCTCCCTCCCACCACGGCATCATCTGCATCGCAGCATTCGCAGGCAGCGGTACGGCTGCTGCTGCTGCTGCTGCTGCGGCGGCTGCTGCGGCTGCCGTATAGGCGTCGGCGCCAAAGGTTGCGAATCTTGCGATGAGTCGCCACTCGCCAACGCCGTCCGCGCGCAATGGCCTGGAAATCGAAGCTCCGCCCCAATCGGTGTCAAATGGGCGGGACGATGACGTCAGGCAGTAAAAATACACGCGATTGTATTTTGATGTTTACGTAATTACGTAGGGCATTCAGAAATCCAGGTCAATCTGGTCAATCAGGAAAGCGAATAACAGAAGTTATTGATAGGCCTATCACCTATATACATATACGCCTATCACTGATTGGCGCGGCCAGAAAAATAATTTTTCATTGGAATTTATAATTTAATACAAAATTCAAAAATTTGCTACAAATTACAGTATACCCACTGGCATAGCCACGGGGCGGAGCACCAGTGGCGTAACGTGGCGGGGGCGGGGCACTTTCTTGACAGCCCCCCGGGCCCCGGGCGGGGGGCCCCCGAAGAGGGGTCTAAGCTAGGGTTAGGTTAGGGTTAACCCTAACTTAAAACCCTAACCCTAGAAATGATGTGGTGACTTTTTTTTTGCTCGTCAGATAAAAAATTAAAAAGGTGATAACGTTTTTTTGCTCGTCAGATAATAAAGAAGGTGATAACGTTTTTTTTGCTCGTCAGCTCGAAACTCTAGGGCCCCATGGCAAAGATGCCCCCGGGCCCCCAAAAGTCACGCTACGCCACTGCGGAGCACAAGGAGGTATGGGCGGGCCCCCTATTCTGGCTGGGTCCAGTCGTGATCGATCAAGATCTTCGCAAAAAACTTGAGAAATATAGACATGATATAATACAGGCGCTACCAATTGCTACCAGTCGTTACACAGTCGCTTAGTATAATAGGCTATAGTCATTGGAAGGAAACTCCAATTAATTATTTGGCAATGTCTGCAGAATGTCGTGAGAATGAACGACGAAAGGCTGGTAAAAAAGGATCATGCTCGGAGTAATGGAATGTTGAAACATCAGAAGAAAACGACGAAAAGAGTGAATGGACAATATTAAAGAATGGTGCAACATGGACATATATACAGTGGCGGCTCTAGGAGTTGGCAAGTGGGGGGCCGTTGGGTGGCAACTTCTAATCATGGGGGCCAAACATTTGTTGTTTAATGTATGTAGCATTAAGTATAGGGTCCCAACTGGGGGGCCACTGGGGGGCCAGACACTCAATAGGGGGCACGGGCCCCCCTGCCCCCCCGGTGGAGCCGCCACTGCATATATAGGGCCTCCATAACGGGCCCACCGAAAGAAATTCCGGGCCCCTGTGCAGAATAAAATTTCTTGACGACCCTTTTTTGCTTGTCAACCTTTTCACGCCGGCCCCGCCGAACCCCCATTTTGCTCGCCGGGCCCCCTCTACTTTAGTGTTATTATTCATATTATTGTTAATTATACATACTCATCATCGGCCCCCCCTCGACCGCGGGCCCCTGTGCAGTTGCCCCCTCTCGGCGGCCCTGCTCCATGAAGCCTACAAAGCCGCACAAGACAGAGACGACTGGAGGAGGCGAACTCAAATTATTGCAATAAACACCAACGGGTAGGGTTGCCAGATATCCAAAGTTGAAATACGAAATTTCCACGATCAATGCGCCCACTTCACAGTCCAGTTCATTATGAATTATTATGGCTATAGCCAGGGGCTTCTATCCCTATTTAAGGCGGGCTCAGTGTGCGCCCGGAAAAAATAAGGGAGGGAAATATTTTGCTTTCAACGCCGTTATATAAACTATTAATAAGCTAAATGATGCTACTTATCTTAACTGAACTGACACTGATATTGAATCAAAATAACACTGATCGTGACGTACGTAATCAGTGGCGTCGTTTTGGGGGAGGGAAATGAACAAATTAATTTATAATGTATTAATGCACAAAAAAATTGCAAAAAATTGCAAAAATGTCAAAAAATTGCTCATTTGCCAACATTGGCCCTAAAATTAGCCAAAATTGCCCAACATTTTCCAAAATTTTGCAAAAAATTAGCCAAAAATTTGCAAAATATGCCTAAGATTTGCCAAAATTTGCAAAAAATTAGCCAAAAATTATCTTGCCCCCAAGAAAAGTGTGAAATGACGCTACTGGTCGTAATCAATGGTACATGATAGCTATATGCCTAATACAAAGGATAAAAAGCTGAAAATTATACAAAAGTCTACAAGGGAGCAAATTAGCAGGGGAATTTGTAATTTGGGGATTTGTATTTTTTTTTTTTTTTTTTGGGAATTGACCCCGGCTTCAAGGGGGGATAGAAGCCGCTGGCTATAGCTATATATACTACACTACAGTAGGCCTACTATATAGAGTATAGACTAGGAAAACGCAATAAACACTGTTCAATGCACTGAATCACCTGCATGTATAGTGAATCGATAATATTGGGGTTGTCCATTAACTGCGTCAACAATTTAGGGGGGAGGAGGTTTGGAAAAGTTTGACAGTTGTTGACAGGGGAGGGGGTCAAGAGAAGTTGACGCGTAAACAATTTCACTTTTTACAAATAGTCAAAAACTAGAAAATTTCATGGAATACTACTTATTATACAGTGGAAAAAGCATAGCAAAAAAGGTCATAACCATCACATTTTGACACTCGATGAGAAAAAAGGACAAAAATGGTCATCACCACAAAAATAATAACCTTAATGTCATTGGAACCTGTCATTGATCTTGGGGGGGGGGGGTGTCAAAAGTTTTTGACGTAATTATTGGGGGTAACTGAAAGTTGACAGTTGTTGACAAGAGGGGGAGGGGGTCAAAATTGCCCAAAAATTGTTGACATAATTAATGGACAGCCCATTACAAACAAGTTATGATAGGGCCTACTTATCGGTTATGTGCCGTGTGACAAGAATATAGAATAGGATTCATAGGTGTTGACATGCCAAACATTAAAATCTAAATGCATTTTAAAACTCTAAAAATATCTAAAACCTCCAAACTTATTTTAAAAAACTTAGGGTTTATCAAATTATCAGTCCTGCTTTAGATCGATTTATATATGGTGACTAGCCGCAGGAACACCGTCCATGTATCACGTGGCCGTCCGTGCATCACGTGACCAACAATGTGGAGACGAGCGACGTAAGGTATCACTACGCGACCCGTAATGTATCAGTATGGGTTAGGGTTAGTGTTTCGGTAGGGTTTAGGCCCTTAGGGTTAGGGTTGGGGTTAGGGTTAGAGTTAACCTTAACCCTGACCCTACACACAAACACAAACATACACTATTGGTCACGTGATACACGGAGGGTCACGTGATACATGGACGGTGTTCCTGCGGCTAGACGCCTGTGTTTTATATAGGCATTTCAACTTTTTTCCTTTGCAAGATTTTTGCCATCAATTAAAAATGCAGAACCTATGTATTCTAGAGATTACGTGAAAATAATCAAACAAGAGTGTTTAAATATGTTTGAATTCTATAAACAATTATTTATAACATTATATTTAAAAATAAGTGCAGCAAATAGATTTATTTGTCAAATGTACAGCGGCAGCACGCTTAATGACCGTTCTTCAGAGGAAAGGGCATAATTTTTTGATTTTATTACTTATATTTAAAAGTTATTTACAAGAAAATGCCGGCTTTTCCGTTTTCATTTTGGAAGAATAAAGAAGACGAGAAGAAGGGAATCAACGCCATTCTTCTTGGTCCTCCAGGGTCCGGAAAAGGAACGCAGGTAGATTGGCATAATGGCACCCAGGACTGAGAAGTGAAAGAGCGGTGCCCGTGCGTTAACCGCTTAACCGCCGTGTGCCGGAAAAATCCGGCGTACGGGGAAAATTGCTCACGCCATAGGCCCATAGCGCCGGAATTTTCCGGCATTTTCCTATTGACGCTTGGCAATCGCCGGCGTAGGGAATTATTCATTGGCATGAACAAATAAGAAGGTCGGCCTGTGGATAACTTTTGTGACAATTTTAGGCGTAATTTTGTTTGAAATGGGGGGGGGGTCGAAAAATCTATCCCCAGTGCTTGTAATGGACGGCAGCCAATGGTGAACTGCCACATCTCTGTCCCCTTACTTCGCAGAGCGGGTTCAAAGTTGATGCAAATAACATCAATGCAACACAATTCTATGACATGTTTGTCTCACCGGACTTGGTTAGGCATCTTGTTTATCAGACAAACTTGTATGCAACGTTGTTTATTCATGATAGCAACTCCCTTTCTTCCCTGTTATATGTGTGTGTGATTTATAATAAAATTAATATGATTTATATATATGACCATTAGTGTGGTCATTAATTCTCCTACCCTGTTCCAGAATGCTTTCCTATATAAATACGTGTGTATATAAATACGTGTGTGTGTGTGTGTGTGTATTATATCTCATGCAGTAAGCAGGTATTAGATCAGGGGTGCACAACCTTTTAAAGAACGAAGGGCCACATTTTTCGGTCCCAAGACTCTGCGGGCCATATGCGCTTTTTCTAATGCAGAAGTGGTATGTTGACAGTAACCATTAATAACAATATTTAATATGGTTATGGATAAAATTTAATTTGACAGGACTAATGGAATTAATAGCATTTCTGATGAATACAATCAATCCAATAGGAAAAAATGGAATTGAAATGATTACAGTAGTACTGTAATTTAAATGTAGAATTAAAGGTTAAGGCCTTGTTAATAAAAAATACTATGACCATGTTCAATTATTAATTCATAAAATTAAAAAAACAAAGGTCAATCGCCTTTTTTATACCCAATGGAGTTGTTAAGACTGAACGCCTTTAACAATCTTATTCATATTTTGTGGTAGTTCAGTGAGTTCACTTGTTGCAACTTTCAAAACCAAGCACTCAACCTGAACCTTAGAACATTTTTGTTCAATTTCATTACAGAAAATGTTTGTTCACACAAGTAAGTGCTTCCAAATAGTCGCAAGGGCTTTAAATTGGCCCAAAGGCTTTATTGCTTTCATATTTTTAGCAATGCAGAAGAAGTCATTCATTTCCAAAGTCTAAGTCGCCATCAATTCAAGTTATGTATAGAAGAGACTGGTGCCTCTCACCATGACATACTATATTCATGTTATTCACAGATGTGAGAGAGCAGAGGACGAATTTTAGAATGCTTTGTTGAACTGATAGCAGAAATTCGTGAATTTCAGCAAGGGCATAATAATAATAAATAATAATAACAAGGTTAAAAGTGTAGCGCTAATATGAAAACAAGAACCTTCGGGGCCACTTTAAAGCCTTTGGGCCACTTTCCATTGAAATCCTGGAAACGTCCGCGGGCCACAAAAAAATCGCCCCCGGGCCACCAGTGGCCCGCAGACATGGGTTGTGCACCCCTGTATTAGATGTTTAGAAGACAATGTTGTTGTTTAGGTGTATTTCTTTGAAGTTGAAACTTATCATCTTTACCTTCTGGCTTTCTGCATTATGATTTATCAAAATTAATGGCATACAGTAAGCATTATGCAACCTTTACTAAGGACTATAATGCTTGAAAATGCAATGCACTCCCGGGGCCTCCAGAATGTCTGCAAGTTAACATAATATAAATAATCTTAAGCAGTCTAAATTTGAGCTGGATTATTGAGGTATATGATTTCATACATGGATATATTTTTCTGCTATAATTTTCAGTTAAATGTTCATTAAATATGTTACAGCCATATTGCTTTGCTGTGAATACTAGGTTTATGAGATTGTGCTGAGTCATAATAGTCACATATGATATTTTTATACCAGTTACATTTTATTCTTGTCAAATGTACAAACTTATATACAGTAACAGAAGTGTTAATGCATTGGCTCACATTTATTCATTTGTCTGTTCGTTCGTTCATTCATTCATTTAGTGAAGTGAAAATATTATATTTTTGCTGCTGCAAAGCAATCAACATTTTGTGGATAAATGCATCTGTAAATGTTTTGTTTTACCAGGCTCCAAAACTTGCAGAGAAATTCTGTGCTTGTCATCTGTCTACAGGTAAGCATTGTTTGTGTTGAAAGACATTTATGATATCAGCTTCTGTCAATTTTTGTAACAGTATCAGAATGACTAGTCACAGGAGGTATTAGTATTTTAATAAAGTTCATTTCATCTAATATTGTTGGTTTTAAGTTTATGATTAGATTTCATAAATGATTTTGGGATATTTATTATCTCTTCTTAATAATGTTTTTATTTCATCTTCAATTTTGTAAAGTGGTTTTAAGTTTATGATTAGATTTCATAAATGATTTTGGGATATTTATTATCTCTTCTTAATAATGTTTTTAATTACCGTACTCTGTTAGAGTAAGGACTTGATGACATAGTTATCTTGAGCAGCTCGGAGGCCAACAGATATTTTGAGACTTGACGAGCTTGTAATAGGGAGCAACAAACAAATTCGGTCATCTCTAAATTTTATAGTACAAATCACACAAGTCTTAGGAGGCCAACAGATTTTGTATTTTGAGACTTGAATAAAATAACTTATATACAATGTATAATTGTAGAACAGTGTAAAAGGGAGACCACTGTTATTTGCAACAAACAAAGAACACTGTTTTGGGATGTTTTAGTGTGGTCTGGGTGTTTTTAGAATTAAACTCATTAAAAAGCTAATAGTTTTGATGCAATAAATTACTATTACTTTATATAGATCTTAAATTTGGGGACTTGAATTATATATTAAACAGGAACTTGCATGCTTTGATGCAGTATAATATGATCTATTGCAATAATTGTATTTAGCTTTTATCTTGATAAATTTAGGTGATATGCTTCGAGCCGTGGTGGCCTCGGGTTCTGACCTGGGAAAGCGTGTTAAAAAGGTCATGGACGATGGGAAACTAGTGTCCGATAGTCTAGTGGTTGAGCTGATTGATGACAACCTGAATAAGCCAGAATGCAGTAAAGGGTTTCTTTTGGATGGTTTTCCAAGGACAGTTGTTCAGGCAGAAAAGGTTAACAATATTTGTGAATTGCCACAGCAGTTTCTTGAGCACCTCTTGTCTTGTTGTATTAATATTTGTAATAACAATATTTGATAATTATTATTTAAATTCAGCTAATGATGTTATAAGTCAAACATATAATTTAATAAATTCTTTTTATTGCTTTAAATTTAAATGAAAATGTAGTTTGGTATAAACGGTCTTAGATACTTTGAGACATTAAAATTAAGTCATTTGTCAGTCACTTTATATAATATATTATTTCTTATCATATACCGGTATTTTCCTATCTTTATTAAACATGCTTATATATATATATATATATATATATATATATATATATATATATTATGTATGCTCAATTTTGTAGAATATTTGTTCATGTGCAAATTAGAAGGAAATATATACTGTATAGCACGACCCGACCTATTTGGCATTGTGTGACTGGTTCTCATAAGAACACTGAAGTTAAGCAATGTTGTGCGTGGTTAGTACTTGGATGGGTGACCATCCTGGGATCTAATCATGGTACAGGCAGCCAACCAAACTCTTCTTCGCTTAGGTGTTGATAAATTGGTAGCAGTACTAAACTGCTTAGGTAAAACGCAGGTCTAGAGAAAGTAATGACAACCTACTCTAGATTAATGGCGTAAGTCATCTGCGTCACTGCTTACCTAGTACCAGAGATCAGCGCCGGAAACCCTACTCTCATTCGAGTTTGGGACTACCTTTGCCTTTTATATACAGCACAGGTATTATATGTGTGCATATTCAGTAATTCATATGATGAATGATGGGTGCTTCAGTTATTTAAGCTGTCTTGATGTTGGTTTTAGTTGGATGAGCTGCTGACAAAACGTAAGCAGCAGTTGGACTCAGTTGTTGAGTTTGGAATTGATGATGATCTTCTAGTGAGAAGAATCACTGGAAGACTTATTCATACTCCAAGTGGTCGATCATATCACATTGAATTCAATCCACCAAAGATACCCATGAAAGATGATGTGAGTAGTTCATTAGTTTTAAGGTAATCAGTGATGGATTAACCCCTTAAAGGTTTAATAAAATTTTTAAAGTCGTCACCATTCGGCTAAATAAATTTGGGGAAAAGCGTTCTTATGAACTGTGAACATATACGTTGTAAATTTACTACATCTCAGGCTATATAGAAGCTAAAGAAATGAGGTTTGCACCGTTGTTTAACATTTTTATTGGTCTTTCGAACCATCCATGCAAAAAAAATTGGGGGGTAGGGTCCACTCTACAGCCTAAAATCGGTCCCCCTCCCCAAAATTTTGTCCAAAGCTCAATAGCAAAACGTTTTCAGCAGTGACCAACCTTTTGTGAGCGGCAAAGTTATAGAGGGGTGTAGTTGGAACAGAAAAGTTCAAAAAATTTGAAGATCGGACCCAATTTGGGGTAGTTATCACTTTTTGAACCCTAGAACTCATTGCTCGGAGAAAAATTTTTTTTCGCAAATTTCACAAGCTGAAAAAAATTACATGATAAAAAGATGAGGTTTGCACTGTTGTTTAACATTTTTATTGTTCTTTCTAGCCATCCGTGCCAAAATATAAATTTTGGGGGTAGGGTCCACTCTACAGCCTAAAATCGGACCCCTCCAAAAAAATGTTCAAAGCTCAATAGCACAAAATTTTCAGCGGTAACCCCCCTTATGTGTGAGCGGCAAATTTGTAGAGGGGTGTAATTGGAACAGAATAGTGAAAAAAATTTGAAGATCGGACCATATTTGGGGTAGTTAGGATTTTGCGTACCCTAGAATGACACTTGCAAAGCCATAATCCAACCCCCTATCGAATAAAACTTATTTTCATAGCTTATAGGGATCACAATCGCTAAAAAAGAGCTACCATCTACCTATTGGATAACAATTAAAGTGACTTATTACATTAGAACGTTTATAAACAGCAAAACCCTGTTGCGGAACAGACGCTGAAGTAGCGCGCCGCGTATATGTGGCGAACCCCGCTGGTGAACATTTGACGCACACCACGTATATGCGGCGAACCCCTTGAACGGGTTAAGGTACAGTGAAGCCTGCCTAATGGATAATTGACTGAGCTGTTTTGAGTGGTGTGACAAATAGTTTGGACTGTTTTAAAAATCCCAGAGTTGAATGGCACATTTCAATAGAATTTTTAAGACAAGGTTTCATGATACATTATGTGGAATGTAGCTTTATATGGACACGACTTATGTAGTATTATAATTTCTTTATTGTTTTCTAACTTTACAGTTAACCATTTGAAGATGTAACTGTGAATTTTGTTATATTTAATTTATGAAAAGGCCAAGCTTTGTTGGTAGTGTTCCAGTTTATCTTTGATTGAAATGCGTGGTTCTGGTATGTCATATTCAAAGGTGACTGGAGAGCCATTGATCCAAAGATCGGATGACAATCCTGAAGCTCTGAAGAAGCGATTGGATTCATACCATAAACAGACAAAGCCCCTGGTTGACTACTATGCCAAACGTAATCTTCATGTGTATGTTGATGCGGCCAAGTCTCCTGACAAGGTGTTTGCTTCCATCTGCGCCACTTTTGAAGCCAAAAAGTCCAAAGACAAAGTTGTGTTTGTTAAGAGAGGATAAATCACAGTGGCACAGCTGTTCCAGAAGGTCTTGCAACTGCTGCCCATTCATCTGAAGAAATTATTTAGCTTTCATTGTAGTTTTGTGGCTCAGTAGAATGCTTTTACCTTTTAAAGTGAGTAGTTTGGGAGTAGTTTGGAATGATCTTTCTTCTGTCTTTCAAAATTGAAATTGAGAATGATTCTATGTATATTTAGATTAGTGGATTACATGCGACATGGCAGAGTAGCAGATTAAGTTATTAATTTAATGGGACCAAATTGTAGGTGTAACCTTTATTATTTGGTATCTAACTGCTTCCGCATTCCACAATTAGCTTCACCAAAGTGCCATAAGCCAGAATTCAGTAACTGACTCAATGCTCAGGAGAAGTAATTCAATTATTAACATGCATGTTATCTACAGTGTAATTACAGCAGGAACAATGATTTTATCTGTAATATTGAGTTGTTGAATTTGGTTGATTTTTGGAACATGATTTATTATGTCAACTTTGCCAGAGAAACTATCACCATCTGGTAATTAATTTCTGTGAAGGAAACTATTGTGGAATTATTAAATTCACTCTGCTCGAGAGTTTAACTACAGTAAATAGTCGTTTATTGCACAATTAATCTTGACTTTCACTGACTTGCAATGAATAGAACTAATTAAACAAAATTATGTATTTTCAATGCCTATACAAGTAATTAAACTCTGCAGCCCTTTATGAAGCTCAGCTTCAGTAGGTGTAAAATTCATTGGAAATTTATTGGTTTAATTTATTCATATAGAAGTCTAATATAAAAGCAGAATCAAGATGATGTTTGCATAAGTTAGTCCAAATAAGTTAGTTCATTTGACATCAAAATGTGTATGGTGACTTTGGCCTTGTAAATTTTATTTAGGGTGCACATTCCAACTAGGTCCACAGGTCTAGCTAGCTACTGGAAACACATATTGGGCAAAGGATGTGGAAGTGCAATTTTTGGGACATGATAACGATGAAGCGGGTAAAACGACGACAATGGTAAAAATTAAGAAAATACGACTGAACAAAAATGTGTGTTCATATCGAACATTGCAGTAACCTACTGTATTTGACTTTTCAAGCACTAGTGACAAGTGTATGGTTTCAAGTTGTCAATGGTGGTCTAGCAGCTTCAAGTAACTGATGCAAGTTATCTATCTGTCAAGTGAAGTTCCACAGCTTATAAAGCCAGTGAATCATCCTGTCCTGACTATCTATTGTTTGTTATTTCATCAAAAATATTTAGTACCCAAATAGCATTATTGGTTTTCAGATGATTTTTATTTCTCCTACTCGACCACAAATACAGTACTGTTACTATTGTAATATTTTTCTTAGTCTCGTCAACAATTGATTAAAGTATATTACAGATGGACCTTTGAATGACCATGAACCATGATTTACAAATGAAAGATTCAACTTGATTGAAATATTTATAAATTATCTGGTGTATTTTTGCTTAGCTTTTTGGACATAGTGTTATTTTAAAAAAAACAAATTTGAGAAAACAATAGGGAAGATGATGCTTACTAAGGGCCTACACAGTATGTGCCACTGAATGTTTACCTGCCTTGCATAAAACTCTACAGTTGTCTTGGTGAGAAATTGTAAAAATTGATACTGCCAATGTTTAAAAGATTTGTTTCCAAAAACCGGAAAACTTGTAATATCAATATGACTACTGGTACATGAAGCATAAATATACAGTCAGAATCTTCCAATCACACAAGCTGCATTCGTAATTTTCTGCTTGAATGTAACAAGCATTATTTTACTTTAAATGTCATAAAATTTCAATATCGAGAAAAATGATCTGTACTAGAATTGATATTGTACTCGGTCAATCTATTTTTTGCAGTTTAACGCTGTCCAGAACCTTGACCGCAAGAAAACTTTTGTAGGCAATGGTACTAATTTAATGTATATTGCTTGAAGCTTCATTAAAATTCTGGAACTTTGGATTTGTCTTCACCAGTGTTGAAGGAATGGTTGCGGTACATTCCACATTGCCCTAGATGCTGAAAAAATAAATGTTATACTAAACTTAATAATAATATAAATATCTGGTAATGAAATCAAAATGGTGCAGTGACATTTTAGGAAAAAAATTTATACATGTTCATTTATCCATTCATGTATTTGGAACTGTGGCAAATACAAAATCAATCAGAAGTACATGTAGATGTGGATATGGAAAACACTACCATCATGTAATTTTTACAATAAAATTGAGATGGTGAAGCAAAACTAAGGAAACATTTTGCACAATCCACATAGTTATTCTTCTACTCTTGGATTTGGAACGACAGTACTGCAATAGAACTCCATTAAGAGTAGAAGTGATTTGAAAATTAGGCACTGCTGATTGTCAACATAGCCCTGACTGACTCGACTGCTTGGTCACAAGCACAGCATAGCTGTACAATGCTCTATCCAAACATTTGAAAATACATGTATTGGGGAAACTGCTGCAAATTCGATGGCCAAAACCAATTGTGAATTACAGAACCATATTAAAACTGACAAAGTGCGATAATTTGGTCACATTATGAGAAACTGCAAGGACACCCTAGAATTATCTGTGATGACAGCTCCAGTAGGAGGCACGAGAAAGCATGGCAGACCAAAAATGTCTTCGATTACATCACTATGAAGAGCGGCCTTTCGGGATCCAACCTTCTACGCACAGTTCAGAAGAGAAAACAGTGGAAATCACCCATTTGCATAGTCAACCACCAGAGATGATGGCTTTTGATATGACAACATGACATGATGAAGCTATACTCCAAATTTGATTCAATTTGCTTATTATTACAGTTCACTCGAAAATCTTGAGCCCATTATTATTATTATTATTATTAATCTTGACAATTTCTTAAGCGCAGTAACATAGCTAGGTGACTAAAGTCAAAGGCGCTGTACAGGGAACGAAACGTTAAACATATGCGTCTTGAGATGTTGTAGGAACCGATCCGGAGAGGTCTCGGTTGTCACAGCCATCGGGAGCAGGTTCCACGACGCCAGGTTTCCACGACGAAAGGACCGGTCCCCCAGTCCCGCTGTCTTGAGCGGAGGGGGGACGACGAGATGATTGCTGGCGCCGGAACGGAGAAGGGAGTGACGTGGTACTGTCGTCAATCGGCTGATTAGTTCCGACAGATACGAAGGACAGTGGGGGTCATTCAGCGCACGGAACGTGAGCCAGTGGCGCTTGAACTCCACACGCTCAGGGACCCACAACCAGTGCAAACGATCTCTAAGGAATGGCGTTACATGGCTGCTCCATCTAGCACTGAACACCAGGCGGGCCGAGACATTCAGTACTGACTGCAATCGATTAAGTCTAGTAGCCCATGTCCTCTGTGGTACAAAATCTGGACTGCCAGTGGACTGTAGGCCTACTTGTTTTTTATATGGTCTGGATTTGGTGTGCCACTGGCTGATGCCTTGTGCATTACGAAATGGTGCTACAGAAGTTGATAATAAATTGGATGATGAAAACTTGAATATTGTAATTATTGCTAAAAACTTACATTTGTGAATGCCTGCGACAGAGTGCGAAATGAAGTTGGCATTGTGTGCACAGAAGGCTGACGTGATCCATAGTCTGAGTTGGTTGTGCGATACATTGGATGCATTGGCTTGGTGTTGTAGCCCTGGAACCAGTCTAACAAATCATAAAGTACATTGTTGTGCACAATTATGGTACTTTGCTAATTCTATGCATATTATTTAAAAGTGATGATACATATTTCTTTTCAGAAGATTGTCCCAATGATATCAGTTCAGTTCTGGTGTTTCATCAAATGATACCTATAAACTAGCCTACATTAGTTATCACTTTCATTTTAGATTAATTAAGCACTCTTATCAATATCATTAACATAATAAATTAACAGCAACATTTCATGATTTGAGAATTTTTAAGTATGTGGACATTTCTTATCATCATCATCTTCTCCTTGTTCCTTCATGAACTGAAGTTAAGGTGACAGCATGAATTTCTTTCCTCCAACCATGTCGATCCTCTGTCTTCTTGACTGCTGCTGACATTTTCATTCCTGTCCACTCTTCCACGTCATCTGCCCATCTTCTCCCTGGTCGCCCTCTTCGTCTAGTTCCCAACATCATTCCTTGTTGGATTGTCCTCTCCAATGTCAATCTAGTGTCGTTGTTCCGCTGTACGTGTCCGAAGTATTGCAGCTTCCTTCTTTTGCACATGTTGAGGAGCCATCTTTCCGTGCCTGACATTTTCAAAACCTCTTCATTGGTTTTCCTATCTCTCCAGCTTATGCTTTGCATGGTACGTAATGAGTACATTTCAAAAGCTTCTATTCTTCTCTGTATTTTTCTTTTCAGAGTCCAACTTTCACATCCATATGATGCTGTACTCCATGCAACACTCTCAATTATTCTCTTCTTTGTTCTCATGCTGATATTATTGTCTTTCCAAATGTTTTTCATTTTTCTGATGGCAACCCTTCCTTTTGTCAATCTGGCCTTTATTTCTTCCTCTAGGGAGCATTTCCAAAGACATGGCCAAAGAAAGAAAGGGCCAAGAATGAGCACTTTTCCACTGTTGGCTTCGACGGTTCTTATGGAGTATGGTGGTGGTGGTGATGGTGGTGATAATGATGATGACGATGATGATGATGATGATGACTTTTCACTTTTTCTTGCAAGACATGCTGATTGGCAAGCAGGAACAATACAAGATACAACTGAACTAACAAGTATTCTAGAAGGAAGAGCAGAAGAAAACATTGCATTGGTAGCTCTGCCCATGTTTAGAATTGCTATCAGTGGATACTGAATGGAAAACATAAATCATACACTGTGAAAACAAGTAGATGTTTACTTGCCTTCCTGATTAAACAACAATGGCAGACGACCATAGACTAATTGCAAGAATACATACAGCCTATAGAGTTTTATTTGACAAAACACTTGAGAATAAGCTGCTCCTTTGTGTGCACTAAATAAACCAATATGAAATCACATTATATTGCATATGATCTTGGCAAGCTGATAAAATCATAGCATCACAACCTTCATTTGGTTCTGATGGCGTGATGAATATGTAGGAGCACTAATTTATGATGCATTAACCTGGATTGTCAAATCGATCAGGAATTGATTTGATTCTGTAATATTCTGACGTACGGGCTCCTTTTGGCACTCCGCCCCGACCAAGTTCACTATCAAGAACCTCCTGAAAACACCAAGTGCCATTATGTCATACATTTACTGAATAAGCCTACCTTTAAACAAATCCTTGTGTTGTGCTCAGGTGACAGAAAGAAATCAATTTATATTGTTAATTTTGAGAAATGGGCAAATGGGTATAAATGGCAGGGGTGAAGATAATTTAGGTAATGAAAAGCCGTTCCAGCGCTTAACCCACTCTGTCTGCGATGTGACATGTCTTAATTTGTACACTGACGACGCTTCAAATTCACGCACTTGCCCACATTCTCGCGCAAAAATAACCTTCAATGGTCACCGCATGCACCAGGATTGCCAATGACTAGCTATGCTCCAATAAACTACATCAGAGTGATCACGAGACAGTTCATAACAAACACCTATAGCTTTAAGATGCTTTCAAATAAAGGCAGCACGATAACAGTATTTTTCAAAATAATTGCTCATTAATAGAAAAATTAAAGGAATCCTACTGACTTGTGGTATTTTACAACTGCTCATGTTCCTATTAAATTTCCCACAGTAATTCTTTCACAAAAATTAATAATTCTGAATAATTAAGACAAACTGAGTAGCGGTTGCCGTTGACAACGCATAGATCATTCTACGCGTGAGTTATTTTAACTCTATGCATCAGGTTTTAAGACCATAGACTTTAATATCACAAGACAGAGTGTTGCGAACCGACCTTATTGCTAATCTACCAGGATGACTGACGTCGGCCGCTAACAGGATTATCTTTCTTTTAATTAAGGCGGGTGGGTATTCGACTTAGCTTTTTGGCTAAGGTTTTATTATTATATGGCTGATTCCTTCTCTCTACCTCTATCTCTCTCTATGTCTCATGTATTATTTCAATATCTCGTTTAAAAATGAAATTATCTCAGGCACTAGGTTCTAATTAACAACTCACAGCACGTCGATATCTCTTCTGTCAGGTACTACCTCGCTCTTCTGTCAGGTACTACCTCTCTCTTCGGGTACTACCTCGCTCTTCTGTCAGGTACTACCTCGCTCTTCTGTCAGGTACTACCTCTCTTCGGGTACTACCTAGTGTTTCTGAAGCTTTTGTTAGGCCTATAAACATAAAGCAGCTTTTGGCTAAAAATTGTCAAGTTTAATTTATCTACCGGACCTTCCACGGGCTCCTTCCCTCTCTTTTTTTTTATTGATAAACTTTTTAAAAATGCAACAAACGCGCCGCGGTTTTATCTTTGACGGGGCACAACCCTGCCTTGTTTTTAGGTACAAAACGTTTCCAAACCGGTCATCTAGTTTCCGGCGGTGGATTGCCACTTCTCGGAAATGTAGTACCCGAAGGTACCTCCACCTACATGGCACGTCATTCTTTGTCGAAACTCAGTATACCAGCCCCGTGGCCATCTAAGGACTTACTACCTGTTTAAAGAGGTGTGCTAAACTGCAACTACCTTCGGGCTTATAACTCGACAATACCTAGCGCCCTCTACTGGATATTCTATGTCTAACTTCCCTAGGCCTTAACCTGTTTATTATATAGTTATTATTATTAAAGAAACCTTAATCATTATTATTAAACCAATTTATTCCTTTTAAACTATCTGTTTGGAACTGACCATCAGCGCCATCTAGCGATTGCCTTATAAACTTTCTTCTTATATTTTATTATTGGATCTCATGTACTCTATTATCAATTTCGTTAAGAGCCTAATCAAACTACTTCTTTCTTTAGGTGCCTTGTTTTACAACGTTGGCGACCATGGACTTCCACTGAGAAAGTATGTCGCTTTATAGCAGTTCTACTTCTGATATTTTGTCTTTCACGTCGTATAGCAGGTTTTCGACGAACGTCATTCTTTCAGTCTCCCTCTGCTCTTTTCCCATCACTTTACCTGTTGTGACTAAGTTTTCCAGGCCTTTTTCCATGAAGCATCATTATGTGTCCGAAGAATTCTAGTTGTCTTTTTTGAAGCTAATTGCATTATAGTTTTTAACAATTTCCTTCTTGAGTTTGCCTTTTCCAAAATTTCCTTTCACGTTTGTTTTTTCACCGTTTTGACTGTTTTATTTAACAAGCTTACTTGCAACTTTTCTAAGATAAGATTACTTAACTCCAAGAAACCTTTATCAAATCTCCTTTATAAACCACATTTTTACCGCATTTAATTTTTTCTTCATCCATTGTTATGGTTAATTGACTGATCGTTTTTCTAATTAGAGTTTGTTTTAGAAATATTTATATTCCATACATAATTTTTGTTTAAGACCCTTATTAGTTGTTTCCATTGATATTTATTTTCTTATTTGTTAAGATAACAAACTACTAGTAGTTTAGCATTTATTTGCTTAAGTCTCGTTGACTTCGGCCTAAAATAACTGAGACGCTGCTGTATTGACGTGCTACATGAAACCAAGGCTATAGATTACAAAATGCGTTGCGATCATACTTTTAGTGTTTCCCACAGTCTGTTAGATTATTCCTGCTGTGGTGCTACATGAAAGTAGGCCCGATTCTCTGACAAATAAAAAAATGTAACAATGCAAATGTTTAGAGGCTAGAGCCACCTGTTACTAGAATGACTTTCTTTTCCTCAGGTATGCACACAATTCATACGAAAAAGTGCAGGTGGTCTGTAATGTGCTCCATAATATAGTTATCCCATCAGATAAGTTATCTCAACAATGGCGATTGATAAAACAATCAATGTCACGGGTCAAGAATAAAAGCAATAAAATGGCAATTATTGTGGCAAAATGGACTTTTCTATAGCCGATATAAATTCATAAGACCTTTAAGGACCTCAATTATCTAGTGACTCTAGTCCAAAACGCTGACGTTACGATATAAATTTGGGGTATTTATATTGACTTACCGTGGGGTTTAGAAGGTTTTTAGAAGGCCAATCGACGTTCTTCAGTAGAATGGGCGCTCCGTTGGTCATTTATCCACCTGGTTACGCCAATCTCAAGTGAAACCAAGACTTCTGATTGTTTGGAGCGAATTGAGCTAATTAGAGTTTGTTTTAACAGGTGTTTATAGGACAAATATTCATTTTCTATATTCTTAATCTTGAGGTCACTTTTGTTTAAATTCTAGTAGCTTAAAAAAATGAATTAAGATTTAAGCTAAGATATTTGGCATTTTCTAAGGACGTAATTTATTTCCCTAGCGCCCTGAGAAAACAAAAATAAACGTCAGTTGACGTTTAGCATTTATTTGCTGTTAAGGCTTAACTACTGTAGTTCACTTCTTGCTGGTCTTCCGTCGGTTCGACTTGATAGACTCCAGATGGTTCTTCGTCCGACAGCCAGGGTGTTTGCTGGTGTCACAAGACGTGATCACTTTAGTAGTGAATATATGATGTCTGTTCTACACTGGTTACCTTAATAATAATAATAATAATAATAATAATAATAATAATAATAATAATAGTAATAGTAATAATAAATAATAATAATAGTAATAATAATAGTAATAGTAATAGTAATAGTAATAAATAATAATAATAATAATAATAATAATAATAATAATAATAATAATAATAATAATGTGATTTAAAATGGTTTAGGAGACTAAGTAAGCCTGTGAAAAAGCACTGCCTTATCCTGCTCGAGTTCAGTTTCGGTGTGCCCCAAGCACGAACCTCCTTGTTCCTGAAACGAGGTTTTGAATCAGTTGGCCCTATCCTTTGGAATGCTCGTGACGCAAGTATGCGGGGCTTAGCAACTCCTAATTCTATGGCCCTCTTTTTGAAATGACTTAAAACTTATCTCTTTGTCAATATGCAGTAATTGCAGTGGGATCGCTTCTGAGTGATTCTTCAGAAGAGGCGCAATGCAAATATTTTGTTACATTACATTTCATTACATTATATCAGAAATTTTAGCAAAGCATTTAAGCCATAAAAGAACTTTTATTAAATCAAAAAGTGAAGCAAACTGCAATCAGGTCATTGGCCATTTTTCTAACTGGATACTTTATCAATCCTATGGATAGGGAGGTTCACACTGAAAACATGGAAAACTTTTGGAAGCTGGCAAAGTGCAAACTTCGCCATTAGTTTAGAACGTTCTGTGAACTGTTGCATTCATACCCTCACGAATTTGTATTCTGCAACAAGTTTTGCTATCAAGATATGTTTGTGGCCTCCGTTAAGCTCATCAGAGAGAACTATTCAATTTGAAAAACGGCCAATAACATGATTGCTGTTTGCTTCACTTTTTTACTTAATTAATGTTCTTTTATGGCTTAATTGCTTTGCTAACATTTCTGATGTATTCATTGACATTTAACATAAATAAATAATTTACGCACCTAAAATGAATTTTACCGTATTTTTGTGTTAGGAGCACTGACAACAAGATCAAGGATTTTATTACATGATTTTTACTGTGATTTTTAGTGCAGAGTTGTGACAAATGGAACAGTTTGGATGGAAAGGCAGTAGCAGTTTAAACAATAAGTGGATTCAACAGTTATCTAGGAGGACTTCATTATTAATATATTAAGAGTAGTTATAGTGGTTTTCACATGGGCTAATTGCTCTTAAGTCACGTGAAAAGCACGTTATTATTGTTATTTGAAATACTATTGAAGAGATTGAGACAGTAACTATTAGTCATTTTCTGTGTTAATTAGTTATGGCCTATGATGAAAATGAATGCTTCTCTATATGATAGAAAAGTGCTCATTTTGTGTTTAATTGAATAATACTGATATGAATAGATTACTGGTGAGTGTAGTTTGGTTGGATTTTATTTTTAAATGTAATTTCTTGTGATGGATATGGCAAGCAAAGATAATTTTACCCTATGCATGTAGTATTTAAAAAATGAAATTGAAACCTTTTGTATTATTTTAATTTTTCCTCTAGCGTGAACTTACATAGTTTGACATGGGCAAGAAGTTAAAGAATCTTGATGGCGTTATTCCTTGTGATGTGGTAATTATTTGCAAGTTTTCTTTTATTTTCTAGTTTTCTTTTCTTTGTTATAGACCTATGGTGCTCAAAGATTTTCTTGATGATTAACTGTTGTTCCTTATTTAGTGAGTTGAATTGTTAGTGTATACATTTCTATAAACAATCTGTTCTTTAGTAATAGAGTTATAAGGCTTCATCTACTTCTATTAACAATTGCCTTATTGTCTGCAATAGTAACTTCACCTGGGAGATGAAACTTCAGAGGAAAAATATCTGTAGAATTGTAGAACTTTACAGTCTGTTGCAATTTAACTTTTAATAAAATGAGACACAATTATTAATGTTAGTGTTTAATTTTTCTGAAAAGCAGTGGGGATTGCAGTACTCCACCCAAAAATTGTCATACTTTTGTGGGGATCATATGGCTAAGCACCAACAATTTTTACCCCCATTGTTGAGTGTGAACCGCTATGCCTCCTAGGCATATCAGACTATTATTGACATGTTGAATTCTTAAGATTTTACTTACTTACTTATTTAGCATGATTTAAAGTGGCTTAGAAGGCATTACTGCCTGTGTAAAGCCACTAGGGGCACTAACGGGGCTTGAACCCGCTCCATTAGCCTGACGCTCCAGCACGTAACCGGTAACCCACTCTGCCATCTTCCATTATATATATTTAAATATTTGGCAGAAAGTTAGCAGAGTGGTAACAGCATTGGTGTGGAGGTCTGATGGTCATGGGTTCGATACCTGCAGGAGGCCTAAGGTTGACTCAGCCTTCATTTTCCAGGTGACAGTGGTAAATGAGTAGCAGCAAATACTATGAGTTAGACAGGTTTGCTACACAAAACACTGGTCCTGTATGTATGGTATTGTAAGCTTGGCTGAGGGCCTCTGAAACAGAGATCAGCACTACCCTATGAGCCCAGCCTTTGGGTAGAAGCTCAGGAAAGACTTTGACATATTAAGTATTAAAATTCTCTGACATTACATCCTCATTTGTAGAATTGTTTGCATTTGAAAGTAGTCTCTTATGATGCATTATTCCATATGAATAAAACTGCATTTAGATATTGAAATTAGCAGTCAGAATGAAGAAGTTGAAATGAAGGAGTTTATTTATTTTCAACTCAGGTATCACAGAGCATAAGTAATTCAAATAATAAGTTAATGTGATTACTATAATTTCCTATTTATAAGAATACAGTAAAATAGAGTAAAACAGAGAACACATTTATCATCAACAGTATTAGATGCAAAGTAAAGTAAATGCAATACTAGATTTTTTGTAATGCTTTTGGCTGTTGGACATTGAATAGATTTTATTGATTACCCGGTAATGAGGTGATGATCTATGCATTTCAGTTTGAGAAGTTGCTTCTTGAGAGTCATCAGATTGCCACCGTTGTCCTGATGTTAGACAGCCCTGAAGATGATGTGGTTATCAGGGCTGGATGTGCACTTTTTCAGTTTTCAGAGAAATGTAAGACGTTTGATTTTGAATGTCAGGGCAAGACTTTTTGACTTTAGATATGCTTTTGATAATTCAGAGTCTCTCAACTTGAATGCTGTGGAATTGCCAGGCAGTAGCTGTTTAATAATTGAAGTGGAAAGAGAGGTCTATATGAGTCACAGTGGTTCATTTGACACAAGAGTGACCCTGCTAAAAAACACTACAGTACTAGCTATTACGGTAATATAAACAGATCAACAAAATATCAACAATATTTAGCTGCTAGGACTATGTTGATCTGTGCAAGAGTGATCCTGTTGTTCTGTGTATTCAATGTTGAATTCAGGTTAGTTTATTTGCAGTAAGACTCATTGTTCATTGTGATACATCAACAACTACCTAGCTGCTGTCAGTTCAGGTAGCCATGCTTAAGTCACTGTCCACACGTATTGGCCTTAAGACTGCCTATCCTGTCAAGACTATATTGAAGTAGGCATACTCCTGGAGTCTGAATGTCTCTAGCAGCTATGGATTATCCTTAATATTACACTGAAGTCTGTCAGATTAAATGTTAACAGTATTCAGATATTTGCCTAATGTAAACTCTTTGGTTTTAAGGTTAAGACTAGGAACGACATGCTTCCCTAATTGTTTTTGAATGATTTCTCCAGTAGTGAGAAAAAGTCTTTAAAAATTTTAGTATGGGTTATCTGATTCACTTCGGTTTTGAAGAAATAAAATGCTCGTGAATGCTTTGACTCCTTGCAGTTTTGTTATTTTAAAATTGTTCACTGCATCCACTCTTATCAAATACATTTAATGTTATATTAAAATGCAGTCTTATCTCGTTATTCTGCCCAGACGTTCTATTTTGGTGAGGGGTGGGTGTGGCAACATAACGAGGGCAAGTTAATCCAGTACATCTAATTGATGTGTTTATGAGCAAGCGGTGGAAATAGGCTAAAGCCCGTCCCACATGTGAAATAAAACTGAAATAAAATTGAAACAAAACTGAAACAAAACAAAATGTTTTGTTTCAGTTTCAACCGTCCCCACATGTGAAACAAAACTGAAACAAAACTGAAACAAAATGTTTCAGGACCCTGAAACAAAGTTCGACATGTCGAACTTTGTTTCAATGTTTCAGTGTTTTAGGCAATCAGCGAGCAACAGCGCAGGGAATTTCAACGTGCAACGTGCAACGTCAGGCAGAGGTTAGCTCCGCCTACTTCTGCTGAAACACTTCTGTTTTGTTTCATGTTGTGGGGACGCTGAAACAAAACTGAAACAAAACAATGTCGGCGTTCGTTGGTCTGTGTTTTGCTTCAGTTTTATTTCAGTTTTATTTCACATGTGGGACGGGCTTAACATTCATAATAGGCTTCTCTCTCCTTTCCCTTTGTCTCTATCTCCCCCTCCCTTCGTCTATGTCTCTATTTCTCTCCCTCCCTTGTCTCACCCTTTTTCTCTGATGTGCTTTCTCTCTGATGTACGCCCCATTAAGAGCCGACGGCCTACGTGCTACATTGTTAAAATTTCAATTGCACAGCTGGACCTCTCTTGCTATCCCTACCTTCATGGATGTCTCTCGTTCTCTCCCTCCCTCCCCTGGCTCTTGCCCTTTAGTTATGGGCATTTGACTTTCTGCAGAACTGCTGACCATGGACTACTAGATTACCTGGACGCCCAACTGAAAAAGGTGCCTTACATCAGAGGGCTGAATAAATGCAGCCTCCTGTGCATTTGCATGTAATTTTGGACTTTTTCAACTTGCAATTGCTCGGATTCTGTGAAAGCTAAAATGATGAGGTATACACCAATGTTTTGCATTTTTATCCCTCTATCAAACCATCCATGCAAAATTTAATAACAATTGGGATAAGGGTCCACAATCTGGCCTGAAACAGAACCCCCCTCCAAAAAAACATTTTTTTCTGTTCCAAGCTGTGTTGCTAAAGTTTTTGAGTGGCAACCTAACTTTTGTGAACAGCAAAGTTGTAGGGGAATGTAATTGGAACAAAATAAATCAAACATTTTGAAAATTAGATAATATTTGGTCGAGATATATTCTTCCTACCCCGAGCACTCTCCTTCCGATAAATTGTCGTTTCGATCAGTTTAGAACGATGCTTGTATTTCTTTTATAATTTGCTATATCTCGACCAAATATTGTCTAATTTTCAAAATGTTTGATTTATTTTGTTCCAATTACATTCCCCTACAACTTTGCTGTTCACAAAAGTTAGGTTGCCACTCAAAAACTTTAGCAACACAGCTTGGAACAGAAAAAAATGTTTTTTTGGAGGGGGGTTCTGTTTCAGGCCAGATTGTGGACCCTTATCCCAATTGTTATTAAATTTTGCATGGATGGTTTGATAGAGGGATAAAAATGCAAAACATTGGTGTATACCTCATCATTTTAGCTTTCACAGAATCCGAGCAATTGCAAGTTGAAAAAGTCCAAAATTACATGCAAATGCACAGGAGGCTGCATTTATTCAGCCCCCTGATGTAAGGCACCTTTTTCAGTTGGGCGTCCAGGTAATCTAGTAGTCCATGTGCTGACATCCAACCACACTGGGGTAGATGGTATGGACAGATTTCCTCCATTCATTCATACCTATTGGCAAGCGAGCGGGGTAGATTGCATGAGTAGAAACGCATTTGCCTAATTTCAGGCTTGGCAAAGGTGAAAAACAGGAGGTGACATAAAGAGGAAAATAGCATGGGAGAAAATCTGTAAATCTGTTCAGGGCCTTTCATTGGCGAGAGACCAGTTTGGCGAGAAAACGAGGGGCGAGATAACGGGGATAGACTGTAATGTGATTATTGGGCAAAAAGAATGATTGGTCACATCAGTGATTTGGCCAGTGACACTCTATGAGTCAGAATCACGGATGCTTAGGAAAAAAGACATAAAGAGAGGTGAGATATGTGAGACATGGATTTGGCAAAGAATGTAAAAAATCAGCTTGGTTTAAAAGATAATGGATGAAGAGATCTGGAAAAGGGTAGAAGAAAAGAAAAGCCTGGTAAACTCAATGTGTACTTGATTGATGATATCAGGAATTGTGAAAATTGCCATCAGCTGATTAATTTATCTTATATACAGTAGATTGCTGAACTTTTATTAAGAGGAGCTTGTTTTTATGCATATTTGCTGTATTTTGGTTTAATTGTAGCCTACTGTGAGATTTAGCAACGATTGATCATTGATTGAACTTGGGGAAGCTGTGGAGTTCGTTACTGTATTAGTTAATACCTCTAATGTTTGTTGCCATGCTATTTCAGGCGATGAGAACAAAGTGACATTGCTGGAGTTGAATGCGATTGACAAACTTGTTCGGCTGTTACAAAATGATGAACGAAAAATTCGCAGATTTGCCGCAATGATTATAGGAAGCATGTCTCAGCATGGTATGTACTTTAACCAGCCACTCATAGTCATGTATTTGTACAAACTTTGTTAAAATCTCAGCCGAGGATTGTGTGATTGGTGCCATTTATGAATTTTGTCAGGACAGTCTTGTATGGTTCATCTTGTATTATGCCTTTGATCATGTTGCTGGTTTTTTCATTACAGTGTTGCACTCTCTTTTTAGCACAAATGATTACTGTCAGTTAAAATAAAATTTTAAATAACTGAATAGATGTCTTGTAGAGGTTAACCATGCATGATGTCATTATAGGGTGATGAAGTGAGGTGGGAGTCAACCTAATGATTATAGCTGATAATTGGGGAAGGAGCAGTATTAGTGCAGTCAGTGACTTAATTTAATCATGATATGACCAATGACCAGTGTTTGGTTGGTCTGAATCAAAGCCATCTGCATCAATCAGGTTCCAACCATTTCCACCATGAAATGGTTGGAATTATGATAATTGATTTAAAGTCATTGAGCATTTGTAGCTCCCATTCATTTGCAGTGTCAGGGCCAAAGACATGGAATGATCTATAGATGCCTGTCAAATCATCCTGTTCTCTGTCATTTTTCAAGAAAATTCTAAAGACACACTGTTCCGAAAATCTTATTCTCTTCTTCCCTAGATTGTTCTCCATTCATTTTGTTTTCTTTTTACTGTATATGATTACTGTTATTTAATTTTATTTGTAGGCCTATAGCTGGACTCTGTAATGTGCCCTTGCTCCTGACATTTGGTAATATGGCACACAAGAAATTGTCAGTTTAATACTTAATAATAATAATAATAATAATGTGATTTTAAGTGGTTTAGGAGGCTAAGTAAGCCTCTGTGAAAACCACTGAAATAGTAATAACTGAATAGTAATAACAATTCTTGATTTGTGAAGTGCAGTGATTGATTGACTTGGTAAAGTTAATGTTTCTGATGAGTACTGGACTTGCTTTGTATTTTTTATGTACAGTAACTCTAGAGTATTGCAATATAATGCTGTTGCTTGCTGTTTGTGGCTGAAATGCATTTCATTGGATGAATCTATTTTCTTAGTTGCATGTCTTTTGCGTTGCAGCCGATGTGAGAAAGACCCTGCGGAAGCGCGAAGAAACCGTTCCGCTGCTTATACGTCTTCTACTTTGGGAAGGTGGGCTGTCTTTTGAGGTGCCAGGTCTTTTAATCCCCAGTCAATTAATCCTCATCACTTAATGCCCGTCACTAAATTAGATTATTAAAAATTAAATTAAATTATATTAAATTATTGTTTACTAGATTTTCTTGACCTTGATCGTTTTGGGGACTTCAGTTAACCAGATTCTTAGGAATTTATTTCACTAGTGTTGATTTCAGATTTCAATACACTACACTTAATCCCCAAGTCTTTTAATCCCATAGCAAATAATCCCCTGACACTTAATCCCTTCAATCACTGCCTTGGAGTTTAAGACCAGAGCTGAATACCCTGAAACTTATACCCTGTTTATTCTCTTTCTACAATCGTTAAGGTTAGGGTTAGAGTTAGGGTTATGTTTTTGTAACACAAATATTTGTTATGTCATTCGTGTTGCATCATTAAATACGTTTTCTTATATCATTGAGTGTCTGCGGATTATGTGCACAGGGATTAAAAGACTTGGGATTAAAAGACTTGAGGATTAAGGGCCGGGGATTAAGTGACGAGGATTAAGTGACTGGGATTAAATGACATGGAATCGTCTTTTGATATTAGTTTCCAAACAATAATATAATAGCTGGGTTTTAAGTGGTTTAGCAGTATCTCTCCTGTGTTAAAACCACTGTGATGATTTCAACCTTGAATAAATCTTCATTTATTTTCATATCTTTCTGAGAATCATGATCTCTTTCTTCACTTAATCTCTGACTTTCTACCGCTATGCTTTATGACTTATTTCTTTGAATTATTGTTTACTAGATTTTCTTGACCTTGATCGTTTTGGGGACTTCAGTTAACCAGATTCTTAGGAATTTATTTCACTAGTGTTGATTTCAGATGATAGTGTTGTCCAGGAATACGTGACTCTGTGCATGTCGTCACTGGCTGTGGATTACAGTTGCAAGCACCATCTGTGCTATTATGGTGCAATGGAACCACTCATTCAATGCATACAACTCACTGATCCAGACATCCAGAAGAATTCCATCCAGACGATTGCTCTTATGCTGCAGGTTTGTCTCTTTGCATGTGAAGGTCATATGGTAATATAACTGAACACTGTGGCCGTCCGTCTCTGTGTTAGTATCATTTGACCAATGAGATTCGTATTTGTCCAGAAAACAGAGGTAGTTTTTCCAGACTGCATATTAAAACTTAGTTAAGAAGTGAAAACATAGTGATGAATAGAAATAAAACTGGAAGACATAATTAATTAAGTTCTGGACCTTCAACCCTATTGTGTTCAGAATAATGTAATTGTTTTGTCAGAGAATTTAAATTAGCACTTGAATTCCCTTTAAATTACAAATGTTGATGATTTTCTGCATGAGATTTTGCCTGACAAGGCTCTTTGCTATATGCATATTAACTTGTCTAACTATTTTCGGACTTTTAGAGTTGGAACAGCAGGGACTGCTTCATTTCATCATATTACATAATTTTGTTTAGGATCACAACAAATGTGAAATTGCTATTTTAATATGTTTATGCTTCTGCTGCTGCATTGAGTTGTCTTTTTTCCTTTTTGATTGACTAGGATTATCCATCTCGTAAGTGTTTACGAGACGCAAATGGATTCGAACCAATTTTGAACCTCTTGAAATCAGAATATCCTGTCATCCAATACCATGCATTGATGTCTTTGCAGCTGGCTGCAGAAGATGGTGAGTCATGACTTTCCTATGGCCAAAGTTTTTTGATTGAGCCTGATTAGCTTTTCCCTGTTTAGTGGCGGTTCTATATAGGGGATGAGTAGGGATGCATCCCCCACCCACCGGACTTTCGGACTTACTTTTTTTGCTTGTGAAACCTACTTTTTGAGTAAAAGTCTAGTAAAACTAACCGGAAGAACCTTTTTTGCTTGTCAACCTATTTTTCGGTAAAAATGTAGTAAAATGAGGGATTTAAAAATTCCATTTTTTCCATCCTTTTTCGGCAAAGTTTAGTGATTTTTTCTCCTCTATTTTCATCCCCCACCAACTTTCTATGAATTCATTCATACCCCCAGCAAGAAATCCTGGAACCGCCATTGTCCCTGTTTTTCTCATCTTACCTCTGTTTCCATTCAGTTGTAGTTTCCATTAATAAAGATTGTTTTGTGATTTCTTTCTCAATGTCAACAGTCATTAAAGCCAGCAAAATGTTTTCAGAATCGACGTAATGTGCTCATATTTGGCTGTTCCAGTGATGGCTCTAGCTAGTGAGTTTCGAATTCTCTGCAGGCGATTTTACTTAAGCATAAGCACCTTGCAGAGATGTATTAATTTTGCTTCAAACCAATGGACTTCTGAATGCCTCGGATATACCGGTAATTTGTTTCAGCCGTGGTTTGTTGAATCCAAGATTTGTGCTCAAAGTTGACAGGATGACTCTGTACACAACCTCCACTCTATCCAAATAAACCACAAACAAAGACTACTGAAGCTGTGTTGATTGGTAGTGTAATACTATTTTTAAAAAGAACTGCAGTGAAATCAAATTTTCAGAATCCTATCCCAGAAAACTATGTGGACTGATACTGCAGTATATCCAAATATTGAATAACTTAAACGTGATTTGTTTTTTAGCCATTGTTTGTTGATCCAGTTAAATTATTATTTACTGTTTTTCAGGTGAAAATCGTTGTATATTGAGGGATCTGAAGATAGCTAGAATATTGATGGACTATTTAATAATACCAGAAACCAGTGAACTGCATGTGTTTGCAATTATGGTTCTAGTCAACTGCTTTGAAAGTCAAGGAATCTTGAAGGTCAGGACTGTCTTCAGGACAGACCAATGCTTAGTTTTAGGTCATAAAAACTTTTTTACGCAAGTAATGGTAATAAAATCATGCTCAGATTAGGGAATGACTGGTTGATTATTTTCCACCGGATACCAGATACGGATATTTTGGGTCAACATTTGTTGGATCCGGATCCAAAGCAAATATTACCGCACAGGATTAGAATGACCCTAACTTCCTACTTACTAAAGTTACCAGTTACCAGTAGTCGCATAATACTCACTACTCTGTTACCGTATGCAGCTTCAACTGATTCTGTGTGTGACGTAGTTCCAGTTAAATTTAAATTTATGGGTGCTTTCGTTAACTTAAATTTGCAGATGTGTTCGTTAACTTCAGTTAAGTTGCACTTCATTAAACATGAAATGTGACAATAATATTCGGATTCAGTAGTTTCATGACATAAAGTATTTGGCGAAACCGGATATTGCCGAATACCACACTATCCGGCCGTAGCGAATGTCCGGAGCAGTTTCCGGTCATTCCCTAGTTAAGATTTATCTACATTGAAAGTTTTTGCAGCATAGCTTGAATGTATTTTGTCTTTAGAAGGCTCTGCATTAGTTTTATATGTCCATAATTCCTCTGCAGTTACTGAATTTTACTGATTCTTCTGAACCAGTGACCAAGAACACTTCTGAATGAGTGTAATAATTATTCTGAATAAATAAATCATATGTAAATTTATTTTAAAACTTGCTGATTAAATACAGCTTTCTCAAAGCAGTCGCTGTTTATTAGCTATATATTATTTAATTCTGTATATGATGAAAAAACATTAAAATATATTTGAAAACTGCTTAATGCCGGTTTATTTGCTGGATTGATGGTATATCCTTGTAATTTGGAGGAATTTGAAAATAAGTATCCCTTTCAATCAATCAATCAATCAATCAATCATGTCAATTTAATATAGCGCGGTAAACATGGCGAGAGCTAAGTCAAGTGCGCTTTACACAGTCAGCTAAAAGAGATGTTGAATAGATGAGTCTTCAGTTTCTTCTCAAACAGATCAGAGGTTGCATTGGTTACCGCAGCTGGTAACTTATTCCATAAGAGTAATCCTCCATAAAATCCTTACCGTGCGTGACAGACATTTCCCCGAATGAAGCGGTCTTTGATGGCGGAGGTACCACTAGTAGAGTCCGTTCTGCTTGATCGCAGCTCGTAAATCCTGTCGGCAGGTATTGGCCTATGTACAAGCTCCTTGACGTAGTGAGGACATGTATGGTCATGAAGCGCCCGGAATGTTAACCAGCATCATTTGTAGATGATACGCTCATGTGCCTTTATAGAGGGAGACAATGAAGCTAAATCACATACAAGATTCAATTCAAATTAAACTGCTCAACATGTAAGGGAATTACTCTTAATATTATTTATTTATTATCTCATTTTTGAATTGACATGAATTAGTGTGATGCTGTCCTCTTACTACGACGTGTTTACAAGTGGAATGACTTTGAGATGTTGGAGCATACTTGTCTGTTCATGTCCAAGAGATATTTAGACATTGATGTCCTAAGCTACACCTGTGCAGAAAGTATTAATATGTATACGATTAAGTCTACTTTTTCAGCGTGACTATTTCAATTCTGAGTTTTGTTCTTATTTCACCTAACTGATTAAATTCAATTCACTCTGATATTTGCTAGGATTTCCGTGATTATGGAGGATTACAGCGGCTTTTACAGTTCATCACAGAAGTTCAAATTATTCCAGAAGAAGAAAAAAAGCCAAAAAAGGAAAAGTCGCCTTCAAAGCCAGGTGCCGGAAAGAAGTCTCGTGCTGTTGCTGATGAAGGCAAGACGTTGCAATTGTTGGCCATTCTTCAAATTTTCTTTCCTGTTATCTGTGATTAAAAGTTAATTTATTTTCTTTTTTATTTGGTATTTGTCTGAAGGTTGGAGTATGTTTTTGATTCTGACTAAGATCCCATAATGCCTCTTATGTTAACCTATTATCAAAGGCTTTTACAAGATTGTTACACATGTCAAAAAGTCATGAGAATGACAGATTGAAAGTATTATTATGTCTGTGCTAAGATGCTTGGATGGACCATAGGTTTGTGGATTAACTGATGCCCAGTGCATTATTACAATAGTGCTATAGAAGGTTTTGATTTGTTTTTTTTTTAAATTTTTCGTGATAGCTGAACGGCAGAAATCTAAAGGTGCTGTCGATCCAGGGATCACCGTCATGCCAGACATTAAAGAGCAAGTGGCCAAGGCTATCATGTTGGCTGCCAGAAATCGTAAGATTTTTTAAAAAGCAAAATACTTCATTGGATCTTTTATGCATACTCGGGTGTATCCATACGGTGTCGCTGTGAATCTTTGTTGCTCATTTTTGACAGGAGATGCTTTTGCAATTGATTGGTATTTACTTGGTATCTTTTTTGTATTATTTTATATTCTATTTCTTTCATTTGCAGCTGATAATCTCAAAATGCTTCATGAACAGGACACAGAAAATAAACTGATGCATCTGTTGGTTGGGGATCGAGGTCCAGCACTGCAGGCGGCGGCGATCTTGGCGCTTGGCACCATGTCTGACTACCCTGTCATCAGAGAGAACATTGTGAAACATGGTAAACTTTCTGTGACTTCAGTTGTCTATGAAAATCTACTGCAGCCTTTGTATCCTTGTATTTTTTCTTTCCATCATCATGTTAAACTCATTTTGTTTTCTTCTTACTGATGTTTTGCTTTGATGCTTTTTCATGCCTTTGTCTTCAATGCCTTCTTTTTATTATCAGTGCTTTCTTTTGTCTGCTGTGAGCTATATTTTTTGCTGTTCTGTCTGTGTTTCTGTGTTTCTGTCCTATCTCTAAATTGTCAATTCTGTATTAATTTCAGGCTGCTGTATATATATCTCCCTTTTCCTGCTTTTGTGTCTGGTGTATCTGAATATTCGGTAACACAATTATTGTGTTGCTCATGGAATATTTCTACTCAAAATTTTATTATTGAAAGGTCTCTTCACTCCCTTATTTAACTTTATCTTGATTGAACGAGTACCATTATTGTGGATATTCTGATCTCCAATGATCTTTTGACTGATTTTATATTGAGTGTAAGTTGTCCCATTTACACATATTTAATTTTTCTGCAGATAATAATACATGTTTGCAGTGTATTATCAGATGATGGTCGTAATGTTCAGGATAGTGTTTTGATCTTTGAATTGCTAAACTTTGAGCAGAAGACTTAATGAGCATTTGTATCATACTCACATCATTTACTTGAGGTACCCGGTAGTTTAGAGTGAATTGGAGATTGATAGTAAATTAATTCTGAGTGTAAATTTATGATCCATCTTTGATGTATGGTTGTCCATATGTCTAGATGGTTTGGACCTTCTTGCAAAGTTTGGGAAGACAGACAATGCTGAATTGATTGAGGCTTTATCTCTTGCCTACGCAAATTTCACAAAGGACAATCCAGCAATCTGCAGGTATGATGTCATACAATGACAGACAAAAGAGACATAGAATAAAGAAATAATTCAGCAATTTGAGTTAGTTGGACTGCCGTTGATCAAATGAATTTGATTAATTTTGTTTGAAGTGGAAAGACTTGAGTCATCTGCAATTTCACTGTCATAATATTTTCTCACTAGACATGTTTTTGATTTATTTAAATCATTAAGATTTATAGTCTGTTTTGCTGATTTAGTGATAGTTGATACTCACGTCATTGTTGATTTGTCAGAAAAGAGTTAGACCTAAGAGCATTAATGTTATTACAAAATGTATTCATTTGGCTACTGTTGGTTGTTTTAGCGAAATGCTTAATAGAGGAATTGTTGATCAGTTGCTGTCTATGATAACAAATCCACGAGAAACAACTGTTGTCTGCTCAGTTATGGCATTGAGCAACATAGCCAATGACGAGTTATCTAGGTCTGAGTTGATTGGTAGAGGCATCATCTCCACTTTGGTTGAACTCCTGCATTCAAAGTGAGCTTTTGCAAAAGCAAAACTGAGAATGCTCTGCAAATATTTAACACAATATTCCACTGTATTTGGTCTAAAGTGTACCTGTTCTCTATTGCTTATACACCATAACCGGAACTGAAAAATCGGTTTTTATTTGGATTTTACAACAGGGGAATTACGTTGTAAATCCGGAGCGACCATTGACTGATGCCAGGTGCATTACTTAAATGGCGTTTTAGAAGTTTAGTACTACTGATGATTAAAAAAACAGTATTTCTTTCTGCTATGCTGTACTCAGTGTGTATGTTTTGTGAAGTATATGTATTATAAAAAAATGCATTTTCGCACACATGTATGTCTTGCTCATGAAGCACGTACAGTAAAGCTTAGTCAATACTAGCTTGTATAGTATGGACCCTTGGTTAATGCACACCATTTTGTTTAGACCAGCTGAGACTCTATTGGTTTTTTCAGACTTGTTTAACATGGACCTTTGATTAAGGCTTTTTCCAGTCCCCTGAATTAACATTGTTTAACTGTATTTACAGACTGGATACAGTCCCACAGCTTAAATTTGCCATACGGTTGTTATGAACCACATATGATTACTGGGGTGTTATTTGATTGAAAATGAATTAGGTTGTTGGTCTGATAGGATGGAAAGCTTCCAAATTATGCTACCATCAGCCTTTCATGGGACTGACCTTTCCAGCTTGACCTGACTATATTTTTCCAATTGGATTTCATGCACCATCGGCTGATGCCATACATACATTCATACATACATACATAAAGTTCATTTACTAGGCGCAGTTATTACAAATGCGCCTCGGTTACCAGGCCAAACATATATGTTTTAAGTCGGGCGAGAAATGTCTGCCATAGTGAGAAATAATACTGCGAAATATTTTATTGTGCGTAATGCCAGAAATAATGCCATAGGCATTATGATAGTTGCACCATGGAAATTAATTGATTGATTGATTATCTTGGGTTAGCAAGTTAACACTATAGAACATAATCACAAAAGTATCCTGTAGTTAGCAAGCAGTGTGAATTCTTGCAACTAAATATTGGTTGAAGATTGGATGACTAAGACATTCAACCAGTGTTTTATCCAGGTCTGTTAGGGGGGAGATTTTTCCTTCCAAGACCCCGCAAATCCCAGCAGTGACGCAAATTTTTGTGTTGAACTGTGTATCTTTCCCTCCAGCCAAGTCAATTTGCCCCCAAAGGCCTGGGGTCTGGATAAAACACTGCATTCAACTATTTAATGGATTATAAATTGGCATTTTCACTATTTTTGAAGTGATGATAAATATTTTTAAATTTTAGAAGTTGTCTGGTACAGACAAAGACGCTTATGAGTCTGGCCTCTTTCCTGGTAGATTCTGAAGCAGAGAAACAGGTAGCATATTTATCTTCAGATTCATAATTTAAACATTTTTAATAGTAATGTATTTTATTGTACATCGATTTGAGATGAAATGATCTGACATTTGCCTGTAGTGG
The DNA here is from genome assembly GCA_018105865.1 of Metaphire vulgaris. Taxonomy (NCBI): domain Eukaryota; kingdom Metazoa; phylum Annelida; class Clitellata; order Crassiclitellata; family Megascolecidae; genus Metaphire; species Metaphire vulgaris. The sequence continues at coordinate 7,006,459 of CM030839.1, read as the reverse complement.
CCCTCATAATTCATGATAAACACAATGATTATTTGTGATTGTGCAGTAGAATACAGCATTGATATTGGAAATTTTTTGGCCTGTGCTTATTTTTGAAGACTCAATTTTATGTGATATTCTGCTTAACAATTTATCTGCCAAGAATTAGAACCCCCTTTAGATGTCTTTCATTTTAGTTGTTAGATACTTTATGTTTGGTTTTTGTGTGTGTTTGTTACTTTTTGTATGCAAAGATGATGGAAGCCAGCTGCATTGAATTATTACTGAGTATGTTTGACTCCAGCGATGAATCAGTGATTCAGGCTGCTTCGTGGGTTATCTTTGTCATGGCTGCAAATGAAACAATTGCAGCCGACATCTGCAGTAAAGGGTGAGTACTGAGTAGCGTATGCACCTATTACTTTGATAGTCGCGTTTGAGTGTTTGACTTTAGTCGGGGCTTTTTTGTGCTGGAACGAGGCAAAACAGTGTTCCGGGAAATCTGAAGACTGGTTTTTTGCAACATTAAATTCATAAATAGAAAATTTAGAACTATATCTATTTTCCCTATCATTTTTCAAATTCTCATTACACATGTGACAGCATGTTAATTAAAGACACATATCGCTGTTGTATTGATTATAGTAACTGTACGGCCGCTACGTCATGTTGACAATTGACTTCTGACTACTGCGTTCTGGAAAATATTTTCTTACATAAAAGCCCTGGCTTTAGTACATATAAGCCATAACATACGTGCACACAGTTTTGGTAGAAGGATCATTTCAGCTTTATCTGAACTCATTTTTCTGGTCTGTGCATACTGCTTGGATAAAGTTCATTCACAGTTTGAAGTTACTGTATGCAAACTGATAATCTATTCATATAATCTGAGACATCATCAATTTTGGGAGAGGAAAGATATGTGAAATTCAGCCGTTATGAATATACCGGGTAAATCAGTGAAGTTAAAAATAATGCATTATCTTGAAAATAAACCTTATGTTTCAGCGGTCTTGCTGTCTTGAGACGGATACAATGTTCGACATCTCGGCGTAATCCGTTCTCAGAATTAGCCCTTCGGAAACTATTTGATCATCAACTGTCTGCCAAATATGCATTCACTGGTATTATAGGTAACTATTGTGGGATACTCGTCGCTACTCGATGCTCAATTTCTTCTGAATGCTGGCTGTTTGTTTGAAAGCAGACAGTTGACTTCTTTGCTTTCTTGTTTTTCCTCTCCATTTTTCATGCTTCATTTCATCTACCTTTAAAATTAAAGGAATTTTGGTATCTTGGAGTTTTTACTTTGTTATCTATGTAGGTACGCCTGTATCTTTGTGTGTGCTTTAATGAAAGCCTGCATATTTGTACATGCATGCCTATTTCCTAATTCTTGAAATTGCATTAAGTCTATGATGATAATCTGTTAATTTAATGAGAAACATTGATGAAATAACAATGTAAGGACCAATGTTAGCTAAGCTAATGGAAACTATAACTGATGTCATTGATGTGGTAAACACATGAAAAACTTATGTCTGTCTGAGACTGTAATTGTAACTAGATAAATAAAAAGTAATAATAACAATAATAGCAGGGTTTAAGGGTGATTCAGTGGGGTTTGCCCTGTGTGAGAACCACTATGTTTCACTTATCCATTCATTCCCATTATAGTCTATCTTCATGCTCTCATTCTTTGCAGTCTAATAGCTCTACAAGACCAATCTAGTATCCTATAGTACTTAGGTAAATTGAATATAAAATGAAAATTATTTAAGCTCAAGTTGACCGATATCAAAATAAACAATTGAAATGATTCTGATGGAAGATGACACAGTGGTTCCTCTTAATTGGTTTAGTTAGCTACTGTAATTTCCAGACATCGAAGTAAACCATGACGGCAGCAGGACACTGCCAGCGACTGGACAGTAGGAATAGCTTTTTATTTTGGTTTGCTGTATCAGTGAACTGTTTTGTTGACTGTGTATTTTAACTTGATTATTTTATGTTAACAGTGCTGGTATGATATTTTCCAGATAGTGACAACCTTATTGGCGACTTCTTCTACGACACTGGCCGATTGAGGGAGGATGGTCAACTGAAGACTGTCGAGGAATATGGATCAGAGCCAATCAACGACAAAAGACCAATACTTCTAGTGAACCCAAGACCTCAGTAAGTCTGTTTTCTAGATATAAATTTTGTATGTTCCATAGAATGCTTGCTAAATCAAAGAAAAGTAATTTTGCTGTGAAGAGTATCATCATCATCATCATCATCATCATCATCATCATCATCATCATCATCATCATCATCATCTTGCTCTATGTCAACTCTTTAGTGGCAATAGCTAGACACAAAATATTTCCAAGGAGTTAGGACTATGTTCTGTTACCATAATCGTCTTCTTTCTCTGATTGAAATTCCTTTCACGTTCATATCTTCTCTGGTGTTGTCCATCTACTTCTTCCTTTTTCTTCCTCTTCCTTTATTTTCTTCTATTTGAGCGTAGAGTGCCTTGTATGGAAGTCTCCTTTTATCCAGTCCGTTGACATGTCCTTACCAGTTGAGTCTTTTCCTTCTAAATTTGTCGATAATTGTAACCTTTAGGCTGGCTGATATGCTGTCTGATGTCTTCATTTGTTATCCTTTGTAGCCGAGTTACTCCAAGGATTCTCCGTAAGCAGGTCATTTCGGCCACTAGCAGTCTATGTTCATCTGTTTCTTTCATGCTTCATGTTTCTGCCCCATATATTATTGCGGGACTACTATGGTGTTGTATATTGTGACTTTTGTGCTTATGTTTATGTCCTGGCTACTCCAGATTTTTGTTCAATATCCTCTTGATAGCTTCCATTACTGACAATTTCTCCTCCAACATCGATGAAACTTTCGACTTGTTCAATTGTTGTATTATCTAATGCTATTGTGATTTGAGCTTTTCCCTTTCTGCTGACTGCCATGGTTTTGGTTTTTGTTTTCTTGGGGTTAATTGTAAGTCCAAGATTTTTGCTTGTTAGACTGACTTCATTGGTCAGTGTTTGCAGATCTGATTTGTTGTCTGTGATCAGGCTGACGACGTCTGCAAACTTCAGATTACTTATTTTTTCTCTGCAGCACCTTATGCCCATGTCCAGCTCTCCAATTGCTATTTTAAAAATTGCACCCAGGATGATAATGAAAAGTGTTGGAGACAGCATGCATCCCTGTCTCAGTCCTACATTTGTCCTAAACCATTCTGACAATTCAGTATCTATTTTAGTTTTACTATTAGCTTTAGGATTGGTCAACAAAAGCAGTTTCTGGATAGACGTAACTTTTTTAAGGGAGAATATGACCTGGCAAGGAAGATGATTACAGAAATGGATTTGGAGAGGGAGATAACAGGAAAAGACACCGAGGAAGGCTGGAGCATATTTACCAAATGTATGTCCAAAGTCATAGAATTGACCATTCCCAAACAGAAGAAAATTAATAACAAACTTCCTTGGATAACAAGAGAAGTGCAACGAAAAAGAAGGGCGAAAAACAAAGCGTGGAGGAAACTAAGTAAACTCAGATTAGCAAGTAAAGGAAATGAGCAGAATCAGCACAGACTTAAGATCTTGGAGGAACAGTATACTCAGAAAAGAAAAGCATCAGCAGTTACTAACAAGATGGCTATTGCAAATTTTGAAGGTAGATTAGCAAAAAATATAAAACAGAACAGTAAAAGTTTCTACAAATATTGTAATAGAAAGTTGAGACGAAAGGACACAGTCGGTCCCCTCTTGGACAGCGCAGGATGTGCAATAACAGACGATGTAGAAACTGCACAGATTCTAAATAACTATTTTTGTTCAGTATTTACAGAGGAAAATACAAATACTATGCCAGAAGCCAAAATTGTGTTTGATGGAAATGAAGAAGAAATGCTAACAGATATAGTGTGTACAAAAGAATGTGTTATCAAGGTTTTGACCAATTTAAAGACAGACAAGAGCCCAGGATTAGATGGCTTACATCCAAAGTTTTTTTACGAGGTTCGAAATGAAATAGGACATGCAATTGCTTTGATAATCAATGAATCACTCAGAACTGGAGTAGTACCGCAAGACTGGAGAGACGCATTAGTCAGCCCACTGTTCAAGAAGGGAAAACGAAGTGAACCAAGCAATTACAGACCAGTGAGCCTAACATCTGTAATCGGTAAAGTTATGGAAAAAATACTGAAAGAAAGCATTTTGGAACATTTGACTAGGCATAAAATTGTTAAAGATAGTCAGCATGGATTTACAAAGGGGTTTCATGCCTGACCAACCTGTTGGACTTTCTGGAGGAGGTTTTCGATAAGCTAGACAAGGGCAAGGGAGTAGACATAATATATTTAGATTTTGCCAAAGCTTTTGATAAAGTACCCCATATAAGGCTGGCTGCCAAACTGAAGTCCTGTGGAATAAGGGGCAATATTCTCAGATGGATTGAAAATTGGTTGAAGGGAAGAAGACAGAAGGTTGGCATTAGGGAGGCCATTCGCAATGGGCAAGAGTTATCAGTGGAGTGCCTCAGGGCTCAGTGCTTGGGCCATTGCTTTTTCTAATATATATAAATGATATCGATGAAGGATTACTGTCCAAAATTTCAAAGTTTGCCGATGATACAAAGTTATGCAGAAATATAGACTCGGAGGATGATGCAAAAATTTTACAAGAAGATCTAAGGAAATTGTTTCAGTGGTCTGTGGACTGGCAGATGCTTTTCAATATTGATAAATGTTCTGTAATGCATGTTGGGAAGTCTAATAATGGTAATGAATATTCTTTAGGGGAAGGTTCTAACCACAACAGAAAAAGAAAGAGACTTGGGGATAATCACCCATAGAAGTATGAATCCATCTCACCAATGCATGGAGGCAGCAAAAAGGGAAACCAAATGTTGGGAATGGTGAAAAGGACAATTGTGAGTCGTGACAAAGAGATAATCATTAAACTTTATAAGTCATTAGTAAGGCCTCATCTGGAATACTGTGTTCAGGCTTGGAATCCATTCTTGAAAAAGATATAGAACTTTTAGAAAAAGTGCAAAGACGAGCAACGAAGATGGTCAATGGGTGCCATAATTTAAGCTACGAAAAAAAGACTTCAATATTGTGGACTGACAACATTAGAAAGGAGAAGAGAAAGAGGGGATTTGATAGAAACATACAAAATAATGACTGGGAAAGTAGATGTGCCATATGATCGATTCTTTACATTGGCACACTATAGCAGCACAAGAGGCCACAAGTGCAAAATGTTTAAGCAGAGGGTTGGTCCAAGAAAGATAAACTTTTTTAGTGCAAGGGTTGTGGACAAATGGAACAGTTTGGACGAGGTGGGAGTGACAGTTGAAACAGTGAATGGATTCAAAGGCTATCTAGATAAACTAGGTTATTGAATGCAGATGGTTACATCAGTGGTTTTCACACAGGCTTACTTAGCCTCCTAAACCACTTAAAATCACATTATTATTATTATTATTATTATTATTATTATGTGAAGAGTATAACAATAAAATTTACAAGATATTTTGACTACATGTCTTTTCCGATTTAGGATTGTTGTGGTAGAAACCCCTTCGGTTCATGAAGTACCAGTAGTTCATGAAGTAGTTGAGAAAGTGAGCAAGACAGCTCTAGGTGTAGGGAATTTGACCAAGTCTGTACGAGAGCCAAGGTAATCTGTTTATGACATATTGTCTTTTTTAAAATTCTGTAATTTGATTTAAACAATAATATCTCAAAATGGAGAATGTTAATGTTTGTGATTTCATGATCTCATAAAATGTAGTTGTGAATCTTGCATTTATATAGCACTTAGATGGTAATAATGAACTAGTCATCAGCATAAAGCTTCATATATCTAAAGCTTGGTTTCAGAAATGTGTAGAACTGTGCAGTTGCATTATCAACATACCGGTATTTCTTTCATCAAATATACATTCATTGTAATTTGTATGTACGTGTATGCATTATGCAAGTGTGAGCATATACACTGTGAACCATTTAAGACCAAACCCTTTTTTATTTTGGCAATAACTTTGTAAAATTTTGGCCAAGCTTGATAAATGTGTAGGAATGTAGCTGAATTGCTCGTGACATGTTTTATTTATAGCAACGGTATTTCACTAAACAAAACACAATGCAATTCTGCATTTACATGGTATAAATTTTCAGCAGTATTAGTGGCACATTTGTGCAGACAGAAAAAGCAGTGTGGGTGGCAGGAAGCATCTCCTGCAGCAGGAATGTCATGGTAGTGGACATCATTCACTATGACACCCGGCTCAATGAAGATGAGACTGGTGCAGTCCAGTTGGGATGCAGCAATGGAAACCGTTACTGACTTGCTGAACATTGGGCATGTGCGAGCGAAGCTGTCTCTCAGCTGTAATATCATGTTTCATGGCTGCAGTAGGAATGTAAATTCGGTCGTTTTGTGGGTTAACTGGTGGTGCCACTGTAAAGAATTCTGTATGTCACATTATTCACATTATTCATGATGATCTGTGTTTGAAGTGGCTGAAGATGTGTGCAGGAGTTGACTGCAGACAATTGCCTAGGTCGTTTGACACATTCAGAGCAGTTGTTGCACAACTTCTCATCGGCAAATGTTGACTTTATCTTCTTCATTGACAAGGGGGTCAGGTCTTCACGTAGTGATGTGCTGCTGCAGGAGATGCCTCCTGCCATCCACTCACTATGGTCACCGCTGCCAAATGTATGCCCTATAAATGAATACCATAATTACATTGCGTTTAGTTTCATGACATACAGTTGCTACAAATAAAATGTGTGGTGAGCAACCTGAAAACAGATGTGCTGAGGATTCCCTCAGCTGCATCACTACTGAGTTTTATCTTTGATCAAGCTTGGTGAAAATTTGACAAAGTTATTGCCAAAAAAATTAAAATGGCTTGATTTTTATTGGCTCACAGTGTATATTGCTTGCAAATTGTGCAATCCTGAAAGATGTATGTGTGCATGTGTGTGCACTTGTGTGTGTGTGTGTGTGCCTGTGTGTGCATGTGTGCAATGAACTATTTCTATGAAGGATTGTGTTTGCAATGGTGGTGTTTTCTGTTATTTGTTTTGTGAATTCTATATTGTGCAAAGAGACTTGGACTCCACTCAGTCTAATGATTTGCTTTGTGAACATTGTACAATATATTTCCTCTCAAATGTTGTTGTGCTCAATATGTCAAAGTTCTGGTACTTGCATTACCTCTTGTATGAAGCTAGAGAATCATCATTCTGACATTGACAACTGGATTTGTTTGCTTTCAAGGAAAAAGTCACACAGAGAAAAAGATGAAAGAGAAAAAGAAAAAGATAAAGAAAAACAGAAGGAAGGAGAAATGCATATCCAGCAGCAACAACAGCAACAGCATCAGCAACAACAACAACTGCAAATGACAAAGAGTGAAGCTAATGTGAATGTCGTTAAAGAACCCTATGTAGTGCCAGGAGATAATCGTCTTTTACAGTACATCACAGAAGTACAGGAACATATTGCAGTGTTGCCAAATTCCTTGGAACAGATATGCGCTCTGGCCCGGTATACTCTCAAACTGTATAAACAGATTGTGCAGAAATAAGTTGTTTCAGTAAAGAAGCCATTCTCTAGCAATGATTGTCAACTGTCCTGTGTTTTCAGGTTAAATCCTGGTTATTTTTTTGCTAATTTGTTCCTTGTCCCATTGACCTGCTTTCAAGACGACACTGGTGTCATTTTTGAGTCACCGTTGCAGGAATTTATTTGAATTATGATACTTGTGGAAGTTTGACATGTTACTTTATGAACCTAGTGAATAATGCTTAAAATACTGAACAGCCTTCCAATTCTCTAGACACGTTGATGATCTGATGTGGTGAAAACAAGTCCTTAGATGTGTTTTGTTTAGAAGAATGGAAAGAGAGTGAGAAGGTTGGAAGAGGGTTGGAAACTAATAAAAGGAAAGAGTTATGGAGAGTAAGGGCAAAGTGAAGCAAAGCTCATGACTGGATTGGACGTAGGGGCTGGGAAAGAAAGAAGGAAAAAAGAAAATGAAAGGCAATGAAGATAGATGAAATAAGAGAAGTAATAAGAGGAATTAATGGCTTCTCATTTTTAATGAGAAAAGACACTCATTCTGCCTATAGCAACTAAAGCCAAGATTGTTAAAAAAAGTTCTATGGAATTAATTGTACTAAATCATGGAGTGATAATTATTTTTACAGTCTACTGTACAAATGAAAATATAGAAAAAAGCAACATTTTCAGATCAGTTCAACCACAAATTATGTAAATATCATTAGAAACTGAGCAGAAAATATTCAGTTGATACAATTCAGTTATTTTTTTAAGAAAGTTGTAAAATTCAACATCAAAGTTTAGCAGCCACATTAAAGCAATCAAACTGTTGACAGGAAGTTGAGAGACAGTGAATAATAATAATACTATGGGAAAGGTATTTACCAGGCTGTTATATTATATCTGTGATACATTGGTTAGAGTTAGACTGAATTGCTTTCTGAGTTTAGTGTCACCGGATTAATTAATCATTTTCACTGTCTTTGGCTTTCTTAGATTTGTGTCGGACAAGATGGGCGGGGTGTTTGATTATGGATGTCCTACAATATGTGATTTGTATGAAGCAGAAAACTGTCTGAAGATGGAACTCGACAGTAATGTAATACCAATAGGAATGATTAAAATCGGAGTTTATTACCACCGGGCTCTGCTCTTCAAGGTTAGTGTTCTGTATTGCTTTTAGAGAAGACATAACGTGCATTATTACTAGTGAACTCTGATTTTAATCATAATGCCCCACTGGCAGTGATCTTCACACAGGTTAACGTAAGCCACTTTAAATCACGTTATTATTATTGTCAAATCCAACAAGTCAGTCTCACTTTCTAGTCCCAGTTATGTTGAATAGGCAATAGGGAACAGGTAGGCCCTACGGTTGGATGGCAGTGTCTAATTTCCCAGTGTTTGAGTTTGACCCCTACTGGTTGAGATCAATGCTCAGTGGAGGTAAAAGATGTTAGTTTTTTCCTCCCCATTATAGTAAAAAATTTTAGCGTGTGAGTAAACCAAATTCACTGCTCTTTAGAAAAATCAACTAATGATGTGGTCTGTTTTTGGTCAATCAGTTGTGTGGTTCTACCATTGACTAAGTCTGGAACTAGCACAAATGCCAATATATATATATATATATATATATATATATATATATATATATATATATATATATATATATATATATATATACAAGTGTCTATATATGATTTCTTAAAAGTTCTAAATATATTTCTATAAAAATATATACTTCTATATATTTCCCACCTTTCTGCCTATTTTCATCTCATTTGCATGTAAATTAGCCATTTTGAGAGATATCAAAGAAAATTCGATTTTTACGAATCAACAGACAAAATTTTATTGATTGTCGAAATTTCAATTTAAACCACAAATTGTTCAAGATGGTTATCGACATAATTGCAAACCTAACCCTAACCTTAATTGCAATAATTGTTCGGTATCCAAACATGTCTGATGCTTAACTAAGATATTTTTATTTTAATTTAAAAACATATAGCAGTTAGAACAACAAAACCATTTATTGCTGGTAGATAGAATTGTTGGTTATGTGTTCTTCCACATAGCTCACCAGATTCAATTAAAATTACTATTCTATTGTCAAAATGTAGATTCTGTCCGATAGAATAGGAATTCCATGTTCCTTGGTCAGAGGGGATTACAACAGAGCTTGGAACGTAGTCATGATTTCAGAAGAGATATTGCAGGTATCAACAACGTTTATTTCACCATCTGTTCAAGTGAAGCTTACCTTTTCTGACCATTCAACACTTTCTTCTAGAATCACCTTTTTTTATAAAGACTCCGACTTACAGATTTGACTCTTATCCAGCCTCAACATGTCTCCATTCATTTAAAGAGTTCTTTCCCACATATACCATCATTTCCTGTCGTCAATATTTTAAATAAATTTTTTTCAACATGAGACTAAAATTCTAAAATGGTTGTGCTTAATTGTCACAAGCCATGGACTAACGCTGAGGTCACTGATGCCGGGATATTGTGTTGCAGTAAACTTGAAATGTGCTGGAAGTGTTCATGCTTATACTGTAATTAATCAGAGAGGACAGAGCATAAGAAATAATGCCAATTTGTTCAAAATAAAAGTCTCTTATGTCAAATCAATTCATCTGACAGGTTTTATACTTGAAAACTCATTTGTCCCACAGTTAGTCTCGATTTCTTAATGTAAATTTCTTTGCTGTGATAAAACTGTGCTTCTGCCAGGCACCGCCCCATTGTCTTTGATCTCGGACAGTTTTTATCTGCATTTTCTCAAATATACCATCTGTTGCTTTTATTTATTTTACTCATTTAGCCCAACTGGATTTCTATCCATTTTGAATGCTGTGAAAGAACGAATTTCTCTTGCTTCTCATAATTTTGATTGAAATATTTGAAGAAATTGTGTAGTCTTGTTTAGGTGAAGATTCTAGGATATGTAATATTTATTATAGGGGTCGTCCATAAATTACGTAACGTGATTTCGGACACCTCTAACCGCGTTACGTAATTTATGGACGGCCCCATCGGGTAAGCTTATCATAAGCTGAGCATTATATTCCTGTATATTTTTTGTGTCATTCTTCAGCTTGGTCTACTCAGTGAGCAGCTCCAACCGTACATTGTTGATTTGATTCATCAGCCGGGAAATTTGCTCAGACTTGGATCTTGTGAAGCAGTCCCATATCAGAGACTAATCATATGATTTACTTTGATGCTAACATTTTTTGTTTTAATATGTGAAAATGAATAGACCATAAATAACCATGAAAACTTTGATGAAGAAGGATTATATTAACTATTTGACTTGTAACTCCACAAATAAACTTTCTTGTTGAATGCTGGCCCACTTTTTAAAATCACCTAGGCCAACAAAAAGTAAATTTCACCTGGGCTGATTTGCATATGATTACCATGTATAAAGAAAGGTTCATTTTCAAATATCTTCTTAAATATTAATATTAATATTAATATAATAATGTGATTTAAAGTGATTTAGAAGACTAAGTAAGCCTGTGTGAAAACCACTGTTGTGACATTTTAGTTTTGCTTGATATACTTCTTTCATGAAAATCCACATATATTTTCCAGCTATTTCCAATACTTGTGACAGTGATTTATTTTATCAGACAGGACATAGTTGAATCACATTAATTAAATCTGTGCATTAAGAGGCAATTTATTTGTCTGATTATTTCTTGCTCTGAACAATTTAACATGGCCAAAGACGGTTATGGCATTTCTTAAATCTATCTGCTCACTATAGGAATAATAAAGAGAACTGTTCTGAACAGACATAAATAATTAATCAGGAGACTAAACAAGAACATGGTATGCACACAGTTGGAACATTGCATCAATGCATCTAAGCATGGAATCCGTTTTTGAAGGAAAGGTCCATTCATCTAGTACGTACGCACCGAGGGGAGGAGGTGGGGGTTGGATTTGGGAGATCTAATAGATTTTGCGTATGTACGGTGTGCAAACGGGAGGAGGGGGTTGAAAATATGTTTTTCGCGTGCGTAGGCCTATCAGGATAGGCCCAAATACATAGAGATGTTAGAACTAGATCATCGAAGAGCCACCAAACTGGATAAGAGAAATAGATTCAGGTTTTTTCCAGGAATTTGCCTTCGGGGGTGTCCCAAAATTGCGGGGGGGGGTTGTGTCAGCAGTGGCGTAGCAAAGGGGTTTTGGGGTTAAAACCCCCTTGGGCGCCGACGAAAAAAATTGTTTTATGTGTTTTCATGCATTTTTAATTTTCGGACGCGGTTTTGAGGGTCAAACCCCCCTTATGGCTGCTGACCAAAATTAGTTAAGCGCCTATAATTATAGGCGTGACGACCTTTTTTGCTTGTCAGCATCTGGCAGGAAACATTCTAGAAGGAAATACATAGGGTAGATACATAGGATGACCTTTCTTCTCTTTTTGCTTGTCAAGATTTTTCGAAAGTTAGATACAGTCAAAAGTCAAAACCACCCCCTTCCGGAAATCCTGGCTACGCCACTGTGTGTCAGTGTCCAGCAGTCCAAATGTCCAGTGTTGAGTCTTATACGGCTAGTTTATCGTATAATAATAATAATAATAATAATAATAAATAATAATAATAATAATAATAATAATAATAATGTGAATTTAAGTGGTTTTGTATCTTACTTACTTAGCATGATTTAAAGTGGCTTAGGAGGCATTACTGCCTGTGTGAAAGCCATTAGGGGTAGTCTAGGGGCACTAACGGGGCTTGAACCGGCCCCGTCAGCCTGACGCTCCAGCACGTAACCCACGCTGCCATCTTCCGCCCCCAAACTGACAATTCAAGCAAACGCAAACTTTGAAAATTTTGATCTGAACATATAATACACAGCATGAAGCAGCTGCATCATAATTTACACCAATGTTCTTCACAGCAGTTTCATACGACTCTGGGGGACACCCTCTATTTCTACCAACTCCCCAACGACGACCAACGACTCCACGACCAACCCTTGTTCTCCCCGCGCTTCCCTCTTTTATAAGCTCCGCTCTGGCACGCTGCCATCTCCTTCGGCCTCTCCATTCTCTACCAGCAGTTTCATCTCCGTCTTATTCTCCATCTCCTTCTCCCCTACCCGTTCAACTCTCTCACTGTTTAAACCAAAACCCATCTGCTTCTCCCTTACCCGTTCCACTGTTTGGGTGATAGCCAACACCATCCCTGGTAGGGGTGTAGGGACAGGGGTGTCTGTCAAAAACCTGGGGATGTAACCCCCTCCCGTTGGGAGTGTAGATAAATCTCTGATTAGGCCTAGATTGTGATTGACAGATGGAAAACTGAACTCCAGCTAAAGTCCTTCATTCAGTGGCGTAGCGAGGGAGGGCAGTGAGGCGAACCGCCCCGGGCGACACTTGCTCTAGAGGTGGCATTTTAGAGATTTTTGATTTTTTAATTTTTTACTTTTATGATGATGCGACAGAGCAGCTGAAGAAGATCATGTGATGAGGTTTTTTTGCTTGTCAGGAATATTCAGAAAGATGATAACGTTTTTTGCTTGTCAGGAATTTTGAGGAAGTTGATAACGTTTTTGTATTTTTTTGATTGTCAGGAATTTCAGGAAATCTAGAACTTTTTCTTGTCAATTTTTTTGGCTGTCAGATTTTCGGAGGCGGCACTTTTTTTCCCCGGGCGGCACTTTGCCTCGCTACGCCACTGCCTTCATCTGGCAGGGATCGTTGTGACTTTTGTTCTGACGGGGATGACTGAAGATACGTCAAGAATTTAGATTTTATAAAGATGCTCTAAAGTCTAAATTGCACAAGAATAACAAAATATTGAAGAACTTGAACATGTCTTCTGTGAGAAAAGACATCCACATGTTTCTTTGAAGTAGTCGGACTCGCGGAAACAAAACATAAGCGCACCGATTGTCACTGCATGACAAGTAAGCAAGGTCAAATAAATCTTAATTCTTCAAGGCTGTAGACATAGCACTGTGACTGAGACCATCAAATCAAATGCCCAGTGTTGGAGTTGTGAAATTTGAGCTGGGGTTGAGGACTGAAATTCAATGAATGACAGAAGCTGCATGTACCCGACATGCGATTTTTGGGAGGGTTGCAAAGTTAGCTGGGGGGTTGAACCCCCTCAACCCCTCCCCCGGCAACTCCAACACTGCAAATGCCTGAGAAAAGTAGACCATCCAAAAGTTTTTTTACATCCAGTGAGAGTCACACGGCCTTAAAATATGCAATTTAGACCACCATCGGGTTCAGCCTCGAGTCGACCTCGACCAGCTGGGTTAAGTTAAACCCCAGGTAATTCGAGAATGATTTTAAAATAAAAATCAACAGATCTTTGGGCAATATAGGCCCAGTGGCGGCTCCACCGGGGGGGCCAGGCGGGCCGTGCCCCCCCCCCATTGAGTGCCTGGCCCCCCAGTAGCCCCCCAGTTGGGACCCTATACCTAATGCTACATACATTAAACAACAAATGGTTGGCCCCCATGATTAGAAGTTGCCACCCCAACGCCCCCCCCCCCACTTGCCAAATCCTAGAGCCGCCACTGTATAGGCCCGACGTGATTAGCGCGAGTATTGGTCTTCAAGTGTCATTCGCTAGGTGGCGTCTGCCCGCATCATTTTTCATTCTCTTGGCCTGGTGGCTGTAGTCGTCTGGGTAACAGTGGCTGAGATAGATACTCGATTCAACAACGGCCGCGATAGACGAATCTCGTAAACGCTGCGAAGAAGCTGCAGCTTCTGTCTGTCGATGTGGCGGTAAGAATAGCAGCCTTATGGAAAGAGGCCAGTCTTAACTTGCTGGAGGAATGTGTTGAGCAGAGGCATATAACAATATTGGCTGGCGAATGTGCTTTTCCCTACTTTCTCGTTTAACCGTCGTCGCCTACCGTTTTCACGCTGGCTTCGGAACAGGCATCGGTCCTGTTTCTCTGTGCTTTCGTTCTAATAGGCCTGGCGTGCGGATTCGGTCACACTAACGCCTCGTGCAATCGATGGATTTAAACGCACACAATTCAGCGACGAAGGTCGACTGATCTGGGCCGATAACAGGGAGGCAAAAAGTTATGGTCTGTTTGAGTTTATGAGCCGCTGCAATAAACGTTATCGCCATTAGAGCGTTGCCTTGGACACTTGTTGAACGCTTGAACACTCTGCAAAAGTCCTTCATAGCCGTCAACGGAATAATACTACGCAAGTCTCGCAAGTAGGATAAACGCTTTATCTTCTTATACAATCATGGGCGGGGTTTTATCAGATGCTAAGGGGCGGGGTGGGGTGTAAGCCCTTACCCCACGAACATCCCGACAATTTGTTGGCTGCTTGCTGAACAAGTGTACCGGTAATCAGGCCCGCAGAGAGGGATCGGGGGCCACTGAAAGATTGCGCGTGTCTCCTTCGACGTTTTGAAAGAAAAGTACATGTATGCAGTCCCGCCGAGGGGCTGTCCATTAAATACGTCAACAATTTAGAAGGGTTTGAAAAGTTTGACAGTTGTTGACAGGTGGGAGGGGGGTCAAGAGAAGTTGACGTCAACAATTTCACTTTTTACAAATAATCAAAAACTAGGAAATTTCATTGAATACTGTACTACTTATTATAATGGTAAAAAGCATGGCAAAAAAGGTCATAACCATCACATTTTGACACTCGACGAGCAAAAAAGAAAAAAAGGTCATCATCGCAAAAATATTAACCTTGTTATTGGGACCTGTCATTGATCTGGGGGTCAAAAGTTTTTGACGTAATTATGGGAGGGGGTTAACTGAAAGTTGACAGTTGTTGACAAGGGAGGGAGGGGTTCAAAAATTGCCCAAAAATTGTTGACATAATTAATGGACAGCCCCCCGAGAGAATTTCCGGCCCCTGTGCAGATTCAAATTTCTTGACGACCTTTTTTGTTTTTTGCTTGTCAGCCTCTTTTACGTCTTAAAATTAGCTGATGACGTTTTTTGCTTATCACCCTTTTTTCACGCCGGCCCCCCTTTTCCTCGCCGGGCCCCCTCTACTTTAGTGTTATTTTCCATTTTATTTTTAATTATACGTATACATCATGGTCCCGCCCCCCCGACCGCCGGGCCCCTGTGCACTTGCACCCCTGCCCCTCTCAGCGGCCCTGCATGTATGGGAAGGAAAAACGGTCTGCCGCATTTTTACAGTTGATTCGAATATTTTCGGAAAACTTTGAAAAATCACAGACCTTTTTGTGGACATTTATAAACGTTTCACAAACTATTTAAACAGAGGCAATGCGAAATGACCTTTCTTGCTCGTCAGACTTCTGCTGGCTGCTGGAGTTTAGCGCCCTAAGGACAAAAACCAAACTCCGCCCATGTACAATAAATAAGTGTTTTGTATATTGTTAAGGCCTGATATATATCTGGTTTGGATTACCGGTACTGTATCAAAATTCTTATTCTGTATCAAAATCCTCCTTATTTCTCGCAGGATATAAGATGTTGCAGTGAGTTGAACATTTCTAGTATCATATTCATAGTAGCGAGCTTAGGATTAATGTCGGTTTTGCAAAATACGTAGACGTTCTTACGAATTGCAGAAACATGATTATTTGAATCCATCGACTTCGCTGGCATGATGGAGCGCCAGGCTGACGGAGCGGGTTCAAGCCCCGTTAGTGCCCCTAGTGGCTTTCACACAGGCAGTTCTCCTAAGCCACTTTAAATCATGCTAAGTAAACATGCCGGGCTTAGAACCGATGGACCTGGCCCGTTCTAAGCTTTTAACAATGCTGCACCACTGCCGAAGCCCTTAGCTTCTCCTTCCTAGGTCAATGTTTGATCTGTTCGAGGCATCTGTGAACTTGATTTAACATTTTAAATCAAGTTAATCTTCACAGTAGAATCTAATCACAGAATCGGATCACGTCTTTTAGAAAGTCGACTTGGGGGCCGATGCGCCATAAGAAATCCAGCTATAGCAGAATTTTACCGCCCCCGAATTTATACGTAGGCCTACTGTTTATTTGTATTTAATAATGTATATTTACAATAAACATATTTCAACAACAACACGGCTCAGAATTCTTCACAGCTACGTTTGGGCGGTTCTGATGTACGGCTCGGAAACATGGACGCTGACAAAAACATCAGAAAGGAAACTGGAAGCTGCAGAGATGTGGTTTCTCAGACGGATGCAAAAATTTCATGGACAGAAAGTCGACTTTTTGTACAAAAGAAAATTGCTAAAAACATGCGCCAGCTAAGAATCTAATCAGAAAAGACTTGGAAAATCTAGCAGAAAAATAGATTTTACCGGACAGCCTAAGAGATATGAACTAGGTCTACTGTTTATTTGTATTTAATAATGTATATTTACAATAAGGCAGTGCTACAGAAAATAGAGGAGAAAAGATATATGCTCAAGGAAATAGCCCAAATAAATATACAATATGCAGGACACGTTATTAGAGGCGCAATGTTTAATCTAGACTCTGGACTCTGGGGGACTGACAAGGCCGGGGGAAGTCAGCTAGGGGTTGCTGTTAGTTGATGTAGTATGCCAAAATTTCCGGGGAATTTGAAATTTACGGAGAAGGGCAATTTTTCCCCCGGAAACGGCCTAGATTAAACCTTGGAGAGAGGCGCCTGTTCTGAACAAGAACAAAACATTCTAGAAGGAAAATACGTAAATGCAGGTCCTAATACGTAATACCAAAGTAAGAACAAGAGGAATCTGGATGCATTGATATAAACTTGGATGAAAAATGGGAACCAGACCATAATACTGTACATATTCCTCTGCATAAAACACTGCGTGCGTGCGTGCGTGCGTGCGTGCGTGCGTCGATAACGATCCGTGCGTTCGATGCCGTCGATGCTGTGTGCAGCATTAAACGCCCGTGTGCTGCTTAGGCCATCACATATAAATCTACGCCTTTTATGTAACAGGATGAGGGGAGGAGGAGGAAGAAGAAGTTAGTAAAATCTCTTAAATATATATAGCGCTTTGGGGAGTAGTACAGTAAAAGGTAAAGGTATAGGTCCCGTACTCGAGTCCGAGCGTTGGGTTCCGGTGCTTATCTCCGGTCTAGGCAATCAGTGAAGGAGGTGGTATAAGCCATTAATCTGGGGTAGGTTGCCATTACCCAGATCCACGTTTTACCTCGCAGAATACCACTGCTCTTCAATTTACCACCGTCCTCTAGCGAGTATGGTTGAGTCGACCTTAGGGCGGGTATCGAACCCCCGACCTTCTGCTCAATCGTCCAGTATTGCTACCACTCTGTTAAGTTGCTAACTTCCCGCCCCAAATAGTACAGCTGCATATTCTTGTGCGCTTAATCTTTCTTGAAATAGCTATATACAAGGTGGGCTGTCGGCCGGGCAAAGGTCAGTGTATCCATGAGGTGGCGGGTCGGGTTGTTAGCTGAGAGATTTGTAATTCGAAATTTAGAGATGAATTGAATGGCGAGATTTTTGCAGTTTGAGTAGGGATTATTGTGGCGTCTGGAGCCAAAATTAGCTCAATTTAGCTGAGACTGTAAGTTTTTAAACCTGTTGGGGCAGTATTATGAAGAGGAATTCTGTCTTGGATGAATTAATAGCAAGGATGTTAGGTCACTTAGATGACATCCATGAATAAATAGACGAGAATGCTGTTTCAACTCAGTGGCGCAAACCTCGTCACAAACATGGTCATGTCCTAATAATTGTCCTAAGCTGGGGCTCTGACATGGTTGTATTAACTTTAAAGCCAAAACACCCATGTCTACGGCCATAAGGACATGACTTGTGCATGACTACTCATGTCAGGACATGAGGACATGGGTCCCTTTTGCGCCCATTCATTCAATTGCAGTGATTGAGGTGTCGAATGAAGAGGGTGAAAAGGAATGGAATAACTGAGTGTCGTCGGCATAGAAGAAGAAGAAGAAGAAGAAGAAGATGATGATGATGATGATGATGATGATGATGATGATGATGATGATGATGATGATGATGATGAATGATGCTGAGAGGAGGAGGAGGAGAAGGTGGAGGAGGAAGGGTGGATAATAAATAAGGGTTTAAATAATATAATGAGGTCTTTTGCAAGAGCCGGAGGTTGAGTTATCGTTTTTTTCTTCTGTGCATGGTAGTGATACATTGCCAGATGCAGCGGTTGTATCTGTCTGTGGCTTTGAACGGATTCACCTACCGTCTGCATTATCCTCGTTTAACTGCACAAGTGTCTGCAGCCTTCTACCGAACAGTGCCCATATAACTTTGACTCAACGTTATCGTCCGACGCCATTTAATCGCCTGTCTTCCCTGTTTCATGTTAACGCATAACACCTCCCCGATGCGATGCTCAAACAGCGTTACGATAAACCTACAGCATAGAATATGTACGATAAACATATAACAGCAAAACGGATTGTGCTTGAAAAACGCTGACGCTAGGCGGCAGTAGGTGAACCCGGTCTGAACATAATATCAACCAATCGGAACAATCTTTTCCTGCGTCTGTAGGCCTACAGAACATGTTGATGCTAGAAACCAGCGAAGGCGCAGTTAAAACAATCTTATTTTGGGTAAACTACTTGATGTCGGCATTCATAAAATGTTCATCCTTTTCTATTGTGCATTCGCTAGCCATTGAGGACACAGCATGAAACTGTTTACAAGATGTGAAGATACTGGAATGAAGTCCAGTTCATTCCATCTGTCTACCACCCCTACACTCTTTTAGCGGGGGAGTGGTGGACAGATGGAGTGAACTGGACGAGAGAAGATAGTAATGGCTACGAGTGTGAATGATTTCAAAATAAACCTCAGTACTATACAGTGTAGGATACCAGATTTGGATGGGTACAACAGTGGTTCTCATATACAGTGCAGACTCTACTAAACCACTTTAATCCTTGTTATATTATTATTATTATTATTATTATTATTTTATTATTATTATTATTACTACTACTACTACTACTACTGGTACTACTACTACTACTACTACTACAGTACTACTACTACTAGTACTGTACTAGTAGTAGCTACTACTAGTAGTAGTAGCAGTAGTAGTAGTAGTAGTAGTAGTAGTAGTAGTAGTAGTAGTAGTAGTAGTAGTAGTAGTAGTAGTAGTAGTAGTAGTAGTAGTAGTAGTAGTAGTAGTAGTAGTAGTAGTAGTAGTAGTAGTAGTAGTAGTAGTAGTAGTAGTAGTAGTAGTAGTAGTATGTCATCGGATTAATCGCCAAGTCGCATGTGACTGAAGAAATATGGCGCATTTGATTTATTAGACCTAGAATTTCTTAGAACCAAATAGTCATCTAGTCATTCATTAACCAGAACGTGTTTGCGGAAGTGAGCTCAAAATATTGTTAATGTTTTGTGAGTATAATATATTTAATCGTTGTTCCTAATCAATTTGGACTTAGGCTTCAGAAGTAATTAAAGAGGGTGTCTGCAGAAAAAGTCAAGAAGCCTTAGGACAACGACAGTTCTTTCCCTAATCATCTGCTTCTTATCAATTGGGTCGTCTAACTCTGAAGGCAGCGGCTGCCAAGAGAGATAAGCGTTCAGAATGGCGGCATCGAAGCATTCAATCAGTCAACGGCCAGTTCACTGAGTGCAGCGTAAATGTGTGTACAGGTATTATCGTTTGACTCGGCGAAGCGGAGTGGCATTTGTAAGTAAAGTAAAGTAAAGCACGAAATTTCTATAGCGCTGCCCCAAAAGCCTGGCGCAGTGCACCGGCTTTTATTAACGAGCGCTCGGGGGAAGAGGGGTAATCTGTGGTCGCTGCATACTGACTTCCTCACCACTGGTCCACTCTATCATGTGGATGACCCTGACTCCTACATAGCAATAGAAGCTTCACGTTGTCATTTACTTAGTTGACTAACTTATTTGGCATTGCTGCAGTGGCGGCTCCAGGATTTGGCAAGTGGGGGGCCGTTGGGGTGGCAACTTCTAATCATGGGGGCCAACCATTTGTTGTTAGGTATGTAGTATTAAGTATAGGGTCCCAACAGGGGAAACTGGGGGCAGGCACTCAATAGGGGTCACGGGCCTCCCGGGCCCCTGTGGAGCCGCCACTGCAATGCTGATATAATTCTCCCACTCTCACCCACCCACCACCCACCTCACCCCATCCCCACTGACCTAACTCTCAAGTGAGTCAAGTACCACTATGAAGAAAACTCTATACAGTTCTGCAACAAGTTAGTGCATCAATGACTCGCAGAAGGAGTTTCATTTGCAACTCCTCCTCCACCAATGCCCTGGGGTCCCATTCCAAAGTCATTAGGATGCCAAGATGCTGTATTCGGGTTTCAGGCATGTCGCAGCTGTACAAGGAATAACTGCCGATGGTTCGCCCATATGTTTGAGAGAGCGTGATCGAATTTGACGAGAGAGAGGTCTTCATTCGACAATCGACTTCTTAGGCAAAAGGTTCAGACTTTGTGTCACACTGCATGTATATCTTACTCCTGTGGACCGTGGCCATAGTGACATACATGGTGGCGCAATAAAACCGGTACCACCCTGTTTCACTGTAAATATGTAAATATTTTCACAAACGCATTAAATTTGGCGTACCTCTGCGGTATTATATCATGAATGCAGCCATTTATGTTTATTTTGTCAAATTTCAAGGTGCAGCAGCGCCACCTAGCGAAAACAGGTCAGAGGCCGGACGCGTTCATACATATAAGTAGGCCCCTACTGTATATTTAATAGAGTAAATATAAGCGTATAAGTTGTCAAGCTAACTGTTTATAATTAAGATGCTGACATAGGGCCTACATCGTCATCATAGGTTACTTTTAGTGTCAATTATTTAGTCTAGGGACCTATAGCATTATGATATTAAATATTTGCTGCTGACATATCAAATATTTAATAACCATTTCTAAGATTTTAAAATAAAGTGCCACGTTCTATAAAATAGTTTCAACCTTTCCCTAACATAATTTCACACATAATCTCACTTCCTGGCGCTCCTGTGCATATTTCTAAATGACCTCGCCGGCCGCATGGTCAGGCTTTCTAGAATTTGAGGCGCACTTTTTCAGACGCTCAGAGACGACGACTTCGTTTTGCTCGTCAGGATTTTTTGGAAGCTGAGGGCGCCACTTATACATCTTGCCTCCCTCCGGGGCGCCGGATGCCCTCGCAAAGTCACTGACTGGTACCGGGCGTTGCCGTTACGGTTTGTTAAAATAGAGGAATAATAATTGCCGAGTCTGGATGATTTCTACAATCGGTGTGGGCGAAATGATTATAACTTATTGTTTTTTTGCCAGAGCTCTGATTGGCACATCACTATTATGTTTAATGTCTTGATAGACCAGCCATTATATAACAGAACGCCTCCAAATGCGCGATGAAAATAACCATCAGAAGCGCAATTGAGACAATTGTTGCTCAGACATTTGATTGAATCTACAGACTTTTATTCTATAATTTACTAACGTTCTCAGCTTGGAGAATGGTACGCCATAGTTCCTACAAAATTACTTTTGATAGCACGTCTATTCCCCACCCCACCCCCCATGACCTGTGGCGTATAAACAGATGCGACCCATTGTATCAGCGTGTACTTCGAGCTATTGTTAAGTCCGAACTGAAATATAAATCCGTCAACTGTGTCAAGCCCAGAGCACGCGTAGCAGGGAGAATCAAATATAGCAAGAATGATGTACTGCAAAAATTCTGCTAACGGCATTTTCCATTGTTAATTAACGCTCGCAAGAAGTGTAGGGAAATGTTATTTTGTCGTGATTTGTAATAAACATGTGAGCTTCTCAATTACAGACTATGTGCTGTTATGAGACTAACTATAATAGGTAGGTCTAGATCAGTAGTTTTGTTTTCCTCCTCTTTTGCAACGTTTGCTTTGAACATTTATGGAGTCAGTATCATAAGATTCTTGCTGTCAGATATTGGAGCCTTTGGACGAATACTGCGTAGGCTAATGCCTAAGATCAATCAGGACACGCAGTTGAAACATATGTCACGTGAAGGCGAAAGAACACTCGTTTTAACTGATTTACGTCTACGAACTCTAGCTAGCGATATTTTCTGCTGTAAGAGGCATTTCGTAGCTGCGAATTTTTTTCGCTACACAAATTTTGCAGCCTGCTGTGACCGAAACCCGCCCATTTGAAAGCCACCAACGATGTGATGCAAACGCATGGACGGACTATACATCTACATCTACAAACAAATCACAATCGTCCTTATTTATATTGGTGTGGGTTGTAAGTTTGACAAAGGCTGAAGATTCCCGTTGGAGACCATTGATTTGCAACGTAGCTCTTTGCTTAGGCTAACGGCAGTTTAAGACTCGTAAAATATTGACACCCGACATCTAAATAGTTTTACGAACTATACATGCAGAAAAGGTTACGCACCCTTTCGTGCGGTCTTTGAGCCTAAAAGTTGAAAAATTTAGAGCGACACTTTGCTTCGCCCCGCTTCCTACCGCGACTTGGGTTCACTTTCCGAGGTCATGCATGCGGACGGCTTATACTGTACATCTATGATCTAGGACTCTAGGCCTATAGACGATAGTATGCAGGCTGAATTATTGTGAACGGTTTTTAAATGCGTCGACGCCCTTTTCTACACAAAACAGCGTCTCTAGTCTCTACCCAGCAGATGCGGGTCAGAGACACGAAATACAACAGTATAGCAGCAGCAGCAGCAGCAGCATCTGTAACTGAAATTTCGTCATGTTTTACTGTGTTGACCTTTGTCGGCGATCTCTGGACTCAGTATAAGAAGCAGTATCGTTCAGGGGCCATTTAGACGCTGGTCGTCTTCCTTGTATAGTAGCTAGCGTCTTTAAATAGACCTATTAAATATGAGACGTTATCATGTCTCGGAAGGACCCTTGACCAGCGGTCTTAGAGATTGCAGAAGTCGAAAGCGTCGCAACTGTGTTTCGTGAGTTGAAATGAGGACGTGCCAGACATGATTAATGATATTTTAAGTTATATGAAAAGCAAAAATGATAATTAGTCATTGACTATGATCGATTTTAAATCGACAATGATTATGCAACTAAAAATCGATAAGATAGCATTAGTACTCTTTTTCACATAAGAATGATAAGATACACACACACACACACACACACACACACGGACGGACGCCACTCGTGATTGCCACAGTACGTGCAGTCAGTGATATTAAATTGTTAAAATCTTTTCTTGCGTGTCTTATCAACAACTATTCTTTTTGCTTCCAACTTGGAATTAGCGACTTTCTCTATGCTAGGGTTCTATGCAGAAGACTTTCAGCAGTTTTAACTGTCTTTGTTCAATAGGTTTGCTCGTTTTTTTATCTCGATAGATAACATGCGTCAACCGAGGTCTGTTAAAAGGCGTTAAATTCAGATGATTGATCTACCAGATTTGGATTTTGAGGCATTCACTTATTACTGGTAGGTTTTTATCGAATGATATTCGATCAAGCTGCAGGCCTCTTGAGAACAGGTTAGTCTTGTATCTGCATTCAGATAAAGCAGTTGCGTTTTATGATTCTCATCTCGTTTACTGTCGGAGTGGATTTAGCTAAACTTACTATCTGCCTTACCGGTTGGTTAAACAACAACAAAGATTAACTGATAATTATTAATCGAAACACAATTTAGGCGCGATATTATTGACGTTTGAAACATTAAAGTAGTCCAAAGGGAACACAAATAGCTTTGACTGGTAGCGAATGACGTAATGGTGATTGGCGATTAGATGTTTCGCAATGTTTGCTGAACTGTTACCAGTGGCGTAGCGAAGCAACTGGAGCAATCGCTCCAGTCAGACCGACCAGGGTCACTTGTGCAAATCGTGCAAATCCGACGATACAATTTTTGGGGTGGGCTAGGCTAGATATAGTAGGTTCTGCAACTGGCTGATTATAACTTTTCGTCCCCAGACTGGCTTCGCCAGCCAGTTTCAAGCTGTGATGCATTAGGAGCCTGGAATTGTGTATATTGCGTATATTACGTAATTGTATAATAATATTATGATAAAAAACTTCACGACTCGAGAAGTGTTGCTATAACCTGAAATGTTTAACCTACAGGGAAGAAAGTGGGAATTGTCTTTTTGTGTGTCTAAAATGTGCTAAAATTCACCTATGAGCATTTGTGATTTTAAAAAATTTCCCATAGGTATCACATAGGTCCTACTTCGGAGTTAGGACCCCCGTTTGAAAGGGGAGAGAGGTAGAGTATGGGAAAGGGTAGGGTTGGAAAGGAAAGGAAAGGGACCGGGTTCCGGTTTTTTCCTAGCTACAAATAGTTGAATTGTCAGAACGAGAAGGGACCCCGCCATTTTGTTCCGTGTTCGGTGATTTTCCCAAGCTGCCCGATCCAATAATTATCACAACGTTGTCAGATCATCAAAATTTTCTCGCAAAACCTAAAAACATATTTATTTAAGGTCTCGGCCTTGTATTGTTGCTTGGATGCCTTGTCTCCGCTGACCATCTTGTCTGGTCTGATAATTCAATAATACAGGACGGAGATCACCTGTTTTTGTCAGATCATCAAAATTCTCTCGCAATTTGGTCTCGGCCCGTATTGTTGCTCACGATGCCCCTCTCCCAGACCGTCTCTCTGCCCGGAAACCCTGGATTGTGACGCCGAAACCCTGGATAGGATTGGATCATCCTGTGTAAAATATTTCGTTTGAGTGTCAATGTATACTTAGATAAAATCAAACAGCGATTGTCGACATCAGACGCTAGAAACGGAAAGAAAACTTTGGGCAGAGAATGGACTGAACGCCCACTCGGATTTAGAAAAAAAATAATCATATTTTATTATAGACTTATTAAACAATCGATTATACATTATATAGGCCCATTCCAGAGCCGTCAGAACAGGACTCAAAACTTCTGAAGTATATAAATTATCTGATTTGCATGATTTACATTGAGGATAATAACTGTTCTTTGATCCTCAACACGGGGATAAGTTCTAGTTTCCCACAGAATCCATAGTTTTTTCTTTTGGTGCACGATACATGTGAGGACAGAGGCGTAGCCAACGGGGGGTTGGGGGTTAAACCCCCTTGGCTGCCGAAAACAAAATAACTTAATGAGTTTCTAACTTTCTATGCATTTTTAATTCTTTGACGCGACATTGATGGGGTCAAACTCCCCTTGGCTATAAAATAAAATGCAACGGACGGCGTTTAAGAGGCGAGGACCTTTTTTGCTTGTCAGGAAAAAAGTAGAGGTGATAACGTTTTTTTTTTTTGTCAATATTTTTCCAAAGTTGGTCACAGTCAAAACCAAAATCCAAAACCCCCTTCCGGAAATCCTGGCTACGCTACTGTGTGAAGATGTACTGTATACGCATACAGTGTATCAGAAGATTATCATCTCTAGAACCTACGGGCCTAATAGAAAAGTCTGGTTGCATATCAATATTCCTGATAGTGGATACCAAGCATTCAATTCATTCATTTATCTGCAAATTGTTTCCGTTAGACTTACATTTCAGAAAGGGCTTCAGGAGAATTCCCAGCTGAGCGCAAATTCTATCCCCTCTCACTTTGACGCTCGAGCAATTCCTCTGAATTTCTTCTGACGAGAATTCTTTTTTGAACTTCACTAATTTAGTTAATAAAATCCTCCCATCATATACCTATCCGGATCTTCCAATTTCTGCTTTTCTTGTACTTCAAGTAAGCACTCTAAGGCATCAGTTTATATATTTACATGTATGTGTGTGTGTGTGCGCGCGTGTGTCTATGTGTTCGCACAGTCCACCTGCTTATTGTTAGTGCTGCTAGGTGATTTATGATCTTAAATTGACTTAAAGGAAGAAAAATACAATGATTAGGAACAAAACAGATAAAAAGGAAAATGTATTGGACGTCTCAGCCGCAGACGAATATTATATTGCGCTATGAATGTTGTGGTTTCAAATTCAGATGGATAAACATTAATTTAAATGTAGCATTTTGAAGTTTTTAAAGTTTATGCGGCTTAAGGGCTGTCTATGATTCCTTAAAATTTATGTCAACTTTCACAGTATGCAACTCTTGACCCCAAGATCAATGACAGGTCCCAATAACAAGGTTAACTTTTTGTATATAGGCAAACGTTTGGTGATTACCTTTTGATAAATCATTGTTTTTGATTATTTCGTGTTTTGCCAGTTGAATACCTCATGATATAAACTAAATACTTACTTACGATTGTCTGCCACAGTTGATCTGAAGAATATTCTGGCTTGGTATCTTTATATGTACGTCTTTCCAGACCCGCAGAGAGGGAACAGGGGCAAATGCCTATGGGCCCGGCGATCCGTAGGGGACGGGGAGGGGCCAGGAACGAACTTTCTGATCTTTCTGATGCAATATTTCTTATCGAATGGCCCTGCATCAAACAAACCAATATAATAGCGCTGCGGGGGGTTAAATAGTAGAATTGAAAAGGGCTGTGATATTGCTCGAAAAGTCCTGACACAAAAAGGTCGTCACCGATTATTTGAGGAAATTTAACGATAAAAATTCTAAACGTTTCGAAAAAGTCCACCATCCAAATTAAGATCTGTTTAGGGGCCCGTGACTGCTCTGCCCAGGGGAATGGATTTCTCTCGACTGGATGGCGTCTTGCTCGGTTCAAATTAATCGTCTTACTATCATGCGTTATGCCATTAAGAAAACTGGCATCAAGAGAGAATTTACCATTGGGCTGTATGGGGTTAAGTTTGGGGGAGGGAAATTGGGGGTCCGACCGTCCGAACGGAAGGCGTCAGCTGTGACGAGACAGAGAGAATGAATGGCAGAACGAACTCTGACATTCTATGAACTACCCGGTATACAAAAGGCTGACCTCTGTGGATCAGAGAAGGCGAAATCAGCAGCAAATGTCTTTGCAAGAAACTCAAAAGATACATGATTGTTCTTCTTCCGTCTAGACTCTAGACAGCGTATATTAAACGCTGGAATGCAGAGAAGAACGACTGTTAAAAAGCCAACTCGAACCTACAAGACCGAAACTCAATATCAACAGTGTGCGGCTGTTGGGAATTTTCGAAAGACGCTTTCAAAGCCTCCAAAACGTCGACGGGGTTTCATGTCTTTCGTTCATGGGTCAATGTCGAATTGCTTTGTGATTGATCACACAGAAGCTACAAAAACGGAACTCAGAGAAAAAGACAAGTTGCTCTTTTTCGTTTTACAAGATGTGGCAACATTGACGGAGAATGGGGCGGGGTTAGAAATTGCACCCATAGCCAATATGGTAGTGGGCAAAAATTCTTTTTCAGGAGGGTGTAAATTTTTTTACCTGAAAATAAACCACTACCAAAATGTCTGACAACCAAAATAAGTCCTCGTGCGTGAAACTACACTTCATATCTACTTATGCCAAACGGTTTTAAGATTCAGGCCTATTACCCCACATTTTTATAGACTTATAAATTCCAGAAGGGGTGCAGTTGCACCCTCTTGAACACTCTCCCGACAGGCCGACGCCCATGCTCCTCAAAGTTTCAAGATTAACGTCTGCTCAACAGCCATAGACAAATTAATTAATGACAGAGATATTGAAACGACGTCTGGACAATGAAAAACTTGCATTTTGACAGATCCGCGTTTCTGTCGAATGATCTTGACTGTCTTAAAGTTTACAGAAAGTCTTAAATTACAGAAACCGATAATGTTTTTTCAAAGAACTTGTTAAAAGGATTTGAACTTCATTGTTTCAGGTCAGCCGTCTACTATCGAGACTTTTTAGCGGTGACTTTTCTAAGAATGTCCCTCGGTACGATCGAAATCTGTCTGCATATGTATCTGCTTAGAAGAGTGGTTCTTAAAGTGGTGGTTCGCGGACCACCATTGGCCCGCGGAACACTGATTGGTGGTCCGCGAAAGAATCAGAAATAGATTTAAATTAAACCAATTTAGTTTACTTTTGAACATTTGAAGCTTTTTGTGTTTTTGTGTTTTATTTTTATTTGGTGTCTTCATTAAAATTCAAAAATTCCTAATGCACATTCATAATGATGTAGGCCTATCATTACCTACATTTGTATGACTATTGATTTGACTTTTTATTTATTTATTTATTTTGTGCGCGTCATTTTAATTGGTGGTCCGCCAGTTTCAAAAAAGTTATTGCCGGTCAGTGGCCTAAAAAACTTCAAGAACCACTGACTTAGAAGACTTAAAGCAAAGTTAGCGAACGCACAGTTCCATGGAGTTGACGAGATCAAATGCACAAAACACAACAC
The DNA here is from genome assembly GCA_018105865.1 of Metaphire vulgaris. Taxonomy (NCBI): domain Eukaryota; kingdom Metazoa; phylum Annelida; class Clitellata; order Crassiclitellata; family Megascolecidae; genus Metaphire; species Metaphire vulgaris. Next base: position 6,977,674 of record CM030839.1, on the reverse strand, counting down.
TTTCTGCGTATTACGATAGAGGAAAAACTTAGAGACATCCGTTCATATTAACTCGGACATGCTTCACAGTGTGGACTTTTTTATTACTACGAGAATAAAAAGAAACTGATTTACTAAAACTATATCGAATGCACAGGCAGCGCTCAGCATATTTGCACACATATTTGCACACGTGAAGCATGCGGCGTTGTGGCCTGAAGTGAAGTTTTCAAAGGCGACGCCACAAAGCCTGGCCACAGAAGCCTGGGGCTTATTATCTACCTATCTATAGGAGCGTTTCTGGTTCTACAAATATTGGTTCAGAATTTAAAGTTACCGATTTCTTCGATGGTTTGTCATGTGATAGTCTACATTCCTGCAATACATTATGTCCACTAGGTCTCGGCCGTGAGAACAGACATTTGTTAACACTGCGTACCAGGGTCGTAAAAGCTTTTATTTACATTGTTGCCTCGATGGATTTGCGCATTATACTTTCAGTGTAGGCCTATAGACTACGGTTGAGTTTGAACTCCCTTCGTCATCTGCCAATACTTGAGAACTGATACGGCGCTAACCCAGAGCCACTGCCTTCAGTCTCTGTAGGCTATGCGTGTACTGAATAGGCTGACATAACAATATATCTGTCGCACAAGAGTTTCGATAGAAGCGATGAACCGAAGGGCATGACAATGCATGAGAATTATACCCCTGCAAATAGAAGCATAGACTGCTGACTGAATATGCCCTGCAACGTTTTTGTAAATAAGTGATTACATTGCCTCCACAGGATTTTGCACACACACACACACACACACAGAGAGAGAGAGAGAGAGAGAGAGAGAGAGAGAGAGAGAGAGAGAGAGAGAGAGAGAGAGAGAGAGAGAGAGAGAGAGAGAGAGAGAGAGAGAGAGAGAGAGAGAGAGAGTTTCCGCTGAAGTGGGTCGCAATTCCAACAAGTTTGGGGAAAACTTGCCTATTAGTCCAGGGGCAAGTGATAGTAAAAATTTCTCCCGTGGCAGTTTTAATGAAGGAATGGTGTGTCATATGTCATTGGAAGCAGAAAAGTATGTAGAATAACAATTTCACGTAATATTAATTTTTTAAATTATAACTTGCATGTTGATATTCCACTAAAAACACAATTTTACAGCAAATTTGAAAGAAATTTGAAAACTCATGCGCTAATGGGTTAATTAGTGTAGTCTTGGTTTCTAAAAAAATTAATATTTCAACTGCCAGGTGTCGTAGACTATTGTGTAATATACCAAATTGAAGGTCTTTTCATTTTGAACATAAATGATCTCTTGGTATTTTGTGTTTACAGTACTGGTTTCTAAGTTATTTTGAAATGTATGTGATTTTGGCGGCCATCTTGGAAATAGGTGGATATCGCCGCTCGGCCACCTCTGACCAACTCCCACCATCGAAATTGTTATTCTACATACTTTTCTGCTTCCAATGACATATGACACACCATTCCTTCATTAAAGCGCCCACGGGACACCACATGCCCCCTGACTATATATTACTTTTTAAAGTTAACCTAATTTCGCAAAAACGCAAGAAAGCGTATCCCAATTCCCGACCATTTTGCTCTGCAACTCCAATAACAATAAAGAATCTTTTAGTGAGAGTGAAGGACCTAGCGGTTAAGCGATTTTACCATACTCATAGGATTTTTAAGTCGCGTAATAAAGGTATGTTCCTGGCAAAATTTTAAAGAAGATAATATTCAAGAAACTTCAATATCTATTTATCTCATTTTGTCTTGTTTGGCAAAATATGAATAATTATGCCTAATATATTTGCTATAATTTCATTCGAATTGAGCAAGAGCTTTTATTTTATCATTTATTCAAAACTCAGAAGATTCTTTTCAGCTAACGTTCGCCAGATGGACCCATGCATTTTTTATTACCTGCTATGATAATAAGGGTCGCGACACGTTACAAAGCCGCTGAAGTGGGCCGCGGTTCCAAAATGTTTGGGAAACCCTGCACTAAAAAGCAAAGCCAATGCATTTATCAGCTTAGCCGTACTAATCGTACTAATACTGAACCGATTTTTAATTATTTTCGTATTTTAAAATCAGGATACAACTACCTTAAGTCAATCTGAGCTTCGTTTTTAATAAACCAACTTGCATAATGCATCAGTAGCAAACTACTTCGAACCAGCGGAATTTCACTTTCAACGCTTCGAGACAGCCACAATGACCCCGATCCAGCGCCACCGTTGAGTTGTCGAAAAAAGCGATTCCAGACTTCTTCTCAGGGGCTGTCCATTAATTACGTCAACAATTTAAAGGAGGGGGATTTGAAAACGTTTGAAAGTTGTTGACAGGGGGGGGGGGTCAAGAGAAGTTGACGTCAACAATTTCACTTTTTACAAATAATCAAGAAATAGGAAATTTCATGGAATACTACTTATTACAATGGACAAAAGCATGACAAAAAGGTCATCACCACCACATTTTGACACTCGATGAGCAAAACAGGGAAAAATGGTCATCACCGCCAAAAATAATAACCTTGTTATTGGGACCTGTCATTGATCTTGGAGGGAGGTATGTCAAAAGTTTTTGACGTAATTATGTGGGGTAACTGAAAGTTGAAAGTTGTTGACAAGGGAGGAGGGGGTCAAAAATTGTCCAAAAATTGTTGACATAATTAATGGACAGCCCCTCACCCGATCTATGTCCACCAAATTCCCCAGATCTGAATCCTTTTGGACTACAGTTTCTGGGGAATAGTTGAAGAAAGAGTGTACAGAACACTCATTGCTGACCTTGGAGAACTGGAACAATGATTGCTGGTTGGATGGGAAAACCTGGATCGCGAGGTTATTGTGGACGCATTCCATAGGGCCTATAAGAGGCGACGTCGACTCTCGGCTTGTGCAAAAGCCAATGGTGGACACTTTGAACATAAATTCTGATGCAAAATTTAATGTCAGCTTGACGACATTATTTGATAGGTCGCTTGAGAGCTCTTTAGTAGCGTTGAAAGTCAAATTCCACAGGCTCGAAGTAATTTGTTACTGATGCATCATGCAAGTTGGTTTATTAAAAACGAAGCTCAGATTGACTTAAGGTAGTTGTATCCTGACTTAGACAATTTAAAAAAATCAAAAATCGGTTAAGATTTAGTAAGGCTGGGCTGACAAATGCATTGGTTTCGGTTTTTAGAGGACACGGTGTGTATATATATATATATATGCTGTGTATAACTGTATATATATATATATAGTATATACAGTACACTGTATATATAATAATTATTATATATACATATATACGTGTGTATATATATATATACTTATATATATATATATAAGTGTGTGTGTGTGTGTGTGTGTGTGACTTTGCTAGGTTTATGGCTATTTAATGCAGCCACTACACACATTTATTGCACACAAACACACGCACACACATACGCACACACACACATATATATATATATATATACAGTATATACACATATACTGTACACCTCTCTAATATATATATATATATACATACGCACACACACCTATATATATATATATATATATATATATATAGTATATACACATATACTGTACACCTCTCTAATATATATATATATATATAATTATATATATTTACAATATTATATATATATATATGTGTTTGTGTGTGTGTGTGTGTGTGTGTGTGTGTGTGTGTGTGTGTGTGTGTGTAGTGTGTGCGTGTATTGTGGCTGCATTGAATAGCCATAAACCTTGCAAAGCTATATTTGCTCAAACGTTTAGTAAACCAGCGATAATAATGTTTTCTGAGCAGCAGACGCAGCAGACAGCTTATTGAGCGAGTAATTCAGTCGCCATTTACTTAAATTATTCTAATACATTTTCAGGGCTTTTTGTGCCGGAACAGACATGGCGGGCCGCCGGGGCGGCGTTCCGAAAAATCCGAAGAGTGGTTTAATTCTTTTAAATTGCAGCATTAAGTTTTAAAATAGAACGTTTGAACTATAGTCTATATCTAATTGCCGTCTCTTTTCCAATTTTCTTATCATGCATTTTATTTTTATCTATGGTCCAAACAAATAGAATAATTGTGCGGCCGCTGGATGGCGGGTTGACAACTGATTGCCGAATATTCCGTTCCGGAAATTTTTTTCTACAAAAAACTCCTGCACATTTTCAGCTGTTCTCCAGTTGCGATAGTCTGCTTTGAAATCGCGTAGAACTATTCGGCCTAAATTACAGTAAACAGTATATAGAGTAAATTACATCATGCCAAATGTTACCGTGTACACGATGAGCATGTAGGTCTTCATTCTTGGATGATTACATTCTGATGGCGTAATCTCACATGATTGGTCAACCGTTAAGTTAAATGTATGGATTATATTTTCTTTCGACAGATCTTGTAAAAAGCGCTCCGAAGAAAGTCTTCTGTTTTGAGTCTTTCGACGCACGCTAATACAACAGGGGCTGGCTGAACACAACTCCAATCGAAAGATGGAAGTCGTCAACAAGGAGGTAGGTACTGCGGTCCACCGTCGACAATCAATAATCATTCGAATGATTAGGGATGATGATCAACAGTGGCGCAGCCACGGGGTTGTTTGGGGTTTTTCAAAGAACCCCATTAAAAAATATTACCAACACAATCGATGTAAATCCGTTGACTTTTAGTTGAAGGAGGGGCATAGTGAGGGTCGGTCGCGGCCCCCGTTGGTGTTCAGTTGCATAGTGCCTCCAGTTAGCAACCCCACTGTACATAAAGCTGGCTACGCCACTGATGATCAGGTAATGGTGGCGGCGATGATGACGATGATTTTGGTGGTGCTACTGTCACAGCTGCCAGTTGATGTTTACAATAGGCCTATACGCAATTCTAAAGGACACTCCAAAAATTATCCTGACATGTAACGCTTTGAGCGGATCAGTTATACTCCTTCACCAAAAAGGTCCTCAGTTCCGGAATATCACATAAAGGGGAAGAAGAAATATAGGAGCTGAGGATCGATAACAAAAAGCAGAGAGAGAGAGACAGACAGAGACAGAGAAAGACAAACAGCCAGAGAGACAGAGAATTATTATTATATATATATATATATATATTATATATATATATATATATATATATATATATATATATATATATATATATATATAAGGGGAAGAAGAAATATATATATATATATATATAAATATGATGGATGGATGGGTGGATGGATGGATGGATGGATGGATGGATGGATGGATGGATGGATGGATGGATGGATGGATGGATGGATGGACATTTTGGGAAAGTGAATAGTATTTTGGCAATGAATGAACAATAGACAACCGAATCATTGAGTGTTGTTTTATCTCGCATTGTGATCCTGCTGCCTACGATCAGTCATTGTGCACGGTATAGTTGCGCGCCTAATAAAGTTTAAGAAGTTTAAAATAATAAATTTAAGAAGTTTAAAATAATAATTTTTAAAAATGACAGGCGGCGACTCCATTTCGTTGGGCTAGCCAACATTTCTGATCGGTGATGTGGCGATGCAGTGCAGTCATTTTACCACATCCAGCGCAATAATAAACAACAGTGCATAAAGATAACGTTGACGCGGGTGCACAAAGTGGAAAGCAGAGCACGCATAGCAGATGCCTCGGGGACATCAACGTTAATCTTACGGTTTATTTTGAATGAACACCATTGCAGCTGACAAATTGCGTAGGCCCATTGTGTGCGACAGTTCAACCATAGCCCCACTCACATCGTATTTCCAAGAGTAATAGTTATTGTTTTGAGCTGGAAAACTTCTGGAGGCTAACAGTTCTATATAGACTTATACCTAAACGCCGATGCACTGTGCCTCATGTTCAAACGATTTGATTCATATGTCCCCCTTAAAAACTGTGAGCCCGAGGAAACCCTATACGCTATAAAATACTTTAAATACTTGAGGCCAGTGAGAATCAAGAGACCGAACATATAAATCGCGTAAAACCTTTTAGGCTTTTAAGCCTGCGTGTTAGGAAACTGAATGCCGTAGACAAAATGTTTCAAAGCTTGTTTGAAATGTTGCCGCTGCCATTGAGCGGCGTAGATACAATAAAATTTCAAATTGTGCTTGTAATGCCCTTTAGATCGGTACTTCCCAAAGCGGCGGTCCGCTGCACATAATATGCATAATATATATAAATAATAAGCGCATATTATGCAAATGACACCGGTCCCTGGTGCAATAGGAAGATTTTCTACCGGTCCGCTAAATTTAAGAGCCTGGGAAGCACTGGTTTGGATTATCTTCGTAAAATCTTTTACTATGAATCTGTATCATGTGGTACAAATTGTGCAATGTTGTAAATCCATATATAGTGTGCGACAGAATATTGTAAGCAGTCATCAAAGTTGATGGGAAAATCAAGTTGAACACGCCAAATCAATGTACAGATTCTCACTATTAACCCCTTAACTGTGTATTTAACTGTAACTCAATGTAAAATGGACAGATATATCGGGGATCCCCAGTTAAGGGGTTAATATCTTGATATTCGTCTCATGTGCAGCAGGGTTAATCTAGGACGTTTCCAGGTTAGGAAAATTGCCCTTCTCCCCCCTCCCGGAAATTTCAAATTCTCCCCGGAAATTTTGGCATTCTACATGTACACTAACAGCAGCACCCTAGCAGAATTCCCCCCGGTCTTGTCAGTTTCCTCCCGGAGTCCAGAGTCTAGATTAAACACTGATGTGACGCTCTCAATTTGTCCGCGCACAATGAGCCTGATGAACAGCGGCTACGTTAGCTGTCTGAGATTTGAAAGGTTTCAGACTGTGTTAACGGAATCTTGAGAACTTCAAAATCAGCTTCAGCAATGTGCAATCGTTGTTTAATTAACTGTTCGATTCTCAGTATATGAACTTTCAAAGCCTTCCAATAATCATCAAATGATTGACAGGTTTTCTTTGGTGAAATTCTTATCGAGCCCTTAGCCTTAAGGTCGTCCAGTGACCTGTCTGTGGAGTGCACGTGACTAAGCACGTGGAACTGCAGTAGGCGTTGATTTATATCTATCGACTCAGTGAGTCATTCTGATTCAAAAAATAGCCCCGATTAAGAACTGCTGATATATTTATTTCCAGCTGCAGTGAATATTTTGCCTGTGTTTGTCTGTGTTTGTGCGTTTTCAGGAAGTAAAGGATCACTGCATACAGGCGCTGGCCGAAGTCGGAGCTCCAAAGGAATTTTGCAACGTCTGTATTGCACTTTAGCAGTTCCTTTTTAATTCAACCCATTGGGCATAATTACAGTGACCGACGATGCTAGCATTAATATTAAGAGGAGAAATGATAATTTTGTTTTTTAAATAAATAAATAAATAAATGTTGGCGGTGGCGTGGCGTGGAGAGGGACCCAGAGGGGCGGTCGCCCTGGGCACAATATTATTGGAGGGCACAAAATTTCAAGTTAAAAAAACGAAAAATAGCAAGTAATAATGAATCATTGAGAAAGGTTTTTACGACGAAACACTATGATGGAACTGGAGGACACGACATGAAACGCGTTGGGAGATACAAACAGCACTTTTTTAGTGCAAGAGTGGTGAACAGATGGAATGAACTGGACGAGGAGATTGTAAGGGTTACGATTGTGAATGATTTAAAAACAAACCTCAGTACTATAGGATAGGCCTACTAGATTGGATGGGTACAACAGTGGTTCTCACACAGGGCAGACCTACTGAACCACTTTAAACCTTGTTATTATTATTATTATTATTATTATTATTATTATTATTATTATTATTATTATTATTATTATTATTATTATTATTACACTGGCATATCAATGACATAGAAGAATTTTAAGTACCTTATCCGAATCTATTATTGTAATGTGGGATTACTTTTTGCTTGTCAAGACATTTTGGGGACAAGTTGGAGGCGCAAGCCCTCTTTCTCCCCGGGGCTCTGGCAAACCACGCTACGCCATTGTTTGTCGGACCACCCCCTGTTTAACGTATCTCGTTTCACTTCAAAATGAGCTTTCTGAAACAGGAACGCTGACGATCGAAGGAAATATTCTATACTCTCACGAGATGATGACATAAAACACGCGGTGCTCGCCATAGGCGTAAAGTTGGATGCAGACTGCAGAGATGGGAGGCCTACCTCCTACACCTTTCCCCTTCTTTCCCTCCCCTTGCTAATAGAAGTTTACGTCTACACCCTATGGTGTATTGTATAGCACTGTATAATCGCTGATGGTTTCATATGGAACTTTTTCCGCATTATAGTCTGTCGTCGAGCGGCCGTTGACTGAACCGTTTCCCAAAATGCGCTTCTTAATACGCGGTCACTGCGATTCGGGTTATTCCAGTCTATGAGTGAAGAACATTTCTTCAGAAGAGAGAGTTTCTTCAAATGCACTTTGGACATCTCTACTTTATGCTGTATTTGGTGTTTGATTTTCCGTGGAATAAGAGTGAAACCATTCCCTTTTCGAAGACGACCCCTCGCCTCCATTGTGTGTACGATTTTTCAGCTTTGCTCGTCTCTGGCCTCCATTCCAACGGTTGTCTGGGAGTGGCGATGTACTCTCATGACTACTGAAAAATGAAAAGTGACTGTAGGATGCAATATACCAAATATCCAAATGCACTTTTTGCACAAAAATCTTGGAACGCACTTCCAGCTTCTGTGACCATGGCAACCAACTTCGAGTCGTTCTTATCGAACCTTAAAACTCATTTATTTCGTATATCATATGACTGCCTTTTGTAAAACGCTCTTGCCTTTGGCCTTGGCCAAGCTATAGCGCTACATAAATTATCAAGTAGAATAGAATACAATAGAATATCCACTTTTCAATTGGACTTATGGAATTTAATACTGCAATTCAAGAGGTGTTGAAAATTGCATTAGGCCTAATGATTTATCCATGGTTCATACACGCACACACACACACGCACATATATATATATATATATATATATATATATATACATATATATACATCTGTCTGCATGCATGTATGATGATGACATTCTAGGGAATTATATTTAAAATTGAGAAAATGTAATAGTAACGGAGAAGTACCTTATTAAATAACCTTCTCCCTTATACATGCATGTAGGTTAGTATGCATGTATGTATGAATGCATGACATTGTATGTATGTATGTATGTATACGCTTGTGTACGTTGTGCATCTTTAATTACATCGCCAGGTGTTTGCTGTCTGAAAGTCCCAGTGTGAATGGTTTTGTGTTCTTTTAGTTTTACGCCGATATTCTTCAGTGTGAATACGACATGACGCACACCATCTATCGACTGCAGAAGGAACTCAGAGACGAACTGACGAAGACACCGCTAGACTCTGCCGTTCTCTTTGCGGTCATTCAGGTCAGCACCAACCCGTTAACACAACCGGGTACCTTAGCTGCTCAACAGACCGACTGCTGTCTAAACTCTAGACGTCAGTCATCGAACGTACATGCAGTATAGCTGTGACTCTAGAATCTTTGCTTGCATCATTATCCGTGTTAATGTAGTTGATTTTTTTATGCATGCGTAATGCCCCGTAAGCCACATAAAAATGAGACGTCTTATTATAGTGTGACGAGCGGCCAAGTAAATAGGACTCGTTTACTTACTTACTTGTCTAGGGGAAACTACTTTGGCACTAACTCGTACATTTTAACGGACAAAACTCTTCTTATTATAAAATATCACTTTAATCTTAATTAAATATTCAACTCTTCCGCCATAGCGGTTATCAATAGGCAGTGCTATATAACTCTAATCAATGTTTTAAAACGTCCAGCGACAGCAACTATCTTAGCAACTAGTTACTAATATAAATAACAGCTGATAACAGCTTCCACACAAAATCAATGAAAATGAAACAAATGTGCCCTTGCACGAAAACCAATTCGATATACGAATTCACGAGTGTTAAGCGAACTGAAATCTCGGTTCAGATTTAAACAATAGCAATTTAAACTAAAACAACGAAGAGCAGGAACGGATCGCTGCGAACGAACGTCCGCCTTCTTCTTCGGCCACCGTCGAACTCTTCTTCTTCGAAAAAGACGCACTTTCAAAACGTAACTGCCTTCAGCAACGGCTCTTGCGACCAATGACGCCCGTCGTCTCAGCACGCCTTCTATAACGTGAATTCCTATTTGCTCACATAAACATAGAGCAAACATAATAAACTTCACATACAAACCTACCAACATTCCAATCATTTGCTATCTATGCTTCAATCTACCCCTTTATCACACCCCTAGCACTCGAGCCTACGTGGTGGATTACCACGTCAACTCAGATGCAGTGGCAGTGACGACATCAAAAGGAAATTGCGAAGCAAACTTTGGCTTACACCAATTTCAACTTATCCAAAATGGAATTAATATTACAAAGGAATAAAACAAGAACCAACCACCGAGAACAACTGCAAAAATTATGCTATCTAAGTGGTTATATCACAAAACTATCCTAACTTAGCTTAAGCTACAGTAACACTTACATTCTATTTTTACTTCCAACACTTACTTACAACGCCTAAACTAGTTACTTATCCTACCTATTCTGATGGTCTGCTCAGAATATCAGGCAGTAAATTGTCTTTACCTGGTCTGTGTTTTATCTCAAGAGAATACTGTTGCAACTCTAAAGACCAACGCAACAGCTTGGCGTTATGCCTACCCATCTTGTGGATGAACATAAGAGGGCTGTGGTCAGAGTATATCACTGTCTTTTGAGTACCGAAATACACACTAAAAGTTCTGACCGCAGACACAAGAGCTAATGCTTCCTTCTCAACGGTCGCATATCTTCGCTCATGTATATTCAACTTCCTGCTATAATAGCAAACCGGATGCTCAATATTTTCATGAACTTGAAAAAGTACCGCACCTATCGCTTGGTCGCTTGCATCCACAGCAACTGAAAATGGTCGAGTGAAATCTGGCGTCTTAAGAATTGGCCGGGACGCTAGTCTCGACTTAATATCTATAAAGGCATTCTCAGCCTCCACTGTCCAATGAAATTTCACATTTTTCTTAAGAAGGTTAGTCAATGCGATCGATAAATGCGCATAATGAGGCAAAAATTTGCGAAAATAGCCGCAGACGCCTAGAAAAGATTGCAACTGCTTTCTAGTGTTTGGTCTGGGAAAGTTCTGGATGGAGGTTATCTTGTGTTGCAAAGGCTGGACTTGACCTAAGCCAACACGGTGTCCTAGATAATCTATCTGGGCATTAGCAAACTCACATTTGCTCAGCTTTAATGTCAACCCTGCCCTACCAATTTTATTTAACACAAGGTTAAGATGGTGCAGGTGCTCGTCCCAGGAGTTACTAAAGATGATAATATCATCTAAGTACGCATCTGCGAACTCTTCTAAGCCGCACAAAACTTTTTTTAACTAGTCTAGAAAAGGTTGCAGGGGCATTTCTACATCCAAAAGGCATATATTTCCAATGGAAATGGCCGTTTTGGGTCACGAAACCAGTCAGCGGTATTGATTCTGGGTGCATTTGGATTTGCCAATAGCCACAAGTCATGTCGACTTTAGTCAGGTATTTGCTGCGGCCTACTTTATCAATGAGTTGCTCTATCCTAGGCATGGGAAAAGGATCTGGAATAGTTTGGTCATTTAGTTTTCGCAGATCCGTACATAAACGTAATGATCCGTCAGCTTTTGGGACGACCACAACAGGTGCTCCCCAGGGACTGTCACTGGGCTCAATTATTCCATCATCTAGCAACTGTTTCACCTGTTCATTGACAAATTTTGTCTTCTCGGGGCTTAACCTATAAGGTGAAAAGTATGAAGGTTTGGCCTCTGGTTTAAGGCTTATCTTATGGGAGATCAGATCAGTCTTCCCCGGTTTGTTGCTAAACACTTGCTCATGTTGCACAATTAGAGATTTCAATTCTTCGGCAAGACCTGACCCCAAATGTTTTACTTTGTCCAGTACCAGTTCTTCAAAAGAACACTGGACTTTCTGTGTTATTTCTACTGTATTGACAGTTTCAACGGAAGTTTTGGCATGCTCCGGGTTATCTCTGCTAAAATATGGCTTTAGAAGATTGACATGGCATAAACGAGTCTGATTTCTTTTATCAGGCGTAGCAATCACATAGTCAAGTTGGCCAACTTTTTTCACTATTTTATATGGCCCATGATAAGCTGCAGAAAGGGGTTTGCCATCTCTAGGCAGCCACACTAACACTAATTGACCTGGTTTAAAGTCGACCTCGACAGCTTTTCTGTCGTAGTAACCTTTTATTTTCTGTTGCTGCTGGGCATACAACTTATTTGCCATGTCGATAGAGAATCGAATTTTCTCTCTTAAGGTGATAACAAATTCAGAAACATGAACCTTCTTAATTTGTTCGATAGTATCCGATTTCTCGAACCACTGGTCCTTAAGTAGTGACAAGGGTGAATTAACTTGTCTCCCATATAACAAGTCAAAACTTGAAAACCCTAACCCTTCAATTGGTACTTCCTGTAGGCAAAAGTACCCATGGAATCAGTTCATCCCATTCAATGGTAGAGTCAGCCTTCACTGCTCTAATCATCTGCTTAAGGGTAAAATGAAATCTTTCAAGACAACTGTTTGACTGTGGATGGTAAGCAGATATTTTCACATGTTTAATGGCACACTGATCGAGGAAATGTTGCATGACGTCAGACATGAACTCTCGGCCTTGATCAGTCAGGATTTCTTTTGGAAATCCGCACCGAGCAAAAACATCTGTCAAAACTTTACAAACAATTTCTGCTTTATGGGCGGGAATGGGGATGGCTTCGGGATAATGAGTGCACAAGTCCATTACTGTAAGCAACCACCTGTTGCCTGATTTACTGCACACGGGTAGTGGCCCTACAACGTCTATTGCTACCCGATCAAACGCATTGTTCATGATGGGTAAACTTTGCAATTTGGCAATGTTATTATATTTGTTCTTATTTAGTTTCTGACATATGTCGCATGTGCGAACGTAATCTTTAATGTCTTTATTGATAGATGGCCAGTAAAAGTGTTTAGTTATTCTCTGTTTGGTCTTTAGCATGCCGAGGTGTCCGGATGCCGGAATATCATGTGACAATTCTAAAAGCCGCCTTCGGATTTGGACTGGGGCAACAATCTGCAAAAAACCTAAATCCGCCTCCTGTGGACACTCAGATTCCACAAATCTCCTTACTAACAGGCCATCATACACACAGTATGAAATCTTATGACCTGAAGTACCAAACGGGACAACATCATTAAACAATTCCTTTAGACTCTCATCAGTCTGTTGCAACCTAATCAGGTCATCACGAGACAGCGACAACTCTTTTCCTATCAAGTCATCTGCAAAACCACTTGGACAATTTAACAAACCACTTGGCCGATTCAATAAACCACTTGGCCGATTCAACATACCACTTGGCCGATTCAATAAACCACTTGGCCGATTCAACATCCCTGAACCACCAACAACATCATTAGGAAAAACCTGTGGAACTACTGGGCGATTCAACCTCATGGAACCCCCACCAACAACAACCTCATCAGAAAAACCATGTGGGTCCTGGACACCACTGGAGTCACCCGACTCATCAAAAACAACCTCCTCATCAACAGTACTTGAAGCTACATCATCAGCATCAACACACTGTGAATTTACAGTAGACCCCAATAAGTCGTCCTCAAACAGACTCTCTAAATTAAACTCAAAATTATAATAATCATCTGGATTATATGTGACCTCTGCTTTCTTATCTAATGAATCTTTCTCAAGATCAATTAATGATTTGATTTTAGCCCGAGTCACCACACATGAATCCATGAGTTCCTCATCAACTCGACAATCCACATCAGCTCCAATCAAAACATCAATCGAATGGGGCAATTGATCGATGAGACCACACAACACTTCTCCACGATGAAAAACACAATCGAGATTCACCAACACCAAAGGAATTTGAATGACATCCCCAGTTATACCTTTAATCAAACGACATTCGCCTGTATCTTTGTATTCATCAGGATTTATTCGTTCTTTACTGATTAGGGTCTGTGATGAACCTGTGTCACGAAAGGAAATAATTTGTCTTGTTTGTTTGTCTGCATTTACAATTGTAGCTTGGGAACAATAGGGTCTGAAACTGGTTGGTACTGTGTCCAAACTATGTGTAACTTGTTGCACAAAGTTTACGTTTGGACCAGCAAAATTTGAGCCTGGCTCAAAATTTGCCTTTTCATTTCTCTGTCGTTTTAAAGCAAAACATTGGTCTAGACCATGTCCATTCCTATGGCAGAATGCACATTTCTGGGTTGAGGGTAGCCCATTTTTACCACTCCTGAAATTTGAATTCCTCCCCTGTGTATTGGAATGTGGAAAATTTCTCAACTTGGCATTATTTTCATCTGGCAATGTCTTAGAAGTGACATTTTGATTTAATTGATATCTCCAATTAGTGCAACTGTTGGCATTTTCTCTATCAGTGTTGTATCTATTTGTTTGGGTTGCATTGTGCTCATGTCTGTATGCATTTGGAGCAAACTTGTGTCTGTTGTATGTGTCACTGCTATTTGAATAGTTTCTGTGAATAGCAACAAACTGATCAGCAAATCTAGCTAATTCAACAAGTGAATTGGCTTGTTTGTCCATAAGCCAAGTTTTCAGAACATTATCAGTTACTTTGTTCAAAAATTGTTCCATTTTAAACAATTCTTTGATTTTTTCTGGGTCATCTTGAGCCTTATGACCAAGTAAAAATCTCTGAAAAGGCCAATTTAACCTAGTTGCAAAATGTGTATACGTTTCAGATTGGTCCTTGTTGAGCTGCCTGAACTTTAATCTATACGCTTCGGGAACTAATTGAAACATATTTAGGATGGCTTCTTTGATAAAGTCATAGTCTTGGACCTGCTCAGCAGTCAGTTCTACAAAGACTTTTAAGATCTTACCACTTATCTGAGATTGAAGCATAGCAGGCCATTTATTTTTCTCAATCTGGAAGCTCAGCATTGTTCGTTCGAACAGAGTCAAGTAGGAGTCAATATCTGTACTCTCATTAAACCTAGGGAGTGCTTTCCTAGCATTTTCACTAGCTTTATCAGAACTACCTGCATTAGTCTTATCACTACTTACTGACTCACTTTGCAAGGTCAACTTATGCAACTCAATCTTCTCATTGGACTGAATTTGAGCTTGTTGAATTTGAGCTTGTTGAATTTGAGTTTGGGTCTGGGCATCCAGTTCTAACTTACGCATCTCTAACTCTAATTTCTTAAGGACAATGGCCTCAGATTCTATTGGAGTATGGTTGGAATTTTGAGAAGTCCTACTGCCAACACTCTCAACATCTTCACCCAATCCGGTCACACATAATTTAATCAGCTTTGCCCTCAATTGGTCCTTGTTACCCCTCATTTCGACCCCTTTTGAAAGCAAATTTTCCCTTAAGTCTTCTACATTCATAGATAAAATGTCTTCAACCGACCATGCATCAGGGAGTGCTGGGTTTTCCATACTTAAAGTTATGCAGAATATACAAATTCAATGCAAAACAACTAATCAAAACACACAGCAATATTCAACACAAAAGCAGTAATAATCAATTTAAACTACTGATACTACTTACAATGAACGGGGAGACAAAACTCAAACCCTATTTCACTCTTAAAATTCACTAGGCCTCCTCAATTAATTAAATAAAAGAGCCTAAAATTCTGCTTTTCTTACTACACGGAGTGGAGCAGCGTCGCCCGCTTACCCTTGTGCGACGACAACTTACAACTAGATTCAACTCTACCGGACCTGAGCCTACCCACATGTGACGAGCGGCCAAGTAAATAGGACTCGTTTACTTACTTACTTGTCTAGGGGAAACTACTTTGGCACTAACTCGTACATTTTAACGGACAAAACTCTTCTTATTATAAAATATCACTTTAATCTTAATTAAATATTCAACTCTTCCGCCATAGCGGTTATCAATAGGCAGTGCTATATAACTCTAATCAATGTTTTAAAACGTCCAGCGACAGCAACTATCTTAGCAACTAGTTACTAATATAAATAACAGCTGATAACAGCTTCCACACAAAATCAATGAAAATGAAACAAATGTGCCCTTGCACGAAAACCAATTCGATATACGAATTCACGAGTGTTAAGCGAACTGAAATCTCGGTTCAGATTTAAACAATAGCAATTTAAACTAAAACAACGAAGAGCAGGAACGGATCGCTGCGAACGAACGTCCGCCTTCTTCTTCGGCCACCGTCGAACTCTTCTTCTTCGAAAAAGACGCACTTTCAAAACGTAACTGCCTTCAGCAACGGCTCTTGCGACCAATGACGCCCGTCGTCTCAGCACGCCTTCTATAACGTGAATTCCTATTTGCTCACATAAACATAGAGCAAACATAATAAACTTCACATACAAACCTACCAACATTCCAATCATTTGCTATCTATGCTTCAATCTACCCCTTTATCACAATAGTAATGATATCAGATAGTGCGTAAGAAAGCTTAGAAAGTAGAATGTCCTGGAGTATTCTGGGATTTAGGCTAAATGTCTGAATATTACAGGATAGGCCTATATCGAATACACCTAATCTCAAGCCTGTCGACGCACACACGCTCGCACGCTGACACACACACACACACACACACACACATAATGTTATAGTCCTGTTGTGTGTGGGTTAACGCCCACTGCAAGATCCGGAGAGTCTCTGGTGAGAACGGTACAAAGTATTCGAGTACTCGTTTCTTGAAATAACTAACACCGGTCGATTCCGCTCAATGTATTGGAACGATAGCAGAATTCGTATACCATGGCACCATTATAGAGCTAATCCAGTACAGTCTATCTAGTACACTGCATCAGTGGCGGCTCCACAGGGGTGGCCCGGGAGGCCCGTGCCTCCCCCTATTGAGTGCCTGGCCCCGCAGTGGCCCCCTGCTGGGACCCTATACTTAATACTACATACCTAACAACAAATGGTTGGCCCCATGCATAGAAGTTGCCACCCCAACGGCCCCCACTTGCCAAATCCTGGAGCCGCCACTGCACTGCATTGAAATAAATCAATGCAAAATACGCAATGCATAGTTCTCAAGTTGAGGTTGTTTACACGCCGAATACAGAAAGTCAGATCTGTGGATGGTACGGGAAAACAGCTAAGAACGCCACTTGGCAAAATAGATGTATAAAAGACATATTGCAGCATTAAACCAGAAAATACAGTCCAGAAGCCTTACAGCTCCCATGCCGTGTGGATTTCTCATCGCCTGAGGTTGCTAACCTGACCGGAGATCGAAAACAGAGAACGGGTTCTCAAGCGATTAGCGCAGTTGGGTTTAAGAAAGTAGGGGTCACTAATTGATGAAACGTTTATTGCCTCGAAACTTCAATTTTAGCACAAAATCTACTCAAAATATCAGTTGCTAAAATGTCTGGCTACTTTAACAACCGAACACACGAGAACATTCGTCCATCAGACAGCTCAGTGAACTACATTCCATTCCCCCTCTAGACACGTCGATACTACAGACAGAGTCCACTTTCCATACAGTGCGCATTAACACGGTCACTGAAAATAATGAAATGTCAGTGGTGGTGATGCTGGTGGTAATGATGATGATGGGCATTTTCTTCATGGAAACTTGTATCCCGTATATTTACTTCCTGATTATTTTTATCTAGCCACCATCTTGTCTTTTCTACTAATCACAACTTCCACGTCATCATCGTCGTCATCATCATCATCATCATCATCATCATCATCATCATCATCATCATCATCATCATCATCATCATCACTAGCCTTAATATTGCCAGCTCTTGATCTTTAATGTATCGATCGGTGGAATTTACAATAGTACAACTGCACATGGGGTGACATTTTCATATACCTAATTGAGCAGAAGCCATGCATTCGCTGATATTATGAGAATTCTGTTTCTATTTCTAGAATATGACGAAGAAGTTTTACTATTGGAAGACGACCGTCGACGGTTTGGCGGAGCGTGGGACTCAGATCCCCCCGCTCCAGTTGAACCCCAATCGACTCAGTGAGAGTCAAGTCTTCAAGGCACTTTGCTCGCTCGAAACCAAAGAGGTCAGTTTCAATATGGCGCTTCTGTACTTCAAGTTACTCTTATTTCTGAAACTGCTTTAGCCACGGGCGTCTTTAGCCAATTATCTACACTTCGCAGCTGCACCCCTGAAATTATAAATTTATTTTTCAAAAATAATTAATAAATTACTATTTAATCATAATAACAATACAATGGAAGAACCTAGAAGATTCGCATAAGTTTGTTTTAAACATAAAAATAAATGTCTGGCTACTTTAAATTAAATTAAATTTATGGATTAAATTATTATTTAATCTTAATAACAGTGCAGTACAAGAACATAGAAGATTAGCGTTTTTATTTCGTGAACAAGCTGAACATGATTAATATCATCTCTTAACTCAATAAATCCATCACATTAATCCATGCCTTTCTTATAATTTAAATTTAAAAACCAATTGATGGTGCGTTCAGGTAGGGCCTAAATAAAATATTGCACCCTTCTGGAAAAATTTCCGAAGTTCGGAAAAAGAGAAATGGTCGTTCGTAACCCCCTTTGGAAAATCCTGGCTACGCCAGTGGCCCAGCAAAGCTGAAAAATGACCATTATTTAGCGTTTTCGTTGCAAAGCCGTTCATGCTTCGTTGTTTGAATCGGTTTCTTAGTTTATGGCGAGATTTCCTATGATCACGACGTCTTAATGGTGTTTCAAGTCGACGTTGTCTTTAACAGATGATCTTACAAGAAGGCGAACAACTGACAGTCACTGACACAACTCGACCGAATCGAATTGGTGTAAGTAAGATAAAGAGCCAGGATATCAAATACTAAAGATTCTCGATAAACTTTTCAGAGTCTCTGTTGAACGATCAAACAATTCAGACAAATAATTCCAAAATTAAACTTTTTGTAAGCAAAACAATTAGGCCCATAATTATAGTTTCGTACGAGACTTTCTACTTATTTTCTATAATTTAGTGTCTGCATTAGAGGATCTTTTTTAGCGCTGCCTTATCAAAGCCTAATCAAAGGGGCGGGAAGTTAGCAGAATTGTAATAACGTTGGACGATGGAGCAGGAGGTCGCGGGTTCAATTCCTGCAGGAGCCCCTAAGGTCGACTCAGCTTTATTTGCCAGAGGTCGGTTGTAACATCAAATGAGTAGCAATGGCAACATTGCGAAGGTAACCATAGGTTCGGCGGAATGACTGACCGCCGTCTGCCGATGAATGGCTTAGCCACCTATTATGGACTGAAGGTCATGAAACCGGGGATCAGCACCGGCACCTACGGGCGTTGAGCCTAAGGACGGACTTTACTTTTAAATTAGTTTTAATCAAAGCCAGCAAGATGAGAAGTTAAAACTGCATATCTTGCGAAGTTAATCATTCTTGGAGGTTAAATTAGGCCACGCCACTTATGGATTGGTAGAAAACCCCAAACCATACAGGGACATAGGCCTATCTCTAGCGCATATCACTAATAGCAACGATGGTATGATGATTTGTGACGCCCTGGCGACGGGTACAATCCAATGTTCTCTCTAATTTTTTGTAGTTTGCGTGCGCATGAAATTTCTTGTGTGCAAAATTTTACACGGAAAGTCAACTTTTGTGTCCGCTCAGAATTTGTCCCTAATCTACTTTACTTATTTGCTACTCAATCAATCAATCAACTTCTATAGCGCCACTATCATATGCCCAGGGCATCAGCGGTGATCAGCCGATGGCGCACCAAATCCAAATAGCATTAGAGCCAGGTCAAGCCAGAAGATCAGTCCGAAACGGCTGGAGAGCAATCTAAGGGGGTAAGCCAAGTTAATTAGTTAATAATAACAAGTTAATACGTCTCAGAGCACTTTTATCGGTCAATGATCCACTTTTTCAATTTTCCCACCAGTCTAGAATATAAACACATGCATTGGCGTTAACTTGGATGAAAAAGTGGTGGGGGCCGCAAACCCTATAGACCTACCTTCCACTTTCCAATGGTAGCCTCTCAATAAGTGGGGCTCGAGTCTAGAGGCCTAATAGAAGCTTACGACTAAGATTACACATGCGGTTTAGCGATATAAGACATTCATTAGTTTAAAAACATGAAACATCACAAATTAAGCATTACAAATTTGCAAAAGGGTTATGATTTTCATGCCTTTAGACTTGCTCTTCGATCCTTACTATGTGCCCATTCGATCCAGGTCAGTTACGTTTCCTCCAAGAAGATGACTCTTAATGAACATCATCATGTCTAGATGGTATTCTTCTAATTCAGTGTTTCCCAAAAGTGTGTCGCAGGCCGCAGGGCTCAGTCTAGTGGGTCGCGGGGTAGCGCGAAATTAGATTCAAGTGTCGCTTTCTAACCAATACCACAATGTCACAAGCCTTGAAAGTTGCAAGTAGGCTTAGGTCTTAAGAAATTTATGTGCATGCAATCCTCCACACACAGCTTATATTAAACTGATTAGTGTTTTATAAAACTTTTATGCAATATTAGTCAACAATAGGTTTGCAGGGTCACGGCATGTTACAAAACCGCTGACGTGAGTCGCACAGTTCCAAAAAGTTTGGTAAACCCTGGTCTATAGTAATTCTAAAAATTAACCTTATTTCGCAATAACGCAAGGAATGTATATTCCGACCATTTTGCTCTGAAACTCCAATAACAATAAGAAATCTCGGTTCGATGCCGCAGTTACCTAGCGGTTAAGCGATTTTGCCATACTCATAAGATTTTGAAGACGCGTAACAAAGGTATGCTTCTGGCAAAGTTTTAGAAAGATAATTTTCAATCAATTTCAATATCTATTTCTCTTCTTTTGTCTTATTTGGCAACCATATAGATAATTCTGTCTAAAATATCTGAAACATTATTCATTCGAATTGAATCAGAGCGTTTGTTTTGCCATTTTCTTTCAAACCTCAGAAGATTCTTTTCAACTAACGTTCGCCAGATGGCGAGATGCAGTTTTTTTTAAAAATTACATGCTATGATTAGGGTCGCGGCACGTTAAAAAACCACTGCAGTGGGTCGCAGTTCCAGAATGTTTGGGAAACCCTGGTCTAATTAATTCCTTCTCTTGTTCTTCAGCATATGCATTAAGCTAAATTGCGACCAGAGGTTCACAGTTTGCGCTGAATGTCAGACATGTTCCTCTTAAATCCATTCAATTTGCTAGGTCTTGAAACTGTCCGCAATCAAGCGCAACCATGAACTCTTAAATGAAGTTCGCTGTTCGTTTTCATTTCAAACATAAGCGTAAACTTCTATTAGGTTTCTAGACGCAAGTCCCCAGTTTTTGAGAGGTTACAATAGAGAATGGGGAAGGTACAGTGCTCGGCTCCCCACTCTTACTTCCACGTTTACGTCATTGATTTCAAATTCTATTTAAATACATTTCTATCGCTGGCTTTCTGTTCTTTTAGTTTTTTCCGATATCATATTTGGAACCGCGTGCTTTGCACAAATCTTTAACTAAAAGACCTTTTGGCCATGGTCTAGACCATAAGTTACACTGTAGCAGGCCTATATTGGATGGAACCGTTACAAGTTCACAAGAAAGCGTGAATCTTTATCAGTAGGCCTAAGTACGTGTATGATATGCAAGCAACGGAAAGAATTCCAAAATTTGTTAGCTCTATATGTTACCTCTGTGCGCTTGCTTTGCGATCTCTGTGCACGGGCACACACACAGCTTAGAGGGAACATTCCTGCAATCCCAAGACAGTGCGGCGATTAATTATAGATCTCGAGCTGAGATGTAGTTTCTCGTCTTACAGGCCTAAGGTCACCGGTGACGATGGCTGTCACTTTTGACCATTGAAAAGGTAAAGATAGACTCGTACTCGAACGAGCGTATAGGGTCCGGCGCTGATCTCCGGTTACTATAGGCAAGCAGCGACGCAGGTGGCTTACATCATTAATCGATAGTAGGCCTATTTTGACATTTCTCTAGACCTTAGCGCTATTACCAATTTATCGGCGCCTAAGCGATGATCGGCTTGGTTGGCACTTTTGGCCGTTACAGGTACGAAATGCAAGAGGAGAGGAAGGTTACGTTCCCGCTCTGTGCTGCATCCTGCCTACGCCGGACAACAATGCGATGAACGCCGTCGAAAGGTGAAAAATCTTCTGATTAATTCGAATCTTTCGCTGTGACCGTCTCTCTGCTAATAAATTTGAATTTTTGCATTAAAAACTCCCTATTTTTAACTTAATAAACAGTAAAACTACTCGTTTCTGATGAAACAGTCTTCTAGAAGAACATTGTTGGCCAAGCTTTTTAGCAACGGCTGTGGGAAAACGTTCATGACGCGGGCAACAATGTTCTTAAATAATGGTCAATAATTATGATTGGTGAGCATCTGTCACTAGTGTTTAAAGAAGTGTATTTAAAACTGAACTTTTAACCATCAACATTGACTGCTCACTCTTTCATAGCTGCAATAGAACGCTGCAGACATAATAAGCATGCAGGTCTTTTCAAAAGACGGCTTTTATCATTAATTCGGCATCTGATGAGAAGTCAATGTCTGGCTGGGGATATTATGTTCAAATCTGGGAGTTTTGGACATGATGCTAACTAAAGAATTTTGTATTCTATTGAGTTTCTGCATATTTGAATTTGTGATGCCGAAAAGCAGGAGATTATAGTAATCTAGGCGACAAGATACCAATGCATATAGGCTAGTTGAATAAGGATAGGCTTAGGAAGTAGATGTCTGATGCGATAATATGTCCCGAATTGGATAATTAGTGAGAAATTTTGCAGACCGAATTTATGTGACTAGTGAAAGAGAGTTAAGATTCAAATGTCACACCAAGATTCAGACGAACAAAGAACCCGGATGACCGTCGTGAGACTGTACTTATGATCAGGGACATGCATAAGTTTTTTCGTGACAAAGAAAGAAACTACTGGGAGTGTCAAATTTCACGTAACGCTCACTCCTCTCGTAGACTCTGGAAAACATTCAATGATATTCTCGGTCGTACAAAGCCTTCGAATTCACAACTGAATGCGGATTTATCGTTTACTGCAAATCAGTTCGTGGATTATTTGATATCTAAAGTTCGTCGTGTGAGGATGCTACAGCTGGGTCGCAGCCGCCAGAGTTTACAACCACAGATGTTTGTCTACAGGACTTTGACGAAGTTACGTTGGATGTTCTTCGACGCGTCATCCTCTCTATGCCTACGAAAACCTGTGAACTCGATCCGATTCCGACTTTTATTGTGCATGACTATATTGACTGTTTCTTGCCTTTTTTAACGTTACTCTGCAATAGGTCTCTTAAAGAAGGCTGCCTACCTGCATCGCAGAAACTGGCAATAGTTAAGCCTAGGCTTAAGCAAACTGGCCTTGATGAGTCTGAAATGTCAAGTTATCGCCCTATCTCAAACCTCAGTTTCTTATCTAAGGTCCTTGAGAAGGTTGTCACTCTTCAGCTGCTTCCATATCTTGAGGCTAATGATTTGCTGCCGAAATACCAGTCTGGTTTCCGTGCCTCACACTCCACTGAAACGCTTCTCTTGCATCTTCTCTCAGATCTCTATAGGGGCCATCGATCGGTCAGAAGTCACTCTTCTTGCCCTATTTGATGTCAGTGCTGCTTTTGACACTGTTGACCATGATATTCTTCTACAGCGCCTCTCTGTCTCATTTGGTGTCTCTGGTCTTCCTCTGGCCTGGTTAAAATCCTATCTCTCTGAACGCCGCATGATTGCATCACTTGGTTCTTCCTACTCCCGTGAAGTGCCAGTCACTTGTGGAGTCCCTCAGGGTTCAGTCCTTGGGCCGCTTCTGTATATACTTTATACTGCTGATGTTGCACGCTTGTTTGCACCATATAATTTTAAAACACATATGTACGCTGATGATATTCAGGCCTATTCACATTCCAGCCCCACTAATGCGCTGCAGATCACTCGTGAATTTGTTGAAGCCTCTGACTTACTTCATTCATGGATGCACTCAAATCGTCTTTTACTTAATCCAGCTAAAACTCAGCTCATCTGGTTTGGTACTCGAGGTCAGCTCTTAAAAATTGATCATATGTCTGTGAAGTCTGCCTTCCCGGCCTCTCTTTCTCCTCCTCTGTCCGTGATCTTGGTATAATTCTTGACTCTGAGTTAACCTTTATGGATCATATTAACTCACTTTGTCGCAGTTGCTTCTATCATCTCCGCCAGCTTAGAGTGATTCGACGTACACTAGACATGCCATCTGCTTCTACTTTGATTCATGCATTTATTTGCTCAAGGCTTGACTACTGTGGTTCACTTTTTGCTGGTCTTCCATCGGTGCGACTTGATAAACTCCAGATGGTTCTTCGTTCAGCAGCCAGGTTGATTGCTGGTGTCACAAGACGTGATCACATTAGTGATTATATGACGTCTATTTTACACTGGCTGCCTTATCCTGCTCGAGTTGAGTTTCGTATGTTGAGAGCGGTTGCACTCTCTCTTTATGGTGCCACTCCATCTTACCTTTCAGAGCTACTCCATCCCCTTAGCTCTATCCCTGGTCGGCCATGTCTTCGGTCCACAACCAATGGTCTTCTCAGTGTGCCCCAAGCACGAACTTCCATGTTCCTGAAGCGAGGTTTTGAATCAGTTGGCCCTATCCTTTGGAATGCTCTTGACGCCAGTATGCGTGGCTTAGCAACTCCTAATTCTATGGCCCTCTTTTTGAAACGACTTAAAACTTATCTCTTTGTTAATATACAGTAATTTGCTGTGGAAGCGCTTCTGAGTGATCTTTCAGAAGAGGCGCTATACAAATATTTTGTTACATTACATTACATTACAAGGTTGCGAGCAGAACACAACAGTAGAATCTCCTAGTAATACAGATTCAAGAGATTCAGAGATTTATGATACTGGGGTAATTTATATAGCGCCGTACACGCCGATGTCGAAGAGAAAAGCGCGTTTGCATTGAAAACATAAGAAATCAGCCTAATCTTTTCATGCAGCCGCTTATGAGGGACAAACTACGATGCATCTTTACAGTAGTTTTGCATCGCGGGCCGGATGAAAAAGATGTCACGGGTCGGATCCGGCCCGCAGGCCGCAGTTTGGCCAACACTGGTCTTAGCAAAACAACTGTGTCAACGTATCTTGACTGTTTCTCTTTAACCCCTTAACTGGGAACCCCGGATATATCCGTCCATTTTACATTGAGTTACAGTTAAATAGACGGCTAAGGGGACATTTTAATCCAAAGCATGTCTAAATGTGATTTTTTTCATACGGTTTCTTCGTCATAGAGTAGGGCCTATCTATTCAGATTCTTAATATTGCCTTGTACTCGATAGTAAACTTAAATATCTCGAACTCGGAGAGACCAACTGAGATATAATAATGATAACGAAAGCATTGAAAAGCCTCACGTTTAGCTGCAAATAGGTAATTATGACCCAATGATTATGCTTATCTCTAAATAGGCATCTATGTAAATAAATAAGCAAGAAAACGTGTTTGTAGCACTTGTAGACGTGATACCATGGCAGCCACTTAATCTTATACGAACAAGAAACAGGCTGCGCTTCAGATAAGAGTCGATAAATTCTAACCGCAAAGTCCTTGAGGTGGCACATTGCTATAATAGGCCTATGACTAATCAGTGTTGCGTGATAAGTAGGCCTAAGAACATCATTTTCTGCAACAATCTTTCAAGGAGGCGGGCTTTGAGATGTTTACAGGAGTTGAACGAAAAATGAAGCTGCGGTTGGACGATTAGCCAAGCGTCTATAATGACTTCCAGATGTTTCTATAGTCGAGTTGTTTCTTGTCTTCCTAGAAAGTTGTTTGCTTCGAATGCTATTTTTAGGTTGCAAGTACACCTGTTGACTTCGTGGACTGAGTGCGTTCGCAGAGTCAAGTCGCAGCTTTTCGACAATCTTATGATTATCTGTAAGATCCAGGCTACCGCGTGGGTGAGTAAGCAACACGGGCGTAACCAGGGTTCTGGAATTATAAAGGGGGCACCAAGGCTTCTGCAGACCGATATTTCCACTTCCAACAAGGGGGCTTAGGAAAGCGTCCGTCATGAGCTCCCCAACGGGGTCTGGGCGGAACCCCAGCCGCAGAAGATTTTTTTTAGTAATTTTAGAGTTAAGCTGTGTGCATACTTTAAGGACTTAAATTGTGATTTATCTTTAAGTGCCCACAACCTGTAATACAACTAAGAAGGACATATATCGATTCTGTCGACAATCATCTTGTCTGCTTCCGAAAAATTTCTCATTGGTTTTGCACAAAATTCCACGACCGGTCCTAGCCCGAATAGGGGGTCCCGCCTCAACCCTCCCACCTCCCGCCTCCTCGTGGTTACGCCAATGGCAAGCAACTACCCTAGCTTCTTCACTTACAGCTTCTAATGTGCCAGTTAAACCGATAGACAGTAGTGTTAACGATATGCCCTCTTTGCGCAGCAGAGTTAATCCAAACGTGGTGCTATGTGCGACCAACGAATGCAAACACCAGTCTCCGTGTTCAGTCGCGACCTATATTCAGTTTTTATGGTAATGACTGCGAGAGAACCCTGATTTACACAGGTAGATGGTTGCAAATGGCAACCGAAGGTTAATGGCTGTGTCAGACAGTGGCGTAACAACAGGAGATATTCGAAATGATGAACCTTTTTTTGCTCGTCAGGATGAAATGACAACGTTTTTTTGCTCGTCACTCGATTTTCTGCAAAGATGCCCCGGAAAAATTCGCCACTGGAACAACAGCAAACATCCAGAATGACAACACCGATTTTCTGTGGAACGTGGAAGCGCAAACGAATGTCTGTCAGATGATACCGCAGAACTTCGTTATAGCGTATTCAGGGGGTCTGTAAAATATAGCGCGCTATATCCGAAGTACGTTATACGTCCAATACCGTCCAATCGGTAGCGCATCACAAGTAACCGTGCATTGCGGTACGCTGTAACCGAAAATAGTCAATACACGTTATAACCGAGTCCGTTACAGCGAAGTTCTGTACTGCAATTCGTGCTTTGTCTTCATTTTTCAAATATTGGAGCCTGACGAACGTATTACTTTTCAAATATTTTCTTGACCTATTTTCTGACCCCTTGGAAACTTGTCGTGGACGGGGTCCACTGACCATAGATTGAAGACCGCTGGTCTATGCCATGGTAGCCTATTCGAAACAAAAGAGAGTAAGAGAGCAGTCGTGTTGAATGTCGATTGATCGTAGAATGACCTGCACGTGACGACCGATGCACGTGACCGGGACCGAGTGGGCAGACGATTCCGTCGACTGCTCGACGCCACGACTCCGCTGCAGTCGACCGGAGTCGATCTCAACCGACTTCACAAGTCGCTCTTCAGTCTCGAAAAGGAACTGATCACCCTCAAATCCAACTGTAAGAGACTCCGTCTAAATCACGTCAATAATTATTGTTTACAATAATTGTCTACTCGTCAGTTAAATGCAGACTCTTAGATATAGGCCTAACCGAGAATGCCTGTTTAAATATCAGTTAATTAAACGGCGACAAATCGTGAGTGACTGCCAAACTTCGTATCGAAAATAGCACACCATGGTGATGACATCTGTTTAATTACCAGTTAAATAGGCTGCAATTGTTAATTTGAAGTTAGTCTGCATACGGCCCGCGGGCCAGATGTGTGGCGCGCGAGAGGCTTTAGAGTGGGCCGCCGAGAAATTATGCACAACATGTAAATTTTGCCCGCTTTTGACTCATAATGTAAAAAAATTACAATGCATGCGAAAATTCGATCGTCATGTTGCTTGCTTGGCCATTACTTGCCAAAATAGGCCTATAGCAGCTGGTCCGTATCTACTGTATGTTTCATACATGGTAGATATAAATCTATGATCGGCAGTGTAACTCGAGTCTGAAGGACATATTTAATAGATACGAACGGATTGACAAGTTTTATGGATCACTGAATGAAACCAGGTTTCCCGCTGTCAGAGGCATGGCGATGAATCTACTTGTGATGCTCGGTTTAATGTATATTTGTGATCAGTCGTTTTCAACTGTGAATTTAAATAAGTTGATACTGTGTTCAAACCTGACCTACGGTCTATTATAAGAATGATAAGAATTTATACTTCGGAATTACAGTCAGATTTCAGACAATTAGTGACCATGACCGAAGCTGTTTCATTAAAAACGAATGCGTGTGAATAGCAAAGGCAGAGATTATGAGTTTGTTCTGTTGTATATAATATTATAATGTAAAATACGCAACATGTCTATAAGATTTCTTTGTAATGAGCGTAGCTGATAATGTTTCATGCATTTGCTGCCCATCAGAAAACTTGAGGGACCTAATTTGGTTCGTACGGCCCGGCGCGTCGCAAATTTCTTAACATGTGGCCCGCTGGTGAAAAAAGTTGCCCGCCTCTGAATTAGACTATAGTTTAAAAATCGCTGACAAACGTAGGCCTATTTGAGAGAAATATTTATGTATCAACGAAAGATTTTTCGGCGGACTTTTTAGATGTCATTTTTGCGTAGACAATTAGACCCTATTAGACCTGATTTCGTTAAATGAATTTCAGAATCAGAATCAGAATCAGTTTATTTTCTTCTCCACATCACACATAAACACTTTATAGTAGCCAGTAGCAATTACTAGTAGTATAACAGAAGTCTATATACTTTGATTAGGTAGTCATATTAAATCAGTTATAAGTATATAAGAGTATAATAAGACAACTGAAATTCAGATTAAGCAGGAATAATTTGATACAGAATTACCACTGCAACCTTAATTAGATGCAAAACTAGTGTTAAGAGAGAAAAAATCGGTCGATCGAAGGGCAAAGCCCGCAATGTGATCAACCAAGTACAGTCAGAGTATAGGTTAAAATCATACTGGCTTCTTTGTACTGGATAATATCCAATATCAATATAGATTTGAGAGTTGCTCTTCACTGACGGTACCAACGTCGAATGTTCAGTAGGCATATAGGCATATACGATTCAATGCGTAAGACTTACTGTGCATAGAGGTGCGGTGGAGACTGGAGTAGCGGTAGGATTGTTACCACACAGCCGGAGAGTAGCGGGTTCGAATCTGATCCTAGCTACTGCGTACCGACCTTGGGCAAGTTGTTCACCACTGGTTTCCTCCATACTTAGGCCTAAGATTCTTCACTTTAATTGTGAAAGACTTGATGTGCGTTAACAACCGTATGGCAAACAAAATCAATAATAGATGAATGATCAGTCTTTATAAATTATAGTCAAGTAGCGCCTAATCTCAAGCCTAATACATTTGACCAAATCAGAAGACCAGCGATGCAATTGGAGTAACAACGAAAGAGCTTTTGACGGTTGTAAGTTGTAACAGAGGCGTAGCTAGGGTTTCCGGCGCCCGGGGACAAAACAATCAATCAATCAACTTCTATGGCGCCACTATCATAATTCCCAGGGCATTCTTAGGTTCGTGAGAATTGAACATAAACTAGGATCGTCTATACTACTCGAATACTCGATTATACTTTGACTTAGAAGTTTCATTTAGGATGTTCATCTAAGAAAACTCGGATGTTTCTTTTCATTTAGAAGCAAATGCGTCTTACAGTTTTGTCGGAAGAGCTAAATGCCATGAAGCACGTGATTGATGCTCGTGTATTTCTTTGTTTATTCAGATTTGGCTGAGATGATCGGAACCGTTGCCAACTTGGATAAGGCAGTTCTATGTTTTCATGTAAGACAGTCTGTATATTTTATCTTTCGACATTGCTTGCACGTCGGTCGAGTCATGACATGCAGGTGTTGTAGCATTTCTAATACTCAGAGGTATCAATCGTCGGTACTCCAGATCCCTACCGCAAAAGACCAGGTCATTCCAGAGATAAGTCAGGAAGAAACAGTAATGCAGAGATTACGGAGTAAATGCTGCAGGAAAGAGGCGTGTTTTAAGTCTAGACTTGAAAGTAGGACCTACTCAGTTCGCTGGGTGATCTGAAATGACAGAGGAAGAAAGTTCAAGAACCTTCGATCCGCAACAGAGAAAGATCGCTTACCAGTTACCAATGGCAGTTCTATTGTAGTTATAGGTAAGCTACATAAGCCTATAGCAAACGAATTAGCAAATAATCTTGTTGAACGGCAATGTCCTCAGTGATTTAACATGCAATTTAGGTAGTCTTTGCTGAAGTAAGTCAAACTGCATTTTTAAGCCAGTAGGTTTAAAAGCAGTGACTTGAACCAGTAGACCGGTTTTGATGATTCGTGCATTCTTCACTCTCGGTGGCCTATAGGCCTACTTTGTGCATTTGTTTGATGACCGTCAGTTGTGTTGTGTCCTCCGTAGTTGTAACACTAGACTAGTAGACTGCCTATCTGAATCTCGATGTCCGAGCTAATCGTATCGACGACACTGTTATGCGTTGCGCTTACTTGTAATTGCTCATCTGCCAGAAGAACGTCTAAATTCAAAACATACTATAGGGGTATCCAGTGTTTACCAACAAAGTCCGGTTGCTCCGCCCACTGGTGGGCAGAAACCATAGAAACCATTGTTGTCTATTAATAGACGCCAATGGCAGAAGCAGATTTCTTGCTGGTGGGTATAGATCAGTGACCATAGAGATTGTTCTGGATACTCCTATACTATTTTAAAGCGACAATTGCCTGAAATTTGCGACAAAGGCATCGTTGCAGCTGGCGAGATTAACTGTTCGTTTGTGTTGCAGAGTCTCCATAAACAGTGGAGAAATTTTCGAACGAGTCTAAAAGAGGCTCCGAGGCCAATTCGTCTCGTTCAGCATCTGGACCAACTGAGACAAATCGCTCATGGACAGAACTTCAAGTCAGTCTCAATTCTACGCCCTTTCAGGCTCTATCTGCAGAACCCTCCCCCGTATTTTTTCTCAGTGGCGTAATCACGGTTCTGGAATAGGGGGATACATCTAAATTTTCTGGCAGAAAAATGTCGTCAAGAAGTTCGTCGTACGTTCACGTATTCTCTTCGATCTTGCTACCGTCCCCCGCATTTCTCACGACCGGTCTCAGCCAGAATATGGGCACGGCCCAATCTTGCCCCGGTGACTACGCCAGTGAATTTTCTCTCAGAAGTTCCAGTCTTTTTCACGAAAACATTCTCGGTTCTGTTTTACTTTTGGCTTTCATCTTTTGCATTCTCTTAACGCTGAATTATCTCTATTTAAGTATTTATTAGTAGTTTGCTGTCTATTAAATTCTATCGGACGGATAACTTTCTCTGAGCTCAGATACTACGAGATGAAGATGACCTTGGAAGATACGGAGGTGATGGAAGAAATAACGTACGTCAACAACAAGACGGGTCAGAGGTATCGTCAGGTGCTGCGCGGGGGAAGCGGATCGAAGCACGAGGCGGTGGCCACCGAGCAGCTGACCTCTTCGTCTCAGGAGGAAAAGAAGCGCTTCATAATTCAATCGGTCGTCGACCCGCGAGATCTCAGCGAGATCTCGATGCGAGAGGCAATGGCGGCCGGCGTCATCGACCCGGACCGAGGTATGTACGTGAATCCGGCGACCGGCGAAGCGAAGTCCATTCCTCTGGCGATGAACGAAGGCCTGATCCGAGTGGAGTACGTCTCGACGCGGAAGACCGTGGAAAAGACGAAGGCCATCGGACTGATAACGATCCGCAGCGTCATCGACCGGAGAGGGTACACGATCACCGGAGCGATCGACGCCACGACGGCCGAGAGGATCGACGCCGAGGAGGCGCATCGGAGGGGCCTCATCGACCAGCAGAAGAGCAGCTACCTGATCGGAACGACGAAAGAGCGGATCGACCTGCTGGACGCCATCGACGAGGGATGGGTGTTCGCCGAGTTCGAAGAGGATTCGGGGAAACTGGAGACGGAGGTGAACACGTACGCCGTCAGCGAGGTCCTCGACCCGGTCCTGAACACGAAGCTCACCTTCGCCGACGCTCTGAGGAAGGGCGTCGTCGACAAGGAGACGGGCGATTACGTCAACCGGTTGACGAGGGAGAGGCTGAGCGTCGTCGAGGCCATCCGACTGGGCAAGCTGAGGGCAAGACTGCTCGAGGACACAACCGGTCTCAACATCAGCTCCGCAAACGCGGTCGTGGTCGAGCGAATCCAGAAGATCAAGAAGAACGTACTGAAGGGCATACGAGTCATCAACGCCTTCAAGTCGGCCGCTGGAAAGTGACCGCCGCAAAGAAGAGATCGCTCTTTTCCGGTGCATTTGTGAATAGCTGATAACATATTATATAATAAGTCTTAGAGGCTCGGTTTACTTTACGAAATTAATGCTTTTGCTTGTTATATAGTTGATTAATCTAACCAGCGTAGCTGTGAGCATCCTTGATTTGACGCATTTGACGCCTTGGCAATTATGTCCGCTACATCGTAACGGCGTCGTATGCAGCCTGCATGCAGTGGCGTATTTACCATTGGGCCATGGCCCCCTTTGGTCTTGGCCTAGCCTGTCCTGACCAATCCATTTTGGTCAATCAAGTGCTGTAGTTGTCCCACGTACGTACAGAAAGTTAATTCAAGTATATGCAGTGGCGGCTCTAGGATTTGGCAAGTGGGGGGCCGTTGGAGTGGCAACTTCTAATCATGGTAGACAACCATTTGTTGTTTAATGTATGTAGCATTAAGTATAGGGTCCAAACTGGGGGGCAGGCACTCAATAGGGGAGGCACTGGCCCCTCTGCCCCCCGGTGGAGCCGCCACTGAGTATATGCCTCTGGTCTTCTAATTAAACCATAATCTTAATTTTATAATCTTGTCACTCCAGCGTTGGGACTTATAAGAATTATTCAATGAGTCAAATTCAACGGGAATTTAAGGGGTTAAACAACAGTTACAACACGTAGGAGTCAAGTCATGCATTGCTGATAGAAAACAGAACACTGTTAGATTTACTTATTTAGTAAACAGTGTGACGTCACATCTATGATCTTGCGTAACTTACTCTTGGAGTAATCATTACTCCAAGAACTTACTAGCTTAGTGTTCACGATATTTTTTAATGTCGTCTGGTCCACCTTCAAAACGATTTCGCCAGACAACATTAGATTTTGAGTTTAAAACGCTTACATTTTCAGCCTAATATGCATACAGGGCTTAGTCACAGCCCACAGAATTCCATTTTTTCTCCAATAAAGGTGGCTTGCACATGTTGATGAAAAGAACATAATCATGCATATTTTCAGAAAAATTAATCTGGAAAATCTTAAAATGTCGCCAGCTTCAGGGGGGCTTCGCCCCTGACCCCCCACCAGGAGCTTTGCCTCTGGACTCCACTGGGGCTACGCCCCCAGACCCCCATAATCATGGGGGGCTGGGGGCTTAGCTTCGCGCTCGCCATGGGCTGGCCCCCTTACCAAAATTCTAAATACGCCACTGCCTGCATGCCAGTGTTTAATTTGCTGGGGGGTTCGGATTTAATTTCGTCCTATACCACTGATCGAGGCAGACTCCTCGGAAGATCTAGAAAATTGTGGTTTTTGGCTGCCAGACACCCACTTTTTAAAAATCGTTCGCTGGCTGTATGCACATGCAAGTTTAGATGCATATGGCCTATAGGTCTATAGTCTATACTGTGTAGAAGTCATTGAATGGTATATCATAGATGGTTTTTGCGAGGAACATGAACTTGAAATCACGCTTTTTTACGCTTTCAGATGCGCAGAATTGCTTGTCGACAACAGAAGACACGAATATGTTATCTTGCTTCCTTTTTGATGATTATATTGTTTTGCAATTAGAAGGGCACTTGATTGAAACCATTTCGGTGACATAGTTTCGTGATTTTGGAATTTTATGAATGATCGACCGATTAAGCGTTAGATGTTTTTTGAAAAATAAAACTATTTTTGAAATTAATCACAAGTCGTTTTTATTATCATTTTTATTATTATTATTTTACGTTGACTGAAGTTGTTCTATACAAAAAGTTAAAACGACGACTTGAGATATGAACGTCGGCATTCAATGTTAAACAGATTTCCAGCTATTTAATAATGTAACCAATTGCAATCGATCTCATAACTGATCTGAAGGGGAAGAGTTACAGCTGGGGCAATTTGACAATTCTTTTCAACTAGGCATTGGGGCCTGTCTTCAAGACTACATGCCTAGCATGTCTTGTTGCTATTTACGTCCTATATAAATATCAAGATCCTGAAGCAGCTGACCCTTTCTATTTGATGAGATATAACTGTTTAGTTAAAGGCTGTGAATTGAATATATTAACTAATTTAATTAAGGTTTCTGAAATGTCGCGTCGATGTCGCAATAGCAGTGACACGTTCCGCTACATCTGTGGCGAGTTTACGTTGAAATCACAGAAGCGGAATGTGACAGCAATCATAAAGAAAGGATATGAGTTATACTTTGGATGCAAAATTGGCGACCAGGACAAAGTATGGGCACCTCATATATGTTGTTCATCTTGTGTAACAGTCTGATGAGCTTGGCTTGCTAGGTATGCTACCATCCATGCCATTCGCCATACCAATGATGGAGGGAGCAGAAAATCATGTAACGGAAAGAATTTCTAATCAAGACGAATAAGCCTGGATTTTCTTCAAAAATTCTATTGAGTATCCTAACCTTGCCTGGGCAATGAGACCAGTTCCACACGACGAAGTCTTCGATTGTTTTGGACACTGGAGGACGATCAAGCATCAAAACAATGAAATGCTGCAGATAGTTGATGATTCAGATGATAATAAGTTTGAGCCACTGACATCCAGCAATCCTCATTTGATTTCTCAGGCAGAGCTCAATGATCTGGTCAGAGAAAAAAAAATCAAGTGAATTACTTGGATCTAGGTTGCAAGGATGGAATCTGCTCTCTCCAGGTAAAAAATTTCAGTATTTCAAACGGCATGAAGACTTGACTCAATTCTTCAAAAAAATCGACAGTCTTACTTTTTGCATTGACATTGATGGATTTTCTGCTTTCGGCTGTCCCCCTCTTATCATCAGTTGGCACACTTTTCAAACCCATTCCTTTTTGTTTAAGGCTGTTTTGCTGG
Organism: Metaphire vulgaris; assembly: GCA_018105865.1. Lineage (NCBI taxonomy): Eukaryota > Metazoa > Annelida > Clitellata > Crassiclitellata > Megascolecidae > Metaphire > Metaphire vulgaris. The sequence goes on along the minus strand of CM030839.1, from coordinate 6,942,613 downwards.
ACAGACACTCAACCCTTTATTTTAAAAATTGGACAGGATTTTAAATTGATCCCAACATACGAGGACAACGCAAGCTGCTCAACAGATAGAATTTTAAGATACAACTGGAATATATGTGGAGATCTGAAAGTTGATCCAATTTTAGAAATTTTAGGGATGCTCTCTTAATGTCAGTGTTTCTTTGCGAGTTGCCCAGCCGCTGACCTTTCACATTATGTGAAAAATACACTGGCCACCTCAGGACTTGGTTCCAGGACAGAAGAACGTTAAACAAATCCTCAAAGATCCGAAGAACATTTATCGATTTGCACGTCAAACTTGGGTTAATGAAAACTTTGTCAAAGCAATTAATGAACAAAGAAAGAGGGTCTTTCATAATTACGACAGGTTTCCATGCACCAGTGATGCTAAAATAAAAGAAGGCGTTTTTGTTGGCAGATCACGAGAGATGCTCAAGGAAAGTCTTTGAGCCACTGCCAGTGCAACAATTATCACCTGGACAGCCTTCAAGATAACGTTCCACTTCAAGGCGCCAAACTATGTTGAACAAGTTGAAATCTGATGAAGGCAATGAAATGCAACATGTCACTGAAGATGACTTCCTTCATTCTCACTTGTTCTTCCCGGACAATCTCGGCGCCGTCAGGATGAACATGGTGAAAGATTTCACAAAGACATTGCCATCGACCGCTACCAGGGAAAGTGAAATTCGATATATCACGAGATACTGTTGGTCACTGATACGTGAAGCACAACAGTGACTATACGAAAATCTACTGCAAAACATTTCTAATTTTCTCATACCTTGTCATTATTGCCTGAAACACTGGTTATGTTGCAGAAGACGTTACAATACTAAATGCTAAATTGTCGATTTCTTAAAAACCTTAGTGATGCAGAAATTCTAATTACGTATTTGTGTTCAGCAAGTCAAAATCTATTAAATTTCACAAAATTTGTAGAGGAAACAAAAATTTTTATTTTTTGTTGACCAGGCAGAAATCAATTTCAAATAAGCCTGAGGTCCTATAGAAATAATACATCGATGATAATAATACCCAAATAGCGTAGAGAAACAAAGAAACAAGTGTTCGGTATCATGCGGTATGTGGCGTAAGACGTTAAGGAAAGGGGGCAATATTAAGACAGAGAGTTTAGCACACCTTTCTTTCGCCGGTTTAGAACTCCCTAAATAGCGGTAGAGGTTTTGAATGCAACGCAATGTTAATATAACCCTACTTTAAAGTACTTTTGCTTTCTGAGTGAACTTACTCTTTGCTTTGTTATGCTAATGTGCTTTTTATTTTTATATATTGTATGCAGTGGCGTATTTACCATTGGGCCATTTGGGCCATGCTTGACAAGCAAAAAAGGTCGTCAACTTTTCCAAAGTTGTAACTTGTCAGGTCGAAAGTGTCTGCCCCCCCCTTACCAAAATTCTAAATACGCCACTGATTGTTGTATGTATCCACTATTCCACTTTAAAACAATTTGGGGAAACTTAAACCAAATTTTCCCGAATTTACACCAAAGCATGGTGTCAACTTTACACAATGTTAATGTAACCCTACTCCTGCTTTCGGGGTAAACTTACTCCAAAATGTGGGGGTACCTTACACCAAGTTTTCCCGAGGTTATACCAAAGCATGGTGTCAACTTTACACCTGGTTCGCGTTTTGATTACACCACGCGATTGTGTTACCTTACACCAAGCGATGGTGGCAGCTGAATTACTACCAAGTCTTGGTGTAACGTTATTTACAACTTTTTTCTCTGTGTACGTTGGCAGCAGGGCCGGTTTAGCCGCTAGGCGGCCGCCTAGGTCGATAAATTTCTGTGGGGCGGCAATAAAAGATATGTAATAATAGAAATATTAAAAATGTCGCCCTTTAGTAATAAATGGATTGAATCAGCGGTTCTCAGATCCGTTTGGTGCACAAACAAAAAATGGTCATCACCATCACCAGAGGGGAATGACAAGCAAAAAGGGCCATCAAAAAAGGTCATCGCCGCCTTTTTAAGCCCGACCTGGACATTTTTCTGTATTTTTCGAAAACACGAACTTTTTTTACGAAAATTTTTAACTGATGTGTGGGGGTTGGGGTGGTGCAGTGCGAAAAGTTCGCCTAGGGCGGCAAATACTCTGGCGGCGGCACTGCATGATTGGCAGTGCCAGTGGCGTCGAGCTCCGACTATCACTGCTCCAGAAATATCAGTTCATCTGTGTCTGTCTGTCTGTCTGTCTGTCTGCCTGTCGGTCTGTCTGTCTGTCTGTCTGTCTGTCTGTCTGTCTGTCTGTCTGTCTGTCTGTCTGTCTGTCTGTCTGTTTGTCTGTCTGTCTGTCTGTCTGTCTGTCTGTCTGTCTGTCCCACCGTTGAACAGTAGCGACAGTACTGACTACTGACCTTTCTAAGCTTGGCGCTCTTTCTGTTTTACTTCGGATCAACTTTCAAATGATAGCTATAGTCAGTCAGCTAGCGCTATAAAAATCAACAATTGCATTTTCCACAATTTTAAATATAATTTCCAAGAATGCTATGCTTATAGGGCCTACTTCTATGGGCAGCTGCGCCGAGTAACCGAGTAACGCGAGTATTCGACTCCAAATTGGAGTCGAGTAATTTTTTGGAGTCGAGTACTCGCATAGAATAACTAAATAAAGAACAGAGTAGATAAATAAAGAATAACCAAAGAATTTCATTAAAATTTGGCCTACCGTTATTTTTTACAAATTATTAAACAGTCTTATTTAGGTTATTCTTAATCGTTATGTCCCAGTTAGTTAAGATGTTTCCCGCAGTGGGCCAAGTCTAGCGTGGACCTCACATTTTTGCCAGTGCCGGTAAAATAGTTTCTGTTCTGTAACTTCTGTTATACTACACATAAATACGCTTGAATATCCGAAAAATATTCAACTATATCTAGTGTTATGCTTTGGTTAAATGAGGGTCATGAGGCAAATAATACGCATTATGTGACGTGTAACGTTTGCAAATCATGTATTTCCGGTTTTACGCGAGTACTCAGCTACTCGAATCTACTCGACCCCTAAACTACTCGGTTAGCGCAGCCCTAGTTAGGTCTACAGTACCTATTTATATACATAGGGCCTGTAGAAATTCACAAAGTCACGGAAGCCGTGAATTCCTTGATATTTGTTGTTTGCCGTGAATTCCATGAATATCTCAAAATGGTGTGAATTGCCGTGATTTTCATCAATTTTGCGAAATGAACGCAAAATCACTGTTTCACAAACATAGCAACGATAGCCCGATGTATCGAACGTTGCCTTAGAGGCTGTCCATTAATTATGTCAACAGTTTTGGGGCAATTTTTGACCCCCTCCTTGTCAACAACTGGCAACTTTCAGTGACCCCCTATAATCATGTCAAAAACTTTTGACCCCACCCCCCCAACTAAGATCAGTGAACGGGTCTCCTAAAATGTTTAGGTTATTATTTTTGCGGCGATGACCATTTTCATTGATGTAAAAACAAAATATTAAATTAAAAACATGTTTTTTAGAAAAATGTACCAGGGCCCATGGAGTTTTCAGGGGCCCAGATCCAGTGACGACAAGGGTTTTTTACTTATCAGGGTGTTTTTTTAGAATTGACGTTTTTTGCTTGTCAGGCTGCTTTTAGAATTTAGAGAGTTGATAACGTTTTTTTGGCTTGTCAGTTTTTTCGGAGACTTGATAAATTTTTCTTAAGGGCCCGCAAATTTTTCTGTTCCGGGGCCCGGGATTTCTCTCGGCGGCCCTGCGGTGATAATGAATGCGGCGTAGCGTAGTCGATCACTTTTCAGTGGAAATTCAAGCCACATATTGTGACTTTCAGGCAAATACGGAACACGTAAAGGCAAAGTCCAAGAGCAAGCCAACTTCTGCAGTGGTGATTCTGGTATGGCTAGGATGCTAATGATGTACTTAAATTGATGGGTCAAACTCAGCGGCCATAAAAATGGAGAAACACAATGAGAGATCAAATTCTGAGCCTGTTCAAGGTCAAAACCTCAACCTTGCACCTTGACAACTTCATCATACTGAATCAAAACACTCATGCCGTGTTTCTAAGCATTCATATAGCCTAAAATAGGCAAAGCCAGACGAACACATGCAGTATTATGGTGATTGCACAAAACTAAAATTCCTTGATGCTACTTGGAGCACAACACAAAACCATCCCATGGTTGTTTATCCATTGTATTGTTTGGTCACTTAACAATGCATCTAAAATTTATTATAACAATTTTTGGAAATAAAACTAAAACCCAGTGTTTCCAATTCAGCTGTCTGTGATTTGCATGAACTAACTCCCTGACCTTTAAAATCTCAAGCACATACAGTACACAAGTAAAACAAAAATTCATCTCTCAGAAAAGTCAACAATCTATCAAAATATTTGCCAATTCCACATAATAACCACAGTAACCAGAAATGGATGAGAAGTATTCAGACCAAATTGTCTCAAGTTTACAATATCTTATTGGTCCCAAAACTCAAAATATGAAACAGCATCGCATAATTCTTTCTTTCCATTTTTTGAATATTACTTGATGTCAAAGAAAGCATGCAAATGATTAACCCAGAAAAATTACATCATACTTGTACAATGTACACTGTAGCTAGTCAAATGGCATAGCTGCTGCTTTGATAGCATGTTCAGATAATAAACGAATAAAAACATTAAGGAATAAATTTATGGAAAACAAAATTCCAAATAAATGCAATCAAATAACTCATCTAATCCAGTTCGATGAGCTAAATCATGGTAAATTTTCCTTAAATGATATGCTACAGCACGGAAATATAACAAACTAGCCTTATAGCTTTAAGCATGCCATTATGTCAACCTCATTGACACTGTCAATCATAAAAATCAAAAATTTAGATACTTTTCAAAATTATCCTTGCAGAATTGTTGCCGTTTTAATTATAAGCAAATGACAGCCTGACACAATAGGTCTAAACTGAAGAAAACATCAAATATTATCAGTAAATGCACAAGTCATATTCAGCAATGCCAAAATTGTACAATATATGCTAATGCATCAAATCAAACCATCTAAACCCATGAAAAAGCAAGACTATCCTCTAGTCCATTAAGAGAACTTGTGCCAAAAAATGTATCTGTATACAGCACAAATACAAAAAGCAGCAGAACCAAATCACTTTGAAACTCCAATGCTCATTGACTTATTAAAAGTTCTGAGCTTACACTATTGCAATATGATCAACTTCTGATTCAATGCCAAGAGAAATGAGTCACTAGATCAGAATCAACTTATACTTAAAAACAAATTGTCAGTGCCAGTCATTGCTTGAATGTGCCGTGGAAGATGATGAAAAGACGAACACCTAACTCACAACTTTACATTTTATTATTTATCACTCCAATGCTGAAAGCAATCAAAATTTTTAAGAGTTCTCTCATAATAGATTCACAAAGCACTGAAGCTGAAGGAAAGGATCTCTCTTAGTTAGCCTTGGCAGTCTTCAAATCCTTGACAACTTCTTCATCCATGGCCTTCCAAACGGAGGCCTAAAACATCAAACACACTCTTGTGTATGACTGCACAACATAGACAAGACATGAATCCAGATCAATGATTATTATTATATATTGCATAACCCAACTTGACAATTAAATTCACACAAATATTATGATGCCCCACTGCGTAATTATGTAATGCTGGTGGGTAGCTGGGTGAGTTTGAGCTTAATATTAAATAACTAATGGAAGATGGCAATAAATATGGTGGTCAGTGTAAGAGCGAATGGTGTAGCAAACGAGTGTTCAGGCTATGTTAAATGAAAATTTGAAAAAATACTATCAAAAATCTGCAAATTGTGCTGTGTGCCTTTTAGTCGGCAGAGGAACTTGTAAGAGCTAAAGAGATCTTGCATGAAGTCTCTGTGGATATCAATAAAACCTTATTGGCGAACAATAACAAAGGCGCAATACACGCTCAGACCCAATGAAGGATAAGCCACTGAAGCCGCAGAAACAGGTTGGTGACGGAAAACGAGAAGAAATGCAGAAGAGCTCATCAACTTCCTTGTCTGCTTAGATGAGCGTAAATTACAAGTTTGTTGACACCCCAGCAATGTTATCTTAATTGTATAGATGACACTATTTATGACTCTATTGTGATGTGTGGAGACTTTAATTTAGAAGTTCGATGTTAAATTGAAATTATGGGATGTATTTATAGCATTTATGGTTGAGGCTAATCTGCATTGTACTGATAGCAGACTGCCTAATGAAGCTGTTAACTCATTTAGGAACAGCACTTTTACAAGACCCTGGTTTCTAGTACAGGACACATAGATATCCTCTGCAATTGCCTGGCGTTGGGTTTGTCTGATCGATGTCTGGTTGACGGCACACTCTGCCAGGTTGTGACCAAGAGCAGAAGCTGTTGCTGACAATATGTGAATGGCAGATTGGTCACTGAACTTGGTGTGGTCCAGAGCTTCTGTCAGTTCTGGTGTAACCATGCTTTTTGTACGACAAGGCCGTTTTGTGGCTGATGGACCTGTGGTTGCAAAGCTGTCAAGATCATTGGCATCATCACTGCTGTCTGATGACAAAACAAGCTCAGCAACCTCATCATGAGCTGTTTGCTTGTCTTTCTCACACTGCTGTCTATTAGTAAACAATTGGTGAACGTTGAAAGACCTGATGTTCTTTAGCTGATAGCACCTTGTCAATGCCAACCATGTAGCCATGCCGACTTAACTCTCATTGTGCTCTTAGAAATTTGCAGTCTTCAGGAATTTTCGTGATCTCAAGTGCATCAACATGCGCAAAGTCAAATAAATCATACAGACTGTTTTGGAACTCCTCCTCTTTCTTTACCTGAGGTTCAGGATCAGCCCTTCGACTCTTTCTCTTAACTCTTAGGCAGCCTGTGCGGTCGTTATAGACCGCACAAGAAATCGCACCCATTTCTATATATAGACCGCTATATTTAGGATTTAGGACTATTCTAACGGAAAGCCAACATAATTTTGCATCTAAAACGTGCGAAAACCCGTTTATTTCATGAGTTTGGCTGCGAAAATATGTCGATTCGTAGGCAAGATTTGCGGTCCTTCTGGCATTTAAATTTTAAATGCCCTTCTATACACAGGGGCAGATGTTTTATTCAACTAAAGAAGGTTTAGAAGCGATTGAAAATGGTAAGTTTGATGACATGGGTATTTCCAGGTCTGATGATAACGAAACCGATCAAATTCTGCTGGAAAGTATAAAAAAAACAAGTTTTTGAACTTTTGTGACATGTGTCAAATATATGTATGTCATAATTGCTTCGACATCTTTCACACAAGATCCTTTCTAAACTAAAATATCACATTTTACATAATTTTTAATGTCGATTACATAGGCAGTGACATTTTGCGGGCCAGCCCGCAAAAAATAGCAGCATGTCTTGTTGCTGACAAAATCTTTTAGGAGCATTTGTGACAAGTGCCAAGTGCCAAAAATACATATGTCATAATTTCTTTGTGACCTTTCACACTAAATTCTCTGTAAACTAAAATATGACATTTTTATATCTATATATAAAATTTTAAATGTCTATTATATATGTGTGCATATTTCAGATAGCTTACTTACACTGCTTGTTGCTTACACAATTTTTAATGAACTTCAAAGTCCAATTTTAATTTTTAATATTTTTTATTTGTATATATTCTCATGAAATGTGAAGAATGTCATTGCAAATGTTATATTTTGCTTTTCATATTCTTGTAGATAATCAAAAGCCCTTTCAATTTATATATACATTGTCAATATTGTTATGATATTCAAATTAAAACATTTTGGGAAACTGTGGAGGGGTAAATTCTCTAAAAACAACATGGCTGCCTAAGAGTTAAGGATTGATCTACAGTGTATATTGTTCCACTTCTCTCTCGAGTTTTGCAATGACGTTTCGATCAACTGCAGTGGGAATGCGTGCTTTCTACCAGACACATAATGTTTAACGAACAACAGCTGTTACAGCTCTCCTCAAATCTAATTTCTCAGTGTGATGTAGCATGAAGTATTACACTGGAGAACCTCATCCCAACCTGGCAGACGGGTTCCTGGCGGTTGTTCACTGTGAAAGTCAATCAGCCACACATAGTCCTGTTGCCTGGTTGATCTTACAGCACTGGTGCTGGTGCATGATATCAGTAGTAATGTTCTGCAGTAACTGTTGCACTATTGTAGTTATATTTTCAATATTAACTAAAAATTAGTTAAAACTTCAAAGGCATCTGTTATGTTTTTGATTATACAATAATTCATAGAATATTTCAACAATAGAATGGCATACATTTTATTAACCAACAGACAAGTAACAAAATGTATTTCTTCAAATTGCCATTCATTTCTGGCTCAGTGTAAAGTATAGGGGTTGTGTGACAGTATTAAATATTTTAAAATTCAATTGGAAATTTTCCCAATTTGTTTTCATCCCAATGGTACAGGAAAATGCATAAGCACTTTGCAAAAGTTTAACTCTGCAATTGAGGACTACCCTAGAGAACATGTTTATTATGTTTTGATTTAGTATTATTTGTTTAAATGTATCTGGACATTGTATGAGTTATTTTTCCAATTTTTGTTTGATAAAGCAATAACCAATGTAAAAATAACATACAACATTGCAAATGGAAGACTTAAAGCAGCAACAAAGACAATGCACAAGCAAGGTAATTTATTCTAATAGATTTCATATTGACTGAAAGATTTCAGATTTTCAGAACTGTTTGCATCCTGCCACAACACATCACCAAAACAATAATTTTACAGCCAAACAGTGTGACAACTCACAAGAACTCTTTCACCGTTGCCTTCAGCTGAACTGAGAAGTTCACGAACAGCATCAGCCCCTGCCGGAGAACAGTTATCAGTCAGTTTCAGGTCATGACGTATGTCACCACCATCATCCATTAGTGAAAAGTAGTCATCTTCTGACAAATCAAGCACCTGCAATAATAATTACCAATAAATGCTGTATCAAACTTTCGGTTCAAAAGACTAAACAGAACTATATTTTGGCAAAAATCATTGCATACTGTAGTGCAAGCATAAAAGCCCTGCCAACAAAGAAAGCCTTTAAATGACTCAGAAATTGTGTAGATGCCAATCATGATTTGTATATATAAAAATAATTCCCAATTTGTATAACAAAACCACAAATAGCATAAGCTCCAACTTTCAAGTAACTATTCACCAAATCCATATTTTAAATAAAAGTCAACATAGGAAAAAGGACAGGCTAATGCAAACTTGACTGCAAGTGTTGGATTGGTACTGATCTCATGTTACAGACATAAAGCAATGCATATGGCTGGTGCTATTAATTTAAAGTAGTTTGCTATTGCTTTCTACTAAAGGCCAACGTTTACCCTTATAGCCTCATGCTGCTACCCATCAATCTATGCCTATACAATAAATGGCAGAGTTTGGCCAGAACTACCAAGACTATCCCAGGATAGTCACGTGTCCAAACATCGAGCCTAGCTCAACAACGTAACCACTAATGAAAGAAGAGGAATCTGATCACATACTTCCATTTCTTTACGAGTAACGTTTGGAACCTGCATGTTATGGGTTGAAGGACAGATATCCTCACATTTTTTGCCGGTAAAAATGTCGAGCCCAACCAAGTGGACCTGTGCAAAATAGCATGAAAGAAATCTAAATATACAATATCAGTCCACAAATACAATCAATTCTTATACATGATACATCATACCTGTTTCTGGAGTGACAGATTCCCCAGAAATTATTATCCCCAATAATTTAAAAATATCTTTAATTCCAGCCCATTTTAAAATTACCAACATTAAAATTTGTGATATTAGAAAAGTTTGCGATAAACATTAAATTTAATTTTAATATTACACTTATTTAACCCTCTATTTAATATAACTATTTGGTTTGAAATGATGCTTATACCATCATTTTAAGTTATTTTTTCTGATCTTGACAAGTTTTATGTACAAACAAGCCCTTAGTGAAACTGGCAATAACAATTTTATGCATCCCTTATTTCTAACCAAACTATTTGAGTAAAGCAACTCTCAATACCAAAGTCATAATATTAAAATCTGCATTACCTCTCAAATATTTATTCAAATTCTAAAGACCTTGAAAAAATTAGAAAATCAGACATGCCACTGCCTAGCCACCATGGCAGCAAACTATTATTCCAAAATATCCTAAATTAATGCAGTGCATCATATCATACCTTTGCATGGCCATGTTTGCCAGTTTTTGAGGTGGACATTTCGACAATTTTGCAAGGCCTGCCCTTAATTACAACAAAGCCGTTTTTACGCAGAGCAGAACATTGCATCGGGAAGGTGGCTGAAGCCCCAGACTGAGTACCTTCAAAATCATGATCCTCATCGGCCATTTTTGAAAACTAGTGAATCTGGAAAAAACAACACCACAACTTTAGGAAAATTTGCATTCTTTTCCAGAAGCTCATTAATTAGAAACATGTAAAATTAAAAACCATTTAACCATCCTAAGTATATACATAACCAAAGACACAACTCTTCATCAGGGCATGTCATTTATGAATAAATAACAAATGTGTGCATCTTATTTTTCCTGGCTCTAAAAATACAAAAATTAACTGCTTTGACATTCAAAATTGACATATTTCTTAATGCTTTGATTTCGTCAATGCAAATACTGTGACACTTTCCATCCATCCATAGATCATAAAATAATTGGATTGTCTTTAGAAGCATACATTCAAGTAAATCAATGTAACCAAATGGTTCGTCATGTTGGTTACTTTTGAGGCAAAAACTATGATGACCCAAACTTGGCTGCATTGCAGGACATTGTACATATTGGAAAGTCTTGATGAGGACCTAGAGGCAAATGTCCAAAAATATGCAACAATAACCCATTCAATAATTAACTTTTGCTTACAGGCAAATCACCTCTGACTGAAAATACCAGCAGCCTAAACTTTGGAAAATTGCTCTCCAGATTGTACATTTTGGTTTTCTTTTGCTCAAGTTGTTACTAATTTGATCACCTTCTCTGTGTTGGCAAATGTTTGTCTGAGTCTGAATTCATTTGACCTTTGTGCAATGACACCTTGTTTAAATAAATATGAAAGCCATTCTTTGGCAGTCTCAACAGTAGATGCTTTCCTATGGATGTGATGCAGCTTTCAGTGATGCAAACAAGTTTTCTGTAAATGTGCAATGGCCATCCATCACAAGTGCAATTTTTCAAGGCATTAGCTAGCTGCATTTTCAGGCAGGGCACCTTTCTTCATTACCTCTGCTTAGAGCAACCAAGTCACTCTACTGCAAACTCAAGTTTTAGTTAGCATGGAATTATATCGCTTTGTCTTTATTTAACTTCCTTGCCATTACATTATCTGGCAATTTTCTATTCGGAAAGCGTAGATTTGCATTACATTGTTTCTGAATGACATGCCTGCCTGTCAGACCAGTCATTGTTCGCCGAAGAGCAAGAAGCAATCATTGAACACTGGAATGTGTCAATAATTGGCTCAGAGGGTCAACTCGAATACCTCGTTTGCTAAACACAAAGTCACAAACCGCGGCTTCTATTTGGTTGGGCGTGCCACGAAAGCAATTAAATGGGTGGTCACCAGCTCCAAATGCCTACTAGACACTGAACGCATAACGTACGCTCATACCCATTTTGGCATCAAAATTCTTGAATGGCTACCGTACGACGTTACCCCAGGGAGGTTAATAACGTCAAGTTGCCTAAATCTCCAGTGCACATAAATCTTTCTTATGAGCCAAATGTCATCTATTATTTGGCCACATTGGTTTCCAATTTCCAACCACTTTAAATTCAAACCAACTATTCTTGTTTCTGCAGCACTTTGATGTCAGGTGCCTTCTTACAGCAATAAACTAGCCAAACCAACTTCATCCACTACACATCACCAGCTCTGCTACACACTGATCATAAGGACATTCATGTACCTAGATCAAGCACTGCTTTTACTCAATGCTGAGCATTCAGTGACCTGACCTGCTCTCTGGATTGGCCCAACTCCATACAATCGTGCCTCAACTGCACATACATCTTGAGTCCCGTCAAAGCCAAATAGTATACGTTATAAAACGTTAGGTATTTCATCTGCACGCATAGAATTTTAACCGCACCCTCAAAATGCTGTTTATTTGATGCTGTAAATCATTCAATATTGCGAAGATCGGACGTATGCAAGAACGAATATATATGTATATACACCCGCCCAGATGGTTATATTTGCGCGTCATCTGTCAATTTTGGGTCAATCCAGCGCTAACTGTTCACCATATTGGCGGTCCATTTTGACAAGATTTCGAAAATGATCCCCAAATTTCAGATCAAACGGTGAATGGCTCCGTCCCAATTTACTTCATTGATTTTTGTCTTGCATTCATTTGGTGTCGAGCAACACAACAGCACCGTCTACGAAAGCAGCATAAACATGGTCAAATATCAATAACGGCCGAAGAAGCGGCGCCGAACGATGGCACCTTCTAGAGTTCGGCGTCGATAGACGAAGTTTCGCTGTCTAGATTGAGAAATGTCGTGAAAATTTAACCGTAAAATGAAGTTAAAGTCGTTGGTTTCACTCACGTGTCAACCGAATAAAACGGACAACGCAGAGGAAAGACTGCTGCACTGCCTCCGCCCCACCAACAAGAACATAAAGATCTATGCAAAACCGACAACGAGGGCCGAACAGTCTACTTCCGGTTCATTTCACCAAGTCACCAAAGAATACGTATATCAGCTTGGTTGCCCAGCTGCCGGATATTTCGACATATTGCGTAACATAAATAATATCATATAAAAGCTTAGAGGAATAATACCATGGGGCGCCTGAGCTTAAGCAGGCTTGCTTAACGACTGAAGCCAGCTATGGGCGTGTGGGTGGAGCCTATCCACCATATGGATCACCTTCATGATATGGATTCACGTAAAACATATAGGAAAAAGCCAAGTAAAAGTAAGTAAAATCTCGTTAATTTCTAAAGCGCTTCCAAAAGATGCACCAAGTAGCAAACTATTCCTATGCACTATTTCTCAAATGAAGTAGCTATAAATTAAATGAAACGTCATTCATGCCGGGTCATTTAATCAAAAGGGCGAGTGGGCAGGACGCTATAGCTATGGAGGAAATGATTTTATAAAGAGAAATGATTTTAGTTTGGAAAGAAAAACATGAGGAGATGTTGCAAGAAGGGGAGAAAATTGTGACTCAGAGTTTGTTATTTGGCTTTGATGTAGACAACAAGGGATATTGGAATTGAGTTCCAAAGCTCAGGTGCCGCATATGAAAAAGCACGATTGCAAATTTTGAGAGATGATTGATTCAGAGGTCGAAGGAGAGTTACATGAGAAGAGGATCTAGTAGATCCAGGTTGTTGTGGAATTATCAGATTTCTTAGGTAGACTGGTTTTGATGTATGGAGTGAGTTATAAGTCATCGATATTATTTTATATTCAATGCGTTCTGTTATCTTGAGCCAGTGGAGAGATTTGAGTAATGGTGTAATGATCAAAATTTAGGTGATTTAGTTACTGCACGAGCTAAGGCATTTTGAATCGATTGAGTTTACATATGGAAGCCTTTGGAAGATTGTGAAACAGTGAGTTGCAGTAGTCTAACTTAGAGTGAACTATTGAAGTGGCAATAGTGGAAGCAGTTTTAATATCAAGGTAGGGGCTCTCTCTCTAGATCACTCTGTGAGCATAACAGGTTTTGATAGTTGAGATATGTGAGCTTCAAAATTTAGGGAGGAGTTAAAAGTAAATCCAAGATTTTTGCAGTTGGAACAGGGGTTATTATTGTATCTGGGGCTAAAATCAGTGGGGATTTTCAATTTTTTCAGTTGTTGTGGCAGTCCAAATAAGAGAAATTCTGTTTTGGAGGGATTGAGGGCAAGGAGATTAGCTGACATCCACGATGAGATTGACAAAAATGCTGATTCTAGTTCAGAGATTGATGCCTTAAAGGAAGATGGAGTAAACGAAAGAAATAATTGAGTGTCGTCTGCATAAAGTTGATGATTCAATTTGAGAGAGTTTATTAAGGATGACAGTGGGGTAGTGTAGAGACTGAATAAAACCGGTCCAAGGACAGATCCTTGTGGTACTCCATAGTATAGATCGGAGGGTGATGAAGTTTGATTCTGGCATGAAACTTGAAAAGGATCTACATTGGAGATAGGATTGGAACTAGCGGTGAGCTACAGAAGATATTCCAAACCAGAGGAAAGGCGTTTCAGTAGGATTTTGTGATCTATAGTATCAAAGGCAGCAGAAAGATCAAGGAGACAGAGACCAGTAACTCGTTGAGATCCAATGGCAGTGAGGAGTTTGTCATAAATGTATGTGAGGACGGTTTCTGTTGAAGAATGTTTTGTATAAGGGATTGGTGAGTGTTGTATAAGGTGTTTTTTGACAAATGCTCAGTTAGTCTGGAAAGAACGATTTTCTCTGTGAGTTTGGAGAGGACAGACAGGTTTGAAAAAATGAATAGTTGTTGAGATCTTCTCTGTCAAGGTTTGGTTTTTAAGAAGTGGAGTTACGAGGGAATTTTTAAATGAGGATGGGAATGTGCCTTTGGAAAGAGATAAATTGATAATTTTTTTAATAGTTGGTACTAGGACAGAGGCACACTGTTTGAGAAGAGAGGTTGGTATTGGATCAAGACTGCATTGCTTGTTTGGAAAGGACTGCAGGAGTTTAGATACTTCTTCCTCAGTCACATGAGTGAAGCAGGAAAAATGTCAAGGAGCTTCTGGTGGTGATGGGTGATGTGGAGATGTATTTTGATTGGTCATGGTAGATTTTAGATTGGTGCGGATCTTAGAGATTTTTCCAGAAAAAAATAGCAAATGATTCAGCAAGTTGCTGAAATGGATTGAGGAAGAGGCTTTGCTTTATTGCGGTGGAATAGACAATTCACAGTGTTCCAAAGTTTACGAGGATTTGAGCTGTTGGATGCAATTAAGTTAGAATAATTTTTTTTTGGCAGATATGAGAAGGTTGTGGTAGTGATTTGTTGCAGAACGGAGGTTTTTAAGGTCAATAGCAGAACGTGTTCGGTTGTAAATTCTTTCTAGACGTCTTCTAAATGACTTATAAGAATGGATGAAGGAATTGTACCAAGGGTTGTTACCATGAGATGATAGTGGCCGTGTGATTATGGGAGCATGTTTGTCGAGTAGGGCAGATAGGACAGAATTATATTTGTCAATTAGTGATTGTAGGGTGATTGTGGGTTGAATGGCGAGGTCAGATGATTCAATGTCTTCACAAAAGGTGGATATGTCAATTTTATTGAGACGGCGGAATGAGTAGGTACCACGAGGTGGAGGGGTGGTGGGCAGACGTTTAGGATAGTGAAAATGGGGAAATGATCCGATGGTGAGCATGGGCTGACTGATGAACAAGGGGATAGTGATGAAGAAGATAGGGTGATTAATAGGTCTAAGGTGTAGGCCAAAAGTGTGAGTTGGAAAGGAAATGTGCTGTGTGAGATTTGCTTGTGTTAGGAGCTGTTTGAATTGAGTAGAATTTGGGTCATTGTTCTTGTCAACATGTATGTTGAAATCTCAGTTATTATAATTCATGCGGGGTTGTTGCTGCTGAGCCTAGAAAAATAGTGAATTCATCGAGGAATTTTCCAAAAGCAGTTGAATATTTTGACGATAATGGAGGACGGTAAACATTGAAAATGGTTAATTTCGTGTATGGGAGCCAAGATTGCGTCTTTAAAAATGCCCAAAAAAGCCCAGCTTTTAAAAAGCTTCACACGATGGCATGATTACAGCAAACTTTCAATGATTATTTTATTCAATTATTTCATTATAAATTAAATGAAACGTATTCGATTCGAATGTTATTACCCTTCGATGTCGCCTATCGCAATTTAAACCGCTACGATTTTGATTTTCTAATTAAACTTTAATAATAATAATAATAATAATAATAATATTATTATTATTATTATTATTATTATTAATTGTTAATAAAAGGCAACAACAACGATTCTGCTATGAACTCCTATAGGACCAGCTTTTATTCTAAATGCATCGATCGATGGCCAGTGTTTATTCTAGACCTTCTCTGGGGAAAATCCCCCCCCCAATGAAATTTTCTCAATTTTTGGACATTTTGGCAAGTGGTATGACCTCCCCAATGTCTGTTCCTCCCAAAAATGTTAAACTCCCTCAATGACTCTCTCTCTCTCTCTCTCTCTCTCTCTCTCTCTCTCTCTGGTTTGGCATACCTGAAAAAGCTCACAACTGGTTTGCATCTTACCTTAAATCCCGATCTTTCAAGTGTCCTGTCTTAGCCAAATTTCTCTATCTCAGTCTAGATTTTGGAGTACCTCGTGGATCTGTTCTTGGGCCTGTACTGTTCAGCCTTTACACCACACCGCTCTCATCTTTAATTAATTCCCTCAATTTAAATCACCAACTCTATGCCGATGACAGCTATTCCTTTCCTTCTCACCTCTTTCATTTAATGCATCTATTGTTAAGCTTGAATCTGCATTCTCATCAATCTCTGCATGGATGTAATGATAATCTAATCTCGCTCTCAACCCATCTAAGACAGAGTTTCTTTTAATTGGACTACCTCAACAACTCAAAAATTGACAATCCTAAACTAGTTTTGGCTCCTGATACCCCAATAATCCCTGTTCCAACTGCAAATCTCCCAACTTTCAAAAGTCTGCTGTGTTCATATTCGTGACCTTGCCGCGGGTCACGGATCTTTCCCGCAGCATCACCGTCTTGCTTGGACGGAGGAGGGACATATATAAAGGCGAAGTCGCTTGTTTGATCGCAGCTGTTTCCGACAGTCTGTCGGCATCGGCCGCTGTATGAGCGCAGAAATATACTCCGGGCAAAGAATTTAATTTTTCCAGTTTAATTTTTCCAGTTTAATTTTTCTACACTTTTAATGTTTTGTCCATCTATTTCTCAGGGGCTGTTTTAACGTGGTTATACACAAAATGTGTAGTGATAAAATGAAAATGTGCAGTGGTAAAACAGTGGCGGCTCCAGGATTTGGCAAGTGGGGGGCCGTTGGGGTGGCAACTTCTAATCATAGGGGCCAACCATTTGTTGTTAGGTATGTAGTATTAAGTATAGGGTCCCAACAGGGGGCACTGGGGAGGCAGGCACTCGATAGAGGGCACGGCCCCAGGCCCTCTCTGTGGAGCCGCCACTGTGGTCAAATGCAATTTTCTGTGCTTTGTGCACATAAATTTTGCCGGACTTTTTTGCTTGTTTTTTTCACGGATGTCAACAAATTTTCTAAATTTATGTGCAGTTAGAAATTTTTCATAAAACATTCCCTGCTATTTCTATTGGGTTCCTACTGAAAATTCTTTAAGACCAAATGTCATTATTTTAGTTTTGCTGGAGTTAATATTCATTCCAATTCTTTCCCCTTCTCTTTTGATTGTTCATACATTTTTTCTTATAGATGTCTGTATTTGTGGTCTATTACGTAATTCACGTCATCCGCAAATTTTAAGTTATTTTTATGCATTCCTATGTTGCTATTTCTTCTAGCGTGCGTTCAAAGTAAGTGATAAAGGATAAGGGTGCTATTGGGTCTCCTTGTTTGGTTGCAGTTGTCAGTTTGAACCATTCGCCTATATATGTCTTGACCTATTCTGGTTGCGCGTTGTGACTGCTGGCTTATGTTTTGGGGCATTCTGATGAATTTTCTGTCTACTCCATATGATCGAAAGACGGCCCAAAGGATATCTGTGTTGACTTTGTCGAATGCTTTAGCAAAGTCTATGAAGCAGCTATATAATAGCGTTCCTGTTTCTATATGCCTTTTCTGCTATTAGACGCAGAGATAGTGTTTCTTGGATTGTGTTTCTGTCTTGTCTAAATCCTGCTTAGGCCTATACCGGTAGCCTACTCTTCAGATATGTATGGCTCTTCTTGGTCTTTAAGTCTTTCAAACAGTATTGTAATCAATATTTTGCACATGTGGTTTATCAGTAAGATAGTTCTGTAGTTGCTGCATTCTTGTAGGCTCCTTTCTTGGGTATGAATACCATTAGTATTTTGGTCCATTCTTCTGGTAATAATTATTTCTCCTCATTCCATGTTTGACTGTGACTACATGTTTCATAAATTATTTTTGCCAAAACACCATCTCCAGCTTTTACCATCTCGGCCGTTTAATAAGTAATAGAAACAGTTAAGTTGAAAACAAGTCGCGGGCCATTTCACATCCCTGGCGGGTAGAATCTGGCCCGCGGGCCGCCAGTTGAATACCCTGTCCTATTTCCTTCTTGCGCTCATAAATGCAACATGCCAGTAAGCGCCTGCTCATCGAGTCACTACTAAGATAAATAGTCGATGCTTGAATGTGGCATACATTTGATCGACTATGATATATAACAGAAGAACGCTCTCAATCGTGATTTGTCTCCGACATCAAAGAAAAATCAGAGATTTGAATGAACGGAGGATTTCTTGCGTGCAATTAGGCTTGTTTTCAGAAAATCGTCTTATAGCTATTCTGCCCCACTTCTATTTACTTTTAAGTACAAAATTGAAATGGATGACAAAACGTCTATTAGAGAACCATTTTCCAAGAAATGTGACTTGAGCACAGAAGTCATGACCACGGAACATCACCGCAGTAAGAAAAGTGCGAAAGTTGGCGAGAACGAAGAGTCTACTGAGCAGAAGAAGAGCAACGGACGATCGAAAACGATCGAGGGTTGTCTGAAAAAGACGGTGAAATTCGCCTTTTCTCAGTTTGGACTTTGTGCGCTGGTGACGCTGTACGCCGTCGCCGGCGGATTCATATTCCAGCATCTGGAAAAGACGAACGAGAAGCAGGAGTGCTTCGAACTGATGCTCAGGTACGTACCGATGGAAAACGCAACGGTTCATCGTCTGTGGGACATTGCGTCCAGTTTTCAGGAGAATGTCGACGTCGCCTCAGCACTGGACGCCTTTCGAAAGCAGATCCAGAACTTTCGCGACGACGTTCTCGCTCTCGACTACGACGGTTCCAACTGCTCGGCCATGGGAGAACCAGATGGACCGCCGTTTCGATGGTCCTACCCAGGAGCTCTGCTCTTCTCCGTCACCGTCTTTACAACTATCGGTAAACTAGTGTGATGCAGCTGTATTAAATCCTGAGATTACCTAGTATTACCCTGAGATCAGGGTAATTTCTAGGATTATCAATTTGGGGGTGTCGGTAAATTCTGGGGGTCCCCTGTCAAAAAATCTGACAAGCAAAAAGGGTCATCCTATAGCTGAAATTAGGGGATGTCGGTCTCAAGAGGGGGAGAGTGTTGGGAGAAGGTGTTAGGGGTGTAAAAATATCTCTGCCTCAGATGTCAGCCACCTTTCCCATAGCGATTTTAAGATAGGCTAAGTGCCTAAGAATAAGCAGCTCCTGTTGTGCTGCTACCAAAGCGCTATATAAATCCACGAGATTTTACTTACATACTTACTTATTTAGGTGTCCAGTAGCTGTCTGTGGATTTAATACATCCTTCTTGGTAGAAGGTGACCATAGGAGGGCAGGGCAGAAAATATTGGTTTCAAATGCCAGTTCCCCCATAAGTTCTAATTCGTTGCGGGAGTATTTCGACCTCCACTGGTTTGTAAACTTGACCGCTGTTCTGCTGCTAGTTACGAGCAGTGGCGTAGCGAGAGGGGCAGAGGGGCGAAGCGCCCCAGGCGGCACTTGCTCTAGGGGCGGCACTTTCGACATTTCTTAGATTTTTTGCTTATCAGAGACTTTTTGGAGAGTTGATAACGTTTTTTGCTTGTCAGAGACTTTTTTGGAGAGTTGATAACGTTTTTTGCTTGTCAGAATTTTTTTGGAGAATTGAGGGCGGCACTTTTTTTCTCGCCCCAGGTGGCACTTTGCCTCGCTACGCCACTGGTTACGAGTGTCTACTAGGCTGAAGGAAAGTGAACCACTAAGCCCTAATGCCATATTATAATCTTGACAAAGAATTAAGAGTGACAGTAATGGCGCTGCCAACGTCGCGGTCTACTGAACAAGTGATTGTGGATGCCCCATCCTCATTGACACCAGGTTTCGTCATCTAATAGTCTCATTGACAAATTTTTCTTGTGTTATTTAGTATTTAGTTTTTTACATGTACGGTTTCGTTAAAAAGCGTTTTGTTAAAACATTTTAATGATTTTATTTGAGAGAAATTCATTGAAAATAGACAAACTTTTTATAAGAAATTCTAACTGTTAAACTTAAAGCCCTGCTTGCACTCATGAGCCATAATATAGGCTAAGTTCAGACCTCTGTGCGCCGATTCGAAACGAGAATAATTTGAATACTTGTTAAGGTCATCCGGCCAAATAGTGACGTACCAGAGCAAGGCCGGCCATATCATTTCGGCGGCCCTAATCGCCCTATGCAGAATTCTGAGGCGGCTCTGGGGTTTGAGCAAATCGAGTCTAGTACCACGTACCACACCACGTACATAGGTACACATGTGCAAATAAACACCTAGTGTCCTAAACCATACTGACTAAAGCGATCGCAGCGACAACGTCATTTACGCAGTTATTGACGCAATGACGCAGCTATGACTTCAGTGTCTTTCCTTTAGCAGATAATATTTATTTCTTCCAACTCATTAATTAGTACGCTCATAAATAAGTATCACATCATAATAGCGAATTAGTTAAAGTTCAATCACGAATCATGGAAAAAGAGGTACTTGTCTGTTAACGGATACTCTTTTCAGCCCGTCTTTCCAAACGGGCGTATAATAGGAATTAGGGTTAGGTTAGGGTTAGGCAGTTAGGCGTTAGGGTTAGGGTTAAAGGTAACCCTAATTAACCTAACCTAACCATAACCCCTGACGGCACCAGCAACGGGGCGCCCCAGCAGGCGCCACGCCCGTTTGGAAAGACGGGCTGAAAAGAGTATCCGCTAACAGACAAGTACCGAAAAAGATTACAGATTAGGCCTACAGATTACAAAACTAAAACTGAGTAAAACAGTCGAAAAAAATTACAGAGAAACATGTTTTCTTGATATCACATACCAATTAATATTTTACAGATTAATAGGTGCTTAGAAATAAGATACACAATAAGAATAAGCTTAAAGCTTCTACGAGCAAAAGCAAACAGAGACATAAAACGGCGAATAGAGTTATTATTGCATCATAGAACTATATGGAGCGAGTTGAAAGTTGACAATTGCAACTAGTTGGAAAATTGTTACCTGGAAATGGTGGCCTCCTAAATTTGGCGGCCCTGTGCGGTCGCGTCGATCGAACAGTGGCGAAGGCCAGAGCTACTGTCGATCGGGGACCTCTTGAGCTCGTCAATTATTAATTTCTCGATATAGGCTAATACAAAGCTTTCGTGTGTAATCGCTCCCCACACGAAAATACATCGACGCGCATCGACAACGCTCCAATTAAACCAGAATAGCAAAACATTTTAAGAGAAAAAGTGTCATTTCCGAATTTTTTCGATGTCGCGGATCTTTCTACAATTCCATGGCCACCAAGAGAAATGATGGGCCCCTGGGCAGAGTAGTCGCGGGGCCCCTAGAACACTGTAGAAAGTTCAAAAACTGATGAGACCTTTACTTGCTTTTCAAAATAGAAAGTTCAAAAACTGGTGACGACCTTTTTTGCTTCTCAGACTTTTCACGACTTTGGATAAGCAAATCGAGTTAGAAAAAAGCCGTGATGACTTTTTTGGTCGTTGGCGTCAGCAAGCAATGCCTTTCGACTGGGCCCCAACTCAACTACCTTCTTTCGACTTGTATAAAGTTAGTAACCTTAACCCTATTCCAAACCCTAACTCTAACCTTAACCCTAACCTAACGAGTCGTTAGCCCGGGCCCCCTACAGATGACCGGGACCCTGTGCATTTACACCCCCACCTGCCTCTGTACAATACACTGCAGGGTGCATTTGCTCCAGCTTGGTCGAGTTTTGGTGAGCAAAAGGATGGAAGACGTTCAGTTTGTGGCGTAGGTCTAATACCACCGTCGATAAGGGCGCTGAGATGACCCGTTTCTTGGCCGCTTACATATGGTGTGAAATATCGCAGATGAATCTGGTCCACATTTCCCGGCGTTATTAAGGACGTCGGAGATGCGTCAATTGCGAGAGCGTGTTAATTGCTGTGTATTGAGGATCTCTTAGCTATTAAGGACCACTGGTCAATGTACGTCCATTAGCGCAGGTGCTCAATACCAACAAAAGCAACTGCAACCATGGTAACAGCATCGACGGAGCCTCGTTCGGAGAGATGATCACAGTTGCCGAACACATTATCGTCTTTCGGTTTATAATTTGCTGTTAAATAGAAATTGTAATGCGATCGGGATATGCTTGTCGATGTCTTAAAATAGACCTATCTTGCGCCGACCATGCAGTCATGCTGACCTCGATTTTCACAAGTAATTAGTTATAAGTTCACTGGAATTCCAAATCAAGGCCTTCTCTCTGTGTGTACATACATACATACATACATACATACATACATACATACATACATACATACATACATACATACATACATGTATATTTATGCAGTGTATATAACGCATTTTCGCTGCGTTATGTTTTTCTGTAATTAACCCTATTAGGGTACGGGAACATCGCTCCGAAGACCTTCTGGGGTCGTGTGGTCTGCATTACGTACGCTGTCCTCGGCATTCCGTTGATGCTGCTCTGTCTGGCGAACCTCGGCGATGTTATGGCAGACGTCTTCCGCTTCGTCTACTCTCGCTTCTGCTGCTGCGGATTAATTCGCAGTAGCCTGAGGAACGAGGCAGATGAACGCACCCTCGTCGAAGACCGTCTCACCGATTCCAACTGTCCAGAGGCGTGGGCGATAAGGTACAACTCAAAACTCAAGAATACAGCCGTCGAGTCTATTCTGATAAGTCCTCAATACGACATCCGCGACAAGGGCTTCGATGACGATGAATACGACAGCGATGACGATGACGACCTGCAACTAACGGTTCCGATCACTGTAACGATGGCTGTGGTAGCTGGGTATCTTTTCATGGGATCGCTCCTCTTCGGTGTTTGGGAGGATTGGGATTGGCTAAAAGCGGCTTACTACTGTTTCGTGACCATAGCGACCATCGGTTTTGGCGACGTGGTTCCGGGATCCGCGTCGTTCGACAGAGCAGGGGACCAGCTGAAGATGATCGGCGCTACGATATACATCGTATTAGGAATGGCCATCTTGTCGATGGCGTTCAACCTCATCCAGGACGAGATCGTGGCCAAGTTCACGTGGATCGCGGAAAAACTTGGAATACTGGAAGAGATCGTTAATCGCAAGAGATCAGCGGATGAGTTTGGAGAACTGAAGGCCGTTCCAGTTAAGCCCAATGCAGAAGGAGATTCCGCGATCGGTGAACAATCGAGCATCCGCCATCTTAAGCGCGATATTCGGCGTCCTCAGGACGTCGATGGCCAGCCGAAGAGTTCAGAAATGCGCCACGATGGCAGTTACAACGGGTCATCATCTAACAAATATCTGCCTCCAAAATGTATCTTAGGCAGTCGACATATAGGCATGAATGACAGCAGTTTGAGCAGTATGACGCCAGTTGATATGGTAACCTAAAGAGTGAACCCCACTTCGTAGCTAAAGCATGGCTACTGGTCTATAGGCCGCGTGAATTTAATCGCAATCAAATTGTAGTTGAAAAGTTACGACGTTTTTAAAGACTTGTGTTAGCAAACATCATTAACAATTGAAAGAGTTAGCTTAGATCGTGTTTTTTGAATGTAGGAATTGCTAGTCTAATTGAGCGATCAGAGGTAGGCTATAAGGCTCAAATCCATTTTATTTAAATTAACGAAGTAGGTCTACTTTAACCCACCAAAGTTTCGAATTACTCGCATGAGTAAGATATTAAATGTTTTCAGCACAGTAAGAACGTGTGCAAATAAAAGCAAAATCAAACGTACAGTATAAAAATTGAATACTTCTTGTCTGCGCCACTGCTTTCCAATGCTTCGTAGGACAATAGACCTACTTAGGCTGACTTAGCTTCTGATACACTAGCTCACACTGTGGCCAGAAATGTTAGGTGCGAGTAATCAGAGGCCGGATGGGGGATTCTCTCCATCCCCATTTCCTGGATCCTCCTAAAAAATTTGCAATAATTTAGGAGCTAAGGTAATTTTTCACAAAGCTTCCCTATCTGCCACAACCCTCCCCTCCATGGCAGAGGAGAGCGTATACAACGCAGAATCAGACATACTGTAGGCCCTACGCTACCTTTTACATCGAACAGCGGACTCGGATGGAGAAAAAGACTAGTATCTTTGTTCTGGAAGTTCGTGCACATAGGCTAAGTACAGCTTCCATCGAGGGTACAAGCCAAAGCCAACTTCGCTTTGTTAGATCCGTAGGACGTAGGCCCTACTGTATGGGGCCGTCCATAAAGTACGTCCGCTATTTTTGGTCATTTTTTACCCCTTCCCTGTCACAAACTCACAAATCTCGGACGGTTAGGCAGTGGCGTAGCGTGCCAATGGCTTGTATGGCTCTAGCGGCGCCTTTTTTGCTTGTCAGGGAAGTTGGTGAACTTTAGAAGGGGCGGCAAATCAAGTGACGACCTTTTTGTGCTTGTCAGGTGATTTGCAGTGAAGGCGGGAATTTTTTTAGAAAGGCGGCAAATTTAAAATAGAAAAATTGTTTGAAGACGCCATAGATCCGCATCTGTCCGCCTCTAATATGATGCATTTGGGGCGGCGGATTAGCAATAAGCCATAGGCGGCAAAGGTACACGTTACGCCAGTGCGGTTAGGTGGGCCCCTGAATTTTTTTAAAAATTTTACAAGTGTACCATTTGTCGGCCGCTGCCTATAGGCCAACTAAAAAAAATTGAAACACCTAGTGAGTAGTGACCGTAACTTTATCATCAGTAGGTCCAGTGATGCCTGTGCAGCTTCGTGTATGCCTGTCACACTTTCTTAGACTCCTCCCCATTCTTTAGATCGTCTAACAGTGGTTCTCACACAGGGCAGTCCCTACTGAACCACTTTAAACCTTGTTATATTATATATTATAGGACAATCAATATTATATTGACCTCCTAAATTTCGATAAAACAGGCTACCTGCCAGCCATTTCATACTACACAAAGAGCCAATGACTGTACGAGAATGAGGGACATCAACAAAATGAAAGTCCTGCCGACATTCTTGTGGAATGGATAGCAAGTTAACAGAGGGACGAGACATGTCTTAAGAACTCTGGCTAATTGTTTTTAGACAACAAAAACATCATGCATAATTAAATAGCTGTGTGCTAGTCTGCTAGAAGACAATGGAGAACCATTAAGCACTGGGTGTAGGCCTATAGAAATGTAAACATTTCAGACGATTGAACAATTTCGCAAATAGCTAATTTTTCCAGGGGGTGCAATTGCACCCCCTGGAAAAATTGTGGAGTTATGAAAAAGTAAAATTACTTGTTTCTTTCGTCACAAAGCCTTTTTTTGCACCCCCTGGAAAAATTTTTCATTTTTTCGTCACAAGACCTGCAGTTTTGCACCCTCCTGGAAAAATTTATGGGGACGTCCATGCAAGAACATCAATATTAGCCTTCTCAATTTTGATCTTCTGAGCTCGAAATAAGTCACCTTCCAGCCATTTCCATACTACGCACTAAGCTTAGCACCAATTAGGCCTACTCTATGAGAATAAGGGACATCAACAAAATGAAAGTCCTGACGAATATCTTGTGAGATGGTTAGACCTATAGTAGGCCTCTGTCGATCGAGGGATGACCCACGTCTTAAGATATCTGGTCCATTGTATGACAGGTTTTGATTTATGTAAATTATGTCCAAAATGCACTAAAACTCACTTACTGACTTCTAAAAATTTAGGGGCACCGACCGCCGTTAAAAAGTGAACACCTTCAAGTTTTGTGGCAGATCGCCGCTTATGGGCGTATCTAAGGAATGCAAATAGGCCTAAATGGATTAACTTGTTTGTTTCGAATTAGACACGCCCATAATGTGAAAGATCGTGTCTTTTGTTGTCCAAATTGCTTTGCGTGTCCAGGTTACTTGGCTATAATAGACTATAAATCCTCCGAGACTTGGACGTTGAAATCTATTATTATTAGAGCTGAGATAGAGCCGTGCCCAGCTGCCTAATTATCTGGAGCATGCACAGCGTCTGGCTTCTGCTGAAGTTGTCTGCGTCTACACCAGCCCGAGACTGGCACCAAATTACCTCTGAATCCGGCCAAGGAATTCGGCCGGTGCTATCGATGCATTTAATGGCGACGGTAGCCTACATCTGCAGCAGATAGACCTAGTGGTCATTTCACTGCATACTATCTACAACACATGTCAGCTGGCACGGTGCACTACATAAATAAGCAAATAAATTCTCGTAGATTTATATAGCGCTCTCGCTGTTACTTATGTTAGGCGCTTAGCCTTTCTTAAAATATCTAACGGAAAGGTGAATTGATTATCCAAGCAATGGTCAATAGGCCTATATCCATTCGGATGTTGGCTATTGCCTGGCTGATTTCACACCTTTCCTATGGCTATTTTAAGAGAGACTGAGCGCCTAACAATAAGCAGCTACTGTTGTGCTGCTAATTAAGGCGCTATATAAATCCACGAGATTTTACTTACTTTACTTACTTACTTAGGGCTGTGAGGCTAGGGCCTAGGTTGTTAATTTGTTATAGCCATGGAAGAGTGAGACTTTCTAAGTTTCTGAATGTAAATTTTAGTCTAAAGAACCACTAGTCAGTGGTCAGGAAATAACTACATATATCTCTCTATAAAAAATCATCGAAATGCTTAGAAGTTGTCTCTGACCTCAAATAGATTAAAACAGGATTTCTGTACACATTTTCGTCAGACCCTAAACGACGAAACTCCTGACGAGCCTCACTAACCGAACGCCATGTTCGACGATAAGGCGATGATAGAGAGAGACGATGTTTAACGCTGAAGCTGAGGATGGGACGAGTCGGACGACGTCTCCATTGAATGCATTCGAATGAATTTAAGATCGAATTTAATCAGCGGCGGATAAATTTATATTCAAAGGACGACGGCGAATTCCCCGCAAAATGGAAGAGACAAAGATAATCTATCATCTGAACGATGAAGATACGCCTTATCTGATCAAACTGCCCATCGCCTCCGATCGCATAACGTTAGGCGATCTAAAGAATGCGCTCGGCAGACCGAACTACAAGTACTTCTTCAAGTCTATGGACGACGACTTCGGGTACGAGACGGCCTATTTTTAAAGTGTAAAAAGTTATCGTTAAAATGTATAATTTTACCCGTTAATGACTACTAGAAAGGCGGCATTGTAACTTGGGTTGCAAGTTCAATTATATTTGATATCGATTAATCGGAATTCAATAATCGATTATTAATCGAAACAATACAGTAAGTAAGCAAAATCGGAGGCCAGTGTGCTGATATGCCCGGCACTCTACTCTCCCACAAGTTGTCAGAGGAATTTTGTTTTATTGTTGCCTTTTTATATGACATTTATTTGAATAAAGATGTTTGCAAGCTCTGTACAAATCAGAGGTAAAATGGGCTTTTAGCATCCGAAATTATTTCTTAGGTTTTTTTCAATAGATAGCATGCCAATAAAACAAGCAACTATTATTGAATCATAATCCTGACCCAAAGTCATTAGGAAGTTAAAAGAAATGCCTTCTGCAACCTAGCATTGAAACATAATTGTCACCCAAAGTGACTATGAAATTCTTAAAAATTTCATCTCCACGAATTCTGTTGTGCAAAACGAAATCGTGCAATTAAGAAGGGAATAACACACGACTGGCTCTGAACTGTCTCTTTTTGTGCGCATCCAAGTATTTTCGATGTTCTGTGTACATTCACTAGTGTTGTTTGGGTCAACGAAATTGCGATTGTGTATACGAGCACAGACTGTGTGTAAATCCCATGCTGAATCTGTTCAATGCTTGCATATGCTGCCAAGCCATCTGAGACAATGTGAGTGCTGGACAGTATATATTTTGCAGTGCAGTTTAGCAGAGTTACTGCATTATTTGATTCGGTACTTCGAACAGGAAACACTGTCCACTTCCTATTTCTATGCATGCAGTCGAAGTCCCAGTGGCCTTCTCACCACTGCCCACGATGGTATTTTCGGTGAAAGAACTTTTTTTGTCTATTTCAACTGCTACTAGAGGCGCAAGCATTAGAAATAATTTAGGATGCTAAAAGCCCATTTTACCCAAATCAGATTCTGCCCATGGATGTCTTCTGTGAAGGTAACCTCATCAATATTGTAGAGTCATGATAGGTAAAATCCTGCAAATAAACTTCACCATTTACTAAATTGTCTCTGCCAATGACACTAAAGTGCATCCAAACTCTGGAAAGCTTGTTACTTCTTTTCGTTGACATTTCTACAGATTTACTGTATACTATACATAATATTTAATATTAATTACATATTAAATTTACAGTATGCCAGTGTATAGCATATAATGGTGCCACTTTGATTTTATAATTCTCATTTCGATTTCTGATTATAGTTGATTAATTATTTCAGTTCTAATTGTAACCAGTGGTTAATTTTCCACGTCTAAGGGTATCACACAACCTCCATAACACAATTGGCACAATCACTGAAGATTGAGCAGCCAAGAAACCAGAATTTTTAGAATATTTGGTCTTGGGTCTCATTGATGGAATTGAAAATTCAATCCTGCAATAACCAGAATTGATTGTAGCATAATTTCTCGAAGTTTAGAAGCACTTGCTTCGCAAAGTTTGGCTGATTAACTGCTTTTTGAAAGTTGTTTTAATGTCAAAAGGTTGTAAAATCAATTGGTCATATTATTCATTTGTCACGATTGTCTGATAAATCTTTTATTTTTTCTTCTTCTTTAGTGTCGTAACGATGCTTTCGCATGTTTTGACAGCCCCAGCAATTTTTTTCCACTCCTGTTTTTGTTCTGCTGCTCTTATTGCTTGAACTAGATTTAGATTTAAGTCTTGGCAGTCATTCTCTACGACGTCCAGCCATCTTTTCCGTGGTCTGCCTCTTTCTCTGTGTCCCTGTATTCTGCCATGTAGGCACACATATGGCAATCTTCGTTGTTCCATCCGTCCATTTTAGTTTGTAATAATTGTGTTAAATGGAAAACACTGACTAGCATTTTTCATTTGCTGCTGTTTATTCACAAATAAGTGAAGGGGTGTGCAGCTTATGTGATTAAGAATATTAACCTAATTCTAAAAGCTCATTCCAGCACATAAATATACTATTTCCATGAAGGTGTTTTCTGCATGGAGTGTGTGTATCACCACATTAAAACAGTATAATATTATTGCTGAAATTTAGGGTCTGATCTGCCACCATTTGTGTGGGCTGCATTATCAGTTCCATCCTTCACTTGAGTGCTTGCAAGCTGCTGAGGTACTGCATAACCTACTTCCAAGATGCAAGAGCATAAGTCAACACCTGCACTGCACATTCCAGTCAGAACAGGCCAAATTCCAGCCAACCACACTGGAAATATTGACCACCTGTTTTAATTGTATTTAGACTAATAAGTTTGCTTATGTTTTAATTTTTCAAATATTTGCAAACTGTGTGCAACTATATGCTTGGTGTTTGTGAGCATAGGACACACAAGAACAGCATTTAAGGTGATTCTGTGGAAATGAGTTTTCAGCACTCAGCTTTAATTGATTTCACTAATTTCTGCCTTGGCCCTTTCAATGACAGCAGCTCTTTGAGACATGTATTTGTCATTTCATATGGTTGTGTGCCAAATTTATGTAATTACTTTCATGTCTTTATGTTTAGGGAAAGCAATACTTTAAATTCATTCACAAAGTGAAAAATCATAAGTGCAGAGCAAGTCAGAAGTGAACGACTTGCCTAATGTCGCTGCACAGTGGATTGAATCAGATTCAAACCCACTACTTTCCGGTTGTGTGCAAAAATCCTACCACTACTCCACTGCCCCTCCCCCCAACTATTGTGAATTGCTCATTGTTTAGTGGAGAATTTCTTATTATATTTTGTGTAATCATGTCCTAGTTGAATTGCATCCATGATAAATTTGGAAGCCTATGTTGACATAATGACCTTCAATCTTTCTGAAGATGACTTTTGGTAGCACCAGTGGTACTGAACTTTGGCATCTGCTTATGTTTCTTTGAAAAGATCCCTCTAATGGAGCTTTTTTTGCACATTAAATTTATGGGAAAAGTATGTTAGGGTGCATGCTGGAGTTCATACAGCAGTTTCTACTGTAGCTTGAAAGTTTATAAAGATTATGTTATCTCTTTCTTTCTTTATCCAGTTTTTCAGTTAACTTAAAGGCTTTGAGGACTTCATTGTATTGTGCTATTACCTATCAAGTGTTTATAGTATTGAATTGGCTTTCACTTCTTGATGTTTAGTGCAGTTCATCTGTCAATCTCTTTGATCCTGTTTATCATTTGGCTTTGTGACCTGGGAAGCTTTAGTATTTGCTGTTCTCTACAATGAACCAATTCCTCCCACCTCAATTATCTTTATTGCAGTGTCTTGTAAGCCTAACAATGCTGCTTGCTTATTTTGCTATAAAAAGCCTCTAATGTTCTTTGTAATGTTGTCATAAATACAGGCTAAATTGCTTATTGTGCGAATCTTTCCCACTGTTATAAAGTGGCAGCGTGATGCACCGTTGTAATTAAGTTAATACAGTCATGACTAATGTTTTCTACTTCACTTGAATATTTCAATTAACTAATTTTCTGTTTGAATTTTGAACAGCAATAGATCAATTAAGAGAGTTGGCTGCAATGAGTCAATGTTTTTTGAAAAACTTCTATAAGCATTGTTTTGAATGATGCTGTTTGTAGACGTAAATGAACGTTGCTAATGAAAATTAGCAATATATATATATATATATATATATATATATATATATATATATATATATATATATATATATATATCTATCTTTTTTGTGTGATTCATCAGTATCATTGTATATTTATGTTGCTTAAACTTTGCGGCTTCAGATAAGGTGTTGCCAATTAGTAAAATATATTCAAATTTTATTATACAAAATCTAATGAGTTTTTTATGTTTATGGACACAAAAGCTCTTTTGGTATATTTTTAGCGTTGTGAAAGAAGAAATCGGAGACGATGGGGCTGTTTTACCATGTTTCAATGGTCGAGTTGTGTCTTGGGTATGTAGCTATATTTTCAGAAGAACAAAAGCCATCACTTGTTTTCTGAGTTTCTCTGTTTCCAGCTATTGTTCTTATTCAATCCAGCTCACAAACCCTATGATGCTAACTAATTATCTATTACCTCTTATAATTATTTGTCTATTGTCTTGATGGCTTTTGTTCTTCTGATGGTAATTGACAAATTTATTTTGCCTCATTGTTTCTGTTCCTGTGTGCTGCCTGAATGTCTTGATTTACAAAATTTGATAAGAGGAACTGTTGTTGGCAACACTTTGAGTCCAAAGTCCTTCTTATATCACTGAACTTTTCACCTCCATCCTTCTTCAGCTATACTGGCTTTATTTGTCTAATAGAAAACTCAACCATTACAGGACATCAGGCTCTTGGAATCTCTGCACCCTCTTATTATGATAAAATTCCTCCTTCCATTTGCTACTCCCTTCTGACTGCCTCTTGAAGGGTGATGTTGTCAACCAGCCAAGCATATTTTTTGCAGATTTTAATACAAGAAATTAATTAGCTTTTTATGTTTATGCAATCTTGGTTTTGACCTGCTGAAAGGTCACTGCATCAATCAAAGCTTTCTTTACTGTGTGACTTTGACAGCACAGTGGTTTTGCTTAGGAAGTACCATGCATCTATGTTTACATACATTAGTTGACCTTTGAACCTTTGATTGTTCTGGATATTATACTTCCAGTAATCTGTAAATAACAGGCTCTTTTATTTTGAAATTTAGTACATTTTGTATTACTGACTATGCCACTGAATATTAACACTGAACACTAAAGTATTTTAAATGGATGTTGCATAGTGTTTTATTGTTCAATATAATATCTTTTGCAGTTAGTAGCTTCTGACAGCAGTGTTTCAGACACTCACTCACAGTGTGCAGAATCTGTTTCTGGAGATACTCAGAAGGAGAAAGAAGATACCAGGCCATCACAGTCTTTGTATGTTTTCAGTGGTTTATATTGAATTTATTATCTATTTGAATAGTATCGTGTGGTGCTTGTATACAAATATATATCTATATGTAAAACTTGAAGTAATATGTAGAACTTGAAGTTAACTTCCATTAAATAAATTCAATTAACATTAAAATTCATGATATTTGTTACAGATTTGAATTACTGACTCTTTACATATGATATTTGTGATCTGTTTGGCTAATTAATTATTTTAATATTATGTGAATCTAATTTAATCTAGTTGAAGTTATCATCTTTTTTGAGTTCTTTTCTTTTCTGAGGTCATGTAACTTTAGGATGATCATTTATGAATTTTGAAAATGACATGTCTTATATATCCATGGAGTTTTGAATTTTTGTAATTGATTTGTAATTCTAAGTGTTTGCATTTAAATTCTATGACTGTCTGTTAGTGGAACTCAAGATTTAGCTGGCACTGATCAATATGAAACAGTGGATCCACTGTCAAATAAGAGGAAAGGTATTGCTTGAAATTGAATTTTTAAGAACATTTTTCGTACATATGCAATTGTTCAGGTAGTTGACCAAAGTTGGTGGTTAGCTTATCTTGTGCTTTTTATGTAATTTTTCTAAAATAATGAATTACAATTCGAGTAGGTCTTAGAATCTGCTAAAATGGAATTAAACTGGAATTAATTTTGAGCAGATTTCCATTTTGAATGAAACTAATTCAGAATATCACAGAATAAAAATTTGGTTTCTAAAATATTAATTTTGTATTCTGACAGTTTGTCAGTAAGTGATTACCTGGTTAAGTTGCCATGTGATTGGGATAATGAAATTCAAAAATTTCGAAGTCCAAGGAAAAATCATCTTGAAATTTTTCATGAAACCAGTTGATTGTATACCAGAGAATATGGGTATTTTGGCTTGTTCTTATCTAAGTGGATGGTTTAGGCATCATCTGATGTTGCTTCCCACACAGCACATCATCATTATTATTATTATAACTTTTGTTAATGCAAGTAACTGTTAGTGTATGATTAAATGCAGGGTTACATTAGTTTTCTGCAAATTTCGACCGGTACATTGAAATCCATTTGATTCCCGTGAGGATCTATTCAAGTTCTATACAAAATTTGAGATGTAAACTTCCCTAGCCGCTTATTGTAATCAGCGATCGTTTATTATTACTAGATGGGCCTCCTGATGGAGGCAGAAGTGCAAGAGAACAGCAGTCACGAAGTCAGCATCTACGTAAGTCAGTTATGTTGGTACTGTGTGTTTCACTTGTGTATAACTTACAAGTGACCAAGTCAGTATAGCATGAAGCCTGAAACTTCAATGGCTGATGACACTGATGTTGCTAGCTGCAGCCCCATTTGAATTGTTGAGGTAGCCTGGCTAAGAAATCAGGCAACTATATTGTCAGTCAATGAACATTAAATCACTGAATGTTTTAGATGCATTCATTCAATTTAGATTAGAACAATAAATGATTTTGTTGATGCACACACCTCTGTTCATGGATCAGTGTCCATTTGTTATACAGATGTTTCATGGAAATTTCATCATTCTTGTGCTGTGCCATTTTAGCATCAGAAGCAAGTAATGCCTATGAAGTAGTGCCGTTAATTATTTCATAATCTTAATTTATCTTAAACATTTTGTTGGCCAGTTGTCAAGTGTCTGTTCTGCTTATTATAGTTTGTAGAAGTTTCTGTAATACATTAATCTGATGTAGTTTCTTATATAGTAGTAGTGATTATGTTGCAGTTCAGTTCAGTTGATTTTTTTGTGAATTATGTATGTGAATGGGTGCAAAAGATCTGGGGTTCTATAGAGCATAGAGGCTTGTTTCAGCATAAGCATTTGTATTTATATTGGTTGTGCTTTTAGCTCCCCGTGATCACGGTCACAGAAGATCTGATCGTCAGCGCCGTCCTGCCTTTGATCCAGGGACATCTTCTGTCATGAGCAGCGACATCGAAACAACGAGCTTTGTAGATTCTGATGACGATGCAAGCAGCAGGTTTGCTAATTTATTATAATTGATATTTTCTTCTCCTTGCCTTGAATTTTTGTGAGCTCTTGTCATTTTAAACGTTACCAAATAAATTTTGAAGAATTCTTAATATTTCTCCAAACTGTGCATAATTGTGACTGAGAATGAGTCTTACCATCATTTCATGTGAATCTAGCACTTTTCCCCTCTACAAACAGCTGTAGATTCAGTTCTTTAGGCATGCACAAACAACCAATGTTTTTTTTGTGACTATCTTAGCTTAATTTTTTTGCAGCTTATGCTGTATCTCAAAAAATTTAGTTTTACTTCTGGTAAAAAGACATTCTGATAATTATTATCTCAAACAAACATAGTTTTACTGCAGTCGAGATGCTTTCAAAGTCATCGCTGATCATGGCCCAATTCACATCCAGATTAACAGGTACATTTTTGGATCTAATTGGTTTGGCTGGATGTTCTTCCTTTATGTCAACCCTACCTAAGCATACTTGTGATTTTCCATGCCTTTATCTCAGTACCCAAAGAAGTCAGAGCCATTGGTTGGCATTTACATGGAGATATCCTGGAACTCGTAAGTAAACACAGAGAAGCTGAAACCAGACGGAATGTCTAGCAGTGTTGCCTTCTTTTTACCCTTGGGGACTATCGTGCAGCTTCAGAGGATATATGTTTTGTCCAAGATGTGTCCTTGCCTTTATGGCAGTTTATGCCATTGCCTCCAGCTCATCACTGCCTAAATATTTATACAATATTGGAATCATACAAAATAGAAGTGTTGCAGATTTAAACAGCAGACAACATAATTATGCTGATTACAAATCAAATTCAAATAATAAAGCTCATCTGTTTACAATATATACCTAATGGAAAGCAAATTGTGTGAAGAAAAACAAGAAGGCTTGTCACTCAAACCATATTTTGTTTTGCTTTCTTGCATGCAATTAAATATACTTGAAGAACTGTGCACTACATCTACATATGGTTAGTTGCAAGACATTCTACCAGAAGTGAATGAACTGCATATCTGTATAAAAAATATTGCCTTTGACTATTTGATCTGATTTGCTTCATATACAGTTAGTTAATGATGCAGTGTCTTGTATTAGTTAACCTAATAATCTTAGTATCTCCAGTCTTGTGATAATTTGTACTCATAAATGTGTTATTGTGTGTTTAAACCAGTGTTATTGTGTATTATTTCCACATTCTCACATGTGTCTAATAGGTTCACGGCCACTACTGAAACAACAGCGGCTTCTTCAAGGTATGGCCATCTTCGCCAGCGTCGCAGAAGACACCGCCTC
Source organism: Metaphire vulgaris (assembly GCA_018105865.1). NCBI lineage: Eukaryota > Metazoa > Annelida > Clitellata > Crassiclitellata > Megascolecidae > Metaphire > Metaphire vulgaris. The sequence goes on along the minus strand of CM030839.1, from coordinate 6,907,087 downwards.
CCAGTTATGACGTGTGTGAGTCTTGTTCTGATTTGTCCATTATTAAATAGTTTTGATCAGTCACTATTTAAAATTCCACTAAATATTATTTTTTAAAAATATCTTTGTTTGAGAAATGTATCATAATTATATCCTAATTTCAGCAATTTTCTGAACCCTCCTTTATCAGAAATTTGACAATGATTTTTCTTCACACAATTTGCTTTCCATTAGGTATACATTTTAAACAGACAAGCTTTATTATTTGAATTTGATTTGTAATCAGCATAATTATTATGTTGTCTGCTATTTAAACTTGCAACATAGTAGCAGTTCCTGGTAAGATGTTCCATTTGGCAAGCTTTATATACTTGTTAAATACACAAGTCATGGTAATTATTTGTTAAGAATTTACTTGTCTTTTTATCTGATTTTTAAGGTAATGTCTTGTCATGATTTTTAGGCCTCTTCTTTCAGCAGTATTACAGATTCCACAATGTCACTCAACATAGTAACTGTCACTCTCAGTTTGGGCAAGTATTGTGATTATCAGTGTGATGTTTTGTAATGATTGTATTGTTGTATATTTTCTGTGATTTTGAAGTTAGTAGATGGATGTCATTTTATTATTATTAAAGATTTGGATGAACTTGTTTATAAATTATTATTGAGCTCTGGCAATAAAGATTATGTTTGAAATTTTTATTTAATCTTGTAGAAGCTATCATCGTTTGAAAAGTCCTTTTTAATTTTTGATGGGGTCTTGGACTGGAGAATTACCATTTATGATTTATGAATTTTTAAAATGGCATTTCTTATCACTAAACTGCTGAATTTTAAAGTTGTTCATTTACCTGAAGAATGCTGATAGGCTTGTTTTGGTTTTAGATGTAGTAAAATTTCTTGGCATCAGTATTGTTGGGCAGAGTAATAAGGATGGAGATGGAGGCATATATGTGGGATCCATCATGAAAGGGTTAGTTGATTTCCTTTGCTGTATTATCTGGTGAATATTAGGAATTGGGATTTACATTCATTAATATATTAGTTTGTTTGATTTTTATTTTGAAAATGTAATCTTGAAGTTGAGATGTTTTGAATTAGATGTATTTGGATGATTGGATGTTTGGTGATTGGTATTTTTGAAGTGGAGCTGTAGCCCTTGATGGTCGAATAGAACCAGGCGACATGATTCTTGAAGTTAACGAAATCAGTTTTGAAAACATGAGCAATGACAAAGCTGTACGTGTTCTGAGAGACGTCGTTCAAATGAATGGGTAATATATTTTCTCATTATTTGCCTTTATGCACGCCATCTTGCAAGTAAAAACTGAGTGACCTAATATGCAGAGCGATGCCAAATGAACAGTGAACTTGACTTGTACTTGTGTTCCATTTTCCTGTAATCTGCAATTTTCCTCTAATTTTTAATCATTAAATTTGTGACTTGTTATGGGATGAGATACAGTCTATTCACAGACTAATAGAGGTTCTGGATTGGAATTACGATGTTAGTAAATGTTAATAAATAAATAAATTAATAAATAACTAATAGATATAATATAATCTTCTATAAGACAAAAGAGATCATATGTGTTACTAAGTATAGACTGAGTCTTATTTTAAATTGAACATATTCTGTTTAATTTCTCTTTGCAGACCCGTGAAATTGGTGGTTGCCAAATGTTGGGACCCAAACCCACGAGGTTACTATATCACTCCGCCTGCCCAAGAACCAATTCGACCAATTGATCCGTCTGCATGGGTGGCACATACAGAAGCTGTCAGAAGCGGAAGTTTTGGCGGAGGGATGTATGGAACAATTGGTCTTCCATTCAGCTCTGTCACCTCCACAGGTTCATCAGTCACTAGTTCCATGCCAGATTCAGAATTTTGTGAGTAGACATCATCAATCAATGAATCATCCAATTAATTAGGCAGTCAATTAATTAATCAATCAACCAACCAATTAATTATTCAACTTGTATAGCAACACCATTATATGGACTAGAGCAGCAGTTCTCACCATGTGGGTCGCGACCCCAATGAGGGTTGAATGATGATTTGCCAGGGGTCGCCTGAGACCATCGGAAATATGGGGGTGTCTCTTTTCTTATGCGTAAAACTTGATATTGTACAAAATTTCCCCATTGGCAGTTACTAGTTTTTACTATAAATTATTGTCATTTGAGGATAGACATTGCAGACAATTGAATCAGAATGATTTCAAACATTTTATTTGTTGTAGCTTTATTATTTTTAACAGTTTACATACATTATGAATGAAAATAATTTTACGGTTGGGGCTTTTGGAGGTCGCCACATCACGGGGAATTGAATTAAAATGGCCACGGCACTACAAAGGTTGAGAACCGCGGGACTAGAGCCTCAGCTAAAGGCACACCAAATCCAAATCAAATTACAGCATGATCAGAGTCAGAAGAGGAGTCCAGGAAAGCCAAGATAAAATCAACAGTGAATAAGTCGGATGTTTTTTTGACAAGATCTGAAATATTTAATCTTGATTTTCTGCTCAAAAGGATGCCAGTGCAGAGTGTTTTCAACTGGAAATACCTAGTCATTAAACATAATTGATTTGTGTCTGGGAGTTTGAGGCAACTCTTAACTTAAATGATATAATGGCCCTGCCTTACTGATCCCCACCTTTTGGCTATGGCTGTTTCAAATTTAGACAAAGTGCTTAAGAATTAGCAGCTGCTGTGGTACTACTTTTGAAAGTGTATATAAATTCACAAAATTTTACTTACTTACTAAGGACTTTTGGACTCTGGAGTTTCTGCAGATTTGATTTGTGAAGCCAAAGAGTAGAGTTGCAATAATCTAGGCAAATAGTTACCATTGCATTGACTAGACGAATAATGGCAAATTGTTTATAGAGGAGATATCTGATATGATAAAGGTTGTAAAGATTTGCACACAGAATTTAGGTGATGTTTTATAATTAAGTACTGTTGTACAGCTGCTTTCCTAGTCCCTTTGAGATATAGAATTTATGAGTAAGGGCAGTTTAACTTTTACTCTTGAAACGTTTCACGTTGTATTAACATAACTATTTCTTAATAATACCATTTTCTTACTTATGGCACTGTTTGTATAGGAAGTTCAGGGTATGCTTTTGTGTATTATATTATTTGAAAAGATTATTCTTTTATTTTGATCAAAGTATAAGATGTTGAATATAAGAATACGTGGTAAGTATTTGACACTGATTCAGTTAAATAGCGATGGGCAGCTTTCATCAGTGCGTATATTGTTATATTGTTATTTGATAGTTTCAGCCTGAGTGTAATTTAGATTTTGATCTTGATTATATTATTATTATTATTCGACGATTTGTGAAGCGCCGTAACATGGCCATCGGCCAAAACCAAAAGCGCTGTACAGTCAAACAGTCAACTATATTGTTATTTGATAGCTCTTTCAAACGTTTCAGGTGAAGTAATGTCAATTTAGATTTTGATCTTGATTATAGTATCATAATATATAATATATTATATATAATATCATGATATCATTATTCATTTATTCCAGAAAAGTTACTTTTGATACCAGAATTTTATATGACATTTGATTGCTGTGTGTTTAAGTATTATTATTATTATTATTAAGACAATTTATAGAGCGCAGTAAGCATAGTGAAGACTAAAGTCAAAAGCGCTTAACAATGAACATTATAAGATAAATTAAACATATGCGTCTTAAGGCACTTGATAAACAAATCAGGGAGGTCACAATTGACATGTTCTTCGGCAGAGAGTTCCACAGACTCGGATTGCCCCTCCGGAAGTATGTACTTGGTATTTTCAATTTTCAGGCAATATTGATTTAATTATTCTTATTGTGCTGTGGATGACATTGAATTGTTTTGTTTAACTGTTTAGCATTGAATGAGTTGGGCCTAACTGCACAAACTGACCTTGCTATTGTGGCGAAGGCGATGGCTCGACCCGATTCAGGTCTTGAGATCAGAGATCGAATGTGGTTGAAGATAACCATTCCAAATGCTTTCATAGGTAAGTCTTTGTGATAAATTTATTCAGAAATGTCCATAGATATTAGTCAATGATGTTGAATATTTTATACCAAGGCAGAAAATCTGTTAACAGTTTTACAGGTGTGCAATGAATTGGCTTGCATAAGTCAAATGAAAAGAATTTCTTAATTTTGCTTTTCAGGTTTCAGTTGTAGCAGTATAACTACTAAAATGTAGTTAATATTTTTTATCGCAATTTTCATGTCTTCAGCATAAATGACTTTACTTGTTTTGTGATTTGATGATTTATTGTATTTTTTATGGTTTTTAATTGAATTGTTTCAATACACTTTATGTGAAATTGATTGTAGGTTCTGACTTAACTGATTGGTTGCTAAGCAATGTTAAAGGTTTGTCTGACCGCCGGGATGCTCGCAGACACGCTAATAACCTACTAAAGATGGGTTACATACGTCATACGGTCAACAAACTGAACTTCTCAGAGCAATGCTACTACACAATTGGTGAAATTAATGTCCCTGGTGAGCAGCATGTTGTGCATGCATCTCCTTTGTATTAAATGCAAAAGTGCCTCTTCCAATACTTGTGCTCAGCTCAGGTCAGCCTCCTGCACTGATCTCCATATTCCATCGTTTGCTCCTCTCTTGCTCGCTACCTCTCCTTTGTGGCAGCCAGTCAATTACTTTAGAATACACTGCCCATTACCCTCAGCTAATCTCTTGTAAAATGCCAATCCTATTTATTTTCTGCACCAGAAATACCAAAAATATATGGAATTCTGAGTTGCCATAAAAAGAGGAACTATCAAATATTTATGATTACCTTGTATTTACAAATTTTGTTCAATGGTATTTTAGTCATTATTGATAATTTCTTCAAAAACTTGGTTGGCTTTTACAGAGTCAATATGCCCAGTACATTTGATAAGCATATAATGTGCATTGAAGAACTGCTGTCAGAATTGAGGATCATCTGCTGTTTGTTGCATTTTATCTTTACCTGAAACCTCTGCTTCTGTAGTGTTGGAGATAAGGGAGATAAGGGAGTAAGTAGTAGATAAGTAAGGGTGGTAATATTTTCTTCGAGTGCTTAGCTTTCTGTACCAGACAGAGATAACAGCAAAAGCTGCTTGACAGCTCCAACAGGTTTTCTTTGCAGAGGTATTCCAATACCATTTTATGAAATTTGGTTTGTACTCAATAATGCCAGGATGAGTAATTTCTGTGGCTCTACTTAAGTGCTGTTTTTTTATATTCTATCATAATGCAATATAGTGATCAGTCAGTATGTTCAATGCCCTTCTTAATTTCTTATTAATACAGATGTCGAGTCCATTTACTTCTAAAAATTGCAACAGGCACCTTCTTGACAGTACTATTGTTATTGTTTGTCATTACTATTAATGCTACAGAAACTTATATTATTCATGTTACACTGAGATTGTGAAAATGACAACTGTGAATTAGGCAAATGCTGCCATCTTTGTAATAACACTGGTTAATTGTTTCTAAAAATAATTTCTTCCTAACTGTAGCTTATGACCTCAAGTCAGGTCAGGTTTTCGTCCTCCAGCTGTGTCCAGCTATCGACTTCTCCATGACATCTCTCCAAAGTTCTCTGTCCTTTGCTATTTCCTCCAAAGTCATTTGGTGTCTTCGTCAGTTTTTTCCATTGAGATTCTGCCCTGCCATATGCAGGTCCTCTTCCATCAATCCATCCACCCATCGTCTTTTCGGTCTTCCTTTAGATCTTCTCCACTCTGGTTTGTAGTTGAAAATTCGTTTTGGATTTCTTATTTCTTCCATTCTGAGTATTTGTTCGGTCCATTTCATTCTTCTCTTTCTGATTACTTAGTGATTCTTGGTTGCACTGTTCTCTTTCTAACTTCTTCATTTGTTATATTTTCTTTATATCCAATCCATAGCATCCTTCTAAGCCATTTATTTTCTGTTGCTATTATTTTTTTCTCCAATTCTTTTTCTATGGTCCAAGATTCATGCCCATGTATTAGTATTGGTATTACGCAAGTGTTGAGAATTCTTATTTATGTTTTCATCCCAATGTCATGTATTCTGAAAATTTTGGTAAATAGCCTGTTTTATGTAGATCCTGCTGTTGCTATTCTTCTTTTAACCATTTTCCCATTTGCCCCGAGAATACCTGTTCACTTTACATTGCATTACAAATAAGTGAATGGGTAAAGGGTTAATGTCCAAATCTGAACCTCCCTCTGCTTCCAATTCACTTCCCAAGAAAACGAATTTCTTCACCATTTCAATTTCTTTTCTGTTGTTTGTTACTATTGGCCATTCTCCAGCTTTCTTTGTAACTGGCATTAATTTTGTTTTATTAGTGTTTATTTTTTTAAATCCAAATTTTCCATTTTCTGTTATTAAGGCCAATGTTAGTTCTACAGTCCTTGAGAGGCATTCTGCTAATAGACATGTATCATCAGCATATTCTGCGTCCTCTATATTTCCTGGCTCTAGAGATGTTCCCAACCCACTTGTATTTTCAATCCATCTCATGATGTAATCTAATCTAATGTTAAAGAGTATTGGCATATGACCTACTGTAGATTTTAATATAAATTAAGTATCTTCGTCTTAAAGAAATGTTAAATATAATTTTATATTGTGTAAAATCTGCTAAAAGACTATTTGTTGACAGATGCTTTTGTAAATAGCATCACATCCAGACTGGATGAGAGTGCTTCCCAATTCTTGAAGTTGAGAAATTTTATCAATGACTTGGCAATTTCATAATCTGTGCTTAGCATGTGCATTCTCTTATTGAAGTGTCCACTAAAGTCGGTGTAGCCTCTGCAGTTATTGACACTGCTGTAAGGAAGTTGACTGGGTTTAATTGCAAAGGCACAGATGAAAGTATTAAATTTTAAGATTTACAATGGCGTGTTTGTATAAGATATGGTAAAATAGTAACATATGACTTGGAATGAAGTGATAAATGAGGCCATAGAGCATTATTCTTGGATAAGATAACTATGGAGAAGATTTGGGATTTGGTATTCCTGTCGACCAGGAGTAAAATCAGGATATGGAATTGATGATGTCTTTTTGGTTCTTCAAAGTTGTTAAATGCTCTGCATGTGTATGTGTCCATGTATGTGTGTGCTCATGGTTAATAATTATTAATAATTTCTAATAATTTAGAGTACGAGATTTTGATTTAATGTATGACTGGTTCTTTCTGGCTCTTTAGATCTGTCTTCGTTAGCCTTAGATGATATTGATTCGGTGTCAGAAGTTAACCGAAGTCATTCAACCAAACCGGCTTCTGCCTGGATTAATCAAATCACCACAAATCCTTATGGGCCTAGCTACGTAGGCCAACATCTTGGCTATGCTCCCCCTCCACCTTACAATCTGGTGACCAGTGAGAGATCACACAGTTCAGGATCAAATAAACCAAATGAAACTACTCACAGTGGTTCAGGTAAATATTGGTGTGAGCACTTAGGTATTGTCTGTTATGACATTTGCAATTCTTTTGTTGCAGTGGAAGTTATATTAAAAGTAAAGGGATTATATTTCATAAGGTGACTTTTGATTGTGCTCCCCACAAGGCAGTAAAGAGTCCAAGGTTTTGGGTAGCTAAGTCGGGTCCTATTGTCCTTGACCAAGTGTACATGGTCTTCCAACCGGACACTTCCTGTGTTTACTACTGTTTAGGTGGGCCAAAGATTGTAGCGTGTAGGGCTCTGGTGTGGTCCTTGCCTGGTTTAGACCTTGCAACATGTCCAAATAGGCACAATCTACTGGCTCTGAGCTCCTGTGAACTTACCTATTCCTCTTTCAAAGTATTCATCATTAACTGAGTTTGACTATAATTAGTTTGCCATGTTTCCTCATAAAAGCTTCTGTGATTTTTTTGTATAGGTAGCAGTGCTTCTGGCAGTAGTCGATCACAGGGTTGCCACAAGATGGCGCCATTGATGTTGGGGAGCGAAATGGGTGACAGCATGAGTGTTTTAAGCAGCCGAAGATACTCTCCCAATGAGAAATGTCAAACGGTGTTGAATCCTAGTCAACAACAGTCATTCAATCTACCTGTTACACATCCATGTAAGAATATTCTCTACTTTTATTAACTGAATTTGACCTTTCAGTTAAGTCCCATTATAGTGATCTTGAAGGGCACACATACTTTGTTGTAAACAAGGCTCCATTTCACTGCACAATTTTTTGTAAAAGGAAATTTTTTTTGTGATTGTGATAGGTGCCAGTTGAATGTGCAAAAATGCAAAAATATAGTTTTGGTTTGCTGCATCACGTAGGAACTATGAAAAATAGACAGTTAACTGTTAATCAGAAATGACATATTTAATAGCGTTAACCGTTTCTCATAAAGAAAATACTAGCTATTGCACTTGACATAATTAAAAGTGTTTAGCTCATGATTTTCATTTGTATTCAATGTCTGGTGCATCATGTTGCTGTGTCCAACAATAATTATTTTCAAGGTGATTACAATGAAGTTTAACTTTATTGATTTTTGAAAATAAAATGAGATGAAATAGTTTCTTGCAATAGACATTTGATCAGTTTGATCTGATAATCTATGGTGATGCATAATGGTAAGATTAAACAACTCTTGTTCAGAATGTTACATGAATAATTGCTCCCACTTCACTTAGATGAGCACACTGTGTGCTTGAAGACATGGCACTTTTGGGGGCGAAAAAGCAATGGCAGCACCTTTGGTGCTGTTTCTTTTTCAGTAATTTTTAACTGCTTCAAGAATTTAGGATGCCAGTTGAGCATAGTAATTATTAATATTTTTGAATATATGCTTTAAGGTGTTATTGAGGTGATTGGGGTCAGATTAACCAAAGGAATATGGTTTAATTTTTTATGCTTTTGTTAATGCAACTAGTGTTCTTGTAGCCTTGAACAAATAAGCTAGTAATGTATTGGGAATATACCCAGAGATCTACTTGCAAACGTTACAGGGTTCATTCAGGCATTGTAATGCTTTTGTCTTGATGCTGTTATTATAATGACTCAACCATAATGTAGATTGATTCCCATTAACTCTGAATGACCAAACATGTAGTTAATGTTAATTAGGCTGCTAGAATTATAGACACCATCATTTGCATTTTAGGCAAGACAGAACCTGTTGTATAATGTATACTTATATGAAAATTTGACCAAAAATATGCAATCTGAGAAGAACTTTCTCTGCAACAGTTGTGTTGAGGTGCAGTGTAATGCTGTGTCATTAGTGGGAAATATCTTTTGCTGTTGGTTAATTACAGTGTTGTTTAAATTAATGTATTTTTGCTGTATGTATTTTCCTTTATTTTGTAATGGATTTGTTCGTTATTTTTCAGATCTTAACGACAATCTTGAGATTATGGGTGATCTCTGATATGTCCGAATTGCAATGCCAAAATTTGAATATAGAGATTTATATATACTGAAACAAAAATTTCATTTTTGTAAAAATCCATAGTGCTTTACCTATTTAAGCTATAGTTCTTTTGTTTCATTTCTGTTTGCTTTTTATGAACTGCTGTAGAATATATCGTTTAGTTTGGAACAATAGTCATATTTAGACTTTGGAAGCTTTATTGGTGAATTATCAACACAAGAGCATCTGCATTTTAAGCGTATTTAATGAATTGATTGCCAAAGAAAATCCATTGTTATAAACATTTGGTTTAATCCTGTGGTGAATATTAGTTTAATAATTATAGTCAAATTAGTCTTTTTTATAAGTATCAACATTGCCATTAAAGGATTTATCTCTCAGTAAGATTTAAGCGTGCTTCAGTTTTGAGGATGTTTGAAATGTCTGATTCTAGTCCTGTTAAGTGAAATCTTGTTAAGTTTTTATGGTGTTAGTTTCTTTATGTGTAAACAGAAGTTTCTGATATTAATATATATCATGTGTAATGCACACACGCATGTATGCGCATGCACAACATGCTGTTGTGTAGTTCATTTGCTTGCATTCTGAGTTGTGAATAACGGAGCTCTTGTTTCAAGAATTATGTTTGAAAAACATCTCAGTTTGATACAACTTTTATCTGGCTTAAACTGTGTATCGCTTTAATTTGTTTTTGAAATGTTAGAAAATATGGTGATTTATACAATTGATTAATATTATATACTCTCTCAGTTTTAGTAATGGTGTTATTTTTGTGAGATGCATGATTATGATTTTTAAGCCAAAATTTATTCTTGGCATCTGTAAAGGTGATTTTTTTTCTAGGAGGCTAATTTTTTAACTGTTCTGTTTTTAGGACTGTTTAATATTTTTGATGCAAGATTAGGTTAATTGTATTTTAAGGTACTTTGATTACTCCTATTGACCAGGCATTTTTGCTTGCTTTTTTCATGATCTGTTAAATATACTCTTTTATGACTGGTGCATTGATGATGCTGCCAATATAGATGAAACATATGAGAATTAGTCTGTTATGGTACTTATTTAATTGTGATTGTTTTTATATAAATTTGACACAAATGGTTTACATTGAGCATGCTTTGCAACCAGGGAGTTAACTAACAGATATTGTGGAATGTGGACTGTACTTTGTATTTGTTTTATTTTACAGGTGATTTTGCTTTTTGGATATAGCTTTGTAAGTGGTAACCAATTGGTTGATTTGTGTTTTATGGATGAGAAATTGTGAAGTCATGATTTTTGCTATGATTTCCAAAAAAACTACCTATTGTGTGATGGCGTGGATACATTATCTAATTTAAGAGGATAAGATTTTTTAATGATTTTGATAAAACAAAATAGGCTGTTTTTCATCAGTTATTATTTACTGATTATTATTATTATTATTATTATTATTATTACCATTTTAATATAGTGACTGTGGTGCTAGGACCTGAATGTTCAAAGAACCATTGACATCAATCATTAATGTTAAAAGAAAATTATACTATTTAACATGTAAATATTTTCATTTGGACATGAGGATTTTGTGCATTGGTAATTATGAAGTTAAGTCATTGTGGATTAGTTGACGGCAGTATCACAATTGTCACATTGCACATGCTTGCTTTTGCTGCATTGTTTCTTTGTGTTGGTCTAAATGATGCAATAAATGATTGTTGACGTTGCACTCATTTTGAAATGTTTAACGAGTGAAACTGTTGTCTGAAAGCTGTTAGAATGTGAGCATAAACAAATCTGCTGTGGCCGAGAAGCATTTTCTTTCGAGACGAGTCGTGAGTAAAGTAGACCATCACTGCTGAGAATTTGTATCATTTTAAAGTAGTAGTAGTAGTATCATTTTGCTTTGTTGCTGTAAATTTTGTATTCATAGAATGCCTTACTGCTTTTTACAATATTGAATTGTTACCTCTTAATCAACGAATTGACTTCAGAATCTGCTTAATGGTCCACAAGGGCCTTCATCTGAATCGACCATCATACCTCCATTCCTTGTTCACTGTCCAGGATCATATACTCTCAACCAGGCTTTAAGATGCATCTACAGATACTGCACAGTGCACACTTGCACAACCATAGGTAAAGCATGAATTTTCAGCGGCTGGGCTAGGCTGTGGAATTCACTCTCATCGTTGGTCTGCTCCGTGGAGTCTCTCGCAACTTTTGATCAAGACTCAAAAAACTACCTGTTCCCTACTGAATATCCGTCACAAACCGGAAAATTCGGACTGACTTACTGGATCTGACAATAGGGGAATACAATTATGCTTTGGTGCGACCATCGGCTCAGCATTTCTAAAATGATGGTATAGAAAGTTATTTAGTTAGCATAATTGTTCATTTTTATATAGAACTGCTGGTGTGTAATAGAGTATATATTTTATTTAAATTTTGTTGCACTGTTTAATATCAGTGTATTTTGTTTTCTGATGCAGAGTTTGCATTACATCTAATTTGAATTGGCCTACCTGTTTCTAATGTTTAGTGTTAATGTAATTGAAGTGAATTACAGCAAAGAAATAAAATTTAAAGGCATCTTGCATTTTTAAAGAAATCTTTGAAACGCCACTAAAGTGTTCAAGAAGTTTAGAAAAGCTGAACGAAGCGCAGAACGGTTCTAGGATGATTGACCACAGTGGACGTTTGACCATAGGACCATCGACCATAGAACGTTTTAACACCCAAATTTAAAGATTTTTAACAAAAACAAGTCATAATCAGAAGCAAAACACAAGTAAATCAACGCAAGGCACATTAAGGAAATAAGCGCAAGACACAGTAAGTAGATCAATCGAAGAACATATAGTCGTATAGTCACAATCTCGTTAGTGTGGTCAATCGTCCATAAGCGCTGCTGGCTCACCTTCTATTCCACAGTACCTTCTCTGATCAACGGGCACGGAACTTCGCTCCGAATTTTCCCCTCCGTCAAGTTTTAAAATTCCTCAACCCATTTCTTTGGATGTTGCATTGAGGGCTGGACTGTTCCTGAGAGAACTAAAGAAATTCTCCCCCCTTGTTAGTCTTAACCTGTGACGCCCTTGGGGATTTTTAGAGTGCAGGGGAAATAAATAAATAAAAATATAGGATGGCCATTTTTAGGCTTGTCGTCCTAAGAGTTTTCTAGAGAAGGATAAGAAAACTATATGTTGCAGGATGTGAAAAAAGTGACCTTTTTTCCTTTTTTTAAGCTTGTCAAGGTCTTTAAGGATGTTCGGTGTTCCAATGTGATGACCTTTTTTCCTTTTTTTATGCTTGTCAAGGTTTTTGGGGAGACAAACCTTCTCCCCCCAAACATTTCAAACTCCCCCATTGTCAAGGTGGCTAGAATAAACACTGGTCCTATGGTCAAACGTCCGCTGTGGTCAATCGTCCTATGGTCAATCGTCCGTGTACCATGCAGACAGTGTGTATTCTAGGCCTTCTATGGGGGGAATCCCCAAAGTTTTCAAATCCCCCCCCCAATTTTTATATGTTGGCTGCGGGGGTGGAAATTGCCCTCATGAAAGTGTGGAGACTCAGACCTTGTCCCTCCAAACATTTCAAAATTCCCCCAATGTCAAGGTGGCTAGAATAAACACTGCATGCAGAACATATTCCATTTCACAAAGGATGCTCTCTGATGATTAAAAAATCAGTATAGAGGATTCCAATCTTAAACCTGCAGTTTCCTAAAGCCACTTACATATTATGCTTCAGTAGATATACAGCATATTTATCTATAAGGTTTTTTTGTATGTTATATTCATTAGTGCGTGGTTTTCCAAACATTTTGAAACCGCGGCCCACTTCAGCGGTTTTATAACGTGCCGCGACCCTAACCCTGTCCATTAATTACGTCAAACAATTTAGGGGAGGGTTTTAAAAAGTTTGACAGTTGTTGACAGGGGAGGGTGGGGTGGGTGGGGTCAAGAGAAGTTGACCCTCAACAATTTCACCCTTTTACAAATAATCAAAAACTAGGAAATTTCATGGAATACTACTTATTATAATGGAAAAACCATGGCAAAAAGGTCATAACCATCACATTTTGACACTCGACGAGCAAAAATGGGAAAAATGGTCATCATCGCAAAAATATTAACCCTGTTATTGGGACCTGTCATTGATCTGGGGGTCAAAAAAGTTTTGACGTAATTATATAACGGGGTAACTGAAAGTGACAGTTGTTGACAAGGGGGGAGGGGGTCAAAAATTGCCCAAAAATTGTTTACATAATTAATGGACAGCCCCCTAATCATAGCATGTACTATTTAACAAATGCATTTGGCCATCGGGCGAACGTTAGTTGAAAAGAATCGACTTATGAGTTTTGAATAAATGGCAAAACAAAAACTCTGATTCAATTCGAATAAAAATACGACAAATATATTAGGTAGAATTATATATTTTTGCCAAAAATAGGACCAACGGAGAGAATTCTATATTGTAGGCTTTTGAAAATAATTTTTTTAAAATTTACCAGGAACATACCTTTGTTACGCTTCTTAAAACTCTTATGAGTGTCAAAATCGCTTAACCTCCATCCAATATCTCGTTGTTGGGTCAAATTCTCAATTTTTAGTGGAGTTTGGGCAAACTGGTCGGAATACGCTTTCTTTGCGTTATTGCCAAATATGATTAATTTTAAATGTACTATAGGCCAGGGTTTCCCAAACTTTTGGTAGGCCCTAGGCCTTCTGTCGACCCACTTAGGCGGTTTTTTAACATGCCGCGACCCTCCAAACTTATTGTCAACTAAAATTGAATAGGCCTAAAACAATAACCATTTTAATATAGGCCTAAGCCGCGTATAGAGAAATGCAGGCAAATAAATTTCTTAAAAGCAAAGTCTACTTGCGACTTTCAAGACTTGGGGCTGTCCATTAATTACGTCAACAATCTAGGGGGGTTGAAAAAGTTTGACGTTGTTGACAGGGGCCACCTGGCGAACGGGGAATCAAGAGTTTTGTTGACGTCATCAATTTAAAAATACGGCAAATTATTAGGGCAAATTTTTGGGCAATTATAGGCATATTTTGGGCAAATTTTGGACAAATTTTGTTACGCAAAACTTTGTAAACTTGGCTGGAGGAAGTTTTTGGCAACAGTTCAAAGCAAAAATGTTATGTCCAATTTTAGTGGAGTTTGGGCAAATGGTCGGAATAGTGCATATAGGCGTGGATTGGAGGCCCTAGGGATTTGTGGTTTTAACATGGGAAACTTTTGGAACTCCCCTGACAGGCCTGGATAAAACACTTTAATATGCCGGCCCTGAGAAATGCCGTCCTCCGTGTCTGCGCCAAAGATATTGCGACTTTCACAGTGGAACTATTTAAACGGATGGAGATGATGAGAAAAGTTTGACTGTTGACTGGAACAGGTCAAGGAGTTCAAACACTTGGAAAGCGTAGCCTAATTGAATGAACATTGGACATTTTCGGCAAATTTTGGACAATTTTGGCGATTTCTTGCACATTTCACATTTACTTATTTACTTAATACATTATTTCTTCATTTTCCTTGGGGGAGGGCCCGCCTGCCCCTCTCCCAAATGACGCCCCTGTTCAAACTTTTCATTTTGATGCTTTTGATGTCTTCAGGTCCGGGCCCCATTTTACTCGCCGGGCCCCCTTTCTTTATTGTTATTATTGGTATTATTGTTAATTATGCATATTCATCATCGGCCCGGGCCCCCTCGAGACCGCCGGGCCCCTGTGCATTTGCCCCCTGCCCCTTCCTCTCGGAGGCCCTGTACACCGGATGAGAAAAAACGGGAAAATATGGCATAAAAATTAATTTATGGAAAACAACGGTCACGCGTACCGATGGCGTGGCCATAGTTCCAGAATAGGAGCGGGGGCATCTCAGCATTAATTCCGGGTGAAGAGTCTCCGACGAACAATAAAGCTCGTCAAGAAGTTCTTCGCACGTGCACGTGTTCTCTTCGCTCATGCCATCGACCCCCGAAATTTCTCAACGGTTGTGTGCAAATCCCACTACCGATCCCAACAAGAATAAAGAAGCCCGGCCTCAGGGTTTTATCCAGACTACAGGTCTTTGGGAGGACTCCCGAGGGTTACTTGGCTGGAGGGGAAGAGACACAGTTCAAAGCAAAAATGTGTGTCAGTGCATGCGTGGATTGGAGGGGGGATTTGTGGTTTGGGGAACTTTGGGGAACTCTCCCCCCTAACAGGCCTGGATAAAGCACTGCATGCCGGCCCTGTGCCGTCCTCCGTGTCTGCGCCAAAGATATTCACCACAGAGGAACTATTTAAACGGATGGAGATGATGAGAGCACTACTGGAACAGGTCAAGGAGTTCAAACACTTGGAAAGCGTAATTAAATGAACAGATGCGCAACTGCAATGGAAACTGAGTTTAGCAGTCGTCGTTAAATCGACGAAGGTTCCTATTCGACACCAGATGGCGACTATTCGCTCATGTCCACAACCGAAGATCAATACAGGTGTACATTTACGGACAAGACGAATCAATCGTTTAGCAAATACAGGGCGCCGTCGTACGTTACCTGTGCGCACGTAAAACACATGCTGACGTACTTATTAAAAACCACGTTAACGCCAAAATCCATCTTCCCATCGCCGTGAGAAATGTTCAACGTGGCCAGGGCCCGGAGAAACAGGTGTGCCCGCACACCTTGTCCGAAGCCCTTTCGCTCGTAGAGGCCTTTCTTCGGCTGGCCTTGTTCGGACCGCTTCTGTTGACCCGGCGGTTTAGAAGGCGAATTGAATTATAGACGATATCAGTCTCGGTTTGATTTAGAATTTGAGTGACGCATCCCATAGGGGCAGATGGACAAGTAAGACTACGTTAATCTCGGAACCAACTCTGTGTCTTGCCGTTCGAGTGCTTGCTTTACTGAGTTCGCGTGCTTTTAGTCTAGTCAGGTCAGGCATGCTAATGTCGGATAGCAAATGATAGACCTAACTTTCTTTGTGTGCATCATCTATTTGCTTTATGCAGCATAAGTGCGTAAGTTAGCCATGGGCTGTTTGTTATCCTTATACTCAACTCAGAGATGTAGCATAGACAGGGGCGAAACGCTGTATAGGCCTATACAGGTGAATCGATTCTTGTCGCTTAATTTTTAAACTGAATTTTAGCAAATTAAATCGGTGCTTAGTTGATAGTTGCTAATGCTTTATTTTTAAAGTGCTCAGAGATGGCGTTCTTCTTCTCAGGTTTGAACATGCCTTTTCACAATACTCTATCGTCCGTACCCTACCACGCATCGTGCATGTCCTCGTAAAACTGTTAGAGTTAAGAGATTGCGTAAAGCAAGTCATAACTTTATTTGAAAGAGTCGAAATATTGCTAGATATTGGTGACTCACTGAATCCACTTTGCATTTAGAACTGTTTCGTTCTCAATAAGTGAGTAGTCAATCTCATAACCACCCAAAAACCAGTGGCGGCTCCACATATATTAATGACCTACTAGACCTGTCCCCAGTGGCCCTCTGCTGGGACCAGTATTAGTCTCCTGGACTCCGGGGGAAACTGACAAGGCCGGGGGAAGTCAGCTAGGAAGCTGCTGTTAGTTGATGTTGTATGCCAAAATTTCCGGGGGGAATTTGAAATTTCCGAGGGGAAAAAGGGCAATTCCACCTGTAAACGGCCTATATTAAAACCTGGCTGGGACCCTATACTTATTACTACATACCTAGCAACAAATAGTTGGCCCCTATGCTTAGAAGTTTTCACCCCAACAGCCCCAATTTGCCAAATCCTGGAGCCACCACTGCCAAAACACACATGTATACACTGTTAAAATCTTTCTGTAAATTTTACAGAAAATCTCTGGCAGTATATGCATACTTTATCTACGCCTATTGTCTAGCTGATCTCTCGACTTTTGCCAGTTGTTGCGAAACCAAAAAAAGAAACGGTTCATATCTCCTGAGCCGGTAAATGGAAGGTCGTGAGTTGAAACCTTGCATAAGCTATCACGTAAAGACTTCACTGTCGAAGGCATAATAAAAGCTCCTATTATAGTTTTTCTGCATCGCGAATTCAAATGTCAAATATCATTTTCTGCACAATTTGTCGCAAAAATGTGAACAGACTTTGGAAATTTAAATACGAGGCAATGCTTGGATCAATCCGAGAGCTTGGCGTAAAGCATTGTTCAAATATCGTTAAGGGTCTGTAGTCTACAGTACAACAGTACATGTGCTCCTTGACTACAGAATATGCGAATGAGCTTAGCATAAAAATTCTCTTTTGAATAATTGTTGAGTTAGTGCTGCTCAACCAACTGTTCTGGAAGCCAGAACACACACACACACACACACAGAGAGAGAGAGAGAGAGAGAGAGAGAGAGAGAGAGAGAGAGAGAGAGAGAGAGAGAGAGAACACGAGTTGGATGTGAAGGTCGACCAAAGTTATCTGCTGTTCCACTACTCTCTTCGAATCGGTTAATATCAGCTGGTAAATCGGAGATGTGTCCAAAGGCGATGCTGTCGAAGGCACCAACTGATACTCCGGATACCAGCTGCTATTAGGCGATCACCTTCTCTGGAATTCTCGAAAACTACATCGTCGTCGATATTCGACTGTTCATTCGTGACGAATCGAGATCATCTCTCTGTGTTTTAAACGGTATGTCATTTAGTTCTATCTAGGCCTATCTTAGTCCGCTTTAATATTATTATGCTGTGGCAGTCGGGCATAGAAGAGACCCGAGATTGTCAGCATAGTTACCGAATCTTCATCACTGTAGATTTCGTATGACTTGGAATTTGCCGTTAAAATAGCCTTGACATGGTACACCGACAAAACCGCACAAGACAAAATAGCGCCGACAAAATAGCGTCGAAGTAAGAAATGATAGAGAATTCAACTCTAACTTTAACAGGGTTTTCAAGTAATATTACACCAAAGCTGACATAACTGTGAAAAATGTCCTCTTATAATATTAAATAACATAGAAGAAAACACTAAACGTCATGGCTAATGTAGCCTAATTTAGAAAAACAGTTCATAATATTCAATAACGTAAAACCAATAAATAAACGTAGTAAAGAATGTACCGTTTATTCCATATGTGTTCTGTAGTGAGTTCTATCTTACTAAATCGAAATATTATATGCAAAACACTGTGCAATATTCTGTATTGATCTAATAATCAATACAGAATATCTTTTACATCTCATAGTCGATTATTATCTTTATTTATTATTGTCGATTTCCTCATATCGCGCGATTACGTCGGCGCTATTTTGTCGGGGTTTTTGGAGCTGTTTTGTCGGCGCGATTTTGTCTTGCGCTATTTTGACTGGACATCCCATGACATACCACCACTCCTAAATGATCTTGAAGTCCATAGACCACATGCGCCTAAATGCAATATATATATATATATATAATGAAAGTGGACTCTTTAAAACTAGGACAATTTTTTTATTCTGCACACGTTTTAACACGGCAGTTTTTGCTTCGCTTCTTTAGTCGTTAGAATTCGTTCGGAGCCTACTCGTGGAGCTGCATTAGGATCTATATACAGTAATTGCGTTGCTTTAATCTTAATGGAGAGACACACCTTTACTCGTAGTTGTAGTCTATAATTAACGCCCCTCCGGCATTTGAAAATGAGAGCACTAAAAAGCAGAAACTATGATAAAATGCTAGAGCTAACAAGACCCCTTAAGCTACGATTATTTTACGGCGATTAGTTTCTTGTCAAATGGACAAGATCGACGTTTTCATTTAGAAGAATTTGGGTTATTGCGCCCAAAATCAGCCCTTATCCATATTGTCTGCGTTCTTGATAGCAATCGTCTTTATTATTCAGTAACTTCATACGCAATATTGTTGCCAGATTCAGTGTACAAACATTACAGAAAATCAAATAGGATCTCATTGCTAGGGTCATCTGTAAAAATTCCACGCGTAATCGCATTAAACACGCTGTTGGGAATTTGTGTGTAGGCCTACATATGTTCTTACAACATTACGGACTGGTTTAACCCATTATTTGAAAATCCGCGCAAATTGCCAAACGCGTTTTATGTTGGTTCATTCCTAAATGCGCCTAGAACTAAAACTGAAATTGGCAGAGAGCAGGCTGTCTGATCTCCCACGGTCATCCTGGGAGAGCGAAACTCACAGTTTTGGACATTTGCCGGAACATTTCCTAAATCAGTTTTCCTTTGAAATTCTGTTTCAAAAAACTACAAATTATATTCGAAAGTTCAAATAATCAGTTATTCGTTTTAAAAAATCTTACTTAATAATTTAAAAACTGGTTGGTAATTGTCAGAACACGCAAGCAGTCTTTCAATGCTGTCAATTATTCTAATTACTTCCGAAGCACTAATGATGTCGGTGACAGTCGAAGATTGGTGACGTAGTAGTAGTAGTAGTAGTAGTAGTAGTAGTAGTGGTAGTGGCAGTGGCGTAGCGTGACTTTTTGGGCCCGGGGCATACCACCAGAGTCTCGTAGCTTTTCTGCAAAAATCATTTTCCGGATCCTGACGAGCAAAAGGTCATCAGCACATCATTTCTAGGGTTAGGGTTAAGGACCATCCCTAACCTAACCCCTAGCTAAAATGAATGATAAGAAAATTGGCCCGGGGCTGTCAACAGAGACGGCCCCCACGTTAGATACTGGGTAGTGGTGGTGGTGTTCTATTTTTAACCACTAACGTAGTTTTTCTGTCAAAAATATTTTCCGGAACGCAATAGTCGGCAGTAAGTTCCTAATTGTTTGGACCATCGATAATAATAAAATGAATGATAAGAAAATTGAAACAGAGACGGCAATTAGATAAACTATAGTTCAAACGTTCAATTTTTAACTTAACGCTGCAATTTAAAAAAATTAAACCCGTCTTTAGATTTTCCAGGACGCCGTTCCGTCTCGTTCCGACACAAAAAAGCCCTGGCAGTAGTAGTAGTAGTAGTAGTGAGGGTGGTAGTAGTAGTAGTAGTAGGCAGTGGTGGTAGTAGTGGTAGTAGTAGTAGTAGGCCCTGTGGTGGTGGTAGCAGTAATGGTAGTGGCAGTGGTGTAGCAGTGGTAGTAGTAGTGGTGGCCCAGTGGTGGTGGTAGTAGTGGTGGTAGTGGTGGTGGTGGTGCAGGTGCAGTAGTAGTAGTGGTGGCGGTGGTGGTGGTAGCAGTGGTGGTGGTTAGTAGTGGTAGCAGTAGTGGTGTGGTGGTGGTAGTAGTAGTAGTAGTAGTAGTAGTAGTAGTAGTAGTAGTAGTAGTAGTAGTAGTAGTAGTAGTAGTAGTAGTAGTAGTAGTAGTAGTAGTAGTAGTAGTAGAAAAAGGAGGAGGAGGAGCAGCAGCAGAAGTAGTAGCATGGCCGTCATTTTAATTCTTGACAAACGTAAACTCGTCCAAGAAAATGTCTACTCGTGATCTTTAGAGCTTCTCGTGATTTGAGTTGTTAGATTTTCATTAAACTTTTTCTATGATTGCAGTAAATGAAGATTCATAACAAAGATCTAAAACTTAACATGCTCTGATGAAAGCCATTACAAGCTGTCGTGCCATTAACACTATCATTTACTCTCGATGTAACCTTTCGAGAGAAACATTATTGATTCAACAGTTCTTGCATTTCTGAAACGCCATTAATGTTAAATGACGTTACTACATTTCTTGCAATCCACAATTCTTATAGATCTACTGCAAGATACAGTCTGACAATCATAAAATTTAGAACCAAATTAGCTTGAAAAAGCTTTGAACGTTTGTAGACTATGAGGCACTGTAATCGGTCTGCAGCTTTGCTGGATACCTTGACTGACCTTTGGCGAAGCTATCTGCGGCTATGGAAGGTAATCAGGTAGGTTGACCGACCACGATTAACAAATAGAACAGGTAGCCAGATTAAGGGCTTCAGGGTGGTCAAATATTCCGACCTGACATTATTGAGCTGTCAAGCACAGGGAATCGTCAGTTGACAATGATGTTGAATTGTCAGGCTTTAGAGAAACTAACTCGAACTCCGATTTTCTGTATTTGTAAATCGGTTTCCGGTCGCCGACTTTCACCTTGACCTCCTATATACTGTTCGCAGAAGCACGAGCCTTCGTTGAATTGCGATCTATATCTAAGTGTAGTTCACGGCAATTCTAATGCGTCATTATTCCTTTCGAACGGTTGACGTCGATTAGGAAGGACCATTCTCGTTTCACGACTTCTCCTGGATTCAGCTGACG
Source organism: Metaphire vulgaris (assembly GCA_018105865.1). NCBI lineage: Eukaryota > Metazoa > Annelida > Clitellata > Crassiclitellata > Megascolecidae > Metaphire > Metaphire vulgaris. Next base: position 6,885,489 of record CM030839.1, on the reverse strand, counting down.
ACATTCGGCGCCTGTGCGCTGTTGGCGCCTTCTGCTCTCGCCGCAGACGCAGTCGGTGGAATAATAAATACTCTATGCTAAAACGTCGTCTAGCGCTTCTCTGCGGATTCTTTCTTTTCACCGCAGAGTTTACGATCTAAATACGAGTTACAATCTAGTTCTGAAGTTGAAGCCGACGAGGACGCCTCCCTCGAGTCCAGCATCCCCTCCTCGTCGTCCTCTCTTCTTTCGTCGTCGTCGTCGTCGTCGTCGTCGTCGTCGTCGTCTGATTCAGTCTCCTTTGACTCGAGGCAACGACCGCTGGTGTCGTGACGGTGACCAGCGGCATCATGACGCCGTCTTCCGCTCTTTGACGACCGGCGAAACCCGCTTCGCAGTCTCGGCGGAGGAGGAGGAGGAGGCGAAGGGGGAGGAGGAGGAGGAGCGGGAGGCAGACGACAACAGAGATCATCGGGGTCATCATCTGTTTCGGCGGCGGCGGCGGCGCCTGAGGTCGCATGCACCGATCGCAGAGACCGCGAAAGGAAAAAGACCGGAGGTTCTTCGCTACTCGAACTGAACAGCAGCGCCGGCGATCCGCTCGACCGACCGCCGCCGACGCCGCCGCCGATGCCGCCACCTACAGCCAAACAGCAGAAAACCCGAGGTTTATTCAACTCTTAAGAAAAATATACGCCATTAAATTCGACCGAATCTTGATTTACAGCGGATGAGAATATGGAAAATTCTAGCGGAGAACCATAGAGATAAACCTGAAAACACAGCCGTCCGTTAAACTTACTCGTGCAGACAAGATCCGGCGAGAACCTTATTCGACGTCAGATTTCTGACTGACGCAGACCGAGCAGCAGCCAATGGCCAATGTAAACGAAGCATTCAAGGGCTGCTGTCAACTTTACACTTTACAGCCTCGATAGCTCATTCGGTAGAGCGTCGACTCTACAGCAGATGGGTTCGAACCCTAGGTTCGATCCAAAGGGGAAAGGAGATTGCGTCTCTCGGACGGTCACATATCCACCGACGCCGAATGGAAGTTAATGTGGTTTGGATGATCAAACAAGGAAAGCTTTGGGGTCACATTAGACGCATGGAAGTGAGAAGAATTCTGAAACTTACATTGGAGAGAACAATGGAGGGAAGACGTCATCAGAGATGGTCCAGAAAACGATTGGCTTTACGGCATCAGAGAGTGGACGAGATTAAATCTTGGGAGGCGAGTCATGCGGCACAAGACAGAGAAAATTGGAAAAGATCGTTCGACAAGGTGCTTCTCTCGACGGTTTCTGAGGGGACTTTGAGTTGATGATATATATATATATATATATATATATATATATATATATATATATGTATATGTATATATATATGTGTGTGTGTGTGTGTGTGTGTTTGTTTGTTTGTGTGTGTGTGTGAAATCATTGAGAGGTCGATGGTTAAGATGACCATGGGCTGAGCACTTGTGGCGAGCCATAAATCAAGATTTAAACTATGATGCATCACTGCGACAACTTACGAATAATGTCACAAGCTTTTGCTTGAACGAAAACTGAAAATGCCAATCGAAAAAAAACATTAAAGAAAAGACTTTTAAAACAGTAAAATTAAATCACGAAGTTCTACTAGCTGAATAAGATAATGTGATTCCAACATGGAGACATTTTACAAATTTCTCTTAATTAAACTCTAGTCCCGTGGCGTTGTTTGCTACATTGCATATATACAATATATACATATACAGTAGAGGGCTACCCCTTAACAACAATCGCAGCAGCATCAACAAATGCAATAATAATAACAGGAAGGTTGGCAAATAAAAATAAATAAATAAATAAATTAAGATAAATTAAAATGTTATAAAAATAAATAAAAACTTCCTGCTATGTTGCTTTTCAACTAAAACATTTTATATAATAATAATAATAATAATAATAATAATAATAATAATAATAATAAAATAAAAACTTCAATTTAAACTAAAACATTTTATATAATAATAATAATAATAATAATAATAATAATAATAATAAATAAAAAATAATAATAATAATTTCACTCTTATAACACTTGTTCTAATACAAGAGTGCATCGCACTCTAATTTCCTAAATCTATTTGCAAACGCTGAATCAGCTTTAGAGGCATTTTAGTCGGTCTCTTTGCCTGACCATTTGTCTGTGTCTGTCCGTTAGTCTGTCTGTCCAAGATCTCGAAGTGTTTGCCGAGGAGGACGCAGCATCGCACACGCATGGTTTTCGTCGATCAAATTAGCCGACTCCTTAAAAAGGGCGAACGATTGACGACGACGACGACGACGACGACGACGACGACGACGCAGTTGTCAATGCGTCGTCCAAGAACGAAACGATTTCGCCTTTGACAAAACGAGGCACTTGGCCTGCTACCAATAGTTATCAAGTCGATTGGTAACAAGATGGTTGGTGAGAGAGAGAGAGAGAGAGAGAGAGAGAGAGAGAGAGAGAGAGAGAGAGACAGAGAGAGAGACAGAGAGAGAGACAGAGAGACAGAGAAACAGACAGAGAGACAGAGAGACAGAGAGAGAGAGAAGGAGAGACAGAGACAAAGACAGACAGAGACAGAGAGACAGATACAGAGATAGATAGAAAGAGATGAGGCAAATTTGGCTACAAAATCCCGATTTAAAAACAAGTAATCTAATTTTGTGATAGACAGGTTTGCAAACTTGATTAATTTGACCAATAGATGGCTTGGATTTAAAAAGAACTTGCACAAAACCTGCAAACAGACCGATCTTGAGTGACAAAGATATTGTGATTGAAGTGACTAAATTTATTTAGTTAAAGTGATTAATATTGGGCCTAAATTTCAAGGCTAAGACATTTGCACTTTAGCAGTGTTTCGGTGGAAGAGTTCTGCACTGTTTAAACGCTATTTTATAAATTGAATCCTAAACGAAACAGTTCGACTCGGAAGCCATCGGAATTTTTCAATCCGGTTTCGAGATCGATATTAATAGTAGCTAAAAAGTACAACTATGCAACTACTCATTCTGTCAAATCAGACCAATTGGCAATTTCTCTGTGACAACTGGTCCCGGGTCATAAAATTTATTGGTCGTTCGATCTCAAAAATACCCTTGGGACAGGCGACTAGTTTACTACTCCGGGCGGGCAATCTCTCTCTCTGCTTCGTTTTCCTACATTTTCTGAACAGAAATCGTTTTTAATTAGACGGAAAGAAAGATGTCTACATCTCAGACGCATTGATCTTTTTTTATTGTGGACTCAACATTTGAAGTCGGATCTCCTTAATAATTGAAACAGAGCACGTTTTTGCTAAATGCAACCGCACATAACTCGATGGGGGCACTCAACGAGAGAAAAACAATAAAATCAATTCCTTTAAACTCCAAAATTCCAAAATCTCAACACACGATATTTAAAAGATGTCATGGAAACTGACCTTGCTGGTCTTTCCTATCTCCTACGGGCTTTGATCCTATTGAAAGACCTTCATATTAAAATTATAAGTTGATGCTTTTGATTCCACGTGAATGATTAGGATGATCTAGTTAATCTTTGGTCGAATTTATCTGAAAATTGCTTATTCCTACTTTAATTAAGGTCAGCGTTATCATAGTCAGTCTAATTCAGGAACGTCATTTCATTGTTTTCCATGCAGGGGAGCAAGACTTTCGACTGTAAGGCAGGCAGTATTTTTTAAAAATACCTATGCAGTATGCACATTGGTTTTTGTCCATAGTACATGCTGCATACGATACTACATAGTACTTACCAGTGATTGTAATAACATTCTAAAAACAATTTATAACACAATGGATTTAAAAACACAAAAATTCGTGAATTTTTCCCCCTATAAATCAGGGGAGCAACGGCCCCTCTGCACCCCCAAATGACGTCCTTGGTCTCATTCACATGTGGACGCAAAACAGAATGTTAGTTATTTTCATAGAAGCCAAGTATATTATTGAGGCGTACACTTTCAGAATATTATTTGACACTAACGGCGTTGTGATAAACATAAAATACGACGACGAAAATACAATAAAATTTCCCGACCGAAGCAGAATTTATTATAGGAATGGACTCGCATTTCTGTGTATGACGATTCCGTAATCTCTAGCATCGAATAGATCAGCTATAAAAGCAAATTGCCAGATGGTATCTGCAGATATTATAGGCGATAATTATGAGAGCCGCCCGCTTAAGAAACGACTCGACTTTGAAATAGTGCTGTTACGGTTTCACCTCGAGCAGTCTCGGTCAGTTTCGGTTCGGTTTGGACCGAAAAACCGCGGTTTCGGTTCGGTTCGGTTTTTTAACCCTAGGTTAGGGTTAGGGTTAACCTAACTCTAACCCTAGGGTTATTAACCCTAACCCTATGACCTCTTTTTGCTTTCAGGGATTTTGGAGAGGAAAAATGATACATGACCTCTTTTTGCTTGTCAGGGTTTTTCGAGAGAGAAAATACAAGAATGACCTTTTTGAGGACTTTAATAAGAAATAAAAAATAAAATGACGTTACGCGATTTTTGAAAATGGGGGGTCGGCCCGTTGTGACGTCATATTTTAGGGGTCCGACGTTGCGTGACGTTGCGTGACGTAGGGGGTAAATAAAAGTGACAAATTCGCGTGACGTCATTTATGGACGGCCCTTTATTTAAGTAACCTCTTTTCAGTTGATGCAATTGCCAATAGGCCTAATTTTAAACTCGTCAATTTAAAGTGGCTTAGACTGCATTACTGAAAAGCCACTAGGGGCACTAACAGGGCTTGAACCCGCTCCGTTAGCCTCAGGGACATTTCTAGGATTGTGGATTTGGGGTGGGGGTGTTTACCTCAATTTTGAAAGCTAATTGGCATTCCACACTAAACTGGCACTGCGCGACACTACTAATGCAGCCATTCTAAAATTGTTTTTACTGATTTCAATAATGACGTCAGACTCTGACTCATCATAGAAATATAGACATGCTAGAAGAACAACACTCGTTATTTAAGCGTTTAAAAGCTGTGCATTGATTGAACTGCATTCAAAATGCATTAAATGCATTTAATGCATTGAAAAAGAGATCATAGGGTTAGTGTTAACCCTAACCTAACCTAGGGTTTTACCCTAGGTTAGGGTTAGCGTTAACCCTAACCTAGGGTTAAAACGGAAAAAAACCGTCCAATTTGCATGGTCAAAACCGCGGTTTCGGTTCGGTTCGGTTTTGACCGAAAAACCGCGGTTTCGGTTCGGTTCGGTTAACCGTAACAGCACTACTTTGAAATGTCCGCTACCCGGTCAAATGCTCTGTACTAGTCTGTAGTCAAATTTACCGCAACAGATTAAAATATTAGACCGAATGCACGAGGTTCATTGCCAGTGGTGTGTCGACAAAATGATTTTCTGATGAATTACCTACCGCACAATTTCAGACTAATTTTCCCCAAAATATGAAAATAGAAACAAATTCGCGGCTTTGTAGGTCACAGCATTCCAAGTGGCATTTAATCTAAACTGGTCAAGATCAGATCCAGAATTCAGTGGGCCTATGCAGGGACACAGTTCGTGTGCCATTTCCCGTTCTGCCTTGCTCTGCCCTTCCATGTGGATTCATGCATGCTGTTAACTTAGTTATTGAAAGACAAGAAAAGAAGATACTCGCTTATTTATTCGTACCCTTGTAACTGTTAGTCTTTTCGCCTTCCTGAGTAATTAGCAAATAAAACTTGTGTGGTTCTCCACCTCTGCCCCACTGTCCCACTGTCCCTCTGTCCATCTGCCCCTCTGTCCCTCTGTCCCTCTGTCCCTCTCTGTCCCTGCTGTCCCCTCTGCCCTCTGTCCCTCTGCCCCTCTGCCCCTGCCCTCTGCCCCTGCCCTCTGTCCTCTGTCCCTCTGTCCTGCCCCTCCCTGTCCCTCTGTCCCTCTGCCCTGTCCCTCTGTCCCCCCTCTGTCCCTGTCCCTCTGTCCCTCTGTCCCTGTCCTCTGTCCCTCTGTCCCTCTGTCCCTGTCCCTGTCCCTGTCTGTCCCTCTGTCCCTCTGTCCCTCTGTCCCTCTGTCCCTCTGTCCCTCTGCCCCTCTGTCCCTCTGTCCCTCTGTCCCTCTGTCCCTCTGTCCCTCTGTCCCTCTGTCCCTCTGTCCCTCTGTCCCTCTGTCCCTCTGTCCCTCTGCCCCTCTGCCCCTCTGCTCCTCTGTCCCTCTGCCCCTGCCCAAGATCGCTCCTGACTGCCGTCTGACGAAGAAACACAATCTTACTGACGAAATAGATAAATTTCAGACGAGTTTTCCCGTGGAAAGTGAGCAATCTATAGACATCGAGTCAAAGATAAGCACGACGAATACTGGTTTGCTGAGATGAATAGATGATGAACACTTCAAGTGCGCAATTCATCTCCTGCTGTTCTCTCTCTCTCTCTCTCTCTCTCTCTCTCTCTCTCTCTCTCTCTCTCTCTCTCCCTCTTCACCTCATTTCATATATCTTCTCCTAATCTCATTGTACCGACTCGGTTCCTGTGCGTTTCGGTCAATTCGACCTCTTCTGAGTGAAATTCAGCTGCAGCCATTTCTATTTATCGTTCCTTTCAGATGATTGGAGACATTGACGACAACAGTTCTACAATGACGTCATCGTGATTACCTACCTCTTAAGATCATCATGGATTAATGGATTCATCTTAAGCCGGTCTTTACAGAGACAGGCAAAAATACGGTCCAAAATTTAAAATTGCTATTGCAGAGTCAATTAAGAATAGGTCTGTCTAATATAGCGTTCCGGAAAATATCTTTTCCAAAAACGCACTGAACTAAAGCAAGTCGTAGGATCATGCAGACATACAGGTACTAAACTAGGAGTCCTTTTCTCTTGATCCTAATCCGTATTCAGGTAATCACTACAGAGTATGGACTCTTGCCGATTTAATCTATTATCGAGGTAGAATGCTTAACGTCGTACGATTCGCTAAGACCCATTCTGTCAACTGATTGATTAATCTTCAAAGGATCTGAAGATTGATAGGAAAATAGATCTCTCTTCTCTCTAATAAGCCTGCTCCAGAGCAAGCATTTAAGCCTGCTCCATGCAGAGCAAGCAGTGGCTCATCTTCTCTCTATCGTTTTTCAGCTGCAACTTAAGACTAATGGCTCTTCTTAGTGGAATTCTCTTGCAGCCGTTTTTATTTATAGTTTCTTTCACGTCGACGCTCTCCAATGACGTCATCGTCGTTGGGGGGAGGGGGAGTGAGACCCCACACTACACAAATAGCGAAAATTATTCGCCGTTACAGAATCTACCCACATCAAGTTTTTGACTGTATTTGTGGATTATTATTCAAGACTAAATAAGAGTCTTTGTGCAAATATTTCAATCTCGATGTGACGTCTAGAAATAGACCGTCGAAATTCAAAAAATAGAAGTCAGAATCTCACCCTTACATCGACATGAACTTGCATTAGGTCTCTAGACTCGAACCCCCACTTTTTGAGAGGGTACCATAGAGAAAGAGGAATTGATATGATTTGAGGGACCCCATTTTTTCATCCAGGATTACCTCAATGCAGGGTTAATAAAATACATCGAAATGAGAGTATTTCTTGAAGTATTGTACACGTAGTCTACGTGTTACGTCATTCAAAGTGACTGCACTTCAGATGGTAGGAACCAAGGGCATAAAACGGAGAGGTGTCTAGTTTCAGTTCAATAAATCAATTAATCAATCAACTTCTATAGCGCCGCTATCATAATGCCCAAGACATCAGCCGATGGCGCACCAAATCCAAATAGCATTAGAGCATGCAGGTCAAGCCAGAAGATCGGTCCGAAAACGGCGGGAGAGCAATCAGCTAGGAACAATACTCAATTTTCCAGGGGCGGGTTGGGCCAAAATGTTTGATTTTTAGAATATTTTGATCCCACTGCTAAATGTAATACTCGACCACAACAGTTCCTATACTCTATTTAACTATATCACTCACTCAATCACTCATGCAGAATTCTGTGGATATAACACCTTCGGCTTACGCCGCTTAGTAACGTATGGCTTCGTTAACGTAGTGACGAGGGAGACACAGGACCGGGTACCCTATTCGAGAACGGGATCAGTCGTGGGATTTGCGCAAAAACTGTCGAAAACTTTTTCGAGGGGGTAGGATGGGATGGGATGGTTGCAACAGAAGCGATAAACGGGGTTAATGTGTTGATGACCTTTTCTGTTTCTAGACTTTTTCTAACTCGACGAAAATGTCGGGGTTTGGTGTCGGTGTCCCCCCCCCCACCTACTCCACAACCCTGGATACGCCACTGTACAGTGACTTACACCACGTAGCAGTGTGCAATTTACAGCGCTTGGTAGTATGCGGCTTACGTCACGCAACAGTGCGGCGCAGCCAAAGACAAAGCGTCGATCGACTCGCCTTATACTGTATATTATAATGGCGAGAGCGCATCCCTAATTCGCACGTGTTTCCGGTCACGTAGGCCATCTAAACCTTGGAGACAGGAAATTATATACCGTGAGAAACTAGGTCGAGCGAAGGTCGAACGACCTATAGACCAAACTGCGCAGTAACAAAGCATAGAATATTACAAAATATAAGAACGCAGCTAAAACATTTTCTACTAAACGATGTCCATTTTTATCGTCACGTAGGCCATCTAAACCTTGGAGACAGGAAATTATATACCGTGAGAAACTAGGTCGAGCGAAGGTCGAACGACCTATAGACCAAACTGCGCAGTAACAGGAAGCAGCAGCGCATAGAATATTACAAAATATAAGAACGCAGCTTAGCTTTTCGCGACTCAGAACATTTTCTACTAAAATGATAAACGCGTCACATTTTTATCGCGACATTTGGGACGAGCTACTTGTGAAAATATTGGTCAAGAAAAATTTCGGTAACGTCCACGAGAAGTTCGAGTTTCTATGACGAATAGTGACGCCATCGTCAGAGTATCCACGATGATGTAGAGGAGGGGGAAGCCATACCGCCCAACATTAGAACCTACCCAAAATATTTAAGCAAAATACTTTTAAAATAATCTGAGCTCGGGGTGGGACTAGTCAGCCACACTCAGTTTATTCTATTTGTGCAAATTCGAATAGATTTTTAGCATGCTATTTTATGGTGATGGTCAACGGATTCTATAAACTTTTGGGCTTTTTTACCCTTTCCTTGTAACGGTAGGCCTATTACAGCCTTTTATTGAATTTTCGAAAACTTCGCCCTATAACAAATCATAATTATAATTAGAGTCTTCAAAGCACGAACCAGAGCGAGTGGTTTAACTCCAACGTTAGTCAAAAGTTTCGTCCAAAATCAAACCTTCAGTCAATGGAGGAAAGGCAGCGATGTCGAAATTCCACTCTGATGAAAGAAAAGAACTCGATGCCGTGAAGAACGGTCCCCAATCACAAGAAAACTCCACACGTCTGACTAAATGATGTTAAAGGTCCGCGAGTTGGTAGCAGGAGTTCTCCGCACGGTAAGATCCGGCGCATGCCTTAGAAATCGGCAAATCCGACGAAGATCAGAAATCACCGTGGTTTTAATAACCATAGGTAACGACGTGGAAAGAGAAGGACGGCAGGAGACGCATCGTGGAACGCAGTCCTGGGGCGTAAAATCCAAGCGCATAGCGTCGGTAAATGGACGTTGAGGGGTATGTTTTATCCCCGGGCAAAATGAATTATAACGTGACGGAAATAAAGTCTGTTTATTTCAAGAGATTCCTTTATTGTTATTGGAGTTTTTGATTTATTTTTTAAAATTTGAGTTACGCGTCAAAATCCCTATGAGTATGGTCGGAATACATTTCTTTTCAAGAGATTACCTATTGTTAGTGGAGTTTTCGAGCAAAATGGTCGGAATACGTTTTCCTTGCGTTATTGCGAAATAAAATAAATTCTTAATTAAAGAATCATTGTAGTTCACGATCTGTTTGAAACTGTTGTAGGTGTCCTGCAAGGTCGTGTACTGTCATCAGCACTGTTTACGATAATTATTTTCAGAGGTCGTGTTAGCGAGAGCATTCGATGAATTGGGTCTGGAGACAGAGCTATAAATGGGTACATGCATGATCAGGAATCTGAAGTTTGCTGATGACGTGGCACTGTGGCAGAAATGGCAGAAAACAAAAAAGATCTACAGACGACCATGGAACGTATATGACAAAGTCGAGTAAAAATGGGTCCACTAATAAACTTGGAGAAGACGGAATTTCAGTTAATATCTTTCGAATACCAAAAGAACTGAATGCAGCAATTGATTGATTAAAAATTAAAGCAGGCTACTTTCTGGTCAAGATGCAGGGTCAGTACCGGGAATAATGGTCATTTCTATAGCGGCATTGGCCTACTTTGGAAAATTCTTATGCCTATAATTATTATAACCCGTCTTTTTTTGAAGATGTACACAAAACACATTGATTGTGACACCGTAATCATCTACTAAACATTTCCTCAAATTAAAATAATTGGCTGTATGTGTGCGCGTGTTGTGTTTGTCTATAGCAGTGGCGGCTCCACCGGGAGGCCAGGGGGCCCGTGCCCCCTATTGAGTGTCTGACCCCAGTGGCCCCCCCAGTTGGGACCCTATACTTAATGCTTTTAAACAACAAATGGTTTGATTAGACGGCCCCCCACTTGCCAAATCCTAGAGCCGCCACTGGTCTATAGACGCGTCCGTATCAAAAACGATGAGCGTGTGTGCGCGTGTATGTATGTGTGTGTGTGTGTGTGTGTGACGAAGTTAAATGGCTATAACACGTTATGGCTATAACACGGGCTCCTTAAATATCCGGGGGCCGGGGGCCGGGGTCCGCTGCGGCCGCAGGCATTGCAGGCCCAACGCACCGGCACTGGTTCAACTTGTAGATATTTGCATTTAATGTACAAGAAAATTTTCACGTTACGCAATGTACGTAAAGCGAGAAGGTGTCATGGTCACTGACCTTGATAGCTGTATCCATACAGTTTCGACAACCGCTGTCTCGTCTAGGTATTTAAAACAAACATTTACACAGAATTAGGCAGCGATTTATGCCATATTTTTTAAAAAGTCAGCTTTTAAGAATGCTACATAGGTTTAAGAGTTATTGTTAGTAGCATCAGAAACGTGAATTCACAAGATACGTAAAATGTGGTGATATAAAATTTGTTGTCACTAGGAACGTCTTATCACAGAAAAAAACTTTTTCTGCTCAACCGCCACGCTTGATTAATACATTGTCATCAAGCAAGCATGATAAAAGTTGGTTTATGGCTATATTCCGGTCACGTCTGGTTCTTTGCGTGCGTCCGAAGGCCCACGCGTGCGATTTATGGCTGACCCTGGTTTAAGAAATGCGCAACTCCTCATTCCCATATCTATCATTGTCCGAATGCAGATAATAATTGCAGAGGTGGTCATAGTTCTTGTGGAGTTTTGAGAGCAAATTTTCTGGCTTTTATTCTTGTTCTTGATCTCAGAAGCTTTTGTCACAGACTTACAGTATAGTCAGATCGATTTTCGAAATGTTTTAGCGTCCATAAACCTCTCTCAAGAATCAATGCATGATTTTAGCCATCTTTTGTTGACTACGGCAAGTAAAAATGCGTTACGTCGGAGAGAAACGTCCAATTTCTCACATTTTCACCGCACATTTTTGATGCCGTGAGAAATCGATATCCAAGATCCACTATTGGTAGACACCTCTGCTCATTGGCGCAAACTTGGGTGAGAAAGTGTGCGGGGAATTGGTGGTTACCCAACCTCCATACCTTCCCACTTCCCTACGGTAGCCTCTTGAAAAGTGGGGGGTCGAGTCTAGAGGCCTAATGGAAGTTTACGCCTATACCCCAGTTTGTCTTGAGCTGAAGGGTTTGAAATTCAAGTCCACTGCTCTTTATTCAGAATTTGTCCGGAAGTTCATTTTATGAGAAGGTGAAATGGTTCAATGACTGACAGTTTTTCGTCGCCGTTCCGAAGCGATTAGTGCAAAATTAACAGCGGTTTTACTTTTTTATATTTATATATATATATATATATATATATATATATTATATATATATATATGCACTTTCCCTCGACACGAAATGAATATTTAACGCTAACGCTACAAGACGACCGAAGCAGCTGCGTTAAATTAAGAAGCACTCCGGATAATACTCTCGTACGAAGGAGGAAGCAGCGACGCAGAAGAGGAGGAGGTCACTGATGTATCCTCCTGCTATTCTACAGACATTAACACAGAATCGTGAAAGTCAGTCAACTAGATTTGTGGTATCGTAATTTCAGCGACATTAATGCAGTAACGATAAAACATATATATATATATATATATATATATATATATATATATAATATATATATATATATATATATATATATATAGGCCTATATATATTAATCTATGAACTCCAAAATAGTGAGAACATCTATAGAGTTTCATCTTTCAATGCAATTTGAATCGCCCGCCGATTAGCATTCGAACGGCCTTTGGTCGGTCGGTCGGTCGGTCGGTCGCCCTCAGAAGAAACGTCGCTGTTGAATTGACCGTCATAGTCCGTATAGCAACAGACACGCGGCACATGCAGACAACTGGATCTATACATCGGAACCAGGTATCCGACGCAATTAATCCAAAGTCAAAAGAAACCCTTGGAATGGATACGGACTCACCAACGACCACAGACACACACAGCTGCGCAAAAACTTAATTCTTTATTACACACATGGTACATGCATGCTGGTCAGGTGTATATATATATATATATATATACAAGCATATATATACAGAGCAAGTATGCATATATATATGTATATATGTGTATATATGCATGCATAATAAGATAAATTAACCCTCGCACTGCTAGGCGTTTTCGTAACATCCTCCCATAAGGAGAGTGGCATACACGCACCATTTATTATAGCTCAGCAGCTTTCAAAATTTAAAGCTTGTTACACGCCTTGAATTCTGCATTTGAAGCTCTAAAATTTTATTGTTAAATGTCGTTGTCTTTTATGTACAATTTATTAGCGCTCAAGCACAACTAGCTAAAACGATTTTCGCATACATAATATGCTACTATTGTGCGATGTGTTTTTAGATTACAAAACTATGCCACTGATAGTTATGGACGGCTTTTGAGAATGTCTGAGAATCCACGACACTGATCATAATATTATTATTAAGAAAAACGCTCATTACAAACGATTGCAGGAGTGAATGCCACTCACGGGTGGGGGTCACTTTGGTATAACGAGCGTAGCTTACTGACCACAGTGGCAAAAGAGGGCAGATGTGTGGGTGACTGGGTGCTAATTGACCCCCACACAGGCAGGCTACTTAAAAGGACTTGAAAATAACTAATTGATGTCTGTGAAAATGCTTGAAAAACGTAGGAATGGAAACCATCGCTTAGCTGTGCCCCGGCTAACATGGATCTATATTTGCATGTGCGGTACAACGCTTCGTTAATAGGAAGACGTGTTTTTATAGAAGTAACGGCGGCATCACGAAGCTATCCAAAGACGATCTAAGTTGGAATCCACAGAACCATAGATACAATGGTACTGGGAATCCAATGTCCAATTTCAGTTTTCAACTTGAAGATCTCCAAAGAACTTCAAAGGGAATCGCTCAAAGAGGTTTCAACGACGGTTATATAGTGCCACTGTGCCAAGATGGATAAGGTGGGAGTGACAGTTGAGACAGGAAAGGAATTCAAAGGCTATCTCGGAAAACTAGGTTATTGAATGTGGAAAGTAACTACAGTAGCTTTCACACAGGCTTACTTAGCCTCCAAAACCACTTTAAAGCACATTATTATTATTATTATTATTATTATTATTATTATTATTATTATTATTATTATTATTATTATTATTATTATTATTATTATTATTATAAGTATCGTTTAGTCTTTAGGCACTGGATAAAAAGCCGAGCGCATGGTAGCAGATCGTTAATTCTCGAAAGTAGGCTTCATTGGTCAGTCAGGAAGCCCTTAGAAAAGGGAAGGGAGTTCTGTTGGTTGGGGAGGGCGGGGAGGGAGACTGAGACCGTGAACTTCGTCTTTACTGTACTCGAAATGGGGGATAATGCAAGAAGGCCAAGAATAAAGCCGATTTTACCCGTCATTCTTCGAAGATTTTGTAATGGAATTGAGAAACCAAACTCAGAGGTTTATCCATCGAATCTCTTTTCAAAAAGAGAAGCCGATAGAACCGTGATCGCAGCTGCCATGCTAAAGGCCGATTGAAGACGGTGGTCGATAGATGTAAAGCGTTCGTCGGTCGAGCACACGTTTCCAAAGCAGTTTCAATGGTAATCTCAAACAGATCTGAACTGCAGCCGAGGCAGAAGAGACCGTTATATCGTCGAGCATCCTCCTGACTCCAATACCATGCACCAATAATTGGCAACTAAGACCTCAGGCCTGCTCGAGGGAAAACGTCTTTACGAAATGAACGGAAATAGTTTTTCAAATGCTTCAGTTTTGTTATGAACAAAGACAGTCGTCCTGTGAAATAATTGCAATCTCGATGTTTCACTTCGATCGAAACTCTTTCTCCTACGCAGACAAGAGATGGTGCTGTATTATCATGAACGATCATGATCACAATCGAATCGTGATTATAAATAAAATCATGATTACTATTATTGTGATCATCATCACTACGACTACCTTCACAGCCGCCGCCACAACAACCACCACCACCACCACCATCATCATCATCATCATCATCATCATAGCATCTTCACTACCGTGCAATTAATTATGATATGTTGTATTCGTGTTCTCTTGAAAATCAGATCCGAAAAATCGAAGGTTTCTTCTATAGAAGCGCTGACTATACTGTCCTTGCATTCATAAGACTCTATGATAAGAGACACAAAGCCGAAAAAATCGATGTTGATATCAACAACTGTTCACACGCAACACGCATTCCGTGATTCTGCACGAAGCAAGGCGTGACATTTTGCTGCGTTCAATTAATCGGATTTGACTGTTCGATAAACTATACTGAACGAGCGATTCGTCTGTATTAACGCTGACGCTGTTTGCACGCTTCAGCCGGACGACGGAGCAGCGCAGCCGGAATTAATGAGATTAACGGAATGAAAATTAGACGTCTAATTTCCTATAATCCAGACTGACAGGCTTCGAAAGATGAAACATCGCCGGAGAAGGATAAAGTCAGATTTACGACAGAACCTGGTCCCCAGATGGCGCCGTCTCAATGCTGCTACTGCTGCTGCTGCTGCTGTGAACAGCTTAACTACAGTATATCTTATCGTCGTCTCAACAGCAGCTGTCTGGTGTTACTTTGGATATATATATATATATATATATATATATAGAGAGAGAGAGAGAGAGAGAGAGAGAGAGAAGAGAGAGAAGAGAGAGAGAGAGAGATTCTTTCGTATTCTTACCGCGAAGCTTACGGGTTCTGAATCGAGGCTGAGAATGATGTCGGAGAGCTCCGTGACGTCGAGCGTCGTCTTCTCTTCCGCTCCCGTCTCCACTTCCGGTGCGGACCGGACGTTGCAGTTTACCTGAGCGTGTACAGAATTCTGCTGCTGCTTCTGCTGCTGCTGCTGTTGCTGAAGGCAATCTGCTTCGGTGGCCATCAGTTGACTCCACACGACCTTTCGATCGGCCATCTTGCGAACGTTCCTCTGAGTCAGGGCGACAACGAATCCGCAGGCAACCAGCGCTGCCAGGCAACCGGCCACTGCCATGACAACGATGATCACGTGGCTGTCGTCCATAGCAGCCCCGCCGTCGTTGTCGCCGCCGTCGGTTTTCGATCTGTCCTTAGTGGCCTGTTTCTGGTAGTCGATTGGACCGACAGACTGCGTCTCGACGATCTCCAGCCGCAGCTCGGCGGTCGAGTTGAGCGGCGGGATTCCATCGTCTCTGACGGTCACCGTAAGGCAGAAGACGGTTCCCAGGGCGTAGGACAGCAGATTGGCGTTCAGCCAGAGGACTCCCGTGTCGGACGACAGACGAAAGACTCCGTCGTCATTTCCGCTCGTGATGACGTAGAACATCCGGGCGTTCGGACCGATGTCGTCGTCGCTTGCCACGACGGAAGCGACGACGTCTCCGACCGCCAGATCCGGAGACATCCGTACGCTCTCGTTGCTGCCGCCGCCGCCGCCGCCGCCGGAGGGGAACGCTATCCGCGGCGGATTGTCGTTGACGTCCGTGACGATGACGCTGACTGCCGTCGAGTCGGCGGCCTTCAGCGGTCCGCCGGTGTACACCTTGGCGGTCATCGCGTACGTCTCTCGGGTCTCGCGGTCGAGCGGCGTCTGGGTGTAGAGGTCGCCGGTCAGCGGATCGACTCCGAAGCTGATCGTCGTCGTCGTCGGCGGCCAGACGGCCTCCTGTTCGACGTCGTACCAGAACTTGTTGAAGGGCGGCAGGTCGCGGTCGACGGCCACGATCCGTCCCACCGGGCTCCTGACCGTCGCGTTCTCCGACACGAAGAACGTGTACTTGGGCTGGACGAAGCGCGGCAGCTCGTCGTCGGCGTCGAGGATTCTCACGCGGACGAGTACCTTCGACGAGTACCGGACGCCGTCCGCGCCGAATACGGTGGCTGCGGCGTGGAACTCGAAGAGGGAAAGCTGTTCGCGGTCGAAGATGGAACGCGCTACGATCAGACCGACGTCAGAATCGATGCTGAAGCTGCCTACAGCAAACACTTGCATGGATGTCACTCATATTTCAGGAAAACCGTCGCTATCAGAAGAAATCGTCTGTTTTTCGTCAAACAGTTATTGAATAGGATATTATATCTATATATATATATGTATGTATGTGTGTGTATGTTTGTGTGTGCGTGTGTGTGTACAATAGCCAGTTGCCAGTTATTAAATAGGATTATTATTATTATTATCTCTGACAATTTATATAGCGCTATGGACAGCTAAAGGCGATGCCTAAGTCGAGAGCGCTTCACATCTAACAATCATACGATGTTCTAACCAATGAGTCTTAAGGTTCATTGCAAACTGGGCGCTAGTGTTCGAGTTAGTAACGTAGTCAGGGAGACCGTTCCATGCAGAAGATTGGATTCCCCGCGTAACTGATCTTTCGCCAAGCGTATATAGGCGTCCTTGACGGAGGCGGGACAACCAGTAGTACACGATTGTATATTATATTCTATGGATATTACATTTATGTGTATAATAATAGATAGCCAGGTACCAGTTATTAAATAGGATATTATGTATACATATATATGGGTTTCCAGAGATGTATAGGGTAGGAAAACGGGTAGGAAAAACAGCCAAGACTTTCGAGCAGCTTGTTAAAATTTATAAAGACGCATTTAAATAAATTCATTATTGTTTAAGAGTTAAGAACAAAATGCTTTCGTTCTCCTTTCGTTGACCCCGTCTATATTGTCTTGACCTGTGATTTCTTTTTATATTCAGTTCACAAACACACTATATATAGGAGCAGCCTATAACTGAATTGACCGATTAAAAGAGACCTACAGTACACCCCCGTTGACCCAGTTTTTGCCTAGCATGCATGCTAACACAAACCTATTCTAGCCGGTAACCTAAGAATAAGCAGCTACTGTTGTGGTGCTTTCCAAGGCACTATAGAAATCCACGAGATTTTAACTTTACTTTATTCTTGGATTACAGAGATTGGCTGTTAGCTGAATCTGTTCTAGTCTCGGGGAGAGGGGAGAGAGAGAGAGAGAGAGAGAGAGAGAGAGAGAGAGAGAGAGATAGAGATAGGATTCATGATCAGCTACCATTCTACATGAACATGATTCCCTGGTGTGTTCTCTCGGACCGCCTACCTCCAGCGTCATGGTCGAGGGAATAGTGTATCCGCGTCCTGTTCTTCTTACTTCTGACGTTTGCCGACACCGAGAGGATCGCCTCGTTCAGGGCGTTGTTCTCTCGGATCGAGGCGTTGTAGGAGGCGACGGGGAAGACGGGCGCGTCGAGGCTGGCGACGGTGACGGCGACGGTCAGATTGCGGACGGCCGATAGGGGGACCGGTTGACCGAAGTCGCGGCATCGGATCGACAGACGGTGCTGCCTCTGGGCGTGGTAGTCGAGCGATCGAGTGGTGACGATCTTGTACTCGGACTCGAAGAGCTGGACGATGGCGAAGGCGCCGTCGCCGTCCAGGGAGCAACTCACTCGGCCGTTGATACCACGGTCTTCGTCCGTAACGGAGACGGTCACCACCGAGGTGTTGGGACTGCCGTGTTCGGCCACCTCAACGCCGACGACATCCTCCTCCTCCTCCTCCTCCTCCTCCGCCCCATCTTCATCACCTCCTCTAGCTCGTGTTCTAGTTCTGTCGCCACCCCTCCACCCCGCCCCTTGATGCCCGTCACCGGCGTGCGTGTCGACGAAGATGACCGGGCGATGTTCGTTGACGTCGTGAACCGTGACGGTGACGGACGTCATCGACGGAACGCTGTTCTCGCCCTGGTCTTCGGCGATCACCGCCAGACTGTAGACGGACTGAGCGAGGTCCTTGGCCGGCTTCAGCAGCACGACGGCCCCCGAGACGGAGTCGATGGAGAAGACGTCTCCGCTGACCACCTGGCTCCGACGCGAGAACTGGTAGCGGACGTGTCCGTTGAGTCCCGAATCCGGATCTCGCGCCTGGACGCGAACGACCGTCGATCCGGACGGCTGATTCTCGAGGATCTCCGCCGAATAGGAGGCGTTTTCGAACTGCGGACTGTTGTCGTTGACGTCGATCACGCTGACGTCGACGCTGAGCGTCCCCGTCAGCGGCGGCGAGCCTCCGTCGACGGCCACCACCTGCATCTGGAATCTGTCCTGCTTTTCTCGGTCGAGCGGCTGCAGGAGGACGAGACGCAGGTCCGTCTCCCCCGCCGCCGCCGCCGCCGTCGTTCGATTGCGCACCTTGATGGCGAAGCGTTCGGACGCCAGCTGGAGTGCGTATCGGACGACTCCGTTCGGTGGACTGTCGAGGTCAACGGCCGGGATGATGGACACCAGCTCCTTCGGCTGGGTCGACTCCAGCAGACTCAGAGCCAGACGGTTCGGAGTGAAGACCGGCGGATTGTCGTTGATGTCGGTGACGTTCAGTTCGAGTTTGACGATCTCGAAGTACTTGGCCGGATGAACGGCGATGTCCAGACGGACGACGCACTGCCACTGCTGACGGCAGATGGCCTCCCTGTTGATCGTCTTAGCGGTCACCAATTGACCGTCGTCGTTCAGTCGGAAATATTCGGCCGCCTGACTCTGCTGTTGGCCGATGATCGAGTAGCTGATGAGGCGCAGGACTTCGGCCGGGTACCTGGACGACAGACCGGCGTCCCTGGCCATGTCGGCGACGACGACGGCGCCCGGCGGGAGCTCCTCGGCCACGTCGTAGGCCAACGGTCGCCGGTCTGGCGTCGTGACGACGACGGTCGCCGACGACAGGATGACGACGTCGACGGCAAAGAGAAGCTTCGAGATCGTGTAGAGGCACTGTGGATAAAGCGAAGACGGGTGAATCGGGCAGTGAACGCAGTCTGACCGCTTCTTCATTCGTCTCGGTTTCCTCCGCTCCTATTCATGCAATGCAGTGACAGCGATGAACCCTGTAACACCAAACGCAGAACAATGGTCAGTCGTCTGTTCGCTCAAAGGGCTTTTGGCGCCGAGCCAAACGACAATGGCGACCGTTTCCGCCTTTCGTGATGTCAAAACTCGAGGATTTCGCGATAGCAATTTCGTTGGCAATCGTTTTAAGACAATGCGTGTGAAGATACTCGTTTCCTTTTCCTGAAATTTGTCGACGGGGACACCCTCAAAAAGAAACTGTCGTTGTGTGCGTGTGTGTGTGTGTTGTGTTTTTGTTTATAGACGCGTCGGTTTCAAAGACGATGATCGTCTATAGCTTTGTCGCTCAATTTTTCAGGTCATAAAAGTGTTTGTATCTCTCCGTCCGTACATTTTTCAGACTGTATGCCTCCCCCCACTCGCTCCTTGTAACCGCAAGGCGCTCAGACTCAGAATCGATAAGAATTTTATCGCCAGAGATCATCTCTCTGCTCATCGATAATTGTTGAAGCTATGCGGGCAATTGATTTTCTCTTAGTACTCAGGTCCTTCAGGATCTACTGTAGATCAGATTCTGTCTCCTCCACCGGGAGTCGATGCAGCGTTCACAGCACATCAACCGCTCTCTCTCTCTCTCTCTCTCTCTCTCTCTCTCTCTCTCTATATATATATATATATATATATATATATATATATATATATATATCTGTTCTATTGTGGACCTGTTTGCTGACCGATGACACGTGAATGTCTTCGTAATCGCCCTGGGAATACCCTATAATTGTTTGATTGATGCCATTTTCAGAAGCATCTTTTACTATCGAATATAAAATACAAGATAAGGCCAGCGTTATAGACTTCGTTTCCTAAATAAACGCACCTCGGCAGTAGATTCAGCCTTCAAAATGGCCGCTGCGATTTCCCATCGGATGATCAATTCTTATCCTAGGCGTTTTGCAGAACATGGTTGATACAGAATAATGTAGACAGTTTCCTCTCTCCCATCTCTAACTCTGTCTGTCTGTGTTTGTCTGTTTCTGTCTCTGACTGTCTCTCTCTCTGTCACTCTCTCGACCGTTAACAATCGCCCGTAGTTACTCGGAGAATATAGAAGCGAGGCTGTTGTTCTAAATAAATGTTTCGTATTAATAAACAACCTCGTTTGAACTTGAAGGACATAAACCAGCGCAATATACAGCCGTATAGGCCTAACGTCCTTAGTCTTTAGATCCGGGGATTAGTCCTCGGTCGAGCGCTGAGCGGATGGAATGACACGCGGTATTAATAATATCCGTTTCCGAAATCGAATATCTACAGTTGTGTATATAGAAGAACGTTTGATAAGCCGACGAATGAACCTAAAACGTCTCAACTACACTGTGACCAAATAAAAAAAACATTCCACTGAATATTTGTCCATAACTTTGACAAATGTGAACCGATTTTCAACACGTGTTCACTATTTGACTCAGAAATGAATGAAAGACAATGTCATATATATATATATATATATATATATATATATATATATATATATATATATATATATTTACGACGCCTTTAGCGTGTGTAGCACCCAACCCATACCTAGTAGAACTAAAATACTAAAATAAGCGATATAGGCCTAAAATAGCGAACAACTGTGGCGCAAAGCATATATACAGTATGATGTCTTCATTGTGTTTATAGACGAAAGGGTGTTCACGGTAACCACGCCCAGGAATTCACCCAATGACCAGGTGCATGCTCCAGCTGCGCCAAGGAAGAGAGAGAGAGAGAGAGAGAGAGAGAGAGAGAGAGAGAGAGAGAGAGAGAGAGAGAGAGAGAGAGAGAGAGAGAGAGATGTCGCCGGAGGAGTATCTGCTGCGGATGCGTTCGACGTTCAGTCAGTCGTTGATGATTCCCGTCGGCGTTTCGAAACTTGGCCGAACTGACCTCATCTTTGTGCTGCTCGGGGTTAAGATCCACGGTGCCTATAATTATTGCCGAAATATGCTGTTGATGCTAGAGCTAATGCTTGGATTACGAGACATTCCAGGCGATTTCTTCGTCTTTTAGCAAGACGGTGCTCCAACATAACAGGGAACGCCTGAATTCATTCCACCTGAACTGTGCCCCCCCCCCACAGTCCAGATGTGAACCCCACGTGGACTACAGAGTTTGGAGAGAAATGCAGTAGCGGGTCTACCAGACCAAAGGTTTGAAAGGTCAATGAACTGAAGGATCGACTGATCACCGTCTGGAACGAGTTGGGACAAAGCGTCGTCATCGATGACGTCATCGATAAGAGGAAGACACCTCGAGCACTTGCTTTGAACTATAACTTGTTATAACATTTGCTTTAGTTCGCTTATTTAAATTCAGAATATTCTGTGAGCAACTAAGAACATCACATGTGCTTTACATGACAGTTTTTGCTATTTTACCGTTTATTTTAGTTTTACTAGATATGGATGCTACGCGTTAAAGGCGTGGTAAATAAATATTATCAATATGACATTGTCCCACATTTATTTCTAAGTCAAATAGTGAAAACATTTTGAAAATCGGTTACAGTGACATGTTTTTATTGGGTCACAGCGTACAATGCGATAAGAGTAGACGACAATCAGATCTCTTTAAGGATTTAATATTTTGGAATTACTTCTGAGGTTTTAAGTTAAAGCAGACATAGACATGCTGTCATTCTTACGACTCACAACTGAAGATGAAGTCTTCTTGAAATGTCTGACATCTCCAAATATGATGTTTCGACGAAAGTTTTTATGCCAGAGTCCGATTTTCCAAAAAAGCAGTGGAGTCGGACAACTCCCAAATCAAAAATATTTCACCAACAGCAGCCATGGTGTCGTTATCGCCGTCACCCATTCAGCGAGGGCGGTTAAATCCCCGCCCCCGAAAATCAGCCATTACTTTGTATCAGGCTGTAAGTTCTTTCGAAGTGAAATTTATCAAAGACAAATTAATTTATCAACACAAGAAGATGAATTGAGTGGCTGGTCATTCTGCAACAGGGGCGTAGCCAGGAATTTGATTTGGAAGTATAATGTGATTTGGGAGGTATAGATCTTTAAAAACTTTTAAAACCTTACAAAAACACTAACAACTCTATGGTTGACTGATTTAGGGGTATATATATACCGATATACCCTCACCCCCACCCCCCGTCGCTACGCTCCTGCTCTGCAATCCACGTGTACAGGCAAGTTGTTTCACTGGCCATAGACGCAGCGTAAGATAATGTATACGACGGTTAACCTGCGTTCACCGCTGTAGACTGAGGCGTCTTCGAACGTTCTTCGACCCCACCCCACCCCCACTTCCACCAAGTTTCCATCGGCGTGTCATTGATTTAAATCAATCGGCTTCAATCCATTTATCCCAAAATTCAATCTCCTGAAGCTCCGAGGACGTGAAGCGTTAGATCGGACCAAATGTAAACGTCCGAAGGAGATTAAGGTCGAGGAGGAGGAGGAAGAGGAGGAAGGGAGAAGGAGGAGGAGGAGGAGGAGGAGACAATCCAGCCGCAGCCGTCTTCGCCGTCGTCGTCGCGTGCATAGCTTCGGTCGCCGTTGGAGAGGAGAAGCCGGCCCCGGCGCCAGGACACGACCGATGCCCGGTCGGAGGGATTTGGGTTGGAATGCAATCGAAATCGCAATCAATCAGCACTCAACTTGGATTGCGGTCTGATCAGTGAAAGAAAGAGAATCGAGTTTCGATGGAGAGACTCCACATAAATGTTATAAATGGCTAAAGTTTTAGTATAACATCCTTATAAGCTACTCAACTGATCGCTAATGGCGGCTGTGGATAGTTCGAGAAGATGAAGTGGACAGGAAACAGGTTCAAACTTCGCAAAAAATGGACAAACGCAAAAATGGACGAAGTTAATTACAGAAAACGATAAACAGCCAAAAAATAGAAAAGACTAATAATAAGCGCTTTGAATTCGTTCAGATTATCTGAATACCGTTTAATTTGTACCATCGATTGATACCCTTGGGTATTAGAAATGGTGCTATAGAAGTGCATAATTATTATTAATTTACTTCTGAGACACGAAGATGTCAAAACTGTTAAAATAGTTTGAATTCATGGCTATGACCTCCGCCCAATATCATATTATGGACCATTGCATAATTACGTGACCATGGATGGTGGATGGGTGAAGTTCTTGAAAACGTTACGAAAGGTCACGTGGGTTGGTCGGCGGGTCTGTGGGCGTAAGCTTAACGCTACTTAACGCTTTTAAAACCGATTTAGCAACGGTGAAGAGCTGCACCTATAGAGATTTTGGCATAGAGACCATTATTAATTATGCTACGTTACATTTAACGTTAATTTATGTCATCGCACAGCAGAGCGACGCTGTTCTCGGCTGTACAAGTGTACATGCATATAGATGTGACATCATATCTATATGCGTGTAGCGTATTAATGACGTCATATTCACATGCGTGTAGCGTATTAATGACGTCATATCTATTTGCATGTCTCGCTGAGTATGGTCTATTGAAACGTTACTAAATCGTTACAGGGTGGGTGGGTGGGTCAAAAAGGTCATTCCCAGCGTTGCGTAATTACGCAATGACCATTAAAGGGTCGACCGACTACTATACTGACCCTGCTTCTCTGTCTATGATATTTTCTGATAGGCTTCGCTTTTTTATATAGGCTATTCGGCGCACATAATTGCCTGATTCTAGGTTAACCGTGTACAGTTGATTCATAGATAAATCGATGAAATTAATGCCCTGCCGAGGCTACATAATTATTGTTTCTGTCGAAGTATCACAGAGAACGAAAGAACGACTAAAAGGGCGAGAGGACAAAGCTAGCTTCATTTGTAGATAATAATTATTGGACAGCCGTTTCGCTGTCATGAAAGCAGCAGCCATGACAGTTGCTGTACTAATGAAAGACTGATGTATAAATGCGATAATATTGTAACGACTACTTCGTCAAAATAAACGCTTTCGCTGTAACGTTAACATCCTATTAACCGAATGATGCAAGCATTTTTACTGCAGCCTTACACAGGTTTCTCCTTTTTATATCACATATGAATAGCCGAAGATAATGTGGCTTTGATAAAGCAATGTATAGTTCATACCGCCAGTGGCGTAGCCAGGATTTCCGGAACGAGTGGGGTTGGTTTTTGATTTTGACCGTGACTAACTTTGCAAAAATCTTGACAAGCAAAAATGGTACTCGCCTCTTCCTTAAACCTTTACAGTCTATAGCCCAAGGGGGTTTTGACCCCCAAAGTCGCGTCAAAAAATAAAAAATGCATGGAGACTCATTAAAAATATTTTGTTTTCGGCAGCCAAGGGGGTTTAACCCCAAACTCCCGCTTGGCTACCCCAATGCATACAGCTGAGTAATCCTAAGAACTATTTGTTTAAAATGCTTGGAGCAATTTTTCCGACAAATCAATTCTTCGTAGAAGGTCATACACTCATGTCATTAAACAAGAATTGCTGTTTAGATTGGAACTCTATGACGAAATGATTTTCGATGTGGAATTCTCGAACTCTCTACGTACATCGATTGAAAAGTGCAGGCGAACACTTATCGCAAAAAACCTTTCAATGCGTGGATCGCGTAAACAGCCCTAGGAGGATTGAGTAATGTTAGCGATCGAAAATGATCGAGGGGCAGCAGAAGCTGTCTGCGGGGTTCTTAAGCGACCCCGCCGCCGGCCGCCTGTTCTGCATCGCTGCCCTATGACCACGCGGCGATAGCACGACCCTTCTTTGCTGTCCCACACGCTGACAAGACGAATGGTCTGCGCTCGGTGGAGTGGTAAATCTGCGGAGGAAGGAATCGCGCGCGCTTCCTGCGATCAGAGGGGTCCGTCTCGAGTGGCTTTTTGCTCAGCTGCGCCGTCGTCGTCGTCCGTCCACTCACCGCCCGTGCGTCAAAGCAGTGTGGCTGGCCGGTCGTGCACAGCCGGATCTCCGAAATTACAGAAGACAGGGGATTCTGACACGAGTGGAAATTGCCAGAAGGTTTTAAATCACCAATGTGTGTGTGTGGTTTTTTTTCAAAGCCCAGACGAGAGAAGGGGTAGAGACTGTTGCGTCTTTTTCGGCTGAAAATGTGCTTTTACTGTGGAGACGGCGGCGCTGAAAAATTCGATCGAACCTCGAACAAGTTTCGACGGTCTGGCGGCCAAAAGAGATAGGTCGATACGATGCAATTAGGTCATCAGACCGAGGAGGCAATTTATATTGTGAAGCCAATTTCTTATCATTTCTAACGCTAGAGATGGGTTGGGAAATTATGTCCTCTGCCGCCGATGGTAGCTATGATAGATGGTGTTTGACGTTAGGGCGATAATTGAGCAAGACTTTGATGCCCATAAAATCATCGATGATGAAATCATCGATGATGATTAACAAGAGAGTCAGAAAGACCTTCATCTGCGAGATTCTATTTTAAAAATTATTAAAGAACAGACAACCGTGCATAATTCAGTGCCGGATTAACTTTTTGGAGGCGTGGCGCAAACAACGCAACGAAACTTCAAGAGGCCCTCAACCCTCCAAGCTCGAAGTTTCAAACATCTGTCAAAAACTTATAAAAATTACTTTAAAAATATAGAAAATTTCCTTAAATATATTTATTAGAAATAATATACATTCATTGTTCGTTAAATGCAGTGGCGTAACTAGAGGGGGCGGGGGGCACTTTGTTGACTGCCCCCGGTCCCCGGGCAGGAGGGACCCCGAAGAGGGGTCTAAGCTAGGGTTAGGTTAGGGTTAACCCTAACTTAAACTTAATCCTAACCCTAGAAATTATGGAAATATGGAAACGATGTGGTGAGGACCATTTTTTTGCTCGTCAGGGTTAAAAAGGTGGAGATGATAACGTTTTTTTTGCTCGTCAGCTCGAAACTCTGGGGCCCCCATGTCAAAGATGCCCCCGGCCCCCAAAAGTCACGCTATGCCACTGTGATTTAATATAATATATTCATTTTAAAAATAATAAAAAAATTGAACCAGTTGGCCAGTTGCTCCACGGTTAATACGGCACTGCGTGTATTGGACTTCCGATTTGAAGTATAGGCCTATGGTCTCGTGACATGACATGTGTACAGCGTTTAGTTAGACTCATCAAGGGCGTTGATTGGCTGTAGCTTCCAGTTATACGGCAGTTTGTTGAAGGTTTCAGAAACCCTGCAGTCGAGTTAAAACCTAAAAATCACTTTAGTGAATCGACAGAGAACTCGGCTTGTTAACCCCTTAACTGGGAATCCCGGATATATCCGTCCATTTTACATTGAGTTACAGTTAAATACACGGTTAAGGGGTTAAAGAGCGCTCATAGTTCTTGCAGGTCAAATGAATTTTAGATTTATTGAACTGCAAAGCTGCTCTACGAATATGTTACGATCAAATGCTTTAAATTGGACCGTTGAACGTCTCTACTGAAAACGACGCCCGTTCTTTAGTACTTTTAAACATCAAAACCGTTTCGCTTGCTCTTCTTTTATGACGAGAATCGTGAAAAAGATGCAGTCGAAACTAGACGCATTTTACATTGGCACAGCATCGCATCGCGTCGTTAGAGATCGGGTCGCGTGAAACAGATGCGCCTGAAAGGTTTCAGATGCTGGTAGATGTACTTTTGTACGGTTAAACTCTCAAATACATGCAGATAACATGTCACCTGAAATGCCCTTTTAAAGATGCAAATTGCAATATCTGTCACCTGGATTCCCATTTAGTTTGGCAAATGCAAGGCATCCGGGGTTTGAATTTCCAAATTGTGTGTTCTACAAAGTCCTCAATGTTGTGAGGTGACAACGTTTGCCCGGCGCCAGCACCAGATTCCTGTGACTGGAATACGCGCTGGCAGGGAGGTCGTCATGCCGTCCGCTTTTGTCCGTGACCTAGGCATCTACATTGACGCCGACCTGTCGATGCGGTCTCACGTCACAAGAATTGTGTCGAGTTGCTTCGCAGTCCTAAGACAACTACGCAGCATACGTAGGTCCGTCACACCATCGGTGATGCAATCACTCGTTGTTGCATTGGTGCTCAGTCGGCTAGACTACGGCAACTCGACGCTTGCTGGCGTCTCCGGGCACTTGATTGCTCCTAAACGCAGTCCTAAACGCAGCTGCCCGTTTGATTTTTGCAGCTCGGAAATACGATCACGTGACCCCTCTTCTACGCGAGTTACACTGGCTTCGTTTTCCTGAGAGGATAGATTTCAAACTCGCTACGTTGGCATTTAAATGTCTCCATGGATTGGCGCCGTCGTACCTGGCAAACGCTTTCGGCCGCGTGTCTGACGTCAAAACTCGATGCCACCTGCGCTCGGCGTCCACGACTGACGTTCTTGCCTCGAGTACGGCGCTCAACGATCGGTGGCCGTGCTTTTCCGGTCGCTGCTGCTCGCGTCTGGAATGGACTTCCGCCTCACGTGAGGTCATCAACGACGCTGGAGACATTCAAGAAGCGCCTCAAAACCGAGCTATTTATTAGATGCTATGATGTAGTGTGACCACCTCTCTGTACAATTCATTACTGTTTAATATTGTTATTGTTACGTGTCCTTGCAGTCGTTAGACATTATGTCACGATAATCTTGTCGTTGTATAATAATAATAATAATAATAATAATAATAATAATAATAATAATAATAATAATAATAA
Organism: Metaphire vulgaris; assembly: GCA_018105865.1. Classification (NCBI taxonomy): domain Eukaryota; kingdom Metazoa; phylum Annelida; class Clitellata; order Crassiclitellata; family Megascolecidae; genus Metaphire; species Metaphire vulgaris. Next base: position 6,857,288 of record CM030839.1, on the reverse strand, counting down.
TATAACGTTGAGAGGCATAGCGGATAGGCGAGATTCAATAGAAACACGTTAAATAACGCTTGAAAAGCGAGCGTGTCATATGACGTCGTCGTTATATTGTCATACGAGTCATTGCATTAGCTTACTACCGCAGGACAAGAGACCACAAATGCAAATTTCTTCAAAAAAGAGGCTGGAATCGAGTAAAAAATATTTTTAATGTGAGGTTTTTATATATATACTGTATGCGGAACAGTTTGAACGAGATGGCGTGGCAGATGAAATAATAAGTGGATTCTAAAGTTACCCTAGATAACTGGGCTATTAACCCTTTCACGTGCCATTATGGCGTGTTAACACGGCATGAACCTTTAGTACTCTGTGTGCCATCATGTCGTGTAAAGACATAATCATACTGATTGATGTTGGACTGTTGGTGCGGTTGGCTTGGGGTATTTTGCTCATACTCTGGCAGCGAAAGGGTTAATCATGAAGGGAAATAGCAGTTGCCTAGAATAGGCGAATGCTTTCTATAAACCCCCGTTATCTAATCCGATCGAGCAAAAATGTTTCGCTTTTGAGCCGTCATCAGAAATTCAACTTTTCTATGATTCTTGACCTCTAATACGTAGGTTATTGGATCACTAGATTATACTTAATTATTATTTTTGAATTGACTTTAGTAGATTTGAGATAAACCATCAAATAAAACAACGAAACAGTTTATCCATTCCATAGATACTTTCATATACATTTAAGCCATGGAAGCCATGATTTAAGCCCTCGGTACTTCGTTCCCGAGAGACTTACGGAACAAATTGTCCGGAGACATTTGTCCATCAAGAAGCTGTCTGGACTCTGTAGATCCGATGGGAAAAGGCCAGACTGCGTGACCCTGATTCCTCGGCGAGCCGGCCGAAGCCTGGTCTGGGACGCAACCGTAGCTGACACCGTTGCCCCCACATAGTCTCCCCATCATCCCCCACTTCGCTCGGAAGAGAAGCCCCCGAGAAGGCCACTGCTGTCATGAAAACGTCCAAATATATCATCTAAGTCCGGCAGCTATACGCATACCGTCCTGCGCATAGCATTCGAGACGCTAGACCCCATCAACCAGAATGCCCTCTGTTTTAAAAGCGAACTGTTTCGACATTTAGCCCAACAATTCGGAGACAAAAAGAATTACAGTTTCCTCTTCCAACGTTTATCTGTCTCACTGCAACGCTTCAAAGCAATCGCCTTCTGAGGATCTTCCTCACACCTCGAACCGGACGAGAGCTAATCACACAATTTCTCTGTCTACCAACACACACACACACACACACACACACACACACACATATATAAATAAATATATATCTGTAAGGATATGGGGAGATCGGCCAATGGAAGTCAAATATTCGGGTGAAAATTGAAGATACTAGAGGGCCGTATGACATACAAGGAGTATCTGATTGCGCCCGAGGTTATTTTCCGATAGAAAAGGAACATTTCAAAATACCGCTCATCATTGAAAACGTTAGACAGAAACCAAAGAGATCGCATATTAATACATATGCATACACAGGAATAGATTATGGGATTGTCGCGCGTAAGCTTGTGGTTAGTTTCGGCTATACTATAGACACGACTACATTTGCGAATTGCGGGTAGAATGTATAAAAATGTATGTAAAGTATGTATATATATTATATATATATACAAGCCTTACAAGGTATAGATTACATCTTAGGTGATTTAAAGCAAACTGCAAATAACCATGAAACTCTATTAAATATATAGAACCTATTTTATTTGTATATATTTGTGTAACTTATTTATTTTTATTATTAGCATCGATAAATGACAATATGGGGCTGTCCATTAATTATGTCAACAATTTTTGGGCAATTTTTGACCCCTCAACAATTGTCAACAACTGTCAAATTTCACTTAACCCCCCCCCCATAATTGCGTCAAAAACTTTTGACCCCTCCCCAAGATCAATGACAGGTCCCAATAACAAGGTTATTATTCTTTGTGCTGATGACCATTTTTTCCCTTTATTGTTCATCGAATGTCAAAATGTAGTGGTGATGACCATTTTTCCCTTTATTGTTCATCGAATGTCAAAATGTAGTGGTGATGACCTTTTCGCCATGCTTTTTTACATTGTAATAAGTAGTATTCCATGAAATTTCCTATTTTTGATTATTTGTAAAAAGTGAAATTGTTGACGTCAACTTCTCTTAACCCCGCTCCTCCCTGTCAACAACTGTCAAACTTTTTCAAACCCTCTCCCCCCTAAATTGTTGACGTAATTAATGGACAGCCCCTATACAGCATGTGTGTGTGCGCGCGCGCATCGAAAAGCCTCTATGAGAAATCTTATCTCTTCAGAAATCTCCTACAGATGGAATCGATCTGTGATCTGAATTAAAGGCATCAACGTATACGACGCAAGGCATTATTCCGCCCAGTGAACAGCGAAGAATGGAGCCGTAATATTCTCGGCGAAAGATTCTCGGACACAAGGAACGACGGACATCCATCCATCCATGGCCAGGCATTTGTGTTTCGCAAAGAAATTAAACGACGTTAACACGACGGATAACCAACGAAGCGATTCACAACCTTCATCGAGGTTAGACTCTTAGTGCGAAACAGTGTGTGTGTGTGTGTGTTAGAGAGAGAGAGAGAGAGAGAGAGAGAGAGAGAGAGAGAGAGAGAGAGAGGAGAGATAGAGCCATTAAAAGAGGCTTAGATCGATGAGAGAAAAAGAGAAGCAAAGAATAGACCAGAAGCATAAAGCACAGAGATATAGACACAGAAAAACATACGAAAAGAAAACGACCAGAAGGCTCGCGAGAGAGAGAGAGAGAAGGAGGAGGAGGAGGAGGGAGGAATGAAAGCATTGTTCACGAGGGTGTATAACTGGAAGTGGAAATTGCAAATTCTCCTGGTCGTGAATTCCGAACAGAAGCTGTTGCCTGTCCTTCGCGGAGGAGACACACGTCAGCGACAGAACGCGAATCGCTGTGTTTGACCGACTGACAGTAACTTTAACCCTCGTCTTTCGCGAGCACTGGCAGAAAAGACGGGGCCTAATTGGCGGAATATACGACCATACGTGCGCTGGTATTGAAGAGACATTTCTCCTCCGCAACGACCTCTGCCGGTGGACAAAGCAGATAGAGCAAGACACCGCCGTCGTTGCCTACCGGTAATCTCCGGTCGACAGACAGACGAGAACTACAGAAACACATTGCACTACACACAGGCTTTCAACTGATACAGACATACACACACACACACACACACACACACACACACACACAGTGAAGCCAGCTTAACGTTGTGTACATGGACTGCTTAAACTGTGCATTATCATGTCAACTTAATGCGAGAACGGCAAATGAGGTCAGACGTCGACGGCAAAGCATTGACTGTACTGTAGTCTAGCTTTGACATCGAGTGGGAAACATTTTAACAAACAAATAAAGCCATACTTTTGACCGACAGAGACAACAGCACATATTTATCTGGGGAGGGACGCGAAATAGTCAAGTAATTTTTAGGTTCATTCGAGGTTTTTTTCTTTTGACAATTTTTGTTTTTACCATCATTGGACGATAGTCATTGTCATGCATATTCAATACAAGACATGCATATTAAAGACCTATAGGCCTACGCAAAAAAATTAATGCGCTTAGATAGATAAATATGCGAAAGTGATTTCCAGGTGACTGGGAACAGTAAGGCAATGATCAGGCGCCAGAAGACGACTTTTGCTAAGATAACGTCAATGTATTTTCTGCATTAATTAGATTATAATTAATTTATACTATAAGTGATGGAACAGAAAATGTGATTTAATTCTAAATAGGATAGAAATGTGACGCCAAATGAAGATGAACTGGAAGCAGAAAAGATTTTCTTAGTAGAACAAAGCAGACTTTCTCTCTTATGAGCTCCTAGGTCACGAATGATGTAACAAAATGCGCAGAGATCTCAAATAGAAACGGATCGATAATGCAGTGACCTGATTCTCTTATCATGCTGTGACACGTCCTTTTCTTAGACAACATTATCTACACTCTCCGATTCAGTTTGAAACACTTGAAAATATTCGTGACAGATGCGAAGGTGTGGCAAGTAAGTAAGAAAGTAAAATTTCGTTAATTTCTATGGCGGCTTTCAAGAATATTTCTCTTCTCCTGCTTCTCAGCACCAAAATGTAGCTTTTTTCAAATATTCCTAGGCGTGTGTGATGTTATTATGCACTTATTTGGAAAATAATAAACTAATTTTGATTTTTTTTTTTGATTTTTTTTAAAAGCAGCACCAAAATGCTCTAACGCAAGAAACCGAAATGACATATAAATTAATATATAATAATTCTGTCGTATAATATGCATTTTCTGAAAGTCAGAAACATACAAAGGGCAAGAGGATGTCCAAGAAACATACACAGATCGCCATTTGTATTATATCTATGCTGCAGGTTTTTCAGTGTTTCAAAATTGTGCTTCACCGTATGTGTGCTAAGCAGTTCCTGACAATGGGATCCGTCCATTAATTATGTCAACAGAATAGAGAGTTAGAAAAAGTTTGACAGTTGTTGACATGAGGGTGGTGGTCAAGAGAAGTTGACGTCAACCATTTCATTTTTTACAAAATAATCAAAAAATTGGAAATTTCACGGAAATTTGCAAAGGAAAAAACCCTAACAAGCAAAAGAAAGGTCACCACCTCATTTTGACAACTGATGTTCAAAAAAGAGGAAAAGGTAGGCCTATCGTCACCGCAAAAACATTCTAAACTTTTTCGGAGGACCCATCACTGATCTTAAGGGAGAGGTCAAAGTTTATGACGTAGTTATAGGGGTCACTGAAAATTTGACAGTTGTTGACAAGGGTGAGGAGGGTCAAAAATTGTTGACGTAATTAATGGACAGCCGCATGCACACCTAGTGGTTCTAGTTTGCCCCTCTGTTGTCGTTGCTGCTGTCTGCTGTGGTCGTTGTCTTATCGCAGCTGTCGCTGTTGTAGGGAATGTAGCTGTTGCTGATGTCTCCAGATATAACACAGGAACTCCGCATCGAGATACGTTTATTTAACCAGTATCAGCAGATTATATTACTATTTATTTATTTAAACTTTTCAATTTCGAATGAACCTACGACTATACTCTTTCAGATCCTAGCCATTGTTGATCATAGGTGCACCTAAGCAGCCGTACGCCAAAAGGTATGAGTATGACAAGGTTTTTATAATCAAGCTAGAACTCAGAAACGATGCTACTAAAATAGCTACAGAAAATCAGCGCATGGATCAGATTGACAGGCCTGTTCTTTCAGGAAGTAGGAGGCTTAGCTTTGTATAGTATGTCAGAACCCACGAATTCCGACTTAGAAGGGGGAGAGCCGTCGGCTAAATCACAGCGCAGCTACCTACACGACATTGTTGATCCGAAACGCAGTTCGCTTCTAATTTAAACTTTTCAAAAATCTGTATTGAATATGGATCTATCTTACACAAGAGTAGACGAAGCACGTGATTGTCAATTCACTCTGCGTGAATCTGAACATTCAGAAGTCTCTGAAACTGTTGTTCAAATGGACTCCAATCTCTAGGACTGCTTAGCATTTGGGCTTAAACTGATGTTGCCACACGTGCAAGATTGCAAAGTATAAACGCTTAATGGGCCCACTATGTCGTTTGTCTTTGAAACAGCGGTGTTCTAGAAATCGAGTTCTTCTCTTTTTCTGTTTTTCGTGTGGTTTTTAGAAAATAACATTTCTATTTCCGAAGATGAAATGAACCAAAGCCTGTTCTTCGCTCGACGCACACGAGTCTAATTTTTGGGGAGCGAAGAAAATGCTTACGAACATCATTTAGAAATAACTAACTCCATGACTGTGTGTGCCGTAGCACATGGCGCGTCTATTGATGAAACTGGACGTAACTGTTTCGAATCCAAAATATTATAAATGCCAAATGAATTCAGCCATTTGCTACAACCTTTATCCATGACATCAATCGATTGCCTACTGTAGGAATGTCTAAGCTTACAGCTGTGTGAAAAAGTCCTGCACGTTTATAGGATTTTGGGATTTTTGTTTTTTTATGAATATCTGAATAACCATTAATGATTTAGGATATGCAAATATCAATATATATTTCAACGGGTATTGATGTTTTTTTGGTAAACAATTTACTAATTGTTGTGTGATTTCCTTGTGGATCCTCACAACAAAATTTTTGTGAGGAGCGTGAAACGTGAAACGTGCAGGACTTTTTCACACAGCTGTAATTGTCTAAATAAAGTGTGATTAAGTTCAAGGTAGTGCCCTCTTACTGAAGTAATGGAATGATGTGATCTTATAGCCTATAGGCCTTCTGAATCAAAAAGAGGCTTCCCCGCAGGGTTTAATCTAGGCCGTTTCCGGGGAAAAAATTGCCCTTCCCTCCCGGAAATTTCAAATTCCTCCCCAGAAATTTTGGCATACTCCATCAACTAACAGCAGCCCACTAGCAGAATTCCCCCGGCTTTGTTAGTTTCCCCCGGTTTTGTCAGTCTCCCCGGAGTCCAGGAGTCTAGATTAAACACTGGGCTTCCGAAAGGGTGTCTATATGGCACGGGCGCCAGCAAAACGATGCTGCTTACCGCTGCTGCGTCGGCGCTTCCGGCACTTGGGAAGATCGCACGCGATGGGATAACGAGCGAAAAAGACAATCAGAAATTATCCGATCGAAAAACGGAAAATTGCGAACGAATGAAACTAAACGCAGAATCCGTGAAATATTGCGACGACCGAACGATGAGTCTCGTTGGAAAAGACAAGACGCCGTCGTCGTCGTCTGCCACTCGCCTCTTGGCACGCAGCAGCCCAACCTCACACACACACACACACACCATCGCTCTTAGACAGTCTCACTGAACACGCGCATGAGAGAGAGAGAGAGAGAGAAAGAGAGGCAGACAGACAGACAGACAGACAGAGATAGACAGACACAGACACAGACACAGAAACAGACAGAGAGAGAGACACACAAAGACAGAAACAGAAACAGAAACACAGAGACAGAAACGGAGACAGAGACACAAAGAGAAAGAGAGAGAGAAAGAGAGAGAGAGAGACAGGCAGTGACAGAAACAGAAACAGACAGATAGACAGACAGAGACAGAGAGGGGCAGAGAGAGAGAGAGAGAGAGAGAGAGAGAGAGAGAGAGAGAGACAGACAGACAGAGAGACAGAAAGACAGAGATGGTGGTGGTGGTGATGGCTTCTTCAAACGAGAGTGTCTTAGCATCGTTTGTAAGCGGCCTTTGAAGAGACAGAGACAGCAGCAGCAGCAGCAGCCACTTCGGAGGCGTCCGGTTGCTCTCACGACCCTCCTCCTCGGCCGTCGGTCGCCATCAACCGGTCTTAAAGGCCCATTTAACTCGACGCGAAATTTACGAAGATTCAGTCTGGAATGCGGTTGCGTCTTCGGATTGCCGGACGCCGAGATGAAATCAGAAAATCTTTAACTTCTGCAGTCGGACCATCGGACGACGAAGAAGAACGTGGCTTCGGGCGCCGTCAATCACCCCCTCCCCCACCCCCGACCCTCCCCACCCTACCGAAGGTCAGAAGTGAACGACAGATGATCCGATTTGACACGGGGAGGGGGAAGAGATGGACCTCAAGATGAAGGCATGACTTCGATGCCACCCGCCGTCTTCTTGGACACATCTTTATTTCGATGGCTACGAATGATATTGACCAGATACGAACCTTTTTAATTATGTGGTATACTGCTTACAAATACTGTACGATGCCTGTATAGTGTACAGATCTACAATCAATGTCTATGCGTACATAGAAGCACACATGCATGGACGCTGAGCCCTCCAATACAAACCAAAATACGTGGAAAATGCGATACATCCGATAGAGATATATCTAAGACAGAGTTTCTTTTAATTGGACTACCTCAACAACAGTGGCGGCAAACAACTCTAAAAGTGGGGGGCCGTTGACAATCATGGGGGCAAACCATTTGTTGTTTAATGTATGTAGCATTTTAGGGTCCCAACTGGGGCACTGGGGGCAGGCTCTCAATAGAGGGGGCACAGGCCCCTGGCCCCAGGTGGAGCCGCCACTGCTCAACAACTCAAAAAAATTGACAATCCTAAGCTAGTTTTGGCTCCTGACACCACAATAACCCCTGTTCCAACTGCAAGAAATCTCGGATTCAAATTTGATTCTTTTCTAAACTTTGAATCACCAATCTCCCAACTTTCAAAAGCCTGCTATGTTCATATTCGTGATCTTCGTCGCCTACGTCCTTGCCTCGATACCAAAACTGCCTCTACAATCGCCACCTCAATAGTCCACTCCAAATTAGATTACTGTAACTTTCTTTACTATAACCTTCCCAAAGCCTCCATCAACAAATTGCAATCAATACAAAATGCACTTGCTCGTGCTGTTACTAAGTCACCTAAATTCTCCCATATTTCCTCCATACTAAAATCATTACATTGGCTTAAAATAACTGAACGTATCCAATATAAGATAATAACACTTACACATAGCTCACTTCAGTCATCAAAACCTGTCTACCTTAGATCACTATTAACCCCTCAGCCTCCTCGACCCACACGTTCCTCATCTTACCTCACTCTGTCACGCCCACTGAATCAGTCATCCCTGAAAATATGCAACTGTGCCTTCTCATATGCTGCACCTGAACTCTGGAACTCGATCCCAGCTTCCCTTCGCACACTTGGACGCTTTCAAACAATAAAATCTGAATCCTCATTTCCTATAATTCCTGCACTATTTCCTCAAGTCTTCAGGTCTAAGCTTAAATCCTTCCTTTTCTAAAATCATTTCCTCCATAGCTGTAACAACCTAGCCTCACTGCCCTTTGGATGTTGACTATTGCCTGGCTTATAACATACCTTCCCCATAGCTATTTTAAGAGAGGCTGAGCGCCTAAGAATAAGCAGCTACTGTTGTGTTGCCCAAGGCGCTATAGAAATCCACGAGATTTTACTTATTTACTTACTTACTTACTTTGGGTTTCGCAACTAGAATTAAGAAGAAGACATTAGTGTTATTCCTCCACCCAGATTGAAATTTATATAGCACTACTCAAAATCGAATCATTCAATAGTTTTTGGAGTACAGTAGGATAGACAAGAACTACATTCAGCTTTCTCAAAGGTAGGCCTACTCCACCTGATCTTCTCTGATGGCCATGGAACTGTTCTGCTATTTGGAAAAGAGTTTAAATATTTGCAGGGATAATATTGTACTGTAATATTGAAAGAAGCATTTACGATGAGCTACGTAATATCTATCATGATACTTCACATTGGATTAATTATCAGTCGTCCGGTAATAAAAGAACATATCCTCTTTTTACAAAATCTCTCCTCCTTCATCCGGGAGGCACTGGGCAGATATGCAGAAATGCCCGGCTTTCTGCTTTCATCATCGGCTGGTTTGAATTTCTGCCGTGAAATTGCACACCGTCATTTCAGTCTTAACGTACTCTATGTAATAGTGAATTTGTTGGCGTTAACTATAATAACTATGGCTGTTGATATAATATGATCCTATAAGACAGGGATGGGCAAAGTGCGGCCCGCGGGCCGAATGCGGACCTCGAAGCCATGTTGTGCGGCCCCGACATCGAAAAATATTGCATTAACGTGCGGCCCTCTAAAACATATGAAACATTGAAACATTTGACAACGCCTCACTGGAAAATTCAGCATTCAAATTGGATTTTCGCTCTGGCATTTTATCGTTAACAAGAAATAATGCTCTTAACACTGACTATTTTTTTTCGAATTGACAGTCTTGGCTCATTAGTAATTTACTTATACTGAACAGTATATAATACGTTATGTTAAAGTCGTTTTGAAGACTACTTTAAATTTAATTCTAAATGCCGAAAAATGCGCGGCCCTTGGCTTTCGTCGCAGAGACTTTTGCGGCCCTCGGATAAAAATTTGTGCCCATCACTGCTATAAGATATCACACAGCAAAATCAGATGCACAGCTTATACAGTATTTCCAGCAATCGAGAAAATGGTTGAATCACTCTCAGCATAGAAGGCTTATAGGCCTACTTTCACAGCAAGAATCAGACACACTGCGGGGTCTATCTGCAGGAATTCTACTTATCGCAGTTTGAAGTCTATCTGCTGCTGTAAGAGTTTTAGAAGTCTTTTCTTAGAGCTGTTGCAGTGCGTTTTTGTGAATCTTACTGCGGTGAAACGCCTTAATTTCGTTGACCTCCTTTTAAAACTTTGATGTCCTCCAGGGGCGTAGCCAGGAATTTGATTGGGGGGGGGGCATAAATTTGGAGGTATATAGGCCTAGTTATATATTATATATAATATACTATTATATATAATATACATATTTTATATATTATATATATTATATAGGCCTATTATATCTATTATATATGTATATATATATATGTTATAAGCTTATAAGTTGTGTTATATATAGGGTATACTGATTCTTTTTGGGGAGATACTCCATCCGTCGCTACGTTCCTGATGCCCTCCTTTGGACATGCTGGTATCTGCCATGGCAACCATGACTGTACAATCGGGACATGTTAAATTTATATTAAAAGAAGCCTAATAGGTCATCATAATTATCATCATCATCATCATCATCATCATCGTCGTCATCATCATCATCATCATCATCATCATCATCGTCGTCGTCGTCGTCATCATCATCATATTAATGGATACAACAGTGGTTCTGACACAGTGCAGACCCTACTGAATCACTTTAAACCATAAACATTGTTATTATTATTATTATTATTATTATTATTATTATTATTATTATTATTATTATTATTATTATTATTATTACAAATTCGCTAATATCGCGAACCTACGGAGATCGAGGTCGTATGTTAGCGCGTCTACGGTGTTCGCCAGTCAGAAAGAGTTCAGTATTTCAGAATGACCTTGGTCGCCTAGAATGAGTCCATTTCTGCTGAAACCTGGGCTTTGACCATCACGCGACCCCTCAATCGGTCGGCTTAGTTATACGCTGAAACCGAAAGCCTTCCTTCTGAAAGGCGCATCATCAAAATCGACGCAAGTGAAAACGAAATAATCAGAACTTGGCAAATGAGGACGTAGGCCTACAACGAAAATAAATGCGGATGTAATTTTTTTCTAATATGCTATTGTTTATAAGCGACTGGGCGTTTGTAAAAATAAGATTCGCGATGAAATAAGACATATTATGCGCAATGCCTTCCTTATTCGTTCAATAGCCATGCATTCAAATCGCATGGTTCTAAATATCTTAGCTTGAATTTTACAATCTGCTGCTATATACTGCGACAAATTCTCCGTTTAGTCTTACTGTAAAGTGCAGCGATTCCAATGTCCATTGTACAAAAGTCAAGATGAAATTTTGTCCGTTTGATAATGTTCATGCCATTAACTGCGCATGTAGGCCTACAGACCAGACGACGGAAATTCCGATCGCCTTCGCTTCTTCTGCCCTGGAATGATGACCTGAGCAGTCGTGATTCAGTATTCGAGGCAGGCTTGGATTCCTCGCCCGAAGACTTCGCGAGGACTGAAACGCTGTCTCTCGACCGGAGAGAGCAAGTCCCTCGTCCAATTACGCTTTCTACTTAAGAGGTCCAACCTCACGAGACATAAACCAAGAGTGCATGGAGACAGAGCCGGACACGGAATTCTCTCTGCTCTCTCTCTCTCTCTCTCTCTCTCTCTCTCTTCTCTCTCTGTTTTTTTCAGTCTGTCTCAGTCTGTCTCTGTCTCTGTCTGTCTCTCTGTCTATCTCTCTCTCTCTCTCTCTCTGTCTCTCTGTCTCTCTCTCTCTCTCTCTCTGTTTGTCTCAGTCTGTCTCTGTTTCTGTCTGTCTCTCTGTCTCTCTCTCTCTCTCTCTCTCTCTCTCTCTCTGTCTATCTCTCTCTCTGTCTCTCTGTCTCTGTCTTTCTGTCTCTCTCTCTGTCTCTCTCTCTGTCTCTGTCTCTCTCTGTTTCTGTCTCTCTGTTTGTCTCTGTCTCTCTGTTTGTCTCTGTCTCTCTGTCTTGTCTCTCTGTCTCTCTCTATCTCTCTGTTTGTCTCTGTTTGTCTCTCTCTCTCTCTCTCTCCTAGCTCTCTCAAAGGCTTTCTAAATCTTATCGAATATTGCCATTGAGCATAAAATTCGACAGAAGAAACCATAATTGCGGTTTTGGGTATCGTTTCGAGTGGTCGTTCTGCGATAACCCTCTAAGCCCCCTTTGGGACATCTGAAGGACCCCATTCGGTCAGATGATTAGGTCAATCGCGTCACATCAACCGCTGGCTTCAGACTTAATACATACTCACTAAAACATCGGCATAAAAATACCATCTCCCAAGGCTAGCTCTGTTATGAGAGAGCATCTTCTCTTACGTACTTATTCCCATCCATTTTTACATACCAACTCTTATTTTGAAGTTTTTAAAAAAATACTGGTTCTATTACTCACTTCTGCTTGTAGTACTTATTTGGGAATAGTTTTCAGTTTACAATACTTATTCATCAGCAGCTATTGTTATTGCTATAATTGTCTATTGGCAATTGGTAATATAAATAGCAACAGTGGTTCTCACACAGGGCAGATCCTACTGAACCACTTTAAACCTTGTTATATTATATTATTATATAATTATAACTTCAAATGTTATTCCAATTCCTATCCCTAAGTCGCAGAGACCTCTGCAACTGTAACGCTGAAGCCGCTACTGTTACTATTAATTTAAGTAATTTTATTCTATTATTATTATTATTATTATTATTATTATTATTATTATTATTATTATTATTATTATTATTATTATTATTATTATTTAATTAACTAGAAAGATGCTCGCGCTTGCTCGCAGTGCAGGATAAATACTAAAACCCAATCATTGAATTCATGCTGCTGAACAACGTTTCAATGATGTACATACGCCACGTAGCCAAGCTCTGACGCTGCAACGTACGCTTCGTCAAACGCTTCGCGTGGCCGTTCGCTTCGCGTGGCCATTCGCTTCGCGTCGCCGTTCGCTTCGCGTCGCCGTTCGCTTCGCGTCGCCGTTCGCGAAGCCTAAGGTTCCAGAACGACCAATCAGAACGCTCACCCAGCCAACCAATCAGAACGCTTCAAGGTAACGAATGAGAACGTCACACAGCCAACCAATCAGAACGCTCACAAAGCCAACCAATGAGAACGCTTGAAGGTAACAGAGAGATATACAGAGCAAGGATCTTAATATTATATATTATTATTATTAATTATTAAAGTTATATCAAATAAATAAATGTTAGGCCTACGTATGTGTGTGTGCTGAATCCACCTTCAACCAATTTGTACAAAATTGTGCACTAAGGTTGTTTTTGCCGATATAGACCTAGTCAAATCACAGGTCCACAATTCTATCCCTACCCCCACTACATTGGTAGTCGTTGGTCTAAATTTTTGAATTTGCAAAATGCCTTTTAATTTTCCTGTTAAAATGAAAATGAAACATTTATAACATACAGTAGAACCTAATCGCCATGGTAGCTAAATTAACGAGCTATATAAATAGCATCACGTGGCAGCGATACGGTCTCGATTATATCCACTAAATTTTGAACCAAGTCTGTCGATGTCGGATGATGGGGTGTCTTTAGACGCCCCAGAAATTACTGCCTCACCGCAAATCCCGCCATTAGAGATTCGTCTATAATGAAAGTTCATATTTAATAGGCGATATGATAACTTAAAACTTAGCATGATTTAAATTGGCTTAGAAGGCATTACTGCCTGTGTGAAAGCCACTAGGGGCACTAACGGGGCTTGAACCCGCTCCGTCAGTCTGACGCTCCAGCACGTAACCCACTCTGCCATCTTCCGCCCCAGAAAGACATCAAAACCGCCTCTTAGAGTACTTAAGAGCACTTAAATCGCAATCTGTATAGCGCCACATTGGCTTCTATAGCGCCTTTGTGCTTCCAAACGTGCTTTATATTTCTAATCTTTTAGGCGATATAGATCGGTCTATTCGAAATGCCAAAGTCGTCTACAGAAGCGCAATTAAAACAGCTACACAGTTGGTAGATGTCTCAACAGACCTGAACTAGTTCCATGACCACTCTGTAGATATTTTGAAAGAGTCCTTGAAGTCCCCGGAATAAGTTTTATGGTGTAGTGGCAGCATTGAAAATACCAGGAGCGTAGCCAGGAATTTGATTTGGGAGGGTATAAATATTTTGAGTGGGTATAAATCTGAGCTATAACCCACATAAACCATATAAAACACATATAACAACGGGTAAATCACATAAAAAACTTTAAGGTAGTCTGATTTGGGGGGGGGGTCTACATACCGATATACCCCCCGTCGCTACGCTCCTGGAAAATACCTTTCTACAGCGCCCATCACGGCACCTAGCATCTATGAAATGCGCCATTAGTAGTAGAAAGTGATTGACCTTTCTGGTTCAATCGGCTGATGCCCTAGGCGTTATGAGAGTGGCGCCATAGAAGCCGATTGCGTGATTGACTAAGAATAAATTCAGAATTCTCTTCCTCAGTAGCACTTCACAGAGCACTGAGAGTGCCAATTAAATGCTAAAGTGCTCTAGATACTCACTGAGTACTGCCGCGTTATAAGTACGCTTCATATCCGGATCCCCGTATTCCTTTACAACATTTGATCTTTTGGGTCGCAAGTGCCGCATAAGAATAAATGAAAGAATAAATGAACGATTTCGTATTCGTAAAAGACGGCTTGCTACTCGACATCTTCTGGGAACATGAAACGAGAGACGGATGCAGTTAAAAGTCAGAGAAGTGATTCAGGAGAGAAGGCTGAAGAGTAGATTCAATTAGCAGAGGATGAGATCATGAGATGCGAAGAAGAGAGAGAGAGAGAGATAGATAGATAGATAGATAGAGAGGGTTTAATCTAGGCCGTTTTCGGGGGGGAAATGGTAATTTCCCCCCCCCGGAAATTTCAAATTTCTCCGGAAATTTTGGCATACTACATCAACTAACAGCAGCCCCTAGCAGAATTTCTCCCGGCTTTATCAGTTCCCCCGGCTTTGTCAGTCTCCTCTCCCGGAGTCCAGGAGTCTAGATTAAACATTGGAGAGAGAGAGAGAGAGAGAGAGAGAGAGAGAGAGAAAAAGAGAGAGACAGAAAGAGACAGACAGACAGAGCTAAAGGCAGATGAAATGGGATGTAACCTATTCATGAAATAATGCAACCAGCTCTAGAACACTCGGAGATGTATTTCGTTCCAAACAGTGACGACCAACTATTTCAGCAATTTATTATTTTTATATTATTATAATAATTATAATTATTATAAGAATAAAAATCTAGTATTAAAAGCCCAAGATTTAAATAATTATTTAAACTTTGGGTTTCTAATGCTAGATCTTTATTCTTAAAGACACGCTATACCAAAGCATGTCACATAACGGACTAACGTATGAAATTATTTTAACGATTTAAAGACTTTTTTGCTCGTCTGCAAGATGAAATTACGCGTTCGTGACAGCGCATGACAACATCATTCCACAAATGACTCTCTCAACAGGCGTGCTTGGGTTCGGAAATGTTAAGATCAGGAACACCCTTTTGAACGACAGCAAAACTCTCGGCTCATTGAGAACTTAGTGTCTATCGTTTTTACGTTGACGGATTTCTGACGAGACACAGGGAAATACCCAAAAACCCAAAATCAAGGAAGAAGTCTTTCCTGACTAAGGGATGACCGTCATGCCTAGAATCAATTCTTATTTAGTTGAGTCCAGATGGAAAGTTTGAGGGCAAAATTCACAAAAGTAGAGAAACGGTTCCAGGCGAAAATCTCCCAAGTGGAAGCCGAGCGTTCAAGGCAAAAGATTTCTTCCAGAGGATCGGGTTTTCTTATCAACTATTTTAAGAATTACAATTAAAAACTGATCTCCGCAAAACGACTTCAATTCTTTCTCCTCCTAATCCTTCTCCTCCTCCTCCTCTTTCTTCTCTGTATCCATCCATGCCTCCTGCATTACTCGCCATCCTATTGTGTTTTCTCCACTGGAACTGACGTTAATTTTACGCACGCTTCGAGACCTGGAAATCTCCCAACCGAACACGAATTCGTGATCATGAAATTAAGGGAATGGTCGTGCCGCTGGGTGCCGAACGAGTGCTGTCCTCGGGGGGCGAAGAACGAACGTCAAAAACGAACGAGAAACTCAGGGGACCTGCAGACGACGACGCACTGGCATTTTGCAATTTTACGAACGGTTTTGACCAAAAACTCCTCCTCCCACTGTGTTTATCGCCGCAATAAATCTCAATCGACTAAACAAACTACGCTCCCTCTCTCTCATCCACAGTCGGTCGATAAATTCTAATGAGAATTAATGAAGAAATCAAACGCAGAAGATCTATCATTTTGACCCGACAAATGCCAACTGGATTGTGCCCCCGCCCCCCTAAAAATCGCATTTCTACATCGATATTAAGCCGAATCTGACGTCCTGACCTGATCATAGGATGAGAAAACCTGACATCCGTTTCAATCCGTAGGCCTAATCAGTAATTCTAGTCTCGGTGAGCGCAGCGTTTGTGATGTCTGCCTGGTCTGGCCATTTCTTTGCAGCATGCCGTCTGGTGGTCAATTGGTTCTGTACATTGTCAAATAATTGCAAATATTAACAATAATAGCAACAATACTAAACTGATTGCCATTTTGTAGAAAAAAATTTTGGGAGTCGCAAAATTATCGGGAAGGTG
The DNA here is from genome assembly GCA_018105865.1 of Metaphire vulgaris. Lineage (NCBI taxonomy): Eukaryota > Metazoa > Annelida > Clitellata > Crassiclitellata > Megascolecidae > Metaphire > Metaphire vulgaris. Next base: position 6,840,525 of record CM030839.1, on the reverse strand, counting down.
CAAAATTTTGGGAGGCGCACATTAAAAGGATAATTGACAGGACAAATAAAGAAAACCGAATTAAATAAATCTGAAAATTAACAAATAATATGGCCTAAATACACATAAAATGACGAAGCCAAATAACTGATGACTTTTTTGTTCTTAAGACATTTTCTGAAGTTGAAGGATGCATAAACCAGTTTCGACTCTGGCGTCGCCAGCCCACGCTTCGCTACTGTGTTTGTATGTGTTTGGCTCCTCCTTTCTCAACCAGGGCTTGCCAGAGGCGTCATTTGGGGGGCTGGGGGCCGTGGTCCCCCCCCAAAGGAAATGAAAATATTAATTTATAATGTATTAATGTGCAAAATATTGCAAAACTTTCCAAAAAATATTAAAAAAATTGCACATTTTCCAACATTGGCCCTAAAATTTGCCAAAATTGCTCAAAAATTGCAGAAAATTTGCAAACAAATTGCAAAATATGCCTAAAATTTGCCAAAATTTGCACAAAATTTGTCAAAAATTTGCAAAAAAATTTCTCGCCTCACCCAAAAAAAGTGTGAAATGACGCCACTGGGGCTTGCCACCGGTTATGGCGGAGTTCGGAAGTGGTGAATTTTAAGTCAATATTTGAAGGTGGTCAGTTCGCTGGAAGCTCTGAAAGACAAGAAGAAGAGAGTTCCAAAAACTTAGACAATAAATTCTGCTGCCTTTCAAAATTTCTGATCAGAAATCAGTATGTGTTGGGAAGTTGGACGGGAAGTTAGCAGAGTGGTAACAACGTTGGACGATGGAACAGAAGGTCGCGGGTTCAAGACCCGCAGAAGCCCTAAGGTAATTTTAGCCTTCTTTCGCCAGATGGCGATGGCAACTGAGTGGCGGATTAATCCGCGGAGTAAACAGGCGCGTTGTATGAGGACACTGGTCCCGTATCATGTAATTTGCACCAGTCGCTTGGCGGAGGGTCTTAGAAACGGAGATCAGCACCGCCCTATGAGCCTTGATGTTAGCCTTGAGAGCTCGGGACTCAGGACTACTTTTGCTTTCACTGGGTTGGGAAGACGTAAAAGTGTTTAGCAAATATCAATAAATTTCTAATAACAGAAAACACAAATAAATCTTTTCGAAGTTTGCAAATTCATTATTTTATTTTTATTTTTATTATTAAAATTATTATTATCAGAAAGGCAGTTTTTAGTGGAATAAAGGAGGCTCCAATTGTTAACCAACCGATAAGGAATTCAGCTTAAATGAAATCACCAAAGACACACACCAGACACCTGTTGGAATCGATGCCTTGAGTTCCTTCGAGGCGCATCTGTTTTTCCAAAGAGCGACTTTTCTGTCTTCTTCTTTCTTAGCATATAGCGGCAACACACGATACCCGACTCTTTTAGAAATCCACAACTAGAAACTCGCCAAACAAGAAAAACACATTGGACGGCAACGCTCACGACATAATAACACATATATACGAATCACACAGGCCGCATCACGTACGCGAGGCCCGAGATAAATTAGCTCTCTCTCTCTCTCTCTCTCTCTCTCTCTCTCTCTCTCTGTCGCTTGGCAAATTGCACCTGGGTCAAGCAATTCCCACAGGTCGAGGCCATTTCTCGACGGGGAGCTTCTGTATACCGCTCCCGCCACAGTGTTTAGCCGTCATTTGTAGCATCATGCAATGTACGCGCTCAACCGGTCATTTATGCAGCGCAGCTGTAGAAATGTCCTCAGTTGTGACGGAATAAAAAGCACAAAGCGACACAACACTTTACACTTTTTATCAGTGGCGGTTCCACCATGTTGATGACTGGAGATGCATCCCCCAACGGGGTTCCCGATTACCTCTTTTTTGCTTGTCAGCCTATTTTCCGCGCGAGTTTTTAAAAAATAGTGAATAATACTGCAAATGACCTTCTTTTTCTTGCTTGTCGGCCTTTTTTGGCAAGATTTTTTAACATTTAGTGAGCAAAACACTACTAACAATGACCTTTTTCTCTTTTTTTCTTGTTTTTCTTCTTCACTTTGCATCCCATACCAACTTCAAAACAATTTTTCATCCCCCCACCAAGAATTCCTGGAACCGCCACTGCTTTTTATGGCATCAATAATTTATTATCGCAAACAATTCTCTACAGGCTGATGCATGTGAGGTGAAAACGTGTAAATATGCTGATTGCTCATTTATATCGATGTGTGGATATCATACCATATTTGCCATGTCCTCTCCATGGTGACCTCAACTGCCAATCCTCAGGAATGGCCGAACACGCTGAATCTTCATTATTTTAATCAAACAAAAAAATTCGTATTAAAACATTTAATACTCAAAGAAAACGTCGACGACGACTCTATCTCTCTCCCTTCCGAATTCTACTTCCTGTATTTTTATAGCGCCCAAATCCATCTAGCCCAACTTTTTTGAATTTGAATTACAATAACCATAAAACGCCCTGTCAGTGGCGTAGCCACGAGGGGTTTGGGGGGGTTAAACCCCCCTTGGGTGGTGAAAATTTTTGATGTATTCCCATGAAATTTTTTTGAGGCGACTTTTGGTGATTTTGGGGTGAAATCCCCCCCTTGGCGGTTATCGACAAAATTTTTTCAACCCCTTCCGGAAATCCTGGCTACGCCACTGCGCCCTGTCATACCATTTAATATATCATTTATTGCGTAGTGATCCTACTTCAAGTAGACAATCTTGTCACTCAACTCGGCGGATTTATCATGCATTATTCCGCCTATTCTGTGGCCGCCTGTCGAAGCATTTTCCTCTCTTAATAAGACCTCTTGGTCAGCAGAGGTTGACTTTGCAAAGGGGTCGCCTGTGGGTTGATGCTTCTGACGCATTTCTGGATCATCATCTCAGCGGCAGCCAGTCTTCCGTTTCGCCATAAAGTCTATAGCGGCGACAGTCGTTTGACGAAGCTCTCCAGGCAGGATTCCACGCGCCGCTCAAAATGCGGCACTGGCGGCTGAGAGATAGGAGCAGTGTTTTATCCATACCCCCCGTCGCTACGCCCCCTTAACTATAAACCATATAAACTACATATAACTAGTAACTACATATAGGCACATATAAATCACATAACAACTTTAAGGTAGACTGATTTTGGGGGTATATCGGTATATATATATATACCCCTCAAAATCAGTCTACCTTAAAGTTGTTATGTGATTTATATGTGCTTATATGTAGTTATATGTAGTTTATATGGTCTATAGTTAAGGTTTATATACTCCGCCAAACATTTATACCCTCCCAAATCAAATTACTGGATACGCCCCTGGTGGGGGCATTGGCTTGGCTGGAGGGGAGGAGACACAAGTTCAATGCAAAAGTTTGTGTCGCTGCCGATTTTTTATTTGGGGGCGGAGAGGGAGGGAGAATTTCGAGTATTTTCGGGGATGGGAGTCTCCCCTAACAGGCCTGGATAAAACACTGGATCGTCCGCCGACGGAATGTCAGCAACGGCTGACGTTTCTCACTGCTATTTTTCAAGAGACGAGAAAACGAACTGTGAGCACGACATTAGAGGTCGTGTCGTGTGCTGTATATCGAAGGACAGTGCTCAGTATACAGCGAAGGAGCGCAGCGTGTCGTGTGGCGCTTCTAAATCGACATTTCCAGATGCATGCAGAGGCCAAATAATGCACGAAGATAGACTGATGCATGTGTACCGGTAATTATTAGCAAACGGTCTTCGTTTGAACCAGCATATCGAAGGCATTAAAACAGAAAATCAATTTGCGAAAAATAGCAATTACACAGCTGTAGCATAATCTTGATTCGTTCAAAGGAAATTAGCTTAAGAATGGCGCCGTGTTTGATAAAGGCCATAACCAAATATGAACGCCAGTCGCTTAGATCTACGCACATCCTCTTGATTAGAATTAATCGCTTGGCCTATATTTATGGCTATGATTTTGACTCTAAGCCTCTTGGTTTTGCTTCTAATCGTTCTTAATTTCTAAAATCGTGACCGACATTATTTCACAAGCGATTTACAGAGCATTAGTCTGAATGTTTGAACGTGTAAAAATGGTTTCATATTGAAATGGAGTGATAATGTGATCGGTTATTTTAGACATCAGACATCGCAGAAAAGAGATTGATTCTAAGGAGAAGTCGTCAGTTTGGGGATGACTGGTTGGCGTGCAAGGAAGAAGTTCAAATGGGGATTAAATCTTCAAAACTGTTTTTCATGCTTGGATGAAATTATGCAAAATGTTGCACGAAGGCCAAACGTCGTCTTCTAATAATTAATCGAACGTGATCTTCAAACTTTCCAGCTTTTTCAATTTGAAGAGACTGAAACTTGATGCACTAAAAAGGAAATCGACTGATCAAATAATTTGGACTTTGCTAGCAAACAATTTAATAACTTCCAGAATATCAGTTGAAATATCCAATTGTATATGAACAGGTGCGATTCCATGTTGGGGATGACTGGGGATGCATCCCCCCACCGGCCCACCAAAAATGCGTCTTTAATGGAAGATGATCGTCTAAAGGGATTAGCCTCGATGTATATTCACAAAGATAATTATGGACATATCCATAGACAATGTCATGGACAAATTCGCTTCCAGCAATAGAAAACTCGATTTCGCACTATGACGCTGTACAACCACAGTGTAGACTACAATGGTTTTTATACATTGTCAGTTCTGAACATTATATTTTATAAATCAAATCAACAGATTTCTTTTAAACCGTTTACATATAATTCCTTTGACAATTGGCGGGATCTTCCTAGAAATTCACTGCACCCTCCACCCACCAAGAGTTCCTGGAACCGTATACATGTATATGGAACTGTATATGAGTTGACATGAGACATTAAATGCGGAATTAAAGCTCACTTTGATCTAAGGTAACGGTTGGCCGCTATGCATGCACAGATCTGACCTGACCTGACCTGACCTGGTTTATTCAGGCAGATGTGCAAGTTGTAAACATGTTGTTTCTTCCGGAAGTGTGAATGCTCACTCAGCTCGTCGGCTGAAAACATCTCTTGAGTTTGCAACCTTACCTATATTCTCATTAATATGAATGCCGACGAACAAAATACAGGAAACGAATTCACCGAATGCAGTTTTCGTTACGCCAACGACACAGGAAGGAAGGAAGGAAGGAACCTCTCCCATTCTTCGTTTCGCTGTCGTTCATTCGATGCATCAACACGCGTTCAGAGGTCAGCGCAGGAAGACGGAGATCGCGCAGAAAAAGACATTTCTGACATCGGACTTTAAAAATGCACCGCGATGTCTGTGCACTGTTTCGGCAGAAACAGTGACATTCTCTGGACCGCTCAGGGGCACGCTGTCATGACACAAAATCAATCTAAGTCTCTTTGTCTCCATCCATCTTGACCATCTCTTTGTCTTTGCCGAAGGCACTTTAATTTCTGCTGTTCCTCCTTGGATTCCTCCTCCTCCTTTTAACTATTTCTCCTCTTTCGCTTTTCCCTCGTTCTCGTCTTTCTCTTCTGTCACCTCTTTTTCCAATTTCTCTTCTCTATCCCCTTTCTCCTCCTAATCCTTCTCCTCCTCCTCCTCTTTCTTCTCTGTATCCATCCATGCCTCCTGCATTACTCGCCATCCTATTGTGTTTTCTCCACTGGAACTGACGTTAATTTTACGCACGCTTCGAGACCTGGAAATCTCCCAACCGAACACGAATTCGTGATCATGAAATTAAGGGAATGGTCGTGCCGCTGGGCGCTGAACGAGTGCTGTCCTCGGGGGCGAAGAACGAACGTCAAAAACGAACGAGAAACTCAGGGGACCTGCAGACGACGATGACGACGACGCACTGGCATTTTGCAATTTTACGAACGGTTTTGACCAAAAAAACCTCCTCCCACTGTGTTTATCGCCGCAATAAATCTCAATCGACTAAACAAACTACGCCCCCTCTCTCTCTCTCATCCACAGTCGGTCGATAAATTCTAATGAGAATTAATGAAGAAATCAAACGCAGAAGATCTATCATTTTGACCCGACAAATGCCAACTGGATTGTGCCCCCGCCCCCCTAAAAATCGCATTTCTACATCGATATTAAGCCGAATCTGACGTCCTGACCTGATCATAGGATGAGAAAACCTGACATCCGTTTCAATCCGTAGGCCTAATCAGTAATTCTAGTCTCGGTGAGCGCAGCGATTGACGATGTCTGCCTGGTCTGGCCATTTCTTTGCAGCATGCCGTCTGGTGGCCAATTGGTTCTGTACATTGTCAAATAATTGCAAATAATAACAATAATAGCAACAATACTAAACTGATTGCCATTTTGTTGAAAAAAAATTTTGGGAGTCGCAAAATTATCGGGAAGGTGCAAAATTTTGGGAGGCGCACATTAAAAGGATAATTGACAGGACAAATAAAGAAACCCAAATTAAATAAATCTGAAAATTAACAAATAATATGGCCTAAATACACATAAAATGACGAAGCCAAATAACTGATGACTTTTTTGTTCTTAAGGCATTTTCTGAAGTTGAAGGATGTATATAAACCAGTTTCGACTCTGGCGTCGCCAGCCCACGCTTTGCTACTGTGTTTATATGTGTTTGGCTCCTCCTTTCTCAACCAGGGCTTGCCAGAGGCGTCATTTGGGGAGAAGCTGGGGGCCGTGGTCCCCCCAAGGAAATGAAAATATTAATTTATAATGTATTAATGTGCAAAATATTGCAAAACTTTCCAAAAAATATAAAAAAATTGCAAATTTTCCAACATTGGCCCTAAAATTTGCCAAAATTGCTCAAAAATTGCAGAAAATTTGCAAACAAATTGCAAAAAATGCCTAAAATTTGCCAAAATTTGCACAAAATTTCTCAAAAATTTGCAAAAAAAATTTCTCGCCCCACCCAAGAAAAGTGTGAAATGACGCCACTGGGGCTTGCCACCGGTTATGGCGGAGTTCGGAAGTGGTGAATTTTAAGTCAATATTTGAAGGTGGTCAGTTCGCTGGAAGCTCTGAAAGACAAGAAGAAGAGAGTTCCAAAAACTTGGACAATAAATTCTGCTGCCTTTCAAAATTTCTGATCAGAAATCAGTCTGTGTTGGGAAGTTGGACGGGAAGTTAGCAGGGTGGTAACAACGTTGGACGATGGAACAGAAGGTCGCGGGTTCAAGACCCGCAGAAGCCCTAAGCTCATTTTAGCCTTCTTTCGCCAGATGGCGATGGCAACTGAGTGGCGGATTAATCCGCGGAGTAAACAGGCGCGTTGTATGAAGACACTGGTCCCGTATCATGTAATTTGCACCAGTCGCTTGGCGGAGGGTCTTAGAAACGGAGATCAGCACCGCCCTATGAGCCTTGATGTTAGCCTTGAGAGCTCGGGAAGGACTACTTTTGCTTTCACTGGGTTGGGAAGACGTAAAAGTGTTTAGCAAATATCAATAAATTTCTAATAACAGAAAACACAAATAAACCTTTTCTAAGTTTGCAAATTCATTATTTTATTTTTATTTTTATTATTAAAATTATTATTATCAGAAAGGCAGTTTTTAGTGGAATAAAGGAGGCTCCAATTGTTAACCAACCGATAAGGAATTCAGCTTAAATGAAATCACCAAAGACACACACCAGACACCTGTTGGAATCGATGCTTTGAGTTCCTTCGAGGCGCATCTGTTTTTCCAAAGAGCGACTTTTCTTTCTTCTTCTTTCTTAGCATATAGCGGCAACACACGATACCCGACTCAGTCACTTTCTTTAACAGATTAAGGGCTATTCAAAGTAAATCGATAGTCACGAATTGCGATTAAGATATTCTCTCAGAATTCGTAGAAAGAGAGACCACCCCACCGTTTGCTCGACCCCCCCCCCCCCATCTGTGCCATCTCTCACTAGCCGCCACATCCTCTCGGCCGCCGGACCCCCCACCCCTTTCCTCCTCCACGGATGACATCCTGTAAATTCGCCCGTAGACGAGACAGAGCGATACTCGCGCGGCGGGGCGCATAGTGTATCTGAGTTAGCGATCGGAAAAATTAATTTATAAGAAAATATGTTCATTAATTTCCGATCGCTCGCGGTTGATAAGGACAAGTTCAGAGACGATCGGATATCAACCGATGTACATCGGCAATTTACGATATGCGCTGTATACGAGGCTGTTCTATTTCGCATTCAGACGATAAGACGAAGACGAATAGGCGAACGAAGACGATAGTAATAAGAAAAGAGTCTGGACGGAATCAGTCCATTTCTAAAGAACAGTCAGGCAAAAAGAAGAAGAAAATCAGGAGAATCTTCAGTAGTAGTCAGATTTCTGAGTGACGATGATGTATGGACGAGCATCGTTTCGAAACGGACAGGTCCCCCCCTTCGACGGAAAAAATAAATATTTTGGACACGCCCTTTCTATTACTACGGCTGAGCATACAGCACGATTTTAAAAGCCTGAAATTTGAAATTCATCGCCACATAATATATTATTTATCTTTCAGAATACTCGGTCACACGCAGGCACTGCGACGACGACGACGACGACGACGACGAAGCAGGCTAATAATCAATGAGTTTAACTAAAACGGTGATCTCTTGGAACATTTGACCAAATTTCGGATTATTTTTACATTTTGACTGTAGCTATTTCAACGTCAGATTAAGCGCCTAAGAATAAGTAGCTGCCTCTCTTCTACTACTACGACTACTACCAGTGGCGTAGCTAAGGGCGGTTTTGAGGGTTAAACCCCATGGCTGTTCGACCAAAATTGTGTATTGTGTATCAATAAAGTTGTACACGCTCATATACCTAATACCTATATAATTCTACTTAATGAAGCAAAATAATACAGTGGTTGACGACCTTTTTGGTTGTCAGAATTTTCCGAAGTTGGGAATCATGGGAACCATAACCCCCTTCGGAAAATCCTGGCTACGCCACTGACTACTACTACAACTACTATACCGATAGCGCTATATAAATTCAAGAGATTTTACATATCCGGGGACTCTGCGTACTCGCCGTTAACGAAGAAAATGCAGCGACGACGTATGCATGGAATAAATTTGGAGACACGTAAGAAGGAAAACGTGTCGATGTGACGTGTAACGCAAATTAACACGAAGGTTTCCGTCAATGGCGGATCTTCCCTACTGACACCACATGTCCTGTCAGTTATTCATGTGCTGGTGGCTGACACCGATATCCATGATCGCGTGCTCGCAATATTCTTCCGAGCAACGTGCCATTTCAGCGTAAGACGAGTGTGGGAAATGGTGACTTCTATAATAGTTGTTTCATTATGCTAAATAAGGCAGATAAGTAAACTGAAGACAGCACCAAACACCCCTTGCTATGCAGGCCTATAATAGAGAGTGAGCCAATGGGTGGAGGAGTGTGATGGGGTGGGGAGTTGAGGAGTGGGGGAGGGGTAAGTAAGCACTGAGCGAGACTTTCCCTCTTCCTTCCTCCCTTCCACAAACACCACACGCGCCGTTTCCCGAACTAATTTCATTCGATCGAATGTCGTTCAAGCGAGTGGTTTTGTCCCCATAGAAAAGAAGAAAACACACCGAGCTATTGTCATTCGTACGAACCGAGGATGAGAATGTTCCGCGGATAAATGTTTTTCGACGTACGCAGCGGTCAGATGATGCTGACTACGCAGCAGCAGCAGCAGCAGCAGCAGCAGCGTCTCGCGATCGCTGGTGCTCGGATGATCGATGGTCGCGTGTCCTGTCATAATCCGACAGCGTCTATTAGAGACTCGGCCGATGTTCAACCGATGTCTTCTGCTGTCCGTTTAGCTCTGCGCGCGACTTAAGTCGACTGCTGCTGCTGCTGCTGCTGGCGGCGGCGGCGGCGGCAGTGGAGCATCGCTTGTATCAGCGACTGATCCAGAATTCAGTTTGAAGAGGTCACTCTGTAGTCCATTTTCCATTCTGTCTTGTGCCAATCCTTCCGTGTCGACTGATGCGTGTTGTTAGCATCACTGACAGGGAAGAAAAGACCGCATTCTCCAATTTATTCTTCGTGACTTTTCGCTTTTCGCCGTGATGAGAAATTGGGAAACAATTTTTGATGAGTTGGGGGGGGGGGTTAGTGCTCTCTGCGCCCCTTCAGATCCGCCCCTGACTTGTATGCGGTAAACATTTGGTCGATTACAAGTAGAAAGGCGAAAATGAGTATCCATAAGCGAGGTCAGGACTGTGATCTCCGGTTCTCTGGCTAGGTCACATAGATTGCGCATTATTTTCACCATTTATCTGAAAACCTTTGAAAGGTTTACGAGACGGTTTTATGTGCAAACGGAATGACGGATAGAAAAGACGGCAATAGTAAAAATGCAAATTTACAACAGAGATAAATGACAGAGCAGTTCATTCGGTCTACTGTTGTCATGGATCGGAAAAGTTGTGCAGATTTTAGGCTGTCATTCTGTAGGCGTATGAATCTGTCTTGTGAACTTTTAAACTTTCGAAGTTTAATATTAACTTCTGCAGTTGCTTTTAAATTATCAATCATAGAACAAATTTAAATGACAAGACAATCCCGTTATCTGATTTGTGATATCATTATTTAGAAATCGTCAGAGTTTATTAGCAGGCTTGTCCATGGGACGGAACGTCCCATGGGATTCGTCTCATGGGATGGGATGGGATGGGATGGGATGGGATGGGACAGAACTGTTTCGTCCCATCCCATGGGACTCATGGGACAGAGCTTCTCTTAATTTTTAAAAATTTGTTTAAAACTTTTTGGAAGCTTTTAACTTTTATTTTTCTTCATTTATTCATAATATAATTCAGTGACAGCTCCACATGGTGGCCCGGGGACCCGTGCCCCCTATTGAATGTCTGCCCCCCCCCAGTGGACCCATACTGTTAATAGCTGGGTTAGATAGCTCGAGAAGGAACATTAGAGTCACAGTCGAAGCATCTAACAACCGACCACGCTAGGCAACTTGAAAGGTGCCAAACTTTAATTAGCTAGTGAGGAAGTTTAGATGTTTATCTGTAGTCAAGCAATTAGAATCGACAGTTGTGTTCATGGACCTATTAACTGCACCAGGGTATGTGTTCTGGAAATTGAAATGATACAAGGCGGAGCTAGAGAGAGAGAGAGAGAGAGAGAGAGAGAGAGAGAGAGAGAGAGAGAGAGAGAGAGAGAGTCAGTTCAGGCAGAGACGATAATAAATTCTTTGCAGACACATGTAGACCTACTTACCGATTTTTAGTACTTGTTCGATACTCAATTCTGAACAAAAGTTTGCTTAATGTTTTGATTTGTCAAAATATGATGATATATTTCATATGAATTTATCGCAGAAAAGGTATTTGAAATTCGGTTTACATTTGCCCTAAGCATAGATGATCTAATTATGCCATCCCAACGCCCCCACTTGCCAAATCCTAGAGCCGCCAATTATAATATTTGCATCTACATTTTGTGGTGAGACATAAAAGTTAGTAGAGTTAATAAATTCTGTCGTTTTACATGTCTCTTTGTACACGTAGTCCTATTTAGTAGACATTAAACCTAAACTTTAATATATTTCATAATTCATAATTTCATTTCATTTCGCACATCGTTCATACATTGACGCTCATACTCAGTGTTGCTTCAGTTATTGGTTATTTTTCAGTTACAGTTGCAGTTATAGAGTTATTGAAATTATTTTTAAGTTATAGTTACAGTTAAAGTTATTGTAATTTTTCAGTTACAGTTTCAGTAACAGTTATTTATTTTTCAATTATTTTCAGTTAATCGCCATTGAACACATGAATGAAATTTCGGCGTTTTTTTCTTAATACACAATCACCCTGCTATCTAATCTAATCACCTCTAATTGATTGAAAAATCTACTGATATGTAAATATTTTCATATGCATGTGTTATCGCTACAACATTGCAAATATCCACATCTCTCGGGAAAAAACAGAAATAGTACGCAAGTATATATACAATTTTTTTCAATTATTTTACCTATTTCAGTTATTTATTTTTCAGTTATAGTTACAGTTATTTACATTTTTCAGTTACAGTTTCAGTTACAGTTAACTGATTTGTTATTTTTCAGTTAACTGATATTTCAGTTATAGTTAAAGTCAACTGAAACAACACTGCTCATACTGTCGTATGAAGTGCGATGAATGTGAATCAAATATGAACACGGACATGTCATGACGCTGTCTCGAAGACAGCAGCCATAGTGTCCTGAAAGGTTCAAAAAGTGAATTGGCGAAGGTGTAACTGGTTGTGCAGTGCCGGGGCGGAGAAGGAAGGAGTTGGCGCCCCATACACTTTTTAGGACTACAGCCCTGGATGTAACCGCTCTTCATGAATAGGTGCCAGCGTTTTGGATCCATAAATCGACACCTTTAGGCAGGTGTGACGGTAACGATAAATAACTGCCGCTACAATAGTTTTCACGACTGCGTCCGATTCTAAGCGGTAAAGATGTTCTATATAAGTTTCCTTGTCTTGTTACAAAAGAGAAACAACTCCTTGCATTCTCCTGCTCGTAGTTTTACCAGCTCAGCCGCCAGTTTAGAAGCAGAATATATAGCGCAGTGTGCGGAACATTGTGCTTTAGTGATGTGTGTTAGACGCAGAGTGGCGTGTAGTGTACAGTCGGGGGAGTCCGACTGCATGTCTCTATCGATGCGAAAGTCACAAAGGCAGGCGCCGAGAAACAAAACGCAACCGTCAATTCACCCGACGAAACACTGTGCGACGACTGCCGCGTCTGCATTGAGAAATATGTCGTCTGCAATTCCCATCGGTTGATCAGAGGCGCGAACAGATTGGCAGACGACAACAACAACTACTACGACGACGACGACGACGACGCTGTATTCAAATGGAAGCAACCAACGCTGTGTGGAAGCGGCCTTTGGCGCATCGGATGCGTTCTCCATCGAGGGTAGACTAGCCTTGTTAACCCCAGTGGAACTCGTACCGATCAAGCGAAGAAGAAGAAGAAGAAGAAGAAGAAGAAGAAGAAGAAGAAGAAAAGGGAGAGGAAGAAGAAGAAGAAGACCATCGGTGCCATCTGACTGTGTTCTTCGCTGAGGCGACAGTTTGCCCCGAAATGCTTCTCTGACTGCCACTGGATTCGTAATCGCGATCACGAGAGGCGCAGACGCTTCGCATGACGAAACTAACGTTCTAAGCCAAAGAGGTTATACTTACCAACGGTACTGCGTTCCACGCTGACCCTTATGCTAAACTTTGCTGGAGTCGTCTAGACATTCGCATACCTACAGTATAACTACGGTACGTACATCTGCTTCAGCAAAACACGCTCGTTAGAACGGGCATCGATTTCAAGCTCCTACCTATAGACTGCCTTGGGCGTTAGCCTTGTTCTTCTGTCTCGTAAAGATAAGCCAAATTCTGAATCGTTTGCGTCTGTACAGAAACCTCTAAAAATCTCCAGAAACTCAAAGACAGTCTGCAGAGCCACGTATACGTCGGAGACAGAGGTGGCTCGTGCAGACAAGCCTTCTTAACCCCCAGTGGAACTCGTACCGATCAAGCGAAAGAAGAAGAAGGAGAAGAAGAAGAAGAAAAGGGAGAGGAAGAAGAAGAAGAAGACCATCGGTACCATCTGACGGACAAGGAGAAACAAGACTGTCCTGGAAGATCTGCCAAAAAGAAGACATCCCCGTTAAAAGTCAAGAGGAAATTTCCTGCGTCCATTGAACTATCAAGAAATGTCCTTACCGCGTGTCTCTAAATGTCACCGAGCAAAATGTCACTAAATTTCATTCCATGCCCCATTCATCCAGTTTTAATCAAAGGTTTAAAGTACATAGATTGTCATCATTGTCCAGCGACAACTTGGAAAATATTATCAGCATCATCATCATCAAATCATCGTCGTTCATCAACACCATAATGGTTCTTAACATCATCCTATTTATAATCATCGCATGGTTTATAATTACCCTGTTAAGTCATCCACAACTGGAATTGTGGTACAAGACAATTAAGGGTAAAACTGGTCCAAGATAGCCTCAGGCAGGGGAGAAGAGTCAGATTCGAACCAGCGATCCTCTCATTGCATGGCAAAATCTTACCGCTACCACCGCGCTCCTGATGCACTGAATTTTTGTTCCATTCGTTCATAAATTTATAAATTACTATCCTTAGAGCGGCCCGGGAACCTGAGCAGTTGCAAATAGTTTCGACAGTCGTTTGGCGTCTTGTCAAGCAAGCAGGCGTCTCTAAATGAACTAATTAAATGAAAAAGCTGAGACGTTGTCGTTAAATTGTGCGGCCAATCGGAAATAGCCAAACGTCTAGCGTCCCTATTGCACCGAAAGTGCGTCGACGGTCTGTGACAGCGAAAACGTTTGCCTTCGATGTAAAACTAACGAGAAAACAAAAGAAATCAAAAGACCAAAAAGGTGGCCAAACGATCTTTATTAGCGCTTATAGGCTAACCGCGTTATATTTAAAATTGTTAAAATCAGGCCTTGGCTGCAGAAAAATATTTTAATGGGTTTCTATGCATTTTTAATTTAAATGGATTTGAATGCGACCCTTGTATAGAAAATAACGATTTCAAATTCACAGACGACCTTTTTGCTTGTCAGCGTTTTAATTCAAAAACAGAGACGAAGAGATTACCTCTTTTTTTCTTGTCAAGATTTTTCGGAAGTTGGTCACGGTCAAAACCAAAAACCAGATCTCCTTTCCGGAAATCCTGGCTACGCCACTGGAGGCAGGGGTCCGGCCACTTATTTGGGCTGGGACCGGTTGTGGGATTTGCGCAAAACATTTGAGTATTTGGAGGCAGTTATGTGGCATAGTCTATGATAGAGGAGAATGCATCACGAAAGCTTAAATCGTTCGAGAAAACCGACGTTTTTTGCTCCTCAAGAATATAAAGAATTTTTCAACCGAAATTAAATGTCGATGTGCGTCCCTTATTCCGGAATCCTGGCTACGTCACGTCAGATCAGGTCAGGCCAGGTCAGATCAGGGTCAGGTCAGGTCTTTGTCCTCCAGCTGCGTCCAGTTATCGACTTCTTCACGACATCTCACCAAAGTTCTCTGTCCTTTGCTATTTCTTCCACAATCATTCGTTGTTTTACGTCAGTTTTTCCATTGAGATTCAGCCCTGCCACGTTCAGCTCTTCTTCCAATCCGTCCACTCATCGTATTTTCCGTCTTTCTTTAGATCTTCTCCCCTCTGGTTTGTAGTTGAAAATTCGTTTTTACTACGCCACTGCTAAGCTATTCTCGCCTGTCAAACAGAACAGTGCTAAAAGTTTCATTTTTGGGGGGGAGATCAAAGTCTTCTAAATAATTTGCTATGTATCCAGATATCTAGACAGAGATATCTCGACTCGGTTGATCTCAGTCATAGGCGTCGACATAGAGGCGCGGACGGACAGCGCCGTATTCCCAAGGTAGATTGATGAGAGGCTGTCGGGGCAGGACTGCTTCGCTCAGAATTTCTGGCAGTCTAACTGTATGCCATATGCAATTTTTGACGTAAAACTGAAGATGCCACATACATTAAATAATATTAACCATGCTGGTGAGCAAGACTGTCAGAAATTCACCAAATGTACTGTTAAATGTCACTAAATGTCCTGCTAAATATCACTAAATGTCCTGCTAAATATCACTAAATGTCCTGCTAAATGTCACTAAATTTCCTACTAGCGATGTTTTCGCTTTTCAAAGTGAGATGTCAGATGTGAGATTCACCTGGAAAATATTCTATTCTCTAAAGCTTTAAACAACCCGAATGGTTCTTAGATTCCTTCGTTGAAGGTTTATAAGTGTATCTCAACTACCCTACTGGTTTCTTGGTCTCAGCTCTAAAACTTTGAGGATAGCCTCAATTGGGGGAGAAGAGGGAGAAGGGAGTGTCATCGTCCCCTCTGTAGAACAAATCGAAAAGCCACTTAATTGATCACGAATTTTTGTTCCATTCGTTCAAAATTTCAGGAAATCACGATCTTTAGAGCGGCGGGCGTCACTCGATCGAGGGTCAGTGCTTATTCTGTGTTTGGGGTGTTCAAAGCCTGACGATTTCTAGAGTCTAAGCGAAACTACGTGCCGCAAAAGCGAAAAAGTTTGCAGGTAAAACTTCGAGAAGGTCCGTTCTACATGTAAATTCTAGTGGGAAAACGCTCATCTATTAGCGCTTATCGGCTAACCGCGTTATGGTTAAAATTAGAATCGAGAATCAGGCCACCCGCAATTACGCATGCATATGCAAATGTGGACAGTAAATGGTTGAATGCGAACGGTATTTTAGAAAATATTAAATACTAAATTCACAATGCTCTGTACTCGAGCCAACGTTTTAATTCAACAACAGAATTGCCTTTAATATCACTACAACGAAATTTTGCTACTTAAAAGTCAGATTCTAACAGCTTTATTTTTTAAAAAAAACGCGCTGCTTGACGCCATGTTACCCTCGTGTTCACTGGCTGTTCGCTGTCCACATTTGCATAAACCTGCGCGCGCAGCCTTGACCTAATTATTGCCGATAAGCGCTATTGGCGACCACAAAACGAGTTTTTTAAAATTGAGAAACATTTTCTGTTTTTGATAAAATGTATTTGGGGCTGTTCATTAATTGTGTCAACAATTTTTGGTCAATTTTCGACCTCTCCCCCTTGTCAACAACTGTCAGCTTTCAGTGAACCATCTACAATTATGTCAAAAACTTTTTACCTCTCACCCATTAAGATCAGTGACGGGTCCCCCTAAAAATGTTAGAAGGTTATTTTATTTTTTTACAGAATGATGACCTTTTTCCCATACAATTTTTTGTATCTAACATCAGGTGTCATAATGTAACTGTTGATTTACTATTTTGGAAAGTCAGGCTTTTTCTCCGTTGTAATAAATAGTATTTCATGAAATTTCTTATTCTTTATCATTTGTGAATAATGAAATCGTTGAAGACGACTTCTCTTGACCCCCTTCCTCTGTCAACAACAAAACAAAAAGAATGACAAACCTCTCAATAAAATTTTGCTGACGTAATTAATGAACAGTCTCTTGATAAAAATTCTTTCCAACAAAAGTTTTTGATAAACTAAACACTAATGAAATTTGTTGATGAAATGTTTTTGATGAAATGTTTTTGATGAAATGTATGGACCAACGTCATGTAGAGGTTCATCTTCTTGTCTTGACATATAAATCATTCACTTGTTCATTCGATGGCTGAAAAGATATTCTTGACCACGTCTTATCACAATCAAATAAACATTTGAAAGTCACGCAAAATGGAACAAAGATTCTTTAGTTTGAAAAATTGAAATTCTTGCATTTTTGCATGACAATAATAGAAGCATGAGGTGTTGTGTGATCGCATTGTTAATCAAGCTTTCGTTTCATGACAGATATCACAAAACATCTCAATGAAGAATTTGAAACTCCAAAAGATAATAAATATCTGCGGAGCTAGTGATAATAAATATTGAATCTTTTAAAAGTAAAAGTCATTGATTTAAGGGATTTACCTGTCATGAACTGGACAAATTTTCTTGTCTCAGAGAAATAATTTTGCAGGGAAAAAATAGGATAAAATTATCCAGAAAACTGTGATTTTGTTGCTGAGTTAGACATTTTGTCGATTTTGGTTTGAAGGAAAGAAGATCAATGGTTGTTTGATAAGAACAAAATTGCATTGACATAAATTAAAGAAACATTGGCAGCAGGAATCCATTCAGACAGTTTGATCCATAATGACCTTTACGTCGATGGCCATGGAATGACATTAGTCAAAGTAAAGTTAAAACTACTGGTATTTTGATGATTATTGTTGAAGATCACTATGAAATTGATGATGAACTTGCACAATCATCTAATAAACTTATTCCAGCTGAATTTTCATCAGGAATCAGTACTCCTATCCCAGTAGTATTGGCAGAAATTGATAACAAACTGATGCAGAATGCAGATACTTATTGATTGTATTGTTCTCAGTAGGCTGCTTTTGTAAAGACACAAACTGTAAATAGAATCCATCAAGATTGAACTAAATACGGACACTCGCAAGATCAACAGTTGTTTTCCACGTTACGACAGCATATGACACACTGGTGACTGTCAACATTCAGTCAATTGGTTTATATGTATCTGCATAAAAATGTTCTTAATTGCCTTACATGATGACCTATTTAAAACGTTGGTTGGATGGTTTTTAACTGCTATATACCCTCAAGTTTCTCTGATCTCATTGTAATGAATTGTAGCATTCAAGTAATTTTATAATAAATTCCTTGTTCGTTTTGAAAATACCACATGTGACCATAAAATGCCAGAGTTGGTAAAGTCGTTTTGAGACTACTTAAAAATGTCAGGCCTAATTTTAAATGGAGCGAAAAAATTTGTAACAGATGCTTCAACAGCAGTTCATTGATTTGAAGCAAGAGACACTTTTGCCTGAGTCAATTATCGGAAAAAACTAATGCCCATCACTGTATTAAAAAAAGATTTTTGTGAAAACTTCTTGTAATAAACACCACTGAGTGAGTAACTCGTAGTTGCCGAAAAGTTTTGATCATTCATTGATGGCATACAAATTTGTGTGATTTTCGAGTAATGTACAAACTCTCCTAATTAAAAATGGGGCTTATTTCAAAAATAGTTCTTTTGTGATTTTCTTTCAAATCAGACAAAAACAAATATTTCCTCAGTTCCGTGACAAAAAATTTTTCGACCCGCCTATGTGTCCACCTACCTTACGGTTAAGCGATTATGCCTTACTAATAGGATTTTTAAGATGCGTAACAAAAGTATGTTCCTGGGAAATCTTAAAAACATAATTTTCGAGAAATTTGAATATCTATTTCTCTCCATTTGTCTTATTTGACAAAAATTAAATAAATCTGCCTAATATATTTGCCACATTTTTCATTCGAATTGAATCAGAGCTTTTGTTTTGCCATTTATTCAAAACTCAGAAGATTCTTTCAACTAACGTTCGCCAGATGGCCTAATGCATTTTTTTGACATTGCATGCTAGAAATCTGCTGAAGTGGGTCGAGGTTCCAAAGTGTCTGGGAAACCCTGGTTTAAGCGGTAGAAGTGAAAAAGGTCAAGGCCATAGGCCATCGCGGAAGCGTCGGGAACCGAAGGGTTAGCGCCTTCAGTTATACACGGCAACGGCTGAATGAGGGCGGATTGCCAGCCTTCCCCTCGCCGCCTTTCCTTCCATCCATCGAGTTAATTAATACTCGATGTACTCAGTCGCTGCTGAGTCGACTGGGGCGCTTAGAACAGAAACAACCAAACAGTTTCTGCCGCGGCCGGGAGTTGAACCATGGACTGGCAGACCAGTGCACTAACCACCGCTCCACGGCGCATCCTAAGCGGTAGAGGACATATTCAGAACTAATTTCGACAATAGTTTGTTATACTAGCAGCTAAACATAAGCGTCAGTGTTTCCTGGCCTATAAGCTAAAGCTCAGATACAATCCATCTTCGTCGGATTTGCCGATTTCGACGACGGAATATCTTCTTGCGGAAGACCGCTTCTTCAGGAACTCACCGACGGTTACATCTGCGTGGATAACTCCTACTACCAGCTCGCGGACTCTTACATCATCCTCCGTTCCTCGTTGGCATGTCAATGGGGCCACAGTTTCTTTGAAGGACTGCTTCTAAAAGACTCTGCACCGGACTTCTTCACGGCAGCAAAGCTCTTTCCATCATCAAAGTGGATTTTAACATCGCCACCTTCTAACCTTCATTGACGTGTCAGCGTTGTCAAAGAGCTTTTGATTTTGGATTTTAAACCATACGTAAAGCGCTATATAAATTGTCCTGGAATAATAATAATAATAATAATAATAATAATAATAATAATAATAATAATAATAATTGCGGAATATTATCCAATGGCATTGCGTCGTCATATTAGAACGCTCGTTCTAGAAGAGGTCGCTGTGATGATCTAAGTTCAACTGTAAAGGGAAAATATGTTGATATGCAGACAGTGGTTGTGGATGTCTACGATTTCAAGTTCTGTCTTTCAATTTCGTGTGACGACTGACAGGGGCGGTTCCACGTTGAAGATGACTGGGGATGCATCCCCCACCGAGCTCCTTTTTTTGCTTGTCAGCCTTTTTCGGCAAAGTTTATTTAATTATTTACTGACCAAAACACTGCTAATGACCTTTTTGTGCTGGTCAACCTTTTTCGGGATTTCATTGCACCCCCACCAACTTTCTAGAAATCCATTGCATCCCGCGGCATCCCACCCACCAAGAATTCTTGGAAAGCGCCACCGACGACTGAACGGTCCTGTTTGAATAGCTCAGAATACTCAGAGCAGCAGTTGCCAGCGAATCTTCCAATCATCGACCTGTCAATCAAACGACCGAACCAGTTCGCCTCGCTCCGAGTCTCCGGAATTGATTCCGCTCAATATGTTATCCTAAGGCCTAAGCCAAAGAACGGACATTTAGAAATGCAGAAACGAAAGCAGGTGGACGTATCAGACGACAATAGATACATGTTGATACAATACAATAGATACAATAGATACATGTTGATACAATACAATAGATACAATAGATACATGTTGATACAATACAATAGATACAATAGATACATGTTGATACAATACAATAGATACAATAGATACATGTTGTTGGAATACATTAGACAACGGACAGAAGCCCGGGAAACAATCACCGATAAAGTCTGCAAAAGAAGATTAACTTGGTTTGGCTGTGTCAGCAGAATGGGAAACAACAGATGGGTCTACGAAGCACTATAGATACATACAAAACAGAAGGAAACAGAGGACGAGGAAGACCAAGAAAAAGATGGATGGATGGATAACATCGAAGAAGACTTGGAAATGAAGAATTTGACAATTACTGTAGAAGGATGCAGATTAACACAAGGCCGAATGAAGTGGACTGGTTTCGTATCTGACTATTGCCGCCATGCAAGTAGCGTGCAGAAGGAGACTGGCGGGGCGGTGGCCCGGGCATCCACCAGATAGGGGCATCCAAATTGACTAGGCGACCTTTTTTTGCTAAACACTTTTTAACGGGAAAACTTTTACAAAATTAATTATCGATTTGGTCTCGGGCATCTACCAGGGTATTTCCCAGGAATTTGTGTTCGAAGGGGGGGGGGTTCCCATATTTGCAGAGGGTGTCAATATTTAGTATTTCATCTAGACTCCTTGGACCCAGGGGAATAGAAATGGTCGGGGGAGGTGGCGGGGTTCGATGCTTGGCCCCCGGAAAGAAAGAAAAATACAAGTCAAAAATATGATTACCGATGTCACCTCTTTCGTTTTCATACGGTTCATTGTAATTTTTGTGGAGTCAGTTAGAGTGGCTCAAGTTTCAATTTCCACAGGTGAATTTCCCCTTTAGAATTTAAAATGAATAGTTTTAACATCTGTAGCCTATGTTTTGGCGACGGTAGGAAAAAATATTAATTTAGAGCAAAATGCGGCTGCGGAGAATTTCTCAGCTCTTAAAAGAACGATCAAGAAATTGTTTAAAATGTTGAACATATTAACAGGTCAACAGAGGCATACCTAAGCGCTCTTGGCTCTAGCCCGCTAAGACAATAGCGCTATATAAATTAGCCTGGAACTATCTATACAATTGCCACACAGCAGTACTAATATTGCCTGTTTGCCAGTTTTACCATGGATCCCATTGAAATAGCAGCAGAGATTTATTGGAATTTTGCAAAGAATTGGATCACACTGCCTCGTTTTCGTGTCTAATTGTGGCAATGCGACTCCCAAGCTTTTGAAAAATTGTCATTTGCGGCTCACACCTTCTATGGAGTTGGCCACTTCTGCACTAGACAGAAATTCAACACATTCGATCGAATGTATTGGAGCAAACGCTTGCCCTATCATCTCTTCATTGTACATGATTTTCAGATTTATTTATTCGTAATAAACCAAACGAAGATGCCGTTTTCTGGTCATTCTTCTTGCAGACGGTAGGACTCTTGACAAGTATTGCTACAAATGATTGCTAAAAGTGTCCTACTTGACGCGTGGACTGTAAGTTCAGTACAGTACTCGACTTGAAGACGCTGAGGTGCTCTATCCTCGAAACAATCCGTGAATTCCTACGCAAAGTAGCGGTCTGGATGTGAGTCGCAGACGCTGAGGTGCCTTCTAGTTTATTGACAGGGTTGCATTAGCTCAAAGTAGCGTCTCCAATTGGAAAAATTATCGGCGTCGGTCAGTTGTAAGAGCGAAGATAATTCATCTGCAGGGAGAGGAAGAGGGAGAGAGAGAGGAGAGAGCGGGCGCTGGTGATCAGAGAGGTTGACGGAGAGAAGAAGAGCACACAATCATGATTTCTTTCATCAATGATCCAAACGACGTTAATCACATCGAATGCCTTACATCTGTCCAGCGTTAATCTCGCCCTCTCTCGTCTCCTTCGTATCTTAGATCTAGTTTTCGTGTTTCTAAAGTGCTATCTCCAAAAAACAACAAGCGCCGTAATTTAAAGTGGTAAATAGTCCCGCGATTCCAGAGAGAGAGAGAGAGAGAGAGAGAGAGAGAGAGAGAGAGAGAGAGAGAGAGAGAGAGAGAGGCAGACAGACAGACTGGCAGAGAGACATGCACAGAGACATATAGACACACAAAGAGAGAAACAGAGACAAGCAGAGAGAGAGAGAGAGATTGGCGGATAGACAAAGAGAGACAGAGTGAGAGGAAGACAGGGAGAGACAGAGATCGGAGACAACCTCGGGATTTGCCGTAGACGTATTAAACATTTGAACTCATCGTCGACGTGACATGGACCGAAGTCTGGCACTGAAAGTAATTGATGGCGACTGCGGCTGCGGCGGCGGCGGCCGAAACAATTACACGGGCGCAGATTGACCGGTAGCAGTGAGCGACAGGACATACGCTTCATTTACGCAGCGAAGGAGACAGGAGACAGGAGAAGAAGAAGACGAGGAAGAAGAAGAAGAAGAGGAAAATGGCAGGCGACAAAAATCCCATGACGGATGGCGACGAGTGCGAATGGCCGACAACTGTACCGCCGCTGGCGACTTTGGAAATTGTTGAGATTGCTGTTGAAAAGCACCAGAAATCACTCTTCTAGTGCACAAAAATTCCTCGTTTATTTTAATTAATGCGAAGAGAATGCGCAACGGAATAGACTTTTCCATGTCAATATGCTTTTAATTATGAATTATCCATAATATAGTTTTTAATTACAAGAATAACT
Organism: Metaphire vulgaris; assembly: GCA_018105865.1. Taxonomy (NCBI): domain Eukaryota; kingdom Metazoa; phylum Annelida; class Clitellata; order Crassiclitellata; family Megascolecidae; genus Metaphire; species Metaphire vulgaris. The sequence continues at coordinate 6,817,358 of CM030839.1, read as the reverse complement.
TAGAAAATTGCTACTGAAACCCAATAGGTCCAGGGTGCGATTTGTAGGGGGAAGGGGGGATTTTCCTCCCCACTGCCCAACTGCATCCCCCCTACTGCTACATCACCCCACCACTACATCCCCCACTGCTACACTTCCTCAACAACTACTTCCCCTCCAAGCTCGACATATCCCCCCCTACTGTTCCAGGTCACAAATCGCATCCTGAATAGGTCAATTATTGGCCCTGTAACTGCTAAGTTGCTAACTAACTAATCTTCCTGAAATTCAGTAGCAGCGCCGATAGCGTGCACCGAGAAACGGGGAGAGAAGTTCGACGGACGATTGCAGATGACAAAATGCTGAGAAAATAAGACGCAAGATGGCGGACGCCTCTAATCGGAGGAAGAAAATAACCAGTTTGTTGTTTTTGGGGGGAGATTGATAAAATGCCAATGGATATGACGCCGTTTGCGATACGAGAACGGACGCAGCAATAAAGCATTCGAAGCAATTGACATTGCGCTGACATTCTGCTAATCGAATCGTCTGCAAGACTCAGAGGATCGAGAGAGAAATAGAGATGATAGATCGATCGATAGATAGATAGATAGATAGATAGATAGATAGATAGATAGATAGATAGATAGATAGATAGATAGATAGATAGATAGATAGATAGATAGATAGATAGATAGATAGATAGATAGATAGATAGATAGATAGATAGATAGATAGATAGATAGATAGATAGATAGATAGATAGATAGATAGATAGATAGATAGATAGATAGATAGATAGATAGATAGATAGATAGATAGATAGATAGATAGATAGATAGATAGATAGATAGATAGATAGATAGATAGATAGATAGATAGATAGATAGATAGATAGATAGATAGATAGATAGATAGATATAGATAGATAGATAGATAGATAGATAGATAGATAGATAGATAGATAGATAGATAGATAGATAGATAGATAGATAGATAGATAGATAGATAGATAGATAGATAGATAGATAGATAGATAGATAGATAGATAGATAGATAGATAGATAGATAGATAGATAGATAGATAGATAGATAGATAGATAGATAGATAGATAGATAGATAGATAGATAGATAGATAGATAGATAGATAGATAGATAGATAGATAGATAGATAGATAGATAGATAGATAGATAGATAGATAGATAGATAGATAGATAGATAGATAGATAGATAGATAGATAGATATAGATAGATAGATAGATAGATAGATAGATAGATAGATAGATAGATAGATAGATAGATAGATAGATAGATAGATAGATAGATAGATAGATAGATAGATAGATAGATAGATAGATAGATAGACAGACCGACAGACAGAGACAGAAGAGAAAGAGAAAGAGAGAGGGAGAGATAGAGAAAAAGAAAGAAAGAAAGGAAGAGAGAATTTACAAAATTTGAAATGGCAATTAGCTGTCCGTTTTAGAGCGTTTGGCGTCGAACGCTCTCTGATTTTGTGCGAATATACAAGCCCGCCGAGAGGGGCAAAGGAGGGGCAAATTCCCAGGGGCCCGGCGATCTGTAGGGGCCCCGGGCTGGTCTGCAGTTAGTGGGTTAGGTTAGGGTTGAAGACGCAGGAGCGTCTGGGGCGCCAGCCAACAAGGGACAAGACAGGCTTTAAGTTTGAACTGCCTCCTGAAAAGACTGACAAGCAAAAAAGGTCGTCACCACTTTAGGGCCCCCGTGACTGTTCTGCCCAGGGGCCCGGAATTTCTCTAGGCCAGCCCGGCGACTATGGTCACTGGCTGCATTCATCATTACAGAATGCCGAGAAACCCGACTGCCTCTGTCTCTTCTTTTTCCGTCTGTCTGTCTCTGTCTGGCTCTGTCTGTCTGTCTGCCTGTCTGCCTGCCTGTCTGTCTGCCTGCCTGTCTGTCTGCCTGCCTGTCTGTCTGTCTCTGTCTGTCTGTCTCTCTCTCTCTCACTGAAGTGGCGATACTATATTAAGATCGGCGATACGCATTCGTGGACTAATAAATTTATGAGTTCCGTTCATAGACAGGAGTAAAGAAACAAAAACGCAGTGACTGGCAGTCAGTTATGACGCCAACAACTGAGTTAGACTCTCTCGGTCGGAGCTAAATGAAATCTACATCGACAGACAGAGCGCGAAAGACGAAGACACAGACAGATAAAGGCACAGACAGAGACAAGCGCAGAGACATGCATACGACCAGCAGGGTCTTCGTTAACTCTTAACCAGGCTGTCTAAATGCACCATTGGAAGGGTAACTTGATTTTGCGGGCAATGTGAGGTTAAATGTCGACGTTGCTTTGGAATCGAACGGAGTAGGGCTTAGTCGCTGAGCAACGTTTCGCTAAATCTAATTCCTATGACTGTGACAGAGATTCAGTGGGATGCGTGCTTAGCTGTCGTAACAGAGAGGATTACTGCCTCTTAGGAGATGGAACAACGGACACGTGGCACATAGAAATGCTCTCTCTCTCTCCCTGTCTCTGTCTCTGTCTCTGTCTCTGTCTCTGTCTCTGTCTTTATATCTCACTCTTTTCTGTTTTCTCCCTGTCGGTCTCGGTCTCTGTCTCCTTTATGTTTTTCTGTCTCTGATCTTTATGTTTTTGTCTGAGTTTCAGCTTGCAGTTTGATTGAGAGATAGTCCAAATTGTTATTTCATTTCTGAGTCGGGTCTGCGATTGCTACTGATCGAGATTAGAAATCAATTCCTGAAAAGTAATTGAGTAATAAATAAATTCTAGGGTATCAACGAATATGATACGAAAACTGGAAAAATATGCTCAGAGTCCCGAAAGACGACAGCCAAAGTCTTGTGAGCGATACATTGATTTTCTTCAATGCAAAACCGACTTGAAAAACATTTGGATCACTCGCATGAAACCGGCGCATAGAAGAAGACGAGCCATTCTTTGGGATTTGTACCTCACTTAGGATGCCGATAATTCTTCTTCTTCTTCTTCTTCTTCTTCTTCTTCTTCTTCTTCTTCTTCTTCTTCTGCTTCTTCTTATTGTTCTTCTTCTTCTTCTTCTTCTTCTTCTTCTTCTTCTTCTTCTTCTTCTTCTTCTTCTTCTTCTTCTTCTTCTTCTTCTTCTTCTTCTTCTTCTTCTTCTTGTTCTTCTTCTTCTTCTTCTTCTTCTTCTTCTTCTTCTTCTTCTTCTTCTTCTTCTTCTTCTTCTTCTTCTTCTTCTTTTTCATGTGTCATCTTCATTTTGAAGGTTGATAGTAAAGAATTGTCTTCATCGATTCCTGCCGATAATTATGATACTTTATAATAAACTTATTTTCGGACGAATATTCTGACCGATTCGCTTGCCGTTAAAGAGCTAAATTTCGGAATTTTTCTTTGTTCTGTGCTAGCCAAGTAGGCCTACATTTGCTGCTCAATTGCGAAAATCGGGAGCTGGGTTAACTTTGCCCCTCTCTTCGATGCTTTGCTGTGACAGAGCCGTAAAATTGACGAAAGTCTATCGAATATTTTGGCCGACAAATGTTATCATGATATTGAGGAATAAGCATGCGCTTCAAATGCAAACGTATTGCTACGCTGCAGGAGGCATTCCTTTGTCCGTTAACTCTTCCAACAAACCTAATACTGTACTTTCAAAAGGTGACCGAATACATTATTTCCAGTTGAAATTTTCTTCTTAGGGAATCTGTTGATTCCAATCCGTATGAGCTCTTGAATTGATATGATATACCTTTTGCAGATAAAATTGAAACACTGTCGAGCACTTTTGATTCTTAGAAAAGGTTCTATATTAGTGCATTATTATCATCATCGTTATTATTATTATTATTATTATTATTATTATTATATTATTATTGTTGTTGTTGCTGCTGCTGCTGTTGCTGCTGCTGCTGTAAACTATCTTGTTGACCTTCTTGAGGACCGATAACTTTAAATCATAGACAAACAGTGAGACGTTTATCTTACTTCATTTGATTCGTGCATTTAAAGAACCACCAGCACATTTCATGATAAAAGTAAAAAAATAAAAATAAGGCGTTCAAATTCATTGCCACTTACATAATGCAGACTCGTCTTTCTTTCTTGGAGATCTCGTGGTAATGGAATCCAGGTTCAAAAGACAGCCGTTGATCAGAGATAGCTAGAGCAAGAGAGAGAGACAGAGACAGAGACAGACAGACAGACAGACAGACAGACAGAGAGAAAGAGAGAAAGAAAGAAAGAAAGAGAGAGAAAGAGAGAGAGAGAGGGCGAGAGAGTGTCTCTGCGCTGATCAACAGACATAGAAGTGACAACTCAATTTCTTCTCCGCAATCGGCAAGAAAGACGCTTAATTACAGATGTCGTTCGTTGAATATATCAGAGTCGGCGATCCTTTCGCAAAGCTGCTTCGTTACAAGTCACGAATTTCGACGGCGGCGGCGGCGGCGAGAGCGAAGACTGCCGACGGATGGAGGGGGAGAGGGAGTTCTTCTATTCACTCGTCATTCTATTCAAGAGGAGGAGGAGGAGGAGGAGGAGGAGGAGTTTCTCTATTCACGCTGCGTCCGCTCTTTTCAGCGTCATCGCGTCTTCCCACAGAGCAGCTCCACAGAGTGTCTGTTCGAAACGAAAACGTCGAAGAAGCAACAGAGATTTCTGTGTCGAAAAATACCGAAGCAAGAGAAAGCCGAACGCTATAGGGCCTATACAGAGCTAATGACAGATTGAATCCTCGCAGTACAACGTATCTGCCGTCTCCGGCGATATATCTCTCTCCTCCAAGAGTTTCTGCGACTCGCGGAAGGAAAGAAAGAAGGCGCAAATAAATGCATTCAGGCAATCGTCATCATCATCATCATCATCATCATCATCATCATCGTCATCATCATCATCATCATCATCGTCATCATCATCATCATCATCGTCATCATCACCATCGTCATCATCATCATCATCATCATCATCATCATCATCATCATCGTCATCACCAACAACATCGTCGTCATCATCATCATCATTAACGGTCGCATCGTTATTCGATAATATCGTCATAGTATCATATTATGATGATGATGACGACGACGACGTCAGATTGCGTAGGTGTATTTCATCATCTGCCTTCTGATCTAAATGCATGAAACGATAATGACGACTAAACGAGTAGAAGTAATGACGACGCAATAATGGGGATCGACGTGTCCATTCGATTTCGATTGTCGTTTCATGATGAAATGAAGCCATATTTTGCCCGAATTGCAGCTCTGTTCTAATAAAGACAACGAACTGTTAATACGAAATTCAGTTATTCAGTCAGTCGTCTTACAAATAGCAGTAACACCCGCTCGGAACTAGTTTTGCCCTAAACGATCAGATAGACCTATTACAGGGATGGGCATAAGAGGCGATATTCCCGCGATTCAAATTTGCTTTTGCCATCGTTTTTCTGCGGCCCCGACAAATCGAGAAATATTTCATTAATGTGCGGCCCTTGCTAAAACATTTTCGAACATTTGACAACGCCTCACTGGAAAATTCAGCATTCAAATTGGATATACACTTTGGCACTTGATCGTTAACTAGAAATAATGCTTTTAATATTTACTAACTTTTCTTCGACTTGACAGTCTTGGCTTGTTAATAATTTTACTTATACTGAACAGTATATAATAGGCTTAGGCCTACGTTATGTTACAGTCGTTTTGAAGACTACTTACAAATTTAATTCTAAATGTCGACAAAAATTGTGCGGCCCTCGGCTGTCGTCACAGACACTTTTGCGGCCCTCGGATAAAAATTTGTCCCCATCACTGGCCAACCATGTTGTCCTTTCCAATGACGTAATAAAAGGGCGGGGGCTCCCAACCTGGGGAGGCCAGAGGACGACATTTGGGGGAGAAAATATTTTAAAAAATAAAAATTTGAATTTGAAATTCAATTTTTTTAAATTAGTCTTTTCAAACTTTGAACCAGAAGAAAAATAATAATTTCTGGCTGAAACAACGTGGAGAATATAGTGTAATACGAAAATACGGCAAGGACCTCTTATTTTTGCTCGTCAAGACTTGTCGGCCCGATGTCATGCTTAACAGCCCCGGGCGCCGAGACAACCCACGCTGTGCCACTGATCCTTTAATATCTTTATGTCAAAAACTTGTCAAGTATAATATATATATACTATATTTATATCATATATATATATATATATATATATTTCCAAACGTATATATATGGAGTGATATTAACAAACGGAAAAAGATAAATGGAAAAGTTTTGTGTCTAGCTATTGCTGCTAATGAGTTGGCAGAAATGCAACTATGATATATATATATTATTTCGGTATATATATATATATATATATATATATATATATAATATTGATGTACATGCAACCACACGACCAAAATAACAGACAGACAGACAGACTGAAATATGCTTTTTCATATTCGCGCGACTGCCTTGCACTGTAGGATTGATTCGTTTCTGTTGCGTTTTCGTTATTTTGGCGATTTGCCGTTCGCCGAATCCGAGGCGCGGGAGGGAGGGAAAGAGGGGGAAAGTGTTCCGTCAATTCGCAATATTTTCATTTACCGCTCGATAAACTCGCCGCTGACATCGCCTTTATGAAGCCCCTTTTCCGCCGAAATACCGCGGCGACTCCGCCCTAAATTCATATATTCTAAGAGGCGATATTCCTAGATTCAATATTTGCTTTTGCCATCGTTTGCACGCTATAGACCTAGAAATTTCCGAAGTAGGCCTGCTTAGCTCGGCTTCCTAATTTGCTTGCACATTTTCGACGGTTTGGTCACAATTTCTTGCAGATTGTGGCGCAGTGAATGAGAAATCTTCTCTGAACAATTCCGAACATTTCGAGCAATGGAAGGAGTTAAATCAGAATTCTAGCGTTATTTTTTGTTCTACGCTATAAAAGTTGCAGCATTTACGCACAAGAAGTAAATGGAACGGATGAGGTTTTTGCTGTATTGCAATATCGCTGCCACCCAGTGGCAGCTCCAGGATTTGGCAAGTGGGGGGCCGTTGGGGTGGCAACTTCTAATCATGTATGGAGGCCAACCATTTGTTGTTAGGCATGTAATATTAAGTATAGGGTTCCAACATGGGGGGCGACTGGAGGGCAGGCACTCAATAGGAGCATACAGACTAACGCCATCACCATTTGTGGAGCCGCCAAATGCTAACGCCGTGACTGTAAAATAAGAATCAGAAGAAAAATAATTAATTTCAGGCTCACGCTCTTTGATAAGCAAGTCTTTGAAATGTAATGTTCGCATCTATTCTCCTGTAATGACGTTTTAATCGGTAACTTAAGTTATGCAGCAGTTCAATATTTTTGGAAACGTCAGCGCCCATCTCAACTATAATATGAATTGCTACCAGTGACGGCGGTTAATAGCAGAACCATCAGTTTCCAATATAAGATAAATACTAAGAGCGTGACTTACCTACATTAACTAAAACCCGGGTTTCCCTCCAAACGCTTGAATTCGCAATTTTCAAATCAAATGGTTTGGAACGAAACCCATTTAATACGGAGAGCTCTTCCAAATCTAATTAAACCCGCCACTCCCCAAAGCACCATGTGCTAAATTAAACTAAATGGATTCTCCGGATTTGATTTAATTGGTTTCGGTAATTGCAGTGTACTCCCGGAGGCTTCAGCCGACTCTAAGTACTACATGTACACTCTCGACCAAAATAACAGAGCGGCATTTATAGGCCAAAGGGGGATTCCTGCATGGTCACTACTTACTGACTTGTCTACTCATTAACTTTGTTTTCATGCAGAAATGGCAATGAGTTCACTCAGAGTGACCCATGACGTATGCGATGATGACCAATGGGTTCGGAGAAATTAAAATATCCATCGTATCGTTTCGACGCCGTCGGGTAATTTCAAAACTAATCATGAACGACATCGTTCCCATAGGCCTATAGTTACTTATAGTACATACAAAGAAATGCTTATTTGTCAACAGGGACGTAGCGACGGGGGTGTATAGGCCTATATATACCCAAAAAATATATAGGCCTATATATATGAAAAAAATCAGTATATATAATACAGTATATATAACATATATAAATAACATAAAATTTTGAGAAGCTCCTAAAGACACACTTATTTAACATCTCTTATAAGTGACTCCTTTGTAAAGCGCTCTTGACTTTAGCTCCAGTTATGTTACTGCGCTATATAAATTGTCGTAGATAATAATAATAATAATAATAATAATAATAATAATAATAATAATAATAATAATAATAATATATATAATACATACCCCATCATTTATACTCAGAATTTAACGCTGCCGCCTTCCGAGGAACTTTCAAGACATAATTATAATAATAATGACCCGAAAGGAACAGACGTTTATAATAATAATAATAATAATAATAATAATAAAAATAATAATAATAATAATAATAATAATAATAATAATAATAAAATACAATCATATATATTATATATAACAATATATACCCCAACATTTATTAACCCCCCCTCCCATCAAATTCCTGAACACGTCCCTGTTTGTAAATTAGCGGAACCTTCAAATTTCATGCGCTGAATAGCTGCACTGTGCAAACTCAGTCCTAAGAGCTTGGTGGGTCAAACCTATTGAACCACGACCCACGTGACCCATCCGGTCTGTTGGCCCATTTGAACAGTAAGCCATGCTCGTGGACTCACTACAATCTCTGCTGTTTCCCACTTATTACTGATGATGCCTGGAATTAATCCGGTCTTTTACGATTCTGATTTTGAGTAGCATCGATTGATGCTTAATGAGGCTATTAAAATGGTGCTATAAAAGTGTTTTGTTATTATTTTTTGAAATTACTATTATTTTATTTTAAGTAATATTATTTTATTTTATTATTATTATCCTCAACATCATTATCATGATCATAAAATAGCAAGGGACGAGGAAATTGGGTCTTTGGCGCTATCCTGAAAACTCCGACATGTTTAATTCTGAAAGTTCAACGATCCAAGTAAAATGTATATGGATACTAGTATTGTTAAGAATCGAATATCATATACTGAGAACATGGAAACTACGGACATCTGTAGTTTATAGACGCTTAGATTTCTAAGATGGTTCTTTATTGACGGTCTCGTGGACTTTGCTCTTGCAAGTTTTATTTCATGGTGCGGAACCAAAGAGGCTGGATTTGGTCGAGGGGTCCAATAGTTAACGTAAGAAATAACGTTGGAAACTCCCTGTCGTTGTTTTTCCCGGGTTTACTGTTGTGACCTCCGCATAATGAAATCGGGTGAGAGCGGCCTGCGTTGGAGAATCAATCGTCCACAGACAGATTTACAGATTTACAGCGTACGCAAATAACAAAGAAGACGCAAAGAAAACGATTAGTTAAACAATTAAATCCCTATTGTGCAATAAACGTGACATTGAATGCGACACCTTGTGGCTGGATAGCGTAGATCAGGACCAGTGTGGCGCAAACCTGGTCAGACCGTCAGATAAAAGGGCCATGTCCTAATTATTTCAAACAGCGCGATCTATCTGAATTTCTCAACACACAACATATTGGTCGGTATGATCCCGGTATTTGAGTACGTTGGTGTATAGTATGTACACGCTATGTCAGGGGTGTCCAACTCATTTTCTGCAGCGGGCCACGTAAAAGTCTTTGTGGTTGTCGCGGGCTGGATTTGTACATAACATTAATATGAACCTATTAGGCAGGCCTATTATTACACAAAGCAGTATATGAAAACTTGTTTCAACATATTTTATTTCATTTCTATCGTATGTAAAAATTTGAATTTCACATATTTAGTTTCCGATTTTCATACATATATACTTTTGAACACTCCTTAAATAAAGTAAATTTGCTGAAACAAAGTTTTTTCTTGTTTTCAGCCACATACACGCGGGCCGGATGAAAAGCTTAAGCGGGCCGTATCAGGCCCGCGGGCCGTATGTTTGACACCCCTGCACCATGAAATATACAGTATAGGCCTACGTTATAAGTTATAACACAAACAACTTAATTAAGTTTCCATGTCTGACTATAAGCGAGAACGCCATGCTGAAGCTCTGACATAATTGCATTAATTTTATATTTAAAAAACACCCATGTCTACAGTCACAGGACATGACCTGTGTAAAAAAGACTCATGTCAGCCTGTCAGGACATGAGAACATGGGTCGTGTTTGCGCCCATGATCACGGCTACTCAAAGTGTTTGTGTGGCGGTCCGGAAATTTGCACCGAGACACAACTGGAATCCCACCCAAAAGGTTAAAGACAATTGACGTCAACACCTTGGCAGACCAATTTAAAAAATTTAAATATACAGTAAGTTTATATATAGACTGCGTCATAATGTCAACATTTAATAGATAGTGTCATTGTGGTTTTTGGGAAACACAGAATTGCCCGTTGAAAACTATTGCGACACAATTTTCATACCAAGATGCCAATTTGCCAGATGAAAAGTAACTATAGAAAAGTAATTAGAATTTTGATTAAAAGTACTGTATACAAAGTAACTTATTACAGTAATTCGTTACGTCAGCTGAAAAGTAATAAGTTACAGTATTATATTACATAAAAATAATAAGTTACAAGTGACTTACAGGTAATCAAATAATAATCAAAATTACCTTGATTACAGGTAATCAAATAGGCCTACTTCACAACGCTGGTAATAATTCGATTACATGGAATTTTTAGGCTTTGTCGCTTTTTGTTCAGGAAGCCTCCGCGGTCTGGACTGCGGACCGCGGTCCGTGGTTTGAATAGGCCTGCGTTAGATGGACGCAAAATAAACAGTGATCAGACATTTAAATAGCATATTGAAACTGGATCAGAGGCTACAATCTTCAACCACGGCAATAGCATTCTGGCCGCTTTTAGATGCTTTAAATGTAAGACCGCAACAATATCCAATAAGCGGCAGATATAGGATTTGCACAATAAGTATAAAAAATTAATACAAAATATTAAGATTTTCAGTGCTATATCCAACAGTGATGAAAATGCCATAAATTGCCAGAGTTATTTGCGACAACAGAAAGAGCATAATTTTTTCTTTTGTACGTCTTTTATACCGTCGTTTGTTGAACAGGCCTATAGACAAAAGTCTAATAATCCTAACTTTGCAGAAAACCCTAATGGACGTTTCTAAAAGAGAATTTTAGAGCATCAAGTGTACGCAAAAATATGAACATTATAAGGTGTTAATGCACGGACTTTGAAAGCCGTCTTTCTGGCTTTGCTTGGCTTCGTTTTGTTTTTGTTTCGCTGAATTGGTTTAATAATAAATGTTCCGTGCAGAAATAGCGCATTGCTTCCGTCGCCTGTCTGCGTCTAAAGCGCTCGACCTGACGAGGCAGCAACCCGAGAGGAAATCCACTGTAATTAATTTATGGATATCTCTCGATTTCTGCTTCATCGGTGTCACCGTCACTTTGTCCCTCAGCTCGCTTTTAGGCGTACGATTGGCACAGATGGAGCGAAATCCGTGTCGACACCTGCGCTGCTGTTTCCGAGCAGACGATAGTAATCCAGAGAAAATCCCTCCGCACCTCAAACATCAATTCTGTATCTTAAGATCCGCCATCATCCATGCATCCGTCTTTCAGTGCACAAAAAGCGATGAATTGCAACGCAGCTGGGATTTTACATGACAACTCGTGCTGTTAGCATGATAATTAAGAGATGACGGATTCCAAGGAAGGGACAATTGCATCGGATAGCAAACGCTTTTCCAGATTTCAGTGGATTAACGATGGCATCATCGGATCGTCAACCTCAAACAGTGCTCGGTTTCCTCGCAGAGTTTGACTGAAGTCCCTGAAAATTAAAGGCGAAACGTCTACAATTTACTGAGTAGAATTATTGAGGGAATTCATTGGTTCTCGGCATGGGCGTCCAGAGGGAGTGCAAGGGGGTGCAATTGCACCCCCTGGAAAATTGTGAAGTCATGCAAAAAAGTAAAATTACTTGTTTCTTTTGTCACAAGACCCTGTCCTGCACCCCCTGGAAAAATTTCTGCGGACGCCCATGATTCTCGGCAAGATTAAACCGGTAGCCTACGTCGATGGTACATTAATTCTTTCTAATGATTCATCATTAACACATATATTTCATATTAACTCAATTTGTCGCAGTTGCTTCTATCTAAAAACTATAGCGTGATTTAACCCCTTAGCTGGGGAATAAATCTGTAACTCAATGTAAACTGGACGGCTCTGAGCCGTCGCGCCCGGTTAAGGGGTTAAAGTGTGTGAAAGTCACTAGGGGCTAGGGGCTAACGGGGCTTGAACCTAGCTCCGTCAGCCTACCGCTCCAGGGCGTAAACCCGTCCCTACTCTGCCATGCATCTTCCACCCCTCTCCTCAGCGCTAATAAGTTTACTGATTTTTAAAACTTTAATTTACTTTTCTCGATAGTCATGCTTATTATAGGCTTATAGGCCTAATGCCCGGTAGCCTGAAAAAGTAATTATATACGGTTACATACACGCAAGGCGCTGCTGTTTTGCTGGTATAGACGTCTTTGCTGCGCTGTTTGGACGCTGTTCCGAGTCGAATATTGGTGGCGTCAGTTGGACAAAACCAAGAAGACACGGTCAGTTCCGTAACTGAATTAAAGAGACGATTGAGAGGAGTGACTGGATATCTTCGAAACTCTTCTCTCTGCGTTCGAACAATGTCACCGTTGACTGCGACTTCGGATTATAGAAGCCGACATTTTAGGATTAACCCAGCATCGTCTTTGTTTTATTGTAATATTAAACAAAGTAGCATATATGATGCCTATACAGTAGATAGGAATGTAATATTTATCGAATCTATTCGATCAGATAAAAGTAGTTCACGATGCGAGACGAGAAGCGTGCATAGACAGGGCTGTATTATTTATCGAATCGAATAGCAATATGGGTGACCTTTTAGGCCTATGCCGTGTAGCAGACAAATTCAATTCCCCCTTCCCCTCGTCAAACGAATAATTCGATGCAATCGGTTTTACCCGATCTCAATGTGATCTCAGCATTTTGCGTTCGTACGATCAAGGCGTCTACGTTGATTACGGAATAGTATGGTATCGTACGTAATAAATTAAGTGGCAAAGTAACAGCGTATAAATGTTGCGTTACGTTTGGCATGTTCACAGAGGCATCCGATTGGACGCTCTAGCTGCTATGCTAGAGTTAGGGTTAGGTTTAAAGACATTGACTGCAATCAAGAAAGACACTCAGTAAAAGAACATCCTTGGGGTGTCAGATAAAAATTTATTTTAAGCAGGGTTTTTCTGCTGTCGCCCCATTTTGTGTCTCCTTCTCCTTCTCCGCTGACATGTATTTTATAAATGCATACTCAATGACATATGTCTTTGTAACTATTCATCAGATATTGCAGTGTTTTGGCACTAATAATAGTCAGTGGCGTAGCCAGGATTTCCGGAAGGGGGTTTGTTTTTGGCTTTTGACCGTAACCAACTTTCGAAAAATCTTGACAAGCAAAAAGGTCATCAGTCTTTTCTTCTTAAATTTTTCCTTTCAGACGCTGACAAGCAAAAAACCTCGTCACCTATGGCGCTTATAAACTTTTGGTCGGCAGCGCCAATGGGGGTTTGACCCCCAAAACCGCGTCCGAAAATAAGAATTGCACGGAAACACATTAAAAATGTTGTTCGTCGGCACCCAAGGGGGGTTTAACCCCCCAAAACCCCTGGCTACGCCATTGATAATAGTAGTAAATCGATGAAATTCCTGGTTATGCTGGTCTGGCATAGGATCTCGGAACCTCTCCAATTCGCTAAAGAATTTTTTTCTTCACAATTGATGTTTAAGTGATACAACTTTCTGGACAGTTGTAAGGGATGTAGATGTCTCTCAATATATATATATATATATATATATATATATATATATATTTCGTTTCTAATTGGATATTTGTTGATTTAAGCCTACAACCCCTCGACGGTTGAGCGACGGTATTAAATTCATACACTGCGCAACAAATTGTTTAACTGTACTCAGTGACTCAGCAGGCAAATGCATCGGACAGCCATCGCCTGACTCAAGAAACGAATATTAACAGCACGAGTGATCAAAAAATTTGCAAAGTTGAATGCTCTGCCTTGTGTGCATGAATTCTTTTTAGGAATTCTCGTAACGATATATTGCAAACATCAGCATAAGACCTACGATCCACAGGAATAAAGAAAAATAGGAACCGGAATAAGAGAGGAATATATATATATATATACAGTATATATATATATATATATATATATATATATATATATATATATATGGTTTCCGGTGGCGCCGTTTCCGTTCGCGGGGCATGCCAAAGTATGTCAAAGCGCCTTTGACTTCGACCTTCGTCGTGCGTACGGCGCTATAGAAGTCGTCAAGAAGATATATATATACACTTGTTGTCATTTTCAGCACATTGGCCTATATTTGGCAGCTTCTGGAGCATGGAAAGTCTCAAGTATAAAATGTTTGACCGATTGTGCACTCTTGTGCGTCAACTTGTCAAGATATGCCTATTAATATTTACCAGATGTATGCACTATGCATGCAAAGTAGATGTACTAACATCCTAGAATACGTCCATGATTTCAAAGGTTATGAATGTTTTGTTGTTTTCGTCACCTTTGGCGTTCCATCCAAAGACAGCGTTATAAACAGTTCGTGGCTGTCAAACCGATGACATACATGGCTAGATAGCTCTGGCCGACTATATAATTATGTACAAGCATTGAGAAAATGAACTTTATTAAAGACACTGTCTTTGCTAATCAAAAAGTCTGGTTTACCACGCACCCAGTAACCTCAATTTAACTTAGATAGATGCCAACTTCCTTACATCGACCATTGACCATTCCGATCTAAGGCCTAGGAGTAAGTTAATTACTGTGTCCCTTTTAGAAAATCCACGCAAGCATCATATATTTCAAGAAAAAGCAAAAAGTCAAGTAACATAATAGCTGTAAGACAGTTTCTTCGAGCCCTAACAAAATCTCTGTGACCGTGCGCTATTCATCGATGTATCATGTATGGCACTGTGTCTCTGATCTGCTTCGAATGAGACATTAAAACGAAAGCGCCTCACATTACTTATAGAGAAATTAAGATAAGTAGGAATGCACGGCGACATTGTATTGGGTCAATTTGGATGTGGTGAGCAGGATGCGATTTGTAACCCGGAGCAGTGGGGGAACATTAGAGGGAACCTGGCGAGCAGTGGGGGCATGATGAACAGTGGGGGGACATGACGAGTAGTGGGGGGCATGGGAAATGCATGGTTTAATGCACAGTGCTTTGCTCTAACTTTTAATATTATTTGTATAAATCGTCACACACCATTTATTTAAACCATAAAAATAGTGCAACTGCAAGTTGCAACAATTGAAAATGTGCAACTAAATTCAAGCAAGTATCATTAACACTAATACAGAGTTGCCATGGCAGGAATTGACACAGATGTCTTGTCAGTTTTTTTGCCAGTTGATGCATCTGAGGCAGCATGTCGCCCATCGCATACCCAAAAGATGAAAGTGTATGAATACCGAGTTGATTTCTAACTAGTGTATCATTTATATTCATGCACGAGAGGCCCCACTCACATTCAGCTGACGAGATAGGCAGAATTTGAATTCTACTGAGTGCTGAAACAAGCACGTTGCCGATTACTTTCACGTTGTTCTTCTTGTACTGTCGGAACTGATCCACGACTAGCGACGGATCTACATTGAACAGTTCTGCGAGCAAAAAAAGTTAATCAAGGTAATCGCACTTCCTGACAAGCAAAGAAAAAGGTCCTCACGCACGGAATTTACTCCTGTTATACCCCTGAATAGCTAAAGTTAAATAGACAATAAATTTAATTAATGATTTCAATGGTTCATTGACTGATATGTTCATGTTGCGAGCATCGTCTATGTTTTCATGAACACATATCTGATAGGCTGATACCCAGGGACGTGGTTTGGGGGCATGAGGGCCGTTGCCACCCACCCTGATTTTTAAGAAACAAATTTTTTCGCGAATGATTGTAGGCCTATTCTTCAGTTTCTAAAATGCAAATTGATTAAAGAGTTGAAAAGGTTGTCAAGCAAAAAAGAGTCGTCAACTCCTCGATGAGTAATTAGGAGTAGGCCTAATTAATCGAAGACTGAAGACTGACAAGCAGAAAAAGGTCGTCAACTTTTTTGCAAAGTTGCCAGGTGGAAAGTGTCTTGCCCCCTGGAAAACAGTGAAATGACGTCTCTGCTGATACATAGGGAATAGTTGTAAAATTAGTTGCAAGTTTAACTACCCTGACCCTAATCATGGCATGTAATATCAAAAAAATGCATTAGGCCATCTGGCGAACGTTATTTGAAAAGAGAATCTTCTGAGTTTTGAATAAAAGGCCAAACAAAAGCTCTGATTCAATTCGAATGAAAAATGTGGCAAACATATTATGCAGATTTATTTAAACTTTCGTCAAATAAGACAAATGGAGAGAAATAGATATTAAAATTTCTCGAAAATTATGTTTTTAAGATTTCCCAGGAGCATACTTTTGTTACGCATCTTAAAAATCCTATTAGTAAGGCATAATCGCTTAACCGTAAGGTAGGTGAACAGTCATATACACTCATTCGAGATTCCTATTGTTATTGGAGTTTCAGAGCAAAATGGTCGCAATAAGCGATCCTTGGTGTTATTGCAAAATAAGATTAATTTGTAAAAGTAGTGTAGGCCTATAGTTTTCTAAACCTTTATGGAACTGCGACCCACTTAAGTGGATTGTACACAACACTAATCATTTTAACGTAAGCCGCGTATGGAGGATTCCAGGCATATAACTTTTTTAAAACCTAAGCCTACTTGCAACTTTCAAGGCTTATGACATTTTGGTGTTGGTTAGAAAATGACACGTTTGAATCTAATTTCGCGCTACTCTGCGACCCATTAGAGTAGACTAAGCCCTGTGACCCATGGGTCACGACCACAGTCTGGGAAACACTCTGCTAGAAGGGACATTGCCTAATTCTTTGGAGGTCGCAAATATATGCGTGTGCAGACCTGCGGACAACATCAATTTGTTTGTCATATGATAAACTGGAGTCAAAGATAGCACCAAGATTTTGCACAGACTCGGATAATTAATTGAATATCAGATTCTCCAAAACAAGAATGAAAACAGAGAATTGAATTTGTGAGTTACGATGGCATCCCCAACAGTAGAAGTGTATTTACCGCTGGATTGAGTAGTTTGTTGCCATCCATCCATAGTTGTACTGACTCGAGCAGCACAAGACAGTGATTAAAATTACATGACACTGAAGGTTGATCAAAATTAATGAAGATTTGAATATCATCAGCAATAAAGGTGGTATCCAATATTGAACTGAGCAATAAGGAAATCAGGTGCTGTACAAAGAGTAAAAGGAGTGGGCCAAAGATGGAGCCCTGGGGCACACCATAACTCAGGCTTGCCAAGTCTGAGAGGATGTCACACAAAGACACTGAGTGTGGTCTTGAAAGTAGAACTCAAACCATTTTAGTGCTACTTTGGTGATGCAAAACCAATGCTCCCCACGATACAAAAGCATAGTGCGATCAACTGTGTCGAATGCAGTCGAGAGATCCAGCAGCGTCAGGGCAGTGACCTCACTTCTGTTCGTGGCAGTTATAACTTTAGCCAGTTTACCTGGTAACTTTGCCATGCCTGACAACAGCATGCTAGCCATAGTTTAACAAGCATGACATTGCACTGGGCTTCTTAGTTCACTTAAATTATGCTTTTTGAGACTCGGACATAAACTTTGAACAATATTTTAAATTAATCTAAGATGAACCGAATAACATCATGCACCTAAAGGCTTTCCGATCAATAAACAATGGCAGTACATGCTCAGTTTTTGATACACATAGGAAAACCATGAATTTTTATATATAGAATCACATGCTGCCAAAATGCTAAGAAAAGAAAGTTCCAGTAACACACAACTAAGTGGCATGTATTATGATAATCAGGATTTTAATTAGCAAATCTTCAGAAATGTAAACCACAAAAATAAGCATAAATTCATGCACAAATACAAAAGAATCGACTACATAGTAAAAAAACATGCTATGCCAAATGCTGCAAAATTTTGATTTCCCATTAAATACTACTGCATATGTAAATTATGAAGTTACTTTGCCAAATGCTCTTCTTTACACAAAGATCTAAACTAAAAAATTAATACAAATCAATACTTTGGCTGTTTTATAGTCCATAAATCACTCAAAGGAGCAAACTACAAGTAATTATCAGAACTCCAAGTTCTTAAGAGTCACCAAATAATAAACACTAACAGAAAATAATATGTTCTGCATAATTATTTCAAACAAAATTGAATTTAAACAGTAAATGTTTTATTCAGAATCTGAGTAAATCAAAGAACTATTGACCGTCATATCTAAACAGCAAACATTTTTCATTGCTCTGATAACTGCTACAGCAAAAGAGTTTTTTTGTTCCTCCAGATTTAACTTCCATCATGACTGAATAATAGAAAAGTAAAGATTACAAATCGTATCAACCGACGCTACCCGACATGTAGAAGAGTTTCTGTAATTTATTTACCTTACGCACAAACAACACAGCAAAACACACTAAACTATGAATTCAGCATTCTCCAGCAGTACAATGCAAAGCATCTAAGTACAGTATATAATGGGACGAGGATAGCAACACACAGAAAGTACACAGCAGTCAGTCTTTCGACAACACAAAGTACTATAACTGCATGCAGGTCAACAAAATAATAAACTCATGTCATTCATCAGACACAATAGTAGCAGGATCAACACAAACAGTTCCCAGAATTGTATAGTTGAGCAGATTAGGTGCAGAGGCAATATCAGTTAGGACAATGACAATATACCAGACTGCTTAGGCACACAACAGGCAATCTATTTAAATAGACTAGTCTACCTGATAAATAATGATCTGCTTCAAGTTCCTTCTACCGGTAATCTTGGCAATGCACAAGATGATTATAAGTTATCTCACGAAAATCACCTGAATTCTGTCACGTTTTATCCGTAGTTTCAATTATTGCATTGTTTGGTGTAATCTTCACAGAATACTGGTTTTATCAAAATTGAAAAAAATCCTATATAATGTGACATCAGTAGCAGTTCCAGATATTTATAGGCACAATCAATGGTTGACCAAATGGTCTAGGTATATACTTAATATTGCTATTTGCATCGTCGGAGCTAAACAAAAACTTTATTTAGGCTTACCATACACTTCTCCCACACTTAGCAAACACCAACATCAAAGCTGACTTTGGAAAAAGAAGTGCAAGCACAATGAAGCACAACAAGAAAATATCAAAACACACTTATGCCAAACTTCTGTTAAAAGAAAAATATAAAGGTTTAGATAGATTGCACTAAAGAAAATTGCATCAACAGAGACAGGATAGAAAAGAATAGAAGGAAACCGCATAGGATAAAACTAAACTACTGAATACATTATGCAATGAAGATGAGTGCGACAGTAAAAACATACAACTAGCACAACGTAATGGAAGAATATCTGAATAAGTGTGTATAGAGCAATGTAAAATACAATATTACGGTAAGTAAAGAAATCTAACATCTTCTTCAAAGTTCATGTTAAGAGAAACATTCATACACAACATGAATTCAATTTTTAAAATACTATTCATAATACAAGAAATAACAACAGATATAAATAAGGACATTGTAAATTAAATCATAACTGATAACGATCGAATCTGCAGCCTAGAATACTAATGAACAGAGGCGTAGCATGTCAATGGTTTTTAGCCACGGGCCGCACACATGACGGGGGCGGCAAATTTTGGAAGCAATGAACTTTTTTTCCTTGTCAGGGTATTTTCAGTGAAGGCGGCAAACTTTAGAAGGGGTGGCAAATTTCAAATTTTGGAAGCGATGATTTTTTTTTGCTTGTCAGGAGATTTTCAGTGAAGGCGGGAAATTTTATAAGGGCGGCAAAGAAAAATTTTTTGGAAGTGACAACAAGGGCTATAGGCGGCATGAGTGCATGCTATGCCTCTAGCGCCAAACACCCTAGATCCGCCTCTGATATGAATGAATTTGGGGCGGCGGATTAGCCACGAGCCAGCAGAGGCAGCAAAAGTGCACGCTACGCCACTGCTAATGAAACTCAAATGTAACAGAAATGCCCATAATTAAAATGATCAAGCCACAAAGAATTCTGTCCCTAATTCTAGAAACAGTCTGAAACAAAAAATAGCAAATCCCATAATTCAAAATTAAGAACAATAATAATAATAATATTTACAGAAACACTGGACAAATAACAATAATAAAAATATTCTATTCTCACAATTTGGACCATGAGCCACAACTGTCTGATCATCTTAATGAATACATATTCCGCATTTATCGAAACCAAATTTTCTAACTAAAGTTTTCATTTTCAATGCCACTTAAATCAGATATGCCACAGTAAAAATGCTAAAAAGTACAACACAACTTTCACAGTGGTGACTCTTAGGTAGCACAAGCAAAACAAATTCTATTAAAAAATACAAGAGAATGTCAATTAAACAAACCGAGCCTCCAATGTTTAATTAATGGTGCCATTTTAACTGGTGGCATTGCACTGAATGTTCTCATTACTGTTGCTGGAACCCATGGCCTCTGCAAAGAGGTTGTTAGTCAAAATGTGTTTGCTAATTTTGAGTTTTACTTTTGCAAAGTCAGCCAAATCGAATCACATGTGACATACAAGTCAGCGTGAAACTGACCAAAAAATCATAGCAAAATTAAATTACATTGATCACGTATCTCATACGCAGCAAGGCCTCTTATAAAGAACAGTTGAAAGAAGAAAGAAGTATAAGATTTATTACTGCACAAAAATATGCAAAAAGACGGTTTTAAAAATACACATATTTGCCGATGAGCTGAATGGCGGTAAATGACACCACAATTAATTGAACTGACTCACAATGAAATTTAACTTGTGGAAATAAAATAATAATTCAATACAAATTAGCCTTAAATAACACAAGCTGCACATTTTTCTTTTTCTTTGATTCATAACAGCCACAAACTATTTTAAAAAGTGGAAATTGAATTAACTCATAAACATATATGAAAAGAGATTCTTGTAATGCTCAATGTTACATTGCAATGAAAAACGAGCCTATGGACTTTGTCATCTAAAACCTGCATATTAAATACTTTTAAAAATCAAACATATCTATGAAGAACATACATTAACTTCATGTTACAAGTGTGTCAGCATCATATGTGCATGCATGCTACATCATAAAATAATACAGTAATAAATAAAAATGCAAGCATGATAAAATAAAAACTGCTAATTCAATCATCATAATTATCATTTGGATCTGTGCTAAGCATAATTAGCTGCACATGAGAGAATTTTTACATTGCAAAATGGTGGAACAATTCGGTCCTATGTCAATTCTTTTTAGGCATCAAATATAAACACCATATGGTCCTGAGTAAAATCTGTGATTGGAAAGCCAAATTTGGCAACTGTCTATCCAAAGAGAAAAATTCTAAAGCCATTATAATTCAGAAAATGTTTAGAATAACACACACACACACACACGCCATACACACATATATGTGCAAATTACACAATACATATTTTAATGCATTTTACTTAATACTGTGAAGGGATATTATCAGAGTATAAAATTCAATATTCCAGCACAAGAATTTAAAGTCCAATGTAAGCTTCCATTTCACTTAAGCTGCATGCTATGCATCAAAATGATGCAAAATCATATTGAACTACTAAGCATATATATATATATACCAATCCAAATTTAGTACTTGGCAAATACATCAACTTGCTTGAAAATTCACCTGTAACTAGCACAGCCAAAAATGCTTAGATTTATCCTAGGGCTAGTCAGTTTCTTATGGATTACCACTGCATAATCTGTCCAAAAGAATTTTACAATGGCTAATTAACTCATAATCAACTCAATCAACCACTGCATACCATTTGAAATATTACTCTCAAAAATTCCACACAATTAAAGTCTTATAAATATTTCTTAAATTAAGCCTTAGAGAAAGCCAATAGATAGATATTGTTGGAGATTTTATTTTGAAATGCTGATAAAAGTAATACTAAAACAGAAATAAATTGAAGTAATATTTGTCATAAATTAAAATCATGATAAAATAAGCACAGACTATCAAATTACATGCTCTTCACTCAGCAATTGTCAGAGTGCTCAATACAGCTGATCAGTTCTTAAACCAAAATTAACAATAAATTAACAATCTGATATTTGAAAATGATGAAATGCTTAGTAACAGACATCAATTAACTATACAGTTGACTCTGCTTTGAGATTCTCATTCAGTACTAAATATCTAGAACATACTAACTTTCAAAATTTCAGCTTATCGTCTTATGAGAATGCACTAAATTTACAGTCAACAGCAAATCTACATATATAACCAATTCAGTCTAAAGTCTGAATCAAGCAAATCTACGTATATAACCGATTCAGTCTAAAGCCTGAATCAAAAACAGTTAATTATAAAATTGCAGTTCTGTCTTTTGTAAGAAAGCAGTCACCAGAAACTTTACAGAAGAAATTGACAACGTCATCAGCTACGAAAGTTATAACACCATCGTCAAAAGTCAACAATAAAAAAGTTTGATGCAACAGGAAAACACCTTCCATATTCAATAGGCAATGTTCATTAAAGTTGGATTAAAAGCAAATACGATATCCAAGAATAATAATGAAATCGAAAGGCGCCACAGAAACTTATCACAGAAAGGAAAAGGTCGGTAAAAACCAGATGGTGAGTGCTTAACTAGACAATTTACGAACATCAAACTCACGACAAGAGACATTCAGCCAAGAATATCGGAGAAGCGCTGAATAAGAAGTGCTTCTGTTGCAGAGAAAGAGAGAATTCTTGTCACTTTACTTTCTCTAAATTGAGGCAGCGATCTTTCCAATTACCTGAAACATACATCAAACATACATCAATTCACACCATTTTGGAAAAGTGCCAAGTAATTGCTTTTTAGGAAAACAATAAAAACAAGTTCTTAACTACATATTTTCCTTAATCCATAAACAACATTTACCCTTACATTCAATCTTTAAAATTAATAACTTTTACCTTTACATTCAATCTTTTAAAAAATCAATTTCTTTAGTTGTCTACGCTAGCAATTTATAAATTAAAGTAAAATAGGTAGTCTTGTTAGATTCATCAACAATAATAGCAATTATCAACACTTAGCAATTTCTGCACTTCTCCTGTCATTGAATGAGAAAGCTTAAATAGGTCAAACAATGCTTATCATTTTTCAGAATTATATTTGGCAATATTGTCTGGAAAACATAATCTTGAGATATAAGATGACTAAGATAGCATAGAAAAGTCAATTACACTATTTAGCTGTGTTTACACGGCAATCCAAGTTGTGTTTCATTGTATCAGGACTGACTAGCATCAAGCAAAGAATACTAATACCGGTAATACTATTCAACAGGTTCTGAAGATGGTATTCCAAACAATTTTATGGCTCTGCCACATATGCACAGGATGTACTCTATAGCTGATGGAATGTTATACATGAGTCGGCCATGTCAACTGAGCTTCCTTGAGTAACCCAAGCATTATTTTACTGATCAACCTCATTTCTTGCTCAACATCTACTCCCCTTCCCCATTAGAAGTGATATCACCCAGAATGGCAGGAATCTGTAGCCTAACATAAAATACAAGGAAAAAGTTTCTAATCAAAACTGTCACAGGTTCAAGACTTCAGAAACAACTCAATCAATCTAATTCACTAAAATCCTTTATAACAATTGCACTGAACAGCTAAGCCATGACGATGAACCTCATTTAGCAAAATGGTGGTTCACCTTATTCAGATCGATTCCAGTTAAAGCTTGGACTGAAGGCGGCATGGAGGCCAGGAGACGAGTTACTTCTGAAGTTGTACGATCATCGCCCACAAGAACAATTTCGTCCGTCTTTGCCAGAGGTGCTGCCACTTCGGCGGCGATCTAAAATAAACAACCAATGATTAAACTAGGCGGTGTCATGCGTGCTCAAATGTCGGGCGCACTAGCATTCACAGATTTTAAAATGAGTACTTGAATTATTAACATTGGATTTCGAAACACGATAAACTGCCAAGTGTTTCTTGAATACTTTCACAGATCTATCCTAGAAACCAACTAGTGCATGGCACGAAACAAGACTGGAAACCTTTGGCAGAGTCTCCAGCACCAGGCTCAGCATGGCTGCTTCTCCGTACTGCTTGTAAGCAGATGCCTTCAGCCTCATCTTCTCCGCCTCGGCCTTGCCAACAGCTTCAATGGCAGCAGCCTCGGCGCCTCCGAGCAGTCGGATCCGTTCCGCTTCGGCACGCGCCTGCTCGACAGTCTGAGTTCTAAGAAAGACACGCATGTCCGATCAGCTGACATTGAGCCAACCTCACACAAAATATCATGTTGCTATATCATGCACACAGCATACGTCGGCGATGTGAACACAGTTGACTATTGCATATAAAATGTCTTATACGCTTTAATACTACAATAGTAATCGAAGTTGTAGCCATAAAACCAATTGATTCATAAAAACATCTCATCAAGTGATATAAAAGTCACCTTGAATAAGAGCAAAGAAAATAAAATGCGATGCACATGGCCAAAGAAAGGAAAGGGCCATGGACGAGCACTTCTACACCGTTGGCTCCGACGGTCCTTATGGACTATGGAGTGTGATGATGATGATGATGCGTCAAATTACAAGTACAACAATTTTGACTTAAAACAAAATCTGCTAAACAAATGTAACCAACCTTTGTCCCTCTGCAATCATCTCCATCCTGTAAGCCTCGGATTCAGCCGGTCTCTTGACAGTGCCCATCAACTCCTTCTCCTTTCTCAGGATCTCCTTCTCTTCCACTTCAATCATCTTCCTGCGCTCCACAACCTCAATCTCCATCTCTTCACTTCGTATCTTCTGCTTCTCCTTCGCCGCTTGCAGCTCATAAGCAAGCTCAGCCTCAGCTTTCTAGTAATTAAGAGGCATTTGTTTAAATGGCAAATGCAAAACTCAATATTTTTGGAATTAAGACTTGCATTGTACAGAATTTTATCATCTCAAATCACATAGAAGCCTTAACAGTTAATGAAATTTAGAAAACAAAACAGCTAAACTCATTTGTACGTTCTTACAATAGAACTTTCATCACCATAAGAATCAGATACAGGCTAGGCTATATACTAGAGGTGGCCAATTAAATAGATTATGCAAGCCACAAATTACAATTTTTTAAAAGCTTGGGAGCTGCATTGCAACAATTACAAAAACGAGGTAGTGTGATCCAATTCTTTGCCAAAAAAAAATCACTAAATCTCTGCTGCCATTTTTATGGGGCATTTGATAAAATTGGCAAACAGGCAAAATTATTACTCTTATGATCACAACTTGTGCGTACTATTCAAGGATCCACGCTCCTACAGGATTCATTCTTACACACTCCTACACGACTTGATGAAACGCTTAATTTATGAAATTTATTATATAATATATAAAATAAATTGTCAAATATTTGCAGCTTTTGTTTTGGTCAACATGGAAATGTGGCAATTCTATGCTTCATTTGATCTGTTAATCTGCTCTAAAAATTTAAACTTCAAAACTTTTGTGAGTCACAGATTCAGCTAGAAGAGCCACAAGTGACTCGTGAGCTGCAGTTTAGCAACTCCTGCTATACACAAATGCAAAGATATCTTGTAAATGCATGCTTACCCACAATTTATCTCCATCTGTAAAGTTTCAAATAGTGTTTACCATAGACTTGTGATACTTATTGCCTAGTCAAGTCAAAGTCCTTGCTGAGCTTCACGGGCTCGTGGGGCAGCGCTGATAGTGGGTGAAAATTAAAAACTTTTGGGAGGAGCAAACTGTGGTGGCGGTGGTGATGCTGAGGATTGTGATGGTAAGAATGATGACAATGACAGTTTGTCTGACCTATTTATATATGATGTTATGACATTTCAGAGGATTTGTGTACGATGGTTTCATAACCTTCTTCCTGGGCGACTAAGGAGTGGGCAACTCGTCAAAGATCAAGAGGCAGTGACCTTACAGTAATTTTTCACAAGTCTTTCATGACACGAACTACTATCACCCCACCAACATGTTCACATGGCATAGCATCAAAATTAATCAACATGTCCAAATATCTACCAATGATGTTTTAAGAGAAATGAAGCAAGACAAAGATCACTGCAATTTACTGGTAGGGTGCATGTGCACAGTTAACAAGAGCTTACCCGAGCATTAACTTCCATGTCAAAGTTAGCCTTTTGCATTTCATATTGACGTCTTGAATTGGCAATTTTCGTGTCAGCAGCGTATTTTGTGTCCATTCGAGATTTTTCACAATCTGCTTCCTAAAGAAAGCGAAACATGATAAAGTGAATCATTATGTTTTCAAAGTGATGAACTAAATAAGTTTGGTTTGAAAACATTTTTTATGACCTGTTCTATTATCATTCATAATCATTTAAAATGCATGCACTATTTGTCAAATTGTTTAAATCAATTACTGATTATGCTAATATAAGCCAGAAACTAACATCTCTAAAATTTAGAATTCCAAAACTACTTAATATTGTAAAATTTGTATTTTGAAGTTGATTTAGGTTCCCTTTTTGATCTATTTTAGAAATTCAGTTCCTGAATTACAGTTGTACATTATCTCGATGGCCCACAACTGTGACCATGATAATTTAAATTTTAAAATTCAAAAATCAACTCTAAAAAATACCCAAAATGACTAAAACAAGATTACATTTATGGCTTGTATAATCAAGCCAACAAATATGGCAGAAAAGCATAATTTCACCTGCCTAGATTTGCCTTCGAACAACAGAAAGCCATTAATCACATTCAAAAAATGTGTGACTACTCCAGAAATATTTCAAGGTTTTTTCCAATTGTCTGCCACAAGTGCTAATTATAGACAAATAAATTTTCAGAAAGCAAAAATCCAGGTTACCCGAATTCCTGCATCACGGTTGGCTTCTGCTACACCAATGTCAGCATCTCTTTTTACGTTCGCTGTCTGTGCACGTCCAAGAGACTCCAAATATTCCACACTATCGTAGACGTCTTTAATGGTGAAGCTGAGAATTTCAATTCCCATACGACCGACATCAGGTGATGCCACTTCGCGCACCAATTGTGCGAACTGATCACGATCCTGGTAAATGGCCTCAACGCTAAGTGTTCCTATCATTTTAAATAACAACAGACACTTACTACCAAGTACCACTTGAGCTACACAGCCTGGTTCTTAAGCACATGCTTATGAAACTCTCATGCCATATTGGCAACAAGATCTACTGACACTCAGTAGACAAATGCATTAACAGCCTTCATCTCATATAAAAAAATGCAGTTTTAAGGCCTCTCTACTGGCTTTAAAATGATGCACTTTTTCTATGTAAAAAAGGCAGTCAATTGGTTCAGTGCCCATACGAGAATCAAAATGTTAGCACCTTCAGTTTTACATGGCAATGGCTGAATGAGACTTTAGCACAAAAAATGCACAAGTAAAAAAAATAAAAATTCAATCAATATCCAAACGAAACGCAACAAAAGGGCTCACCAAGAATGGCACGGAGATGACCTTCCATTGTCTGAAGAATGACTCGCTCAATGTGCTGAACTGGTTTGCCAAGAAACTGCTCACAGGCGGTGGACAGCAACTCCGGCTCTGTCATCACTTTGACTTGAGCCACTCCTGTTACTGTTAGAGGCACTCCTTCTGATGTCTCCACACTCTCACATACTGGATTGAGAGTCATCACCTCAAGGCATATTCTGCAAATAAATGCATACAAATAGCTTCCAGTAAAAACCTAAATGGCAGTGAGCACATGGATAACATCACTGCAATAATTCAATATATCAGACATATACAGCTTCATTCATCTAACTTCTGACAACATTATTAAATCGTCAACATTCAACACACAACAAGAAAAGATGAAAAACCGTATTATCTCCCATATAAGACACACCTTTCCCCCTCAAAATATCAGTGTAAAGTATGGGTGCGTACTGCATACTATACATAGGAATAAAATTTATGAACCATTTCAAGTACATAAACACACATAATTTTTAATTTACCATATCTTAACACATGTCTACACTTCCAATTCTAAGCAGAATTTGAAAGACAATTGAGATTATCCAGATTACTGAATAGAAATTTTCAGGCAAAATTTCAGATGCGTATTATATATTGGTATTACAATTTTTACATTATGATAACTCTAGAAACTAAGGGTGCATATTATATGCAGGTGTGTGTAATACCGGAGATAATATTAGGGTAAGTAAAAGTAAGTACGGTAAATACCACGCTTTCAGTATGCAGAATATTTTAACACACGCAAAGTAAGCATTGTATATGCAATTTGTGCAACAAATAAGTTCAATGACTAAGAATTTCACACAAATAAAGTCATGCAAAACTATAATCACACAAACTCTCTTGTTCTCTAATTGGTAATAAATCTCATGGGTGAAAAAGCATCAGAAGACAACAAACCTTTGAACATCTGTAACGAGCCACCACGCCCAACCCCATCCACCGATAATTGTTTTCCGATTTTGAGCTCCACAACATCCACCTAAGGAGGAGTGTAAAAGAGCAAATATACAACATACCAGTACTTTCAAAGCACGTAGAAAGAAGAATTGCAAAACATGATGCAAATGCACAGCTCCAGAAATGCAAAAACATGACATTTAACTCAGCCTTTATCCCACTGCCAACATTGTTTGCCGCGCAAATTCTTGCGCCAAGACATTTGAAAAATATTCGGTTAGCGGTTAGCAGTTAGCGGAGATTTGTCAGCATGGCTAATCAGTTACAAATATTTAGAACTGAAAAGAGTAAAGAAGGATTGGTGTGTATGGGCTTCATAAAGGTGGCGGCTATAACTGGGGCGGTCACAGCTGGGGCGGTCACAGCTGGGGCGGTCACAGCTGGGGCGGTCATGGCTGGGGCGGTCATAACCGGGGCGGTCGTAACCGGGGCGGTCATGACTGGAGCAGTCATAACCGGGGCGGTCCTGACTGGGGCGGTCATGACTGGGGCGGCTACGACCTGTAACCATAAATTCACACAAACATTAGATTTCAACACAATTACTTTCTCACGGTCAAACAAAGGGTCACAAGTTTTGTTCCCATGGTTATTAAATAATTGGCCGGCAGACTTAAAAACTATTATTTAATAGTCAGCCTAAAACAAATGCTTTGTGACTATGGTTAAAAATTAATTTCCCTCTGGGGGTTGCTATTTTGTACATACACAGAGGAGAGGGTGTCCCACAAATGTATGGTGTGCAACAGGGGAGGGGGAATCAAAAAATGCCATTTTTTTGCATAAGTACTTATGGATGGGTACCAATAGAATACAAGAAGCCATGAACGGTGTATGAATGGCCAGACGAACGATATTATTTCCAAGCATACTTTTATAGCACACCACAACAAAGCCAAGGCCAAAGTCAAGGGCACTTTGACATCATTGGCATGTCGATGATGAACATATGATGACGACCTTGAAAGTCCGTTTTGATAGGATTCCAATCGAAGTTAGGACAGCGGTCGTTTGACCTAGTGTGAAAGACGGCGTCAGAGCGTTTGAGCGTGTGTCTAGTCTAGAGTTCTACCGGCTGTGTCAATATTCATACAAGATGGCTGTCCAGACATTTGATGACAAACGACCAAAAACATCCAAATCTACCCGGAGAAAGTGCAGATGACTACCCGAAAACGACAAGATGGTCACTGTCCACTCAATTGGCGCTAAAAACGGGTGCAAAATGCTGGCAAACTGCCAAGAATGGAGGCTCTCCGAGGTACTGCAAGACAACCAGAAGGTGCCAAACTGGCTTGGGTACAATATTAAGCAAATTACCAGTTAGATATCCATCAAAAACAATCTTGACATTTTGTCTCATCGCTTTGTATCGCATTTTTCTGTGACTTCCTAATAGAACTTTAGTTTAAAGCAGTGATTTTAAATTCTTTGTTTCAAGTTTCCAGTATAACCTGCATACAAATATACCCTGCAAGGGGGGGCTACGGCTTGTAATTTCTTGTATTACCCACGGGTAATAATTATACAAATACGGTAAACTGGGATTTCAAAATCAAACCTAAAACACCTGCAAAGGATTCAAAATTCATTAGCCAGAGCCATCACTGGAACTGCCAATATATGAGCACATCACACCAATTCTAAAATCACTTCATTGGCTGCCTGTCAAACAAAGGATGGAATTCAAGATAAGTCTCATTGTGCATAAGATGCTCCACACAAATCAACCAATCTACCTCCGATCCTTATTCACTGTTCAAGATAACCAGCACTCAGCTAGGTTATCTGATGATCCTACTCTTTACATAGCCTATTGCAAGACCACTACAGGCAAATGTGCTCCATCTGTTGCCGGACCCAGACTTTGGAACTCTGCCGGTACTGGCCCGCCAGACTGAATGTCTTACTACCTTCAGGTCTAGCCTAAAAACACAACTATTCCTGATTGCATATCCTCCTTAGCCGGAATCTGGAAGTACGGACTGACCTCTGGATTTCAACCTCGAATCACCACGGACAAGATCACAACTATGATTTTTTACTGAAGCAACAATCAACTGGTGCTGATGTACTACTACAATGGCGCTAAAGAAGTTTACTAATACTACTACTACTACAGCTACGTAACTACTACTACTACACTATTACGTTGTTGGGTGGCAGCAGCCATTTTGCAATGGTTCCGCCAGTCTCGAGAATTACCGGTACTTCTACTTTTCCTGCATTATTTTGTACGTTTCTTCTAAATCTCCTTTCGCCCTACCTCTTTCCAAAGTTGTCAATACACAACGCTTAAGAAATTTTTAATAGCTCAAATTATGGCATGATGGCAATGGCATCCATTGAATATCCCATGTTGCTCATATCATATGCTCGCAGTCATAGAATGGACTCATAAATAAGCATGAGTCGTTGTCATAGACGAATCAATATCACAATCGCCCTGTGCAATCTAACAATGACATTTTCATAGTTTCCATATTTTCATACTTAAAATTAATTTATATTCAAAGTCTGAATGAATGCACGTACAATAATTCAGGAAATCGTCAATATCAGCGCTACTCAAAGCGCATAAAACAACGACAAAATGATGCAGATCGACCATCTACATATATTATGCATAACATCAGCGAACAGATATGTTAATACTCAGGAAACAACTAATGTGATTATGAACAGATGTGACGGTCTCGGTTGAACGCCGATAGAAACGGGGGCAAAAGGCGCTCGATCGCCGCAAAACCGCTTCCAAGCCCTCACCTGAGATGACGAGGGCCTCGTTCGGCCCAACCGTATTGATGTTACCCATCGGACTGCGTCGAAATTTCAGTCTAAAATCCTCCGAAATCCACCGATCAGCCCTAGGAGAACAACAAGATGGCTCCGGTGTTTACGCCGACCGCCGCCGACCGCCGCCGCTGCTGTCGCTACTGCTGCTCTCAAGGGTCCAAAGAGTTGCTGAAAATCCGGTAGAGGCAGGTAGATCCGTGTTCTTAAGAATAAAATTTATTTTCTTAGTCAGTTTATAACATTGTATTAAAATCAAGTCTGTTCACCACTGTTGCAAGGCTAATTTTAATGACGGTGGTTTCATCGATAGTGTCCAATTGAAAGCTGTGAAGCCTGTACATTTGAGTCTTCAGATTGTAAATCATAATATAGACACTTGCTTCTAACTTAGTAGGCCTAACTGCTCGCATTAGTCCAGATCACGAAAGTCTAAATATATAGAAAAATAATAGCCAGAATTTTCAGAGTAAAAGCGCCAAAACGACGCAATTTCGAAAGCAAATGAAAATCAATGACAGCAATTTATTTGTGTAAAAATAGTAGATCAGCAGAAGAATATATAAACTAGTAGTAGGCTAGATCTGAGGGAAAATATGCAACATTGACATTTAGGGTTGCCATTACCTGTTTCCAGGGCCGCCGAGAGAGGGGACAGGGGACAACTGCACAGAGGCCCGGCGGTCTAGAGGGGGCCCGGGCCGTTGATGAATCATGAATATGTATAATTAACAATAAAATGAATAAGAACACTAAAGAAAGGTTACGATGTTAGCTCAGCAGAGGGGCCCAGCGAGCAAAATGAGGGCCCGGGACGGTGTGAAAACGGCCCGGTGACAAGCAAATAAAGGTGGTCCGGAACGGCGTGAAAAGGGTGACAAGCAAAAAAACAAAAACAAAAAAGGTCGTCAAGAAATTTTCAGACTTCTCAAAGGCCCGTCGGCCATTCTGCACAGAGGCCCGGAATTTCTCTCGGCGGGCCTGCCTGTTTCCATAATACCGTACATCCGTGCAGATGGCAAAAATGGAAACGTAATTACTAGATGGACCAGGGAAAAATTTGTATTATATTGTGATGTACACGGTGCAGCTACTGTAAGAATTCCCCTAGACGAAAAGAATACGAGACCAATTAAGTGTAGCGGCACGTGACAATATAATTATTTGGTCAGAGATAATCAATTGCAACTTGGTGATTTTAAAAGTTCATTCCCAGTGATGGGCAAAAGTTAACTAAAAATTAGTTAACTTTTAGTTAAACTACTTTTTTTAGTTGCATCAAAAGTTAAACTGGTTGGGTAAAAGTTTAGTTAAGGCATTAGTTAAACTGAAATTTTTTTAGTTAACTGGCTAATAGTTAAACTTGAGTTATTCAGATTCTATGCCACTTTCAGCACAGGCTAAGTCACGCGTAGGCTCTACTTTTTCATGTCAACCGCATAATTACCTGTTCAATTATAAATTATTATTATTACCGTTATTATTATTATTATTATATTTATTGTTAAAATTGTGCTATATGAAATTATAATCGTAAATCGTGTTTGTTGCAGCTTGTAGCCTAGTTTTACTAGCTCAGTATAGCTCATGTCAAAGTTAAAAAGTTAAAGTCATAAGTTAAACTGCTTTTAATTAGTTATCAGTTAAAGTTAAACTACTACAGTGAAAAGTTAGTTACTTAAAAAGTTAAACTGCTTGATTGCAAAAAAAGTTTAGTTAAAGTTTAACTAAAAAATTTAGTTAGTGCCATCACTGTTCATTCCAAACTTCAAATCCGTTTTCTCAAAATTTTAGCCTACTTTTTTGGATAGGTCAATCAATCAATCAATCAATCACTATAGGCTTCTATGGCGCCACTATCATAATGCCCGGGGCATCATCTAATGGCGCACGTACCAAATCCAAATTGAATTAGAGACAGGTCAAGCCGGAACTTACCGGAAGTATCAGTCAGAAAATCTGGTCCTCAGCGCCTCAGATAACACACATTGTAAATAAAACCATAAAATTGCTATTAACTATAGTTTTAAACTGCCGTCTAAACAAAGAAATAAAAAAACTGTTACAGACCTATGTAAAGTTGGGACCCTATACTTAATCTACATACATTAAACAACAAAGAAATAAAAAAGTTGTTAGGCCTACAAATCCTAGACTTTGTATGACTTTGTATTTATTTACTGGACTCGGCTGCCCTTATTATTAGGCCTATCTAATTTTTTCAACTGTATAAAATGTAAAAAGGGTAAAGGTAAAGGTTCGCCCATAGGCCTACTCGATTTCGAGCTTCGGGCCCGACGCTGATCTCCGGTGTGAGCAGGGTTTAATCTAGACCGTTTCCGGGGGTAAAATTGCCTTCTCCGAAAATTTCAAATTGCCCCCGAAAACTTTGGCATACTACATCAACTAACAGCATTCCCCTAGCTGACTTCCCCCGGCCTTTTCAGTTTACCCCCGGAGTCCAGAGTCTAGATTAAACACTGGGTGTGAGGCAAGCAGCGACGCAGATGGCTAAAGCCATTATTCTAGAGTAGTTTGCCATTGCTCTCTCTAGACCCGCGTTTTATCTTCGCAGCCACATGTCGTCACAGCTGCTACACAGTTACTACCGTCCTCTAGCGAATTAAGGCTGAGTCGACCTTAGGGGTTCCTGCGGGGTTGGACCCGTTCCGTCAGCGCGCCTGTCTAGGCAGTCTAGCGTGTTACCAATCTGCCATCTTCCCGCCCCTGTATAAAATATAGGCCTACTTAAAAATGCATCTCACTAATTCTCTTCCATGTAGTCTAAAGATCAAGTGAGCCAATAGCATTTGAGCCAATACAGGTCCTTGAAAGTATGGTCCATCCACATAGTACGTACGTACTGAGGGGGAGAGAGGGTTGCAATTAAGAGATTTTGCGTATAATGTTTGCAAACGAGGAGTGGTGGCTGAAAATATGATTTTTTGCGCACGTATTAGGCCTATCTATGCATGACGATTTATATAGCGCCGTAAACATGACGAAGGTCCAAAAAAGTGTTTTACAGTCAACTGGATAAATTGTACGAGGTCTTATATGAATGAGCACTATACATACGAGGCCTATATGAATGAGCACTATAAACTGGAACTGACAATACCGTTACTTTTAAAAATTAATAAATTATGTCGCGATAACGCAAAGAAAGCGTATTCCGACCATTTTGCTCTGAAACTCCAATAACAATAGGAATCTCTTATTTACAAGAAGCATTGGCCCTTTGGTTAAGCGATTTGGCCATACTCATAGGATTTTTGAGACGCGTAAAAAAAGGTATGTTCCTCGCAAATTTAAATAAAAAATAATTTTCAAGAAATTTCATTATTTATTTCTCTCTTTTTGTCTTAATTGGCAAAACAGGAATTATTTTGCTTATTTCATTTACCATATTTTCATTCGATTTGAATCAGAGCTTTTGTTTTGCCATTTATTCAAAGCTCAGAAAATTCTCTTTTCTACTAACGTTCGCCAGATGGCCTAATGCAGCATATGAAAAAGTATACGGTTGCAAATTGTGAGCAGAGGCGTAGCGACGGGGGGACATCGGTATATATCCCCCAAAATGAGTCTACCTTAAAGTTTTTATGTGATTTTTATGTGGTTATATGTACCTTATATGGTTTATAGTTAAGGTTTATACCCCACTAAACATTTATACCTCTCCAAATCAAATTTCTGGCTACGCCCCTGATTGTGAGAAATGATTGATTCAGAAGACGAAGGACAGTGGCATGAGTGGAAGTTCGAGCAGATCGAGGATGTCGTGGGATTAGAGTCCATCCATATACAGTAGTACGTATGCCTACGCACTGACGGGAGAGGAAGTCGGCTTTAGGAGATTTTGCGTATGTAGGCCCTACTGTGTACAAAACTGGGGTGTTGAAAATATGCCTTTTTGCGTACGCACTATATAGGTGAGGTGAGCCCTTATCAGATTTCGTAGGTGGACTGGTTTTGATGTATGAAGTGAGTTATAAAGTCATCGATATATACGCCTAGCCTAATTTTATTTTAGATGCGTTCTGCTATTTTCAGCCACTGTAGAGATTTGAGTAATGGTGTAATATGGCAGAATTTTGGCGATTTGGTAACTGCACGAATTAAAACAGTTTGAATCGATTGGAGTTTACATACGGAAGCTTCTGGAAGATTGTGAAACAGTGAGTTACAGTAGTCTATCTTAGAGTGAACTATTGAAGTGGCGATAAGACTTAGTGAACGCAGTTTTAATCCGTCCCTGCATATGACTTTCGACATTAAATGAAACTAACAGCTACCCTATAGAGCTGCTGCTTGTATACATAATTATGCTCTGTCTCGGCATTGTATTTGGTGTCTATCAGCGCAATCCTGTGCAATTGTTCAGCAAATCTGGGAAGTAGTGATTAGCTTTGTGCTCTAACAGTTAACGAACCGAAACGAATCGACAAACGGTTTCGCTCGAACGCAGATGCGTGGCTAGGGAGCAGGGGGTATATATGTCCCTGGGCGCCGAGGTGGAAGGCGCCAAAATCGGGTTTACGGAAGGAAAAAAGCAAAGGAAACAGACGCATAAATTTATTTGGGGGGATATCGTGGAGTTGAGGGGGCGCCATCAGCATGATTTGTCCCCGGGCGCCGGATACTGCAGTATTAACCAAGTCGTACCAAGTTGTAACGGATGTGATGACCCTTTTTGCTTGTCAGGTTTTTTGAAGAGATGATAAACGACGATTACTTTTTTGTTTGTCAGATTTTTCTTGAAGTCGAGGAGCGATTAGGCCTACCTTTTTTCCTTGTCAAGGTTTTCGCGATCTTGAGGGGGCGCCGTCAGTATGTTATCACCGGGCGCCGGACACCCTAGCTACGCCCCTGCTCGGACGCATCCGGCGAAGCTAGCGGCTATTGAAATGAGATAATAGCGACTCAGTAAACAACGCGTACAAGAGGCCTGAAAGGTTCTTGAATCTCATTGAAACAACAAACGTCGCCTGCAGTTATTCTAGAGTTCATTTCTCGCGCTCTTTGCTTTACGGCGTTCTGTGGAAAGCGCACTGTTGCTTAAACATTGCGCATTTATTTCCAAACGCCGCGTATAACCGGAATCAGTGACTTCGTACACTACTATTGTTATATTCACTGCAGCGTCTGTACCAAGTGATGCAAATATATGCCAGTATGGCCAATGGAGAAGGTGGTCAAGTCTTCTTCAAGAGCCGGTAACTGCTGATGCTGAACACGGATGAACGGACATCCAACGGTGAGGCCTCCTTATTCCAGGCGATATCACTGTGACGAACGCTCGACACACGAAGTAGAAGCCAAAATAAAGCGGAATTTGCTTTGAAATCGTCTTCCGTTCGACGTCTGTTTAATTTGCCACGAAAATTACGAAATGAGCGAATGAACCGCAGTGGCACGAAAGAAAAACCAGAGGCGTAGCGACGGGGTGGTATATATATATATAAATATATATATATAAATATATATAATTATTATATATATATATATATATTATATATATATATATATATAGGCCCCAAAATCATAATTAAAGTTTTAAGCCTTAAAGAGGCAGAGCATAATTATGTATACAAGCAGGCAGTAGCTCTATAGGGTAGCTGTTAGTTTCATTTAATGTCGAAAGTCATATGCAGGGACGGATTAAGGTCGCTCGAGGCCCTAAGCTGAACTGCGATTGAGACCCTTTTGCCATCGGAAGCATTAAATTTCCACAATTCACCTCATTTACTCTCAAGTAAACCGATAGTGCGATAAACGGCAATCAATAAACACCTGAGACTTTAGTAGATCGTCAATTGAAATCTAAATAAACTCACTAGTACTGTAAACCCTCAACCTTTTTAATTCAATTACCCATTATGTGGCGACCCCAACGGTCAAATTATTTTCGTTCTCATCGTCAATAATGCTTGACAATCAAAATGTTCGAAATCGTTTTATTTAATTGTCTCCATGCCTATCCTCGAATGACAATTAAACTAAAACAACTAGTACTGTATAACCACCACTGATTTAGTACAACAACAAGAACAGAGACAACCCCATATTTCTGATGGTCTCGAAAACCCCTGGCAGATCGTCATTCGACCCCCTTGGGGGTCGCGACCCACAGGTTGAGAACCGCTGGTATAGATGGATGTCGTCACCGAAAATATTAAACACCTATGGGCTATCGACGGTAATTCTGGAGCAGCCAGACATGTTTGCAGACTGCTTTGACTAAGTAGACAGTTGATGTCAACATTAAAGTCACGACGTCTAATGGGATGTTCATGACGAGGCTAACGACGAGAAAGAGAAAGAGAAAACCAAGAACATGAAGAAAATGAAGAGGTCAACGAGTATAAATAGGATCGAGCAAGTCAAAGAATGTAAGAAAACAAGAAAAGAAGAGGAAGGAAGAGAACGAATAAAAATGAAGAAGAAAAGAAAAGAAGACGAGGAGGAGGAGGAGGAGGAGGAAGGGAAATACGAATAAGAAATAAGAAGTGATGTGTTGAATGCGTGCAAGCTGGAGTCTCTTGAGCAGCTCTGGAATACTGCTACTCGTCCATTGCATCTCCCGGTTTAGTCTTATTCAGCGCAGTCAACTGAAGATCGTCGGAGAGGAGGAGCCTAAGCCTCAAGGAAACGATTTTCGCTATAAAAGAAATTGAAATTCAACTTTTTATAAGTGAATTCTATCTGTCGTTTCAAACTCAATATTGTTCATTATTTTCAGAATTGATACTATTTCGGTCAAATGAGTCGAGCAAGCTTCTATTGGATTACCATAGCAACGGCGTTCATCGTCTTTCTGACTCAACGAGGTCGGTCGCTCGTGATTAACAGTTGTCTGATAATTAATTGACAATTTAGCATGAACTTAGCATGATTTAAAGTGGCTTAGGAGGCATTACTTTCTGCGTGAAATCCACTAGGGGCGCTAACGGGGTTTGAACCCGCTCCGTCAGCCTGACGCTTCAGCACATAACTCAGAGCTCTATACCATCTTCCGCTTGTAAGTGAAACGATTTGTATCTATGGCCGTAACAGTTGAGTTCGAGGCGCCAGACTTTAAATCTGAATTTTAGGAGAAAATTTTGAACTGAAAATACGATATGGGCAGAAAACTCTTTAGATAATTGGCTACAAAAGATTAAAATAACTTTCCAACATTTCGGTCTCCTCTGCTTAAAGTTACTCCCCCCCCCAAGAAACACTATTTTATGTTTGTCAAATAAGCAGTCTCTTTTGGTCGTTATTCAAAGTCGCATAGTTAGACAGCGTTTTGGATGGTGTTTTCGGACAACAAAACACAGCTCATACATAATTTAATTGGGCAATTTATCCCGTCTGGTATACAGTAGTTTCTCGTCATCTTATGCTAGTGCTTTGTCATCGACTTAGAACTGAAATACTTTGGTCACATAGTACGAGCAGACAATCTATGTTGGACGATACTGCATGGCAGAATTAACGGCAGGAAGAGAGACCGGCCTCGTAGACGATGGACGGATGATATTGTGGAATACACTGTAGACAAGACAACCAATTATCAAATGCATCAGAACTACAAAATACAGAGTCGCGTGGAGAACCTTATTGTCAACCTCCATAGCCTCCGATCCTCAGCAATGATATATGGATGATACCATACCATTTGTGTTATCGCACTGCGCATAAACCAACACTTTCACCAAATGAATTCTATAATATTATTAGTATTACAGATCTATTTAAGTTTCACTCTTGAACGTGTTTTGTTTGGAGTCTTTGGACGAGAAACCGAAGCAAACTCAGCAGGATACTATAGTTTTAAAATTTCAAAAATCTACGAACAATCTGCGCAATGCACACAATGAATCTCGCCGCAGCCCTTGCTGTCATCGGAGGAGCAATAGACGACCAGTTAGAAGTCGGTCCAGTTGTTAATCCGACATCTAGCGTTAATTGACGGCGCCACAGACTAACTGTTTAACTAACTGGTTAGCACGCACTTGTTGAACGTTGTTCAATTCATGTTCAGAGATGCCTTGCGTAGAGAGAGAGAGAGAGAGAGAGAGAGAGAGAGAGAGAGAGAGAGAGAGAGAGAGACAGACACACAGAGACAGAGACATAGAGAAAAACAGATACAGACAAAGCGACAGACAGAAAAAGAGAGAGAGAACTAATTAGGTCTTTATTTCTCCCTTCTTTATGATAGTCTGGTTCTCACTATTTGGTTCCTGTTTTCAGAAAGAACAGGTCGCCTTAGGAACCGACCGAGTGGCTTTCTATACGATGGCCTAATTGGAATTTGGTCCAGCTAATTTCACCGATCGAGAGTCCTCCAGTCTACTGTAGAAGAACATACTTAACAACGCGTAGGCGTTATAATTACTATATATACCCGAGTTTCCGCCGGGGACAGAGTAAACGAAGCGCAGATATGCGAAGAAGAGTGTTCAGCCTCGGGTGAAGACAGCATATGCGGCGAACGACGATCCACTTGTCTCTGAAAATAGACAGAACGAAATCAAACGTCATTTTGACAAATCTCCAGACTTTTAAAATTAGATTTTCTAACCTAAGTTTAATTGAATATGTCGATATCCACTTAGAAGGTAAAAGTCCTTGTGCCAGGAAAATTGCTATCATCTGAGCAGATCTGGGTTCTGGTGTAGCGTCCATTGTCCAGTGTTTATTCTAGCCACCTTGAATTAAAACTTTTAAAATGCTAATTAAAATTAGTCTCCAAAAACCTTGACAAAACGCAAAAAATTAGGATTTTATTTATTAACCTTTTAAAAATTAAAAAATAAGTGAATAATTATAAAAAGGTTATCGTCCTTTAAAATGTTCTGACAACAAAAAAAACTACGGTCATCCTTCCGACTTTACTTTCGTAATATTTTTTTGTGACACCCCACTCTCAAATGCGCCTGGCAAGCAAAATCAGCTACTTCAGCATCCTATACATTTTTACCTACTCTTGAACTATAATACATATATTATTTAAACAAAAAGAAGAAATTTTTATGAACCCCCTAGTTAGGCTATTTGTCCTCACACTTTTTATGGGGTGTTAAAGAAATTTTACGTAATCCTTGATTACTTGGTATATGCAACATATGGACCTTTTGTTTTGTTTTGTCAGACTAACTTAAATAAAGACGATGGCTAGATTTTGACCGTTCACTCGAATGCAAGATATGATTGCATTGATTCAATTTGATCGCCCGATGGGAGAGAAATATTATCTCAGTAGTAATTACTAGTTGCGTGAATTTACTGTGATTAAGTAAACGAATTCAACTACATTATGTAATAAGGTTACATAATTTTTTCTAGACATATAAAGAAATATTCAGAGTAGGGGAGGACGGGGTATTTTCGGCCAGCGGGGAATTTCGGCCATGTCCATTCTGCGCCATCAATCGACAAGAGTGCAAAAAATAAATTACTGATACATCTCTTTAGGCCTATTAGAGTAATCATTTCTAAATTGCGATTATTAATATGGATCCAAAAAGAAACTCTCTGATGCAGCAAATAGAAAGCGAAAGACAGCTACTGTTGAAATTGCCTGGATCTGGAGGTCATTTTGACAGATAATTAAAAAGATGTAACTGGATTAGAATTATTTTAGGAAATCTCATCATTTAGAGTTTTATTTAAATCGGAGTCTAATCAGTTTCTTAATCCACGTGAAACTCTAAAGTTTAGTCATTTAAACCATCTCACTTTCCCCAACATGACCATTGCCTTACGGATCTTGCTTACACTTCCTGTCAGTGTGGTCAGTGGAAAACGATCATTTTCCAGATTAAAATTAATAAGAATCTATTTGAGATCAACTATCGCTCATGAAAGACTTTTTGGCCAGGCCCTAGTTACATTAGAAAATGATGTGTGTTCTAATTTGGACATAAGCTACTGTAACTGAACTAAAAGAAAGATTTGCTAACATGAAAGCCAATAAAGCATAGTTGTTGTAGTAGCTACATTTGTTCTCTGTAAGATAAAGGTATTGTATTATTATTATTATTATTATTATTATTATTATTATTATTATTATTATTATTATTATTATCATTATTATTATTATCATCATATCATCATCATCATCATTATCAATATCATTATTATTATAACGAAGAAGGCCAGCGTTAAATCTCTGGAGTGTCACTGATATTCGCTGTTTCGATTATTATTATTATTATTATTTATTATTATTATTATTATTATTATTATTATTATAGGCTAGTATTATGACGAAGAAGTCCGTTATGTGCGCAGATCGTTTATTGTTTATATTGAGTTCATATTGCCAATAGATTTATGAAGTTAAGGTGTGTCCGCGAGGAAA
This sequence comes from Metaphire vulgaris, assembly GCA_018105865.1. Lineage (NCBI taxonomy): Eukaryota > Metazoa > Annelida > Clitellata > Crassiclitellata > Megascolecidae > Metaphire > Metaphire vulgaris. The sequence goes on along the minus strand of CM030839.1, from coordinate 6,775,504 downwards.
CAGCCTGTCACTGCCGGGGGCGCCAAATACGAAGTTGCAGGGGGGCGCCCGATTGGCTAGCTCCGGCCCTGCATTTGTCGTACAAGTTCTCAGTTTTTAATTATGTTTTAAACTTTCGTTCGGCTGTTAACGTCGCTTTGCGTTTCTCGAATCTACAGTGTATGCGCTAAAACGATCTACGCTTATTTATTGTTACTGCTTTGAAGTCTGTAAACATCGCATTCGAGAACAAAGAGAATAATCGCGTGAATGGTTCAAATTAAGTACAGGCTATCTTCGTAATCGTACACAATCTGTCTGTTGTAATGGTGGCCACCACAAAACAAGTAAGTAAAATAAGTAAGGTAAAATCTCGTGGATTTATATAGCGCCTTGAAAAGCCGCCAACAGTAGCTGCTTATTCATATACAAAGTCGGCGATCATAGGGGTGTCGGGAGTGCCTGGACACCCCCACTTTTCAGCCAAGGGGTGTCCAATAACAGCAGGACACCCCCACATAAACGCTTACATTTTAGCATAAACGCGTAGAGTTTCTTAAAGTTTGGCCAGGTATATAGATAACAAATGAAGTAGATAACATAACCTGGACTAATTGAGGATCAAGGAAGCAGTGACGCAGACTATAATTATTCAAATTTCGGATCGTTGGATTTTGCTTAAAATTATTAAACTTTCGCTATTGCGTCGCTATGGTCCCATTTCATGGGAGGTCAGGACTCCGGACACCCCAAGTTTCTTGACAGATCCCCGCCTATGTTCATATATGCGCTCAAACGATAAGCGATGGCGTCCCTTTATTGAGTCATATCCTTATTCCTCTATAGTGCACTAATAAGTAACATAATAACGTTCTTTGAGAATGGTCTTTGTACTTATTTGTCCTGCATGTCTGTTTCACTTGCAACAGCGCTTGGAATAAAATGTTCCGTATGTGAAACGAACGAGAACGGCGAATCGTGCCGGACACATCCGCCGCTGCCAGTTGACTGCCAAGGACTGCCGTTCTGCATGACCGTAGCCAAGTTCAGCGGTGACGGTAGGAGGACCAGAGATGTCCATCGGTTGGGTTAACCGATGGGTTGGGTTAGGTTGGGTTGGATTGGGTTGGGTTGGGTCAGACTTTTCCATATTTATGGTGGGTTGGGTCAGAAAGTAAGTCATGGCTTAAGAAACTGTAATGTATAAAGTGGGTTGTGTTAAGTAAACCTATTATCGGCATGGGTTGGGTTGGAGATTTGATGGGTTGGGTTGGATCGGGTTCTAAAAAAATGGACCCATGGACATCCCTGAGGAGGACCGTTCGAAACGAAATGAACATCTCTCCATAGATTCATTGTTGACTGTGGTGAGGCTATGCTTGACCTCCTTGACCTCTTGCTCTGCACAAGAAGACGAGTTGGGCGTCTACGTTAAACGAATCTGAAAGAACGGTGTTCTGGTTTTGCAAGTTGAAATACTAAGAAAATCAGCCGCTCAAATTATTGTGAATTTACGAGTGAATATTTAGTGCTTTTAACAGCTCCTTGTTCCGAATATAGACGATGCCGAGTTTCTACGATCCGGTAGGCAAGAGTAATAAGGCTTAAAGTAATAATTCTACCGGACTCTCACATTTTTAATGACAAAATTTTATCGCAAAGTCTTTGCAATTTGTCAGCCATTTAAAAATATACTTTTCGCAAAGAGGGACACAACATGGGAAATTAAAAGGAACACAAGTTTAACTGACAATGATGCTTAGCGGATTACTGGAAGAGCATTTCGAAGTATAGCAAGGTCTTCAAAAGCTCGTTAAACCTAAACCTATATATATATATATATATATATATATATAACATGTATATATATATATTATATATATATATTGTCAGGAAGTCTGAAGACGTTCTCTCTCTCTCTCTCTCTCTTCTCTCTCTCTCTCTCTCTCTCTCTCTGTCTCTGTCTCTGTCTCTCTTTGTCTATCTCTGTCTCTCTCTCTTTGGCTCTGTCTCTCTCTCTCTCTCTCTCTCTCTCTCTCTCTCTCTTATATATATATATATATATATATATATATATATATATATATATATATATATATATAGAGAGAGAGACTATTAGATAATAATTGGCTTCATCATTTCAGCTACTTGTCAACTCGTCACCTTAGGATTAGGGCTTAGACGAGATGCATTGCCATATGACGCTGTCATTCGATCGGAATAACTTATCAATTAAATTGCTTACTTTTTAAAGAATCGTATATGCTTACACAAAAATCGCCTATAATGATACATTTTCAACAGAAACTTGAGAAAAATATTCCCGGTCTCATTGGTGGGTGCCTCTGAAGTGCGACAGAAATATGCAGCCTCGCGTAGTGGCTATTCTAGTCACCTAGACATTGGGGGATTTAAAAATGTTGGGGGTAAAGACACTGGGGAGGTCATATTACTTGCCCAAATGTAAAAAAAAGAATATATAAATAATATATAATTATATATATAAAATTCCCTCCCCCAAAAAAACTGGGGATTCCCTCCAGAGAAGGACTAGAATAAACACTGAACCTCGCCAATTAAATGGAATAAGTAGAATTTTGACGAAGCACTAGAAAGATGCTCGCTTCGCTCGCGCTCGCTTCGCTCGCAGTGCAGGATAAATACTAATCCAATACCTATACCTAATACCCAATCATTGAATTCATGCTGAACAACATTTCAATGAAGTACACCGCCACCTAGCCAAGCTGTGCGCCACGTAATAATTAGGCCTGTGTACGTTAAAATCACGCAACTGTGACCATTTGTGACGCTGTACACGTATTTTTGTGTACGTTAAAATTGCGCAACTTCCTCGAGCTACGCCCATCAACGCATCGCGATGTTGTACTTATGACGTTGCAATGAACAATTGAACGTACACTTCGTCAAACGCTTCTTCGAAAACCGTTTGGTTACCACCAATAAACGTCGTTAAATCGCCCACCAACGCATCGCGACGTGAAACGGTCTAAACCGTCTACCAATAGTCAACCAATCAGAACGCTTGAAGGTAACAGACAGAGAGACATACAGATAAGGATCTTAATATTATAGATAATGTTGTTAAGAATTTGGAATAAATAATTGTCGTGTTGTTGTTTTGTGATGTTCTTTCGTCAGGAAGTCTGAAGACGTTCACTCGCAGTTGCAGTCCAATGCTGTTCCCATCGGGATGCGTCATCGGCGTTGATCGTGGCACCGGAGAGGAGTTCAGGCTCTGCTACAACACCTGTGCCAGGAGCGGCTGTAACGGACAATGGACCCTACACCAGATCCTAGATCTGCTCAGATGATAACATTATTTTCCTGGCACAAGGACTTTTGCCTTCTAAGTGGAACTTGGGGGTGTATACGCGAACCTTGAATTATTGCTTTATCTTATTTATTAAGGCCGGGACGCTAAAATCAATGGGCAATTAATATGATAAGAACATCGCGTAATTAATGGACATCGCATATTCAATTAAATTATTTGGCACCGAATCCATGATGGAGCTAAAGCTTGATTTTGGCATCAAATCAAATCCGAGAGTACAGAACAGGATCACGTCGTGATTATCACGGGGAGTGACCCCGGCCACCCTATCCGGACCGGGAGCGTTTCTGAGATTGGTCCAAAACCGATGAGTAGTTGGGGGGGGGAAGGTAAAGTGGTAGCATCGAATCGAGGACAATGCCCCCGACTTCAAAGCGATTGAAACGACGACCTCTTTTGTCCTTCAAGATTTTTGGGCCGAAAATGTCGGTGTTTCTTCCCACCCTATTCCGGAATTCTGGCTACCTCACACACGCACACACACACACACACACACACACTCTCTCTCTCTCCTTTATACTTTTTTCATCTCAAGACGGCGAAGAAGTTGACATCTGACTAGAGTAGCGCCTCTTTTGCTTCTAGTTGCCTATACTATAACTGATAAACGCTATGTAAAACAGAAATTCTCAAATTAATTCATCTCAAAATTAATCTTGTGAGGAAGTTTTAACATCTTTATCTTGATCATAATCATCGGGTCATCTTAGATAGGATTAATTTCCAAAATCAACACTATTAGGCCTATTGTATATAGAGGCGTAGACCGACAGGCGTAACCTGAGAGACAAGTGTCCAAATTCTTATTTACTGTTTCACAAGTCGAAGCAGTGATCGCAACACGTTAGACTTGTGAAAATTTCCTGTCCTGGAGTCAAGATTTTCCCAGTTCTAAGAATTTTCACCGTATTACGCATAATATATAAAATATATCTTTATAGTTGACTACAGATCAGGGGGCGGGAAGATGGTAGATTGGTAACACGCTAGACAGGCGCGCTGACGGAACGGGTTCAACCCCGCAGTAGCCCCTAAGGTCGACTCAGCCTTCATTCGCTAGAGGGCGGTGGTTGAGAGAATGAGATCCCCATTTTAAAAATTTAGAGGTAAACTTTAAAATCTGATTCAAGAGCGAACCGATGGTTTTTGAGTTCGTTTGAGATTGATCATCGGTCGACGCAATCACAGATCGATAACATTAGACTTCTGTAGGAAATGATCATCTCATGATCACTATGGCGATGCGGATTGCCATGGAGACTGCTCTCAGTGCTCTGTTACTTGTGCTGCTCGGCTATAGAAGTCGACAGCTGCGTCACGTGATCGGAGATAACGATTCTGTCATGACTGAGGCATTGCATGTTAAAGACATCACGACGACGACGACGATGATGATGATGATGATTAGCAGTAGGAAGAAGAAGATAGATAATGATGCGGGCGTGTAATCATCATCATCGTCATCGTCGGCATCTTCGTCACTATCATCATCGTCATCTTCAATTCGAGTCGACAATGCCTACAATGTCACTACTGCTGTCAATACCAACTCCAGTCAGATGCCAAATGCTTTATGTACTGCTCTCTCTCTCTCTCTCTCACTCTCTTTTTATCTATTCATTTGATTATATATATGCTATTTTGCATGTGTATAATTATACCTGGTATCATATTTAATATCCTGCTGATATGATATAATGATATCTTCAATCATGTCAGAAAGTGTGTGACCGCGTTAGATTGTAAATCCGCCGTAGCCGATGGCAAGCTCGGTTGAGAGAGGAGCCACACACACAAACACACGCACACACATACACACACGCACACACATAGACGCCTCATCGTCTTTGATACGGACGCGTCTATAAACAAACACAACAACAACAACAACAACAACAACCGATTATCTTCTCACATTTAAAGACAGGAAAAAACGTTTCACGCACATAAACACACACACACACACACACACATATGTATATATACAACGTGTACATATATATTATATATGTATATATAATATACACTATATATCATGTTTCCGAACAATTTTTATCATAAGTCCCTCGGGAACGAAGTACCGAGGGCATAAAATACATGCAAATAAATATAATATATAGCCTTTAGTTGTTTTTACGAAAGTAATTGCATAGGTAACTTAATTGAATAATGGCTCTAAACACATTCTAATTTCCAGATTTGTCTTTAAAAAGATATAATTATGGATTTAAAATGCTGCCATCTATCTAGCGAATAGGTGTTTTTTTCATCTGTAGATTATATTTGCATTTACCTCCATCCTATTGTTCGTTAAGTAGCCTGGTTTTTGCAGGACATTGCCTTGTGTACTATGTCCTGATATACGATGCATACGACGAATGGAGATCCGTGTAAGCAAAGGCCTGTTGTGGCTAGTCCCTTAAGGAGTAGATCAGAATTTTATATAGTTTTAAAAATAAGGTCTATTTTCGAATCTAAGTTTGCTTTCTGAAACTTAATCAAGGATAATCTCGCATTTGCAAACTACTGCACACGGAAACTCGTATATTACGAAAGAATAATTTTCCAACGGCAAATATTAGCATTTACTTTCGACAGCTGATAAATCTAAAAACAGCCAACAAATGAAGAAGACGCGACGAATGAGTTTATGTCGATTCGATTAAATAAATCGACGCCTCTGCAAACGCGAATGGCAATGTAATAAGTGTTATAAGTGTATAACCGGACTTCTTCACGGCAGCAAAGTTCTTTCCATCATCACAGTGGATTTTAACATCGCCACCTTCTCACCTTCATCGACATGTCAGCGTTGTCAGAGCGCTTTTGATTTTGGATTTTAAACCATGCGTACAGCGCTATATAAACTGTCCTGGAATAATAATAAGTGTCATCAAAGGCCTTGTTTATACGGACAGTTGTAATTCTGGTGAAGATGTTTAGGGAGAGATTTCTCTTGATGGCAGTGGGGAAGTGTTTTTGGGACGTACTATATAACTACTCAAACTTCAAAGTCGTAACATATAAATGTAAACGAAGCATCCTTCTCCGAGTCCACTGAGTGGGCGCTATATTATTTTCTCATTCCTTCTTGCACGACGGGTGAAGAAGGTTTAAGCTTCGCATCACTGTATTATTTTTATCGATGTATTAGTGCAAAAAGTTCGATTAGATCGTCGCGGCGTTACCACAATGCACTTTGGCATTCGCGCCAAACACTTTAGGCTATACTATATATGGCGAGAGAAAATAGTCCTCAGTGTATATAGCCCAGTTTCAGTAATGACAATAATTATTATGCTCAATTATCGCACCATTTCTAATACGCTAAGCCTAAGGTATCAGTCGATGGTACTACCATCGAATCTTGGTACTCCAAACCCATCCGTAAAATACCAGGTCATTCCAGAACAGGCAAGTAAACGCCAACGTCAAAAGCCAGACAAGAACTATCAATAATTATTGCGCAGTGCTACAGCAGCATGTATCATGTCCAAGAGACGATGCCTGCTGACCATAAGAAGATCGAATGGATTTAATTGGATCCAAATGGAATAAACTATTTTTTTCTCGAACTGCGACACCTCTTTGTTTTATTAAAATGCGTTCCATTTCACGAGTCAACATTATATTTACACAATATAGCACTGATTCCTATTCCGATCAAAATTAAGTCAAAGCACAACATAGACCTCGCTTCGTACATCTATTGCTACTGATTTTCAAAGACATACATACACACATTTACATATTAAGTAATAATTATATATATATATATACACCGTGATCACGAAAATCAGGATTGAATGAGCATAACTTAACTACCTTTCGACCAATCATGCTGAAATTTAATTATATTAGATCAAAATTTTCGCCTCTAGTCAAAGGTACAAGAAAGAAGGACATCACTGGCGCTCGTCTTCTGCGTACTCGTTCGACTTTCACAAGTCCTTAATGGTATCAGTTGGTGTTTCAGCACTCGGTCGTACAGCTATTCATCTTTCGAGCCGGGGTGAAAGTTAACGGACAGTATTACAGAGACGTTCTACTGACGCAGGGACTGCTGCCGGACACCTGAACTTTCTCAGATTATTACACATTCCAACAGGACGGCGCACCGGCACAGCTCGAGAGACAGTTGAACTGTTAGGTAACGAAACGCCGGACTTCATTCCGCCTCTCTCTGGCCACCCAACAGCCCGGATTTGAATCCGGTGGATTATAACATTTGGAGTGTTATATTCAAACGAAAGTCCGTGAATTGAGGACCTACAACGCATCATTACGAGATTGATCATCATAGATGCGTCATTCATATCTTCGTGCGTGTATATATGGAATATCATTAGAACTATCTAAAGTATATATACAACTTTGTTGAATATTAGTTGACTTTTCGTTGAGTTATATTCATTAATCTAGAGGGTCCCGATTTTCGTGATCACCGTATAAACTATGTTGCGTGTAGTTTGTTCAGCTAAATTAAATAATCATAAGCTGTCTTGAATCTCTTGCGCATCAAAGCTGTGCTCATACTTCGGCGGTCAGTCGTATTTTTGACGAAGTGTAGACTGATCATCATCATCATCATCATCATCATCATCATCATCATCATCATCATCATCATCATCATCATCATCATCATCATAATCATCGTCATCATCATAACTGCGTCGAGTTCTTCCATCTCTCTCAGTCTAATGCACTTAGCAATTCCGGTGTCCATCTTCGGTTCACGCTTCGTAGGGTCGCATGGACTGCTATACACGTAAAGACGCTGCTTACTTATTTAGAAGAAAGCGTATCGCAACAGAACGAATCAAATGCAAATTTCAACGAACATAATAATTCTCAGCATTGCTTCAAACAAAACACTATTTGATCTTATATAGTTACTCTTCCTTCCAGGGCCATCTTTAGAATTTTGGACGCCCTATACTAAGGCAGATTTGAATTTTTGCCCATTCAGAAACGGACGTCTGTATAGTCTGTTACGGTACCGTAGCAACTGCCAAACGCTATTACGTTATGCCTACCATACGTCGATATTTCACATAACAAATAGGAAGTAGTTAAAATCTCCCTCTTGGTGGCTGTTCGACCATAAATGCATATCAATATAGTTGTACGGGCGCCCATAGACCTAATTTACCTATTATACCTATAAAATAGTTGGCGACCTTTTACCTTTATTGCTTCTCAGGATCTTTACCGATTTGTTAATCATGATGAAGGACCATGATGGTAAACTTTTTTTTGCTTGTCAGAATTTCCTGAAGTTGGGATTCTGGAAATCATGGGAGGAACCATAGCGCCCCATCGGAAAATCCTGGCTACGCCACTGGTTCAGTGATTCGCAATTGGTATTGGCCTTCCTGCGGACCAGCGGTTTCCAACTAGACCTGTGCGCCGACGCTCTGAGGGTCGGCGGCGGCGTTTAAACGCTCTATCACCAGCGGCGGCGGCGGCGCGCCGAACCAATTTTATCGGCGGCGGCGGCGTGGACTTCATTGGCGGCGGCGTACAAACGGTTAATACAGTATACAATACGTGTGACTACAAAGGACGCCATATGACATCGTCGTTTTTGTTCAATTCTCGTGGTCTTTTGTCGCCCGGTTCATTTGAAAACAATGTTACGAACTTATAATACACATTAAAAATAAAATTATACAATTTAAGAAGTGTATAAAAATAAAAATGGTAAATTTCTTATCAGATTATATTGCTTCATTATATATCCGAAATTGACCATAAATGAAAACTCTTAAAAACTTTATGTGAAAACTTAGAAAACAAAGCACCGCCGACATCAGACTAGGAAGATTTAAACTAAACTAAGAGGTTTTAAACAAAAAACGCTCTCAGTTACGATGCATAGGTTCACTGCTCGTGTAATTAACTGTTCACAGTTAATTTTAGCATCTTTTTTGGTCTTCGCGTAATTTTAATCGAAAACGCTTTTCTTTTCTTTTTTTGCAGAATGTAAACAATACAGGGCGTCATTCGATAGACGAATGAAGGGAAGTAAATAAGTAACGTGTGTTTTGAGTTATAGCTAGTGTTGCCTATAATTATGATGAAGAGACATTTTTATTCACGTATTACAACAGTGTTTGTCTACTCTGGTTACATGAGAGAAATAATTTCACCATAGGGACCCCGACGTCACGCCGGTATCCTCTCGGCGGCGGCGGCGGCGGCGGCGGCGGCGGCGGCGGCGGGGCGGCTGCCGATCACCGGCGGCGGCGGCGGCGTCATGCTAAACGTCGGCGGCGGCGGCGACGTTTAGCATGACGCCGCCGCCGGTGATACAGGATCGGCGCGCCGCCGCCGAGAGGATACCGGCGTGACGTCGGCGTCCCTATGGTAAAATTATTTCTCAGCATTAGGTTGCGACTGGCCGTAACAGGGCTTTTATCAGGGGCGCGTCACTTGGTCGCAATACTGACCGATTTGCTTTTCCATATTTTCATCGGCCTGATCATGAATACTGTACCCCAACATGCGATTTGTGACCTGAAGCAGTGGGAGGGGACATGGCGAGCAGTGGGGAGCATGGAAAATGTATGGGTTTAATGCACATTACTTTGCTATAATTTTAAATATTATTTTTATAGAGTGCAGTGCACACACCATTTATAAAGACCATAAATGTAATAGCGCAACTGCAAGTTGCAACAATTGAAAATCTGTAACTAGATTAAGGCAACTATCATTTGACATTAATGCAGAGTTGCCATGACAGGAATTGACGCAGATGTCTTGTCAGTTTTTTACCAGTTGAGTCATCTGACAGTTGGTGCATCTGAGGCAGCATGTCGTCCATCGCAAATCCATTTTTAAACGTAGCCTAACTGGTAGGATTGAACGGCGCTGGTCGTGGCCCATTAACCTTCATGAAAACAAGAGATGAAAGTGTACGAACACTGAGTTGATTTCTAACTAGTGTATCATTTATATTCATGCACGAGAAGCCCCACTCACATTCAGCTGATGAGATACATGTAGATAGAATTTGAATTCTACTTAGTACTGAAGCAAGCACATTGTCGATTACTTTTCACATTGTTCTTCTTGTACTGTCGGAACTGATCCAAGACTTGTGACTGGTCTATTGCGCACAATTCTGTGTGGCGAATATATAAATTATAAAAATGATAGCTAATAAAAGTAATAATATAATAATTAGAGTTGAGATCCTATTAAATAATGAGTCAATAATAAATTTCCAAAAAAGCCCTTGAGTCTAATTCTAGAGTATTCAGTAGATGGCGCTGCGCGATAAAAAAGATATAAGCGAGCAATGGTATGTAGTTTAGTGCACCTCTTTTAGACGAGCTCAGAACCACTTAAATAAGGGAAAGGAGGAGCCAAACACACATACAAACACACATAGACGCCCATCGTCTTTGATACGGACGCGTCTATAAATAAGCACAACACACACACGCGCGCGCGCATGGCTTAACTCCACCATAACCGGTAGCAATCCCTGGTTGAGAAAGGAGGAGCCAAACACACATGGACGCCTATCGTCTTTGATGCGGACGCGTCTATAAACAAACACAACACAGGGCCGATGAGCATGTGTATCAAGAAGGTACAGGGTTCCGGGTGAGCCAGCTGAGGCAATTTTATCCGAATGCCCCGCTATTTTCGTCCCATAAATAGCACTTTTGCTATTTTCGTAATATAGGCATTGATTTACAGAAGATAATCGCCTGTTTAGATTACCTTCCTTTTGCTCGTCAGTCTTTTTTTAACAGAAAAAACACCGGCAATTTCCGCAAATATGCGAGGTAAAAATTAATAGGCACATAGATAAGAAATTTAGGCGAATAAATTCAAAATTTCCGCATTTTCCTCGCACATTTAGGACCTCTGATTCCCGCATATTTCCCGATAAATCGCCGCATTAAACGCACAGCCATAATGAACTTCAGAAAGCGGTTAAACAGGAGAAACTGAGTCGACTGCATGGAACTTAACAGTCCAGCCAAACGCACTGACGGAATTTGACGTTCTCTTTTGGTGGCACATTTTCGAAATTATCTTAGTTCCGGCTTTGTCACAGATCAGATCAAAACCCTTCGCAGCAATTGCGATAGAATTGCGTCGCCATGCAATCCTACGATAATGCCCTTCCTGTATTGAAACAGAGTAGGCCCTAGCTGTAGGCCCTTCAGATTGTATTATCTTTACATGTTTATATCAATTGCATTGTATTTAATTTCTAATAGTAAGCGCTGTAAATCACGCTTTGCAACTGAGCTTCATATCGCCATAAAACATTCGGCGAAAAGTTTCATTTATTGGATTATATTTTACGACTTACGCTCGAAGCAGCGAAATATTGAGAATGGGGGTGGGGGTGGGTGGGGTTAAGACAAGGGCGCCAGAATGTCAAGTAGACCGCTGTCATGAACTTTAAAAGACCAGAAAAAAACTGTTAACCAAGGAAGCATGTCGTCGTATCCGATGAAATATGGTGTGTGTGTGTGTGTGTGTGTGTAAGCGATGGTTCGTGGCAGTGACACTTGGTCACCAACAGCAAACAGGTTACAAGGTGCACACAAAAGACGAATCGTTCGTAATTGGATTTGCGCAGGTGCGTCCAAGCCGCGTTCTATATCACTTAGCTATTTCGAACTGCTACGAATATAGGAAAGACTCTGTAGATGGCAGATACAGGTAAAAACAGAATATACGCGTTGGTAATAATTCTCGCGAACCGTGCGTGGTGTTTGCGCACTAGAATGGCGTCGTTGATATCGCCCTTTCGGTTTAAGAACTTCTGCCGATATAGTAGCCAGATATAGTAGATATAGCCAATATCACCGCGTGAGACGTTTATACGGCGGCGAAATTTATAAGCAGCCTCAAGATGAAACACGCCGCCGGCATAAATTACGTGACGCGTGAGAAGTGGGGGGTGGGGGCGAGTGGGGCGAGTGGGGGGTGGGTGGGGGTGGATTGTCGTCAACCGAAATGCCAAACGTCGTTCGAGCACCACGGGCGCTCTCAGAAGTCTCGTCGTCGAAAAAAGGCGTGATGTCGAGAACATTGCCGCGTTCATTGAACGTATTCTTCCGTTGTAAATCGTTCTGTAGTGAGACCGACCGCGGGGGCGGTGAACTTGTCGCCACGCTCTTTTTCCTCCGACGCACTACTGTTGACCCCCTTGCACCGGATGTGCTCTTCTGAAGTCTCGCTCGGATTCGATCGTCCGATAGGTCAAGTCGGTGACACCATCGGCAGCAGCATTTGTTGATTGGCACGGGGAGCGGGGCGGGGGAGGGGGAGGGGCGCGAGAGAAGTTATCGAAAGCAATATTGTTATTCAACAAGTTAGTTTCACTGAATTCACGAATTCGTTAAACAGATGCTCGTCTGCATTCAGTAACCTCTGATCAAGATTTCTGAAATGAGGGAGAAAGAAAGAAAGAGAAAGAGAGAATTGTGTACTAATGAAGTGCAACGGTACCAAGTAGAGCATACAGAGTATCTGTCAAATTCGCCCTTAGACTTTAAAATAATCACTTTTGCCTTTTTGATTCACTAACATCTCGATCGCTTTGACTCGATCCCAGGACAGACACCCATCCAACTACCACGCCGCGCTCAGTGCGTCTTAACTTCGGCGGGGAGAGCGGGGGTACTATGGAAATTCGATGGCACAGCCAGCGCCCAGTGTGGGCCACAGACAAAAGCCAATCCTTTTCAAATCCATTGGCTAGCGTCGAATGCCTTGCACTGTGCTGCAATCCAGGAATTCCGATTGAAGGGACATTTCGTCTTCCATTCCTCATTCCACCTTGTTCCAGTTCTTCAACATGGATTGACGCATGTCGTTAAAATTTCTGAAAGAGAATAAAAGACTACACACGCCGCGTATTAATTCGTGCCTTTATTACTCCTCGGGTTTTCTCCGAGGTCAGAAGTTTAAAAATTTGGGGGAGATTGGGATGGCGAGTACCTCGTGTACTCCGCCGCCCACGTAGATCGGTCCCTGGTATCAATAAGCTCTCAAATTTTCACAGAATAACGAGCAATTGAAATCAGCGATATTGCGCTCTGCTGAATGAACCTCTTGAAGCGAAACAGTCGACCAACCAAAGATAGCGGTTTAAAACGCAATGCAATTACAGCACTGACATCTCTCATGATTTACAGTTTATGGAAGACGTCGTCTACTAAATGACTAGTAAATGGAGCAGAATATGTAAAAGATTTCTACTGATTCACAGTAGAGAATTCATCATGGCATTAAGTATCTTAATAGTTCAAACGAAGAGAAAAGAAATACGGAATGCTAGAAAATAACGCTTTTACTGAGCCTACTGTGGCATGTTATCCAACAGGCCATAACTTTTGCTGTTACAAATAGCACATTGTAGCAATACATCAACGACCAGTCTGCAATGATGCTCTTCTAAATAATTGTAAAATCTGTAAAGAAAGCATACAAGCTGAATAATTAAAACAGTCACCTCTCAACAATTAAAAACGCATTCATCAGCAAAGTCGCATTTCACTTCAAGGCCAGAATGTACGTGAATTTAGAAGCTTTACATTAGCAGGGCTAACCTTTGACAGGTAAAAGTAATAAAAATCCATTAAGTGCTGCATTATAAATAACTGTGTAATGCGCCCACGCATTTGTCATTTACGTGCTTATTGCTTATTTTCGGACACACTACTGCAGATATAATCTCATTGTATAGTTAATCTGCGTTGAAATCACGTTACACACACACACACACACATCCACAAACACATCCAAAAACACATCCACAAACACATCCACAAACACATCCAACTCGTGTGTACTATGCGCAATTTCCGAAACTCGCGCTCGTCTTGCAAATAACTTAACGAGCATCTTGGCACGACTGACGATGCGTCTCGCGCAGAGGCGCCGGGCGTCGATTTGCTTTTATCTCATGATCGCTGCGGTCGTAACCCCGCACTCAGCAGAGAAAACAAATTAATTGCCACACACAACGCCTTCCTCCGTCGCTTAAGGGACAGACCGCGGAAGCGCGTCTCAGTAAGTCAGTCGATATGCTGAATTTATTGCGAAAGACGTTACGTCCAATCTGTCTTCTTCGTGCGAACGGAGGCTGTAATGTAACTGAGCTGAAACATCATTCTATTGTTCGTTCGTTCAGTAGTTCGTCCATCCATTCATCCATCCGTTTATCCACTCATTCGCTCATTCATTCTTTCATTCATTCATTCCTTCGCTCATTCATTCATTTATTCAGAATTGGAACAGAACAGATAAACCCTTTCGTTACTGTGGCAACCCTATCCCCTTACTGGAATAGGTAAAGTGAAATAATTATCACTTAGAACCATCTATCTATCAGTACGTTTAAATATACCATCGCCGCGTTCTGGACTGCCATGCATTATTGATACACGTAGCCCTTCGGCCCGACTAAGTTTAGGAACCCTTCGGGCCGACGGGTCTATTAGCAAAAGAGTTAAGTTATATATGCAAAATAAGAACAAATCGGCAGCGGCAGCAAAGTGGCTATTGCAAAGTACACTGTATAAGCAAACGTTGTTGAAAATGTCAAACAGGACATCAGGGATTTTCTATATGTAAGGAGTAAACTGAAACGAGATGACAAAGTGGAACTGTCAATAGACAACTCCGGAGATTTGGTGATGGAAGACAGGACACGATAACAACAGCAAAAATACTCAATAAATTATTTTGGATCAATACTTACGAAGGAAATTACAACATACATATCAAAGACACAAAGTCTATTCGACTGAGAAGAGAACGAGATGCAATCGGATATAATAATTTGTAATAAATAACGTGCCATGGAAATTATTCTGAATAAGATGAAAATTGAGAAAACCCTGGGATAGATAATTAGTCTACATGCAGCATCGTATATTGCAGTCATTACCTCACTTACCTCGCGTGTTACGCTACTGTTACCTCATATAGTATGAGTAATGGCAAGTGAGGTAATGACTGCGATATTCTATGAATCATTTAGAACAGGAGTAGAGTCTAGAGAATGGAGTGATGCTGTGGCAATGACATTTACGGTTCTTCACCAGATTTGACATTTTTATGTTCCTGTTGCGAAACTACACCTCAATGTTATTTAACTAGCAATATTTATGGCGATGATAGAATTATTCTAAGCATGAATGACAACCTTATAGAGAGACAACATTCAAAATCCAGACAGGAGAAACTATGATTTTCATGCAGAACGTGCTAAATTGCTTATGAAGGATTTAAAAAATCTAAACTTTGGCTACAGAAGCTTAGAAAAATCTTTAATTTTAAAATTACAAATTCTGAAATTTCCTTTAATATATTGAGAGCCAATCAAAATGTGTGGTCCAAGACGCGAAGGAACATTTGACGACTGGCAGCTACATTGTTCTGAATGATATTATAGGGAGAGATCAGACTTTGTTCAGAGATTTTACCCTTCTTCTGCTTCTCCCTTTTAGTATCTTTGTTACCAACATGTAACGTGTCTTACTTTAATTACTGTATCTGCGCCTTGCTTTTTTATGTAGTAATTTTTTGTAATGTACGAATATAATGGGTTTTTTATTATATAATTTTTCCTCCTGATACTAAATAAAACGATTTTGATTGACTGATTGATTGACTGTTTGATTGATTAATTGACTGACTGTTTGATTTATTTGATTGACTGACTGTTTGATTTACTGACTGTTTGATTGATTGATTGATTGATTGACTGACTGACTGTTTGATTGATTGCTTGATTGATTGACTGTTTGATTGATCGATCGATTGATTGATTGATTGATTGATTGATTGATTGATTGATTGATTGATTGATAACGGCAACTTCGCCATATTCAATGTTTACAGATGACGTCACAGTGACATTATCACTTTAAACAACTTTGTCGCGGTTGTTCCAAATAAAATTTTATTCAAAATATATATTTCGGATTTCTTTCATTGCAAAGACTAAACTAAACTGCATCGTTTTGTAACCTATTTATGGAACTACCCTCGTATATATATATATATATATATATATATTCTTCAGTTTTTGTGCTCTCGATTCCGCCATTCTCGCCGTTTCTATGCGTGTTTCTAACAAGCTTTTAAACATCCTGTAAAGCATAATGGGGTTAATGCTGTTTACGTTTGTCCCATTACTGTACGTATGTTCCGTGCGCCTTTCCATCACATAATATTCAGTGGTGAATAATTCGATCCACTTGACGTTGCGCTACCGGGTCCCGTCAGAACACCGAGGTTAAAAACGTCGAGCGCGGCCTGTACTCGGATGGGTGACCATCTCGGGATATAGTCGTGGTGCTGGCGGCCAACCGATCCGTTCATCGCTTAGGCGTCTATATATTGTTAGCAGCGTTGAGCTGTGAAGGCAAAGTGCGGGTCTGAAGAAAGCAACTGAAGACTACTCTATATTAATGGCGTAAGGCCACCTGCTCCCAGGGGCGTAGCGACAGAGGAGGTTATATCGGTATATATACCCTTCCCCCCTCAAAAAAAAGAAAGATCATAGTACCTTAACATTTTCAATGTGTTTTTTAAGATTTTCAAAGCTTTTGAAGATTTATATCCCCAATCGCATTATACCCCAAATAAAATTCCTGGCGACGCCCTTGCCTGCTCCGCTGCTTGCCTAACAGTTCAGCGCCGGCTCCTACGCTCGCTCGAGTACGAGTCTATCTTTACCTTTTTAATGTTGAATAGACAGTGCTTGATAGCTTTAATCTTCTCGGACGCAATGCGACAGAATTCAGAAGTTCATCAACTACGAGTCAGTCCTGACTCGTTGCCCCCACTAATTTGCCCGGTTACCAGATGTCCTATAAATGATACAGGAGAAATATGGAAACGCCGCTGTTGTCTGTCAATCTGATTCATACAGTTCTGTAGCTGCCAGAGGCGTAGCGACCGGATGTTTATCGGTATATATACCCCCTCCCCCAAATAGCTGTTTTGTTCACACGCGGTACATTAACATATGTTTTGATTTTGAAATATCAACGACTAGTTAAGATTTATACCCCCTCAAATCAAATTCCTAGCTACGCCGCTGGTAACTGCGGCTTTCTTTCTTAAAGATCTGCGATATTAGACACTCAAGAACAGCAGTTTACAATGTCATCTGGACTACGGTTTAAAACTTTTGGCATTCCCCCCCCCCCTATTTCTATCGCTGAAACTTAAAAACTGGCGTGTAATTAAGTAAAATTTTGATTTTGTGTTATCTAAAAAATCATAAAATTTAATTTTTAATTTCTACGGTTAAAAACTACTTGAAAGTTTTCTACGTTATTAATTTTCATTTAACGTTCTTGCCGTTCTAACAGCTGCGGAACCTCTTGACTCCGGACGCATTTCAAGTGGGTGGGGGTGGGAGAGTTGCCCGTCTTGGCGCCCGGTGCCTCGCTTTCCTTCCGTTGAGCTCTCTTAGAGACGATAACAGCGTGCGACAGACCGTCCTTCGCCTGCCTTTCGGCCGCCGCCGCCGCCGCCGCCGCCAATAAAACGCACAGCGCTTATAAGTCGCGTCCAAACCCGTGGCAGGCGTCAAGCGGCATCCGAAGTGGACCGACGCCCTTAGGACTACGAAGGAGAAGACGACTCACCTGAAGACGATGAAGCACAGGTTGATCAACACCGTTTCCATCGCGCTCTTAGCAGCGATCGTAACGATCACAGGTGAGAAGGCGGCAGTACCTCCTGTTGCTGTTGCTCTGCGTAATAGATACACGACTTTAAGAAATGCCATAAAGTGCTGCGTGAAGTCAAAATTATTCTCTTTCGCAGGGATCTCCAAGGTATACGGCCCGCGGGGCAGTGTACGGCCCGCCAAGGCCTGTAATCAGACCCGCGGGGAATTCGACAGATTTAAAATTCGCCACAAAAAGATCTCTTATAGAGATGACTTTAAAATTTAAGATGCGCAAATCGTACAAATCTATTCTATGAATCTCTACCTGTGTTATAGAGACGTAGACTTTATTTAGTATCACTAGATGGAGTCTACGATGTTTGAAAGTGAAGCTAGTTTCCACCATTTTACATGGAGCGTGTATGTCAATTATATCCTTATTTGCCGTATTTTGCTAAACTTAGTTTCTTGTGCTTGTTGTCCACTGTGCTTTCAGAAGTCAGCAATGTGGCCCCTGGCTTTAAAAACTTTGGAAACCTCCGCTCTATTGTATTATTTCACTTGTCTTCTGTGCAATGCTTGCGCGGCGTCTGTTCATAGTGGAAATTTTCTAGTTAATTTTAAAGGCTAAACTAGTAATATTCTGCATGTACGTAGTTCACTGACTTACTGGGATGGACATTGTCTAGTCTCGGGTTGCAAAATTGAAACGAACAATGCAGCATTTGTGGTTTATGAGAAACGCGAGAGGAAATGTATAGTGTCCTGGCTTCGTTATCTACAGGAATCGAATTTCAGACAACGTCATGTCCAAGTCCGCTTTGCTGTTCAGCGACTCTTATGGGTTCATATAGCGTTTGAGATACTTCTCAAAGTAGGATAAGAAAATGCTTCTAAAAATTTAACTGCCACTTGATTCGTTTTAAAATCTAAAACCGAAGCAAGGCGGTGACTGATTCAAAGACAGATTTTTCCATTAAGTGGCTCCTGTAGGTAAGGACAAACACATTTATACACATTGGAGGCAATGATAGGCCTGAGTGAAAGTAAAGACATCACAAATCAACTTGCACCGCTCATCGACAGTGCCAATATCCCCAGAACAACTGCTTAAATCGCAGGTGGAATTTGGGCATTTGCTACCCCTCCTTAAAACGATTGATGACGACCCCAGTTGGGAGTGGAAAATTCTAATCCACATTCGAGGTGGACAATTGTGGGGCGAGGGCGTCAAATACCCTCTCCGGCTTTTTGTAAAATCGATGACAGTAACAGAGAACGCCAGATGGAACGCGTCAGCTGGAATTCAATTAGTGCCTGCATGGTCAATAATAGGCGGTGGAATGACCTGGAGATGTGGAGTAACGATGTCATCTTGAGCGTCAACCAAATCAAGGCCCTGACCTTGACAACGAATGACTTATTAAATGATAGCAAACAAGATATATGCCACGAGACGATTAGAAGAGAAATAGCCGTCAAGAATTCACACAGAATTACTAACAGCAAAGACACCAACCATGTCCAGTGTTATAAATGTGATCGCTTTTCGTAATTTGATGACAAGTCCATCTTGATTCTCACTATTTACGTCCTGCCATTCTCACTGTGGCATATAATGTAAGTGCTTACGAAAATGTTAGAACTCTTTTAACAAATTCTGCTGCTTTTCTGAAATTCTCACCATAGACACAAGAGTCGCTAACATAGACTCTTCTTACACAATTGTTTCCCAGCCGTAAATTTGAACACAGGACTTGGATGACACCGTAAGGACAAAATTGACAATGACTTAACGCGTTTTTCACAGAAAAACTGCAACCGAACCAAACGACGCTTCGCTACGGAATGATTCGAACCAGAAAGATACACTTCTTCTTTCTTCTTTAAGTTCTCTGCCCGGAAGCAGGTCCTGGTTCCCATTGGCGCCATCTATCTCTGTCAGCAGCTTGGGTCTTTAATCCTTTGTATCCGTCTTTTGGCATCATCCAGTGCAGTAGTGATGTACGTGGTCTTCCTCTGTTTATTTCCCATGTGCCCTTCCAGTATTGTTTTGAACAACGATTCTCCTCTTAAAATGTGCCCATCCAGTTCCTTTGCCTTTGTTTTATTGTTTTTATTAATGTCTTTTTCTCTTTCACGATATCTAGGACTTCTTTATTGGATATATGTTGTGTCCAGCTTATTCTTTCCATTCGCCTCCATATCCACATCTCGAACGCCTCCAGTCTTCTGATGTCATCTTTTCTCATCGTCCATGTCTCTGAGCCACATAACACCACACTCCATATCAGTGTTTTAATCATTCTCTTCTTTAGCCCTTTATCGAGATTACTCCTCATTATTTCCTTCCTTTGGTAGAATGCTTCCTTTCCATTGCAATTCTCCTTCTTATTTCGCTTTGACATCTGGCATCTTCCGTGATAAGGCTGCCAAGGTAGCAGAATTGTTTCACTTGTTCTACCTTCTGTCCATAGATTGTGATGTTTGCCTCCTTTCCTTGCTTAGACTGATGACCATCACTTTCGTCTTTTGATGTTAATCCTCATACCATATTCTTCGGATACGAAGGCCAGTCTATCCATGATGTTTTGTAAGGCTTTTTCTTTGTTTGCTAACATAGCCTGATCGTCTGCAAATCGCAATGCTGGTACCAATACTCCTCCTACTTTGATTCCTTCTTCCAACTCCTCTAGTGCTTCTTTGATCAGTTCTTCGATGTATATATTGAATAGCAGTGGTGACAGCGGGCATCCCTGTCTTACCCCTTTCCAATCTTTCCTTCTGTCATGTCTCCTTCTATTCTTATTCTCACTGCTTGTCCCATGTAGAGATTACCGATTAGCCGTCTTTCTCTCCAATCCACTCCAAGTCTGCGCAATGCCCTCAAACTAAAGGCCTTCTCATAGTCTACAAAGCATATGTAGACATCCTTGCCATGTTGTATACTTCTTTTAGTACTCTTAAAGATCAATGGCATCCCTAGTCCCCATTCCTCTTCTAAATCCAAATTGATCATTGCCAAGGAAGTGGATGCTATCAACTTTGCCTGTATTCTTTTGGTGAGAATTTTCAGAACAATTTTGGCTGCATGACTAACCAAGCTGATCATTCTAAATTCCTCACAATTTACTGCATTTAATTTCTTCTCTACAGGAATCATAACTGTCTGTAGGAAGTCTTCTGGCCATATCCCAGTTGCATAAATGTCACGACAAATTTGATATAGTACCTTCCTTCCCTTCTCTCCGAGTGATTTTAGCATTTCACTGGGTATGTTGTCAACTCCTTCTGCCTTGTTGTTTTCCAATGGCCTTTGTTATTTCTTCTTCTATTATGTCTGGTCCTTTATCCTCCAGCTCTTCATTATATTCTTTTTCACCTAGGTCTATGGGTCTATTATCTTTCATGTAAAGCTCTTCAATGTACTCTTTTCCACCTTTTCTTCACAGTTTCATGATCAGTTAACAGTTTTCCTTCTTTATCTTTAATTGTTTTACCAACCTGATTTCTTTGTCAGTCTTTTTACCCTTTTATATACTTGATCATATCTTCCTCTACATTGCATGTCTTCTATTTCTTTTGCACTGTTCCTCCCACCATTTCTCTCTTGCACTGTCTGTTGTTTTCCGAATTTAGTCTTCTGTATTCCTTCTTTGCTTTCTCTGTAGTTTGATGTTTCGATGCCTCCTCTCCTCCATGAGCTTGATCATTTCTGATGTAATCCATGGTTTCTTGCACATTCTCCTTCTTTGTAGCCTAATGTTTTTATTGCCTCTTCTGACATAATGTCCTTTAGTTTCTGCCAGCGTTCCTCAATCGTTTTATTTCCACTTGTTTGCTCAAGATACACTTGATAATATTATTCCACAATTATTCTTGACAGTAGTCGCCTATCTGCTGGGCAATCAATCACTTATTATTCCCGCCATCTCTGCACTTCATCATATGAGCATAAAGACAGACAGATAAGAAACCACCTGTTAAGTCATCGGATCTATTGCCCATGGCCTCGATGGATGGACCCAGTGAGGCTATAGGCCGAATAAAAGGTTAATTGATGGTGAGACTGCACGAGAAGAAGATGAAGCGCATTTAATTAAACGAGCGTCTTGTTCCTTCGTCTTCCTGCAATGTCTTTGAACGGCCATGTATTTACCTGAAGTCATTAGGCGTCTCTGATGATAGAAATCTATTTGCGGCATTTAAAGAGAGTTTTTTCTCCGTCCCGTTTCTCGTTCAGACCAGAAATCGTGTACGGAAGGGAATAGCGACTGAACGCAGATGCACTTCAACAGGTTCAGGTGCATTCTGGAAATGCAGCAGCAGCAGCAGCTGATTCCGTCCCCGGTGAGATTGGAGAGTCCTGTGCTTGACGCATTTCGACGAAGGGTCTGAAGTCGATGCAGGATTGCAGAGAGAGAGAGAGAGAGAGAGAGAGAGAGAGAGAGAGAGAGAGAGAGAGTTGTTGAATGTGATGACGTGTCGATATTCGTGTGTTCTTCGCCGCTCTAAGCATATCCCGTTGGAGGGTGGGGAGGCAGTGGCGTAGCGAGGGTGGGGGGAGGGGCAGAGGGGGCGAAGCGCCCCAGGCGGCACTTGCTCTAGGGGCGGCACTTTCGAGATTTCTTAGATTTTTGCTTGTCGGAGACTTTTTATAGAGTTGATAACGTTTTTTGCTTGCCATTTCTTAGATTTTTGCTTGTCGGAGACTTGATAACGTTTTTTTGCTTGTCAGTCAGAGACTTTTTGGAGAGTTGATAAGGTTTTTTGGCTTGTCAGAGACTTTTTTGGAGGAGAATTGATAACGTTTTTTTGCTTGTCAGACTTTTTTCGGAGAATTGAGGGCGGCACTTTTCTTCTCGCCCCCGGGCGGCACTTTGCCTCGCTACGCCACTGGGAGAGGGTCTATCGGCAGCAGAATAGTGGACTTTGGGTGCAGTTAAATTGAAGACCAGATTTGTACGAGATGCTCTTTTTCTCCTCCGCAGACAGTCGTAACGTTGAGCGTTTTGATGAAAGTTTCTGCTGATCACAGAGAAAACAAAAAATCTGAAGCAGCACTTTGTTGTGCAGAACTTGCGTCAGCTTTCTGCTCAGTGCAGACGATCGCCACAGAGAGAGAGAGAGAGAGAGAGAGAGAGAGAGAGAGAGAGAGAGAGAGAGAGAGAGAGAGAGAGAGAGAGACAGAGAGAGAGTCAGAAGGAGAGTCAGAGGGAGAGAGAGACTGATTTATTTAACTGTATACTAGAGTCGATTTATTTATTATATAATTATAATTCATCTGCCATTGCTATGTCGGTAAGGTGTCTAGAAGGAAGACTTTTCAATGGGTGGTTCTACTGTAATTGCTGTCTGCTTAATGCGTGACTTTAATTCCTGTCTCATGCAAATCTACCTCGTGCAGCAATCATGTTGTTTCGAAAATGAATACCAAAAGCGCATAATAGTAGATGATGAATATAAATAGGTAGAAGTTATATAAGTATATGAGGAAAAATCAGAATAATAATGCAGCTACATGTAGAGATTCTTCCGTCTTCATGTTTTACTCGTAACAACTATTACTGACGACGAATGTAACAGTGATGATTGACGATGATTGTTTTGAAATTGCATTTAGCCTGCGGTGTCTTTCATGTGCATATCTACTTTATTTATGTTTACTTCATTTGACAGCCGCATCGAGTCTAAGAAGATACGACGACGAAATCACTGATGATCAACTGTTAGTTTCGCAATTATAATTCCGATGTTGTTGTTGATGATGGTGATGATGATGATGATGATGATGATGATGATGATCATGATCATGATATGACGACAACGACTATGTTGATTAGACGTGATATTTCATTTAATTTGGGTAAAATCAGCAAAAATACTTAGGTCAGCAGAAATTCTTTTTCAAATATTGACCAGTCTAGAAGTGATATTTCCTTTAATAAAACTGCAAAGTTAGGTAGAAATCTGATCGTTTAAGTGCCATCGTTTAGAAATTGAAAATTCAAAAGGATGGAAAACGAAAGTGCGTGATTAATGGTTTTTCCTTATATGTTTTATCGCAGTAAGAAGTTTCTGGACCCCAAAATGTTTTTGTTTGTTCAAATGAGTTTCATTATCTTCTGAAAGTTAAGACCTACATGATATAACGTTCATCATCATGATCATCGTCATCTTCTGTTTTCTTCTTATCTTATTCAACGTACTCCTGGCCAAAAAGAGGTGTTGCCTTCTGTTAATCTTCTTTTTCTGCGACTGAAATTCCTTTCCAGCCCATGTCTTCTCTTATACTTCCATCCACTTTGTCATGGGTCTTCCTCTGCCCTAATTTCTTCCATATAAGTGTAGAATAGCCTGCCTTGTATAGTTTCCTCCTTTAGTCCATTTTATGTACGAGTCCGTACCAGGTAACGATATATAGCGTTCGTGTCTAAACTTCATAAACTCAGATGACGATTGACAAGGGTGAAGAGAAGAATGTTGCACAAGCAACAGGCAACATTATAAGAAAATATCGATGTTAATTCAATATTTTTAATGGAAAGAATGGCAGGTAGATCAGTGAATGATTTCATGGGCAGATGAATGGGTGTTTGGAGAGAGAGAGAGAGAGAGAGAGAGAGAGAGAGAGAGAGAGAGAGGCAGACAGACAGACAGACAACCAAACAACCAAACAGATAGATAGAAGTGATAAAAGCTTTTCAAATAAATCCTACATAGTTTAGAATGAATATAAGGCAAATGTTAATTTCACCGTATGAACGATAATTCTATTGCCCGTTTGCAATAGATAAACAGATTGCATGTCTTGCAGATGACATTGCGTGATTTTTACATGCATGACGCTTAGCAAAGTTTTGAGCAAATCCTCGAACATGCGTAAGCATTGTTGCGTGTTTCAGCTGCCACGACTCAGCAATTCGTGTTCATTTTGCCAGCCTCGGTATTTGAAAGAAATTGCTAAGTTGTTGAATCACCAAAAACGGTCAAATTGTCTATCAAATTTTAGCACACAGGACTACAATCTTTCTGACCCGACTTATCCACTGTATATTGTCACCTGTTTTCCGGCCTGAAATCCTGGATTTGGACTTGGTTTTTTATGCGAATAGGATTTGGTGCATCATCCGTTGATGTCTCTATATATTATTGAGTGGCTCTATAGAGGTTGGTGATCGAACAGAATATCGAATAGCATTTGCTGATTCATTACCTGATGTACTCATAATTCAAGATTACACGGATTTCAAGTACTGAAGTTGTGTTTTTAAGTTCTGAAGTTATCCGGACCCCAGTGAAGAGATATTAGGGTATTTTTAATGTTAGAAATTTTATTCTAACATTTAACCCTGCATTTCTTAGTATCTCTTCACTGGGGTCCGGAAACCAGTTTAACATGTTTAACACGTTTAAGAGCAGAAATTCGGCCGCCCTAGATTCTTCAAATAATGAACCATTGATTTTGCTGAAACAGACTTCCTTCGGATTTTTAAAATATGTGATCAGACAGTAGGCCTACGTACGAGCTTTATCTATGGCTCCTAGTAAGGCTGGTATTGTTTCTCTCTCTCTCTCTCTCTCTCTCTCTCTCTCTCTCTCTCTCATATATATATATATATATATATATATATATATATATATATATATATAACCTGATTTCGTTGCTCGTAATTATTAGTTAGAAAATACTCGTAGGCCTATACCTTGCGTTTTGAACCATCAAGCAAAATTGCCTGTCAGATTTTCACGGATTTTCTGAGTTTTGAAATCCAACAAGTAAAGTAAAAAAAATTATAAATTTTCAGCTCCAAGAAGTAGGGTAGACAATTTTAAGCCAAATCCCGAATTGAAATTGGCAAGGTCTAGTGGTGCTAGTGGCTAAGAAGCATTCTAATTAACTCTTGACAGACGAATATCAAATAGGCCCCATAACGCGTTTCATGTTCCCTTTGTTGTTTTAAATAATACTCTTTGCGCTTCCTCCTCCACAGAGTAGAGCCGAACGTCTACTAATCTGGCACCGCTGTAGACGTACGTTAATTCGCATATTTAACAATGATTTTCTCTTTCTTCTTGCAAAAGACTAAAATATTTTGAACACATCAGAAGACTTTTCCGTTAAAGTAGACCGATTCGCCATTTTCTACCCAAACTGAATGCCCAGCGATGCCCCGAAGATAGCTTTTCGATTTCTTTTTGTGAAAGAAGAAACCCTTCTGGCTCCAGACACTCACACTATATTGCTTAAATTTCCTAATGAATAGCAGGGATTAGAGATTCCTATTGAAGACCGTCGGAGTCAACTTGCTTTATTTGATCAACTGAAATGGATTCGACCTTTTATAAGACAAATGTCCTGAAACCAGCGTTGTTTTGATAATGCAGAACTTTAGAGGGATAAACTCTCGCCCTGAGGGGTTTCTATGTTTAGCTGCTTACGTAAAACAAGGCTTTACCACGTCCTGCATAAAATAATTTTTATACTAGTGGATGAGGGCAGATGCCATGGGCCTAAATACTATAAATGCCCTTTGTAGTAAAGCGCCCTTGTATTTGGTTATGTCATGCTTACGGCGCTATATAAATAGTCCAGTATACAATACAATACGTATTATGAAAGTTGTCTAAAGTTCCAAAAGGCAGTTTTAAACGATTAATTAAACTGATTAAAATGCCGTTTAAAAGAAGGATTTTGCGTTTCTAAGTTGTTAATTTAATTAATTATTGAAAATAATTTAAAAACAGCAATTAGATCACCGAAGCAAAAGAGACTCGAACAATATAAGCAGAAGCAAAACAATAAGCAGTATATTACATTTTAACGCTAAGCAAGATTTATTTTAGAGAAATATGTCAGTTTCATGGTGATACTGCATGGTGATATCACAACATTCGGTCGCACCAATAAGCGTGCGCAAACGTTAGTGCAGGTTCAACTGTTTCTAACGCACAGACACAGATAACTAACAGCGCGAACTTAACAGCAGAGATGGACATGGGTTGGGTTAACCCATGGGTTGGGTTGGGTTGGGTTGGGTTGGATTGGGTTGGGTCATAAATTTAGGCAGTTGTGGTGGGTTGGGTTGGGTTGGGTTGCAAAACGCTGATTTGCACGTGGCACAGTGCACACACCATACATTGGTTATAAAAAATGGTTATCGTTTTCCGCATTTTCATGTAACAAATTGCCGCCGAACTGTCGCTGGCAATACTGGCTTATGACGGCTAATAGTTAAGCGATTGGCGGGGGGGGGGGTTATATTCAGGACTGTCTTGAGCCCCTGGTTCTATTGATCCAAACACAGTTGTTCTTATATAATAAAGCATTAAAGGCATAAGTCTATCTCCTTTGATACATAAAACCCCCTCGCCGTTGTGGCCGTTGCTTTCTCGATATTGTGCAGCGTCACATGCCTATAGGTAGAATAGATGTTGTTCCGCAGCCACGAGATATTTGCATAAGACCGGTGGAAGTAAATAATTCAAGGCCTTGGAATCGAGAGTCGAAATTGATGAAAGAAGGAAACAACTTTCTTTGAACGAAGTAACTTTCTTTGAACCATCCACTGTAAATCCATCTTAATCCCCTTATTGACTCCAATAACATTTATGAGCTACTGCGTGGGAGTGCGTGCGAACTTGCTAAGCAAATGCTATAATGGCTCTAGGGTTCTTTATTCGTTAGTCTTTCAACATTTGAAGCTGAATTTTAGAGAGTATAAGTACAAATTATAACACGGACGTCTACCTTCCTTTGCACGCCAATGATAATTATAATGGCGGAAAACATAGGCCCTACAGCGACATAATGAGAGGTAATTTTTTAAAATGATTTGTATGCAGTAATTGACAAATTGTTGCTTAGCAATAAATTTGCTGAATATGTTTACTTGAAGCTTGGGTAGGTTGGATTGGGTTGGGTGAATACTTGCAATTGCCGGCATGGGTTGGGTTGGGTTGGGCTGCAGATTTGATGGGTCGGGTTGGGTTGGGTTCTAAAAAATGGACCCATGTCCATCTCTGCTTAACAGGCATAGTTCACGCGTTAGACGCACAGTGAAATTGTTTCAGTTCATCGGTATAAGCTCGTATCAAAAGTGGGGGCCCAACCCCAGGGGCGTAACCAGGAATTTGATTCGCGAGGGAGGTTAAATTAGGGGTATATATTGTATATTGTACATAATATACAGGGTGCCGCAAAAACCGGGCTAGTCACATTTAGGTTTGCATTTAATATATGACATGCTATATACTGTATATGTATATATCAGAGATGTCCATAGGTTGGGTTAACCCATGGGTTGGGTTGAATTGTGTTGGGTTGGGTCAGACTTTTCCATATTAATGGTGGGTTGGGTTAGGAGAGAAAATAAGTCATGGTTTAAGAAACTGTAATGTACTACAGTGGGTTGGGTTAGGTCAAGTAAACCTATTATCGGCATGGGTTGGGTTGGAGATTTGATGGGTTGGATTGGGTTCTAAATAATTGACCCATGAACATCTCTGGAATATATATGTTATGCATGCAGTACTGTATTATATATATTTATTTACTGATTTTCAGGCGTATATAATACCGATATACCCTCCGTCTCTACGCCCGCGCCCAACTCCTATGCCCCTACACCTCCACCCTTCCTATGGTAGGCTCTCAGAAGTGGAGGTCTCGAGCCTAAAGGCCTAATAGAAGTTTACGTATATATATATACACTGGAGTATGTATGTATATATATATATATATATATATATATATATATATATACATACATACTCCAGTGTGATGTCGCAGATGTGATGTTCGCCGTTTTGTCTGTTATATTAATGCCGACTCATACATACCTCATGCCACACGACTTAAGAAAACCAGCAGCTATTTAGAAGCCTTAGCAATGTCAACCGCTCTTAGAATCGCGCGGATCGACCGGTCGCTACAGCGTGTCTTGGAAATGCGAGGCCGTTTATTATGTAACGATATAGAAATGTGAATTTCAAACGGTATGACCCTTCGATAATAATAATAATAATAATAATAATAATAATAATAATAATAATAATAATAATAATAATAATAATAATAATAATGCACTAGTCAATAGTGGTACGAATAGCCGACCATAGCCGATTCCCCGCTATAACCCGAGCAGACAGACTGGCTCTGCGCAGAGCGTCATGAGCTCATTGCACTAATTAGCGACAGATGAGTCACGCTCTCACTTGCATCTTCAATGTGGAACATTAGACTATGAAAGCGGAGTCTGAAATCAGAAGAAGAAAAAGAAGAGGAAGAAGAAGTAGAGGGCGAAGAGGAAGAGGAAGAAGGGGAAGAAGGCCATCGTCTTGGAAGTCAGTGGCGGCTCCACAGGAGGGTCCGGGGGGCCCGTGCCAACCTATTGAGTGTCTGGCCCCCTTAGTGGCCCTCTGTTGGGACCCTATACTTAATACTACATACCTAACAACAAATGGTTGACACCCATGATTAGAAGTTGCCACCCGAACGGCCCCCCACGTGTCAAATCCTGCAGCCGCCACTGTTGGAAGTAGGTCAGAAAGAATCCGCTGCTGTTTATAATTTGCTGTACGGTTTGCACAAACATCCAAGACACTCCTTTACTACTTCTAGAAATTGGAGCCTTTGTATAGAATTGCATTTCAATTATACTCGACACGAGCCTATGAGCGCACTGTATAACAAAGCATATTGGCGATATTCAAAACCGAACACAAGGAACGAATTAAATTTCAAAATAATTAATAACCGACATCCGAAGTGTGTAACTCGGACGACACGCGTGCCGTGGTCTAGAGATGCGTTTGACATACTAAGACTTGTCTTATTTCACCAAAACATTTTCTGATTTGTTCGACAGGCAAACTTTGTATTCTGTTCTACCGTGCCGAAATACAACGCCATCGCTAACGCATAATTTCAGATCGTTTGCACGATCTCATAAAAGGTCTTCGCTTGAAACTAAATAGCCGACGCGCTATAGTCTCTCTTTTCCTGGACGGCAATTTGCAATTTTCGTGCAATCGAATGTTTTTTTATCGAAAATCGAAAGGAAATTACGCGTTCAAAATGAAAAATAGAAGACTCCACTCGTAACATTTCAGAGACTCAGCGTGTCACGTGACTGCCGGACTGAAAGATTGAAAACGACGGTGATATTTTCGACTGACACTCAAAGACGAGAAATATGCGAAGTCCAATAGGTCCGCGGACAAAGTTCTGTCGTGGAGCATCTATCCGCCAATTGATTCGACGCCTTCGCCAATTGACTCTTTGTCCTATGTTTTCCTCTAATTTTTTCTGTTCGTTGATAGAGTAATATTCAAAAGAAATTACGTTTGGATAGAATTTCTAATTCTGACTCTTCAAACTGTAGTATTCATCCGATGAAGTGAGTTAGGCCTAATTCTAATCTAAAGTCTACGAACTGATACAAAGTTGTTGTTGTTTGAAACATGTGTTTCTCGATTGCAATCAACTATAATATTTTCGCAAATCAAAAGGCTTCTTATCTTATGACTGCGTTTGAGGCGGAGAGAACTGAGTGCGTCTATTACGACTGCCAATATCTTTGCACGGGCGATAAAAATGTCAAGTAAAATAAAGTCAATCCAAACGAGTGATAAATTCCTTTCGAGCGAACTCTCTCTCTCTCTCTCTCTCTCTCTCTCTCTCTCTCTCTCTCTCTCTCTCTCTCTCTCTCACACACACATACACTCACACACTCACACACACACACGACTGCGATAAACTCATACAACGTGGCACTGCAGTCAGAGAGGATCGTAGAAAACAACTCTAAGGTGACGTTCCATTGAAACTGTCCGCGTGTGATCAACCACGCGACTTTATTTACGGGTTCGCAGCTTGAAGTGGACGGCTCTGGATAGGCTAAGGATCAGGCTCTTGATGCTCGAAATCCGTTAGATCGGTCGCTTCATTAACACAGGAGAATCAAGCCACCACCACCCCCACCCCCTCCGAAGATACGCGAAAACGACTCCTGTGTTGGACGTTTCAATGGCTAATATTAGAATCTAAACACACACACACACACACACACACACATATATATATATATATATATATATATATATATATATATATATATACGCCCCCTAGCGACTAAGCCGTAATCGGCTGACTGGATTTCCAGTGCCATTACGTGAAGAGAATGCGTTCAGCGGAAGTTGCAAGACGTTTTAAAAACGCCCCCTCAAGACACTCTCGACCAGTGGCTTTTCTCACGGAGTGGGTGGGCGGGGAAATGTGCTGCTTAACCTAAATTTCCTTGGGTCAGGCAATGACGCAGTTTTGTTCGCTTTCTATTTTTTTCTATTTATATAATAATAATAATAATAATAATAATAATAATAATAATAATAATAATAATAATAATAACAATATTCACAGTGTTTCATTAAATAGGAACCCGCTCTGTAATTTCGGCCATAACTCTTCTGTCTGTCTGTCTGTCTGTCTGTCTGTCTGTCTGTCTGTCTGTCTGTCTGTCTACCTGCCTGCATTAAATTACTTCTTTTCGTCAATCTTGACTGAATGCATGTTTGTTGCCCTAATTTTCTGGACAATTTTTGCTCTTGCATTTTTATGCATAGTCGTGAGACTAAAAATAATCTATCCCGCGATGAGACCACCTGAGTAAGAGCATCATCTGTTGCTGTTTCCGTGTTATGAAGCCTGTACAGCAGAACAGTGTCATTTTCTTTTTCTCTTATTTTACAACATTAGAACAAAGCGACCGGCCAACTTCCCTTTTCCGAAATAGAACTTATCACGTGACTCTTATCGTTACGTCTGAAGTCACGTGTTTGAATGAATGAATGAATGAATGAATGAACCACACGTACATACGTATATTCATACGTGGCGTCTTTTGCTAACAGTCTCCTCCTCTCTTCTATTGAGACTTAATGAGCGTACGAGAAGAATATTTATTGGTCTCGCAGATATCCTTTTTAGCGAGGAAAGGATGTCATGTCACAATACACAGATGTCGGTTCCAGTTTCAGTAAAACAAGATCATGCAACCCGGATGCTGAGCATAGAATGGCGGTTGCCATGGAAACCCGCAGGCATCAGCAGCAGCAGCAGCAGCAACAGCAGCTTTATAAGTACGCTTTTTTGAAATGGAAGTCATCAACCTCCGATAGCTCACGACTTTACATTATGGGACTATATTTCATTAAAAGAACCAAATTAATAGCTCTTAAATGACACCGGCTTTCATTTTCTAATTAAAGCGACGCCAAATTAAGCAAATTTGACACCAGCAGGTTTTATAATATTAATTAAAAG
Source organism: Metaphire vulgaris (assembly GCA_018105865.1). Classification (NCBI taxonomy): domain Eukaryota; kingdom Metazoa; phylum Annelida; class Clitellata; order Crassiclitellata; family Megascolecidae; genus Metaphire; species Metaphire vulgaris. The sequence continues at coordinate 6,743,167 of CM030839.1, read as the reverse complement.
AAATCTAAAAACAGTATTCGGATTGAGTATGAACGTCTTTATGTTTCGGCCAATTTATTATAGCATGCAATTGAAATGATGATGATGATGATGATGATGATGATGATGATGATGATGATGATGATGATGATGATGATGATGATGATGATGATGATGATGATGATGACATAGAAGCAAGTAAAGTTGTAAAACTATTTTCTTTGATCTTTATCGTGCAAAGAAAAAGTGAAGAAAATTTTGAAAATTTAATGAAGCAACGCCGCAAACTGTAATGTAATGAAGGACTTACATAGCGCTTCTTATATTGCTACCCAAAGGCGCTTCCAGCTTTAAAGTCGCTTGATTAGAAAATGAGTCTAGTCATCGCAATGAACCGGATGTGGAGGTAAGAAGTGAAACACTAGTAAGATGGAGACGACCCATTTCACAGAGACAGTTTCACAGTTACTCTGAATGACCGACGCTGGGTGAGAGTGGCATGCGATAGTGGTATAGGGACACGGACAGTCAGCAGAGGGCGTCAGCAGAGGGCGTAGTTAGCACTGTCGTTAACAGTGGCGTTTCCTTTTCTTTTGACTATAATCGAAGATAGAGAGATAAGATCAAATTAAACTTTCGCATCTATATTTTTATCTAAAAGTCCAAAATAATCTGCAAAATGGTCAGCTTACTCTATTCGGGGAAAGAACTTTTTTCTTTAATCACGCAAAAATGATCTTTCTATTCTGAGTCCTAAGTGAGGATGTATGTATGTATGTATGTATGTATGTATGTATGTATGTATGTATCTATGTATCATGATAAAGAAAAAAAGCTTTCCGTTTTTTGCTCTAAAATATAATATATAATCGAAATCTTACAGTGCATATATATAATTATATATATAAATTATTGCGATGATGAAAAACAAAGAAAAACGTACACTTGCACGAACGGAGCTGATGCGTGGAAAGACCGGATTTGCTAATTCGCCATCTCACGGTAGTTCCTCTTCGTTAAATTAAATGAATCGTCAGCGGTGGAGATAAACATTGACTGCCTCACTTCCTGCTGCGCCAGCCATCCCTCCGTTCACACTGCCTTAAAAACAATCGACTCTTATAAAAGACAGCGCATTAAAGGATCTCCCTCTCTCTGTCTCTCTCTCTGTTTGTTTCTGTGTCTCTCTGTTTGTCTCTGTCTCTCTGTCTCTCTGTCTCTGTCTCTCTCTGTCTCTCTGTCTCTCTCTGTCTCTCTGTCTCTGTCTGTCTGTCTGTCTGTCTGTCTCTCTCTCTCTCTCTCTCTCTCTCTCTCTCTCTCTCAGTTACTCATTTTAATTAGCTGTGATGTCCAGTTACGACCGCTAATCACGCAACTCTCTCTACTAGAAATGTTTCTTGCTGGAAATGGGCGTCTAAGTCATGTCCATTGTCACAATGCCATCGATAGTTCGTAGAGGCGTGTCTCATGCTTGGATTTTGAATCTTCTGTTTGCTTTCCGACATTTTTACGACCTAATTAGATGTATACTAAATACTAAATGTTTAACAGGTTCTAAAAATAATAATTTTTGCTTTTTGTTTTTCTTCCATTTTTGAAGACGGCGCTTGATTTAAACTCCAATTTATTCGCTACGATTTTACAATTTGGCCATTTACCCTTTTAAAAAATAAAATAAAGAATTCATTCGATATTTCAAACAAATTAAGAGAAAAACTGAGGTCAAAGAAAGAAATGTCCAAAAGTGTAATCTCTACATCTGCCAAAAATATCTGGGATAATCCATCTCCGGCATTTAATCCACACTTCAAAAAGTAAAAAGAAGCTCAAACCAATGTTGTTTAAGTGTGCAAACTACAGTAGCGGCCAGTGGCGTAGCCAGGATTTCCCGAAGAGGAGGTACTTATGATTTCCAACTTCTGAAAAAATTCTGACAAGCAAAAAAGGTTATGATTATGATCATTCCCAACACGAGAAATCCAACAAGCAAAAAGTCGTCAACTGTTATTTTGCTTGATTAAGGGAATTATATAGGCATTGAGCGCGTACAACCATATTGATCCGCAATAAAAAAATTTTGGTCAGACAATTAGGGGCTTAACCCCAAACCTCCCCTTTGGCTACGCCACTGGTAGCGTCTATCGCACTGCAATCGCGACTGTAGTTAATAACCTTGTAATAATAATGATAGTGATAATTTAAATATAATAAGTAGAGTAGTAGTAGTTGTTGTTGTTGTTGTAGTAGTTGTTGTTGTAGTAGTTAGTAGTAGTAGTAGTAGTTGTTGTTGTTGTAGTAGTAGGCAGTGTAGTTTGTTGTATTAATATTAGTTAATATCATTATCATTGTTAGTTATTATTATTATTAGCAGTTATTATTAGTAGTAGTAGTAGTAGTAGTAGTAGTAGTAGTAGTAGTAGTAGTAGTAGTAGTAGTAGTAGTAGTAGTAGTAGTAGTAGTAGTAGTAATATATGCGCTGGTCAGTTTTAGGCATAAGAGTTGATAACTTTTTGATTGGCAAGAGTTCTAAAATTCCACAAAACGCTAGTCTCATAGTACTTTACTTCAGAAACTTTTCAAAATCGCATAATGTTTGCCTTTCTGGATATATTGACGGAATGACAATTCCATAATAGTTGCAACGTTAATTTTAAAGAGTAAGCTTCTATAGAAAAAATTAAAACATGCTTGTTGAATCGCGTCCGTTCAGGAGACGCGCGTGTCTTAGAGCGAGACGCATTCTCTGACGTGTGATCGTCACACTATTCACGATCCAGCATCAGGGAAAGAAAGAAGGTCAACGTGAATCGTCGTATTATTTTGCTGAATCATTTTTTGCGTTGATATTTGAATTTCGTTTCTTTCTGTTTTGGAGATGTTTCTCTAGTGGTCTATATTCATATCTGAAAAAACTTTCTAGTTTTTACTATATGCCAGATTCGTTCATATATAGATATGCAAAACCTTTTATCAGTGGCACTTGATAAGCAAAAAAAATCATTTTCACTTTTTGACACTTGGTGAGCATTTGAGAAAACAGAAAAGCCATCATCACCGCCATTTTTTAATTTAAAAAAATGTGTGACCCAAAGGAATTTCGACGGATCTGGAAATGAGTTCCCGACCTTTTTCTTAGATAAGAAGCACTGCTTTTTATAATGATATGCTGAAATCTGCTGTCGAGGGCAGACAAAGCAATGCAATTATTGTTTATATTTTGATAAAAGAATTCGATTAACGGGTTCCCGATAGCAGGAGTTCAAATAGTAAAAACGCATTATTAAATATCAATTAGACCAAGAAAATATAAACAAATCTGTGTAAGGCTAAACAAGGTAAATTGAAGAATGATGAATGTCTATAACAACTAATGACGTACCATTTAAATGTTCTCACTGAAAAAAAACACCTCTATATTTTGCATGTAAAATCGGTGATAAAAGAATCGATTACAAGTAAAACACGCATTATTTCATATAAATATAAACGAATATATATATATATATATATATATATATATATATATATATATAACAATTCTACTATAGAAGGCAACGGTTCAACGAAAAATTGAAGTAATTTATTTTTTTGTAAAATCTTGTTGTAATATTAGATCCAGATGCCTTTGCATTTTCTGTCGACAGAATCGATTTTCGCAGACCCTCCTTCTCCTCACTCTCCACCTCCTCCTCCTCCTCCTCCTCGTCTGACCATTTGTCGACAAGAGTTCTCCTTCTGCGATGCGTGGTCGAGAAATGTCTCAGCAGCAGCAGCAGCAGCGATGACGAAGACAGCGACGATCAAACCGACTACCTGTCGTGCATCAACGACCAGTGCGGCGCACCAACCCCACCCATCGACTACCACCCCCTCCTCCTCCTCCTCCTCCTCTGCCGCCCGCCTCCCGCCGTCTGTCTCCGTGCGCGACAAGAAGTGGCAGTACACCGACATGCTCCAGTTGTGCATCAGAACGCACTGTCACGGTCATCGCGGGGTCAGCTATTACAACTGCGTCTACCGAAAATGTATCAATCCTCAGTCGACTCCCTACGTCTAAACATCCGACTGTCGACGTAAAACCCGCGTCAGAGTCAACGTAATCAGTGCGCAATTATTGTTATAGAAGCGCTGAAGATGAATTCGAAATGAAATAGAACTCTTTGATCGAAATTGACCATACGCTGATGTTTCTTGACATGGTTTGGCCACACGTCAAATGCAGCAATTATGCTAATTTCTGAAAGCGATTACACAAAAATAGGACGATGAAAATTATTGTTATATAAGTCTATCTTGAATCATTACATTGAGTCGATGGTCTTATAACCGTTTTTATCATAACGCAATGTAATCAAGAGACAAGATAAAAAAGTGACTATATCTGAAAAGATGTTACTTGAATTTCTTGAATTTCTAATTGGATCTATAAAGCATAAATCGCAAATTCTTTAATATTTAAATAGACGAATCAGTGCATCGAAAATACGAAATACAAAAAGTTCTGCACAGCATTCGTGGTGTCATTTCTTGCTAAAAGGCTAAGCTCTGATTCGCTTGCAAAGGGAGTCAAAGAGGTTGTCTATCAACAAATGTTTAATAGTAATAGGAACTGAAAATTGTATTTACTAAGACCTTGCACGACGAACCAATTTTTCATAATTTTTTAAAGAATTCAAGACAAAAACTGAAGTTAGCACATTGTACATCCTTAAGGAACTAATATAATACTTACAGTAACGTTACTGGCTACTATACCTGGACCTACTGTGTAACCTTGAACAACCACAGATTACGGATAATAGATTCAACTGAACGCTCACTAGAGCTGGCTTGTAGTAGTAGTTGCATTATCAATATAGAGCTAGTTGTAGTTGTCTAGTAGTAGTAGTATTACTCGGTCTTACTTTCGCAATCGTTTACTCTTTTTAAGTAAACCTATGATGTAAGCCACTGTTGGAATCTTGCTGGATTCGATTCAATAACCAAGTTTTTCTAGATGCAACCTTTGAACGTTTTTACGATTTTTAACTTTTCCCCCACGTTTTTAACTGTTTATTTTTCCAAACGTTTTTTATAAAAAAAACGTTGACAAAAATAACCCTCTGCAGATTTTATTAAATCATCTACTAAAATGACGCTAATTAAGCTCTGCTTAATTCTACTCGACATTTGAAGTATAGATCGATTGTTTATTTTCACGTGAAATCACCTTTTACTTTATTTACAACATTCTCATAAGCAAAGCCAAGCCAGTTTTATTGCTGTTTATTTCATTTCACCTCGTTTTGCATAGTGACAACCACAGATTGCATAATTTCTGAACGCTCGGGTGGCTAAGGCACATTGCATTATCAATATCAGATAAACGTCGTTAACGTTTTTATTCAACGTTTTAACGTTTTTATTTTTGTAAACCTACAGATTTACGGTTTTATCTTTTTATTATTTCCCAACGTTTTTTACATCTATGACCAATCTGACATATCTCCACTGCACCTGATTACTCAGCAGCTGTCTCCCTCTTAGAAGTGACTTTTGTGAGCTGAGCTCGAGTTCTGTGTCATGCACTTGAACCGGGGAAGACAGAGGGCGCCCAGCTTGACGGAAATAGCATAACGAGGAAACTGCACAACGCACGACTCCTGCCTTGTCCATTGAAAAGAACACTGGAATAAAAGCAGTCGATGTCGATTACGTACGCGTTCACTTGATCGCCAGTTGGCCATGGCACATACTGTATACGCAAAGCAAAATGACGCATTCGAGATCTTGGAAATAAATAAGCAATTTCGTTAAAAATCGTCAAAATGCTCCACTATTCAAATAAATTCAATTGAAAGCTGCAGTTTACTCAAAACAACGTCGTCTTCGATATTGTCGAACTTTCATTTCAGGCACTTTCTAAGGCAGTGGTTCTTAACCGGGGGGTGGGTATTCGTATCCCTTGTGGGTACTTGAAGGACGTTGTGTGGGTACGCAGAATGATCCGGAAATAAAGTCTGTTTTAAATACCTTTACTACAATTTACTCTGTACGCTTTACAAATACCGTGGAAATGTTTGTGCTAAATGAGACATTCTAAAGAAAAATCCCACCTTCTGGCATGTTCACATAATCTGTGACAGATGTTTGTTGCAATTAATTTTTTCAAAATATTGCAGAGCGCCCACGTTTGTCCTGGAATAAGGTATGCTGGTGGAGAGTACTTCGTTCTCTTACACTTGTATCGGGTGTACGTGACCATAAAATGTGAAGAACCACTGTTCTCCTAAGGTTAGCATCGAAACACAGAAGGGGGACAAAATGAAACAGCAATCGACAATGTCCAGCAGCAACGGTGAAATACACGTGATGTAACAGTCTATTTCGGAATGTCTTTCAAACAAAGGAAACGCTTTTCAAAGGTTCTCTGCGACAGATATGGCAACAGGCCAATTGGTCATGCATGGGTCGTCAATATTTGATGGGTCACATGGACCGTGGATCAATTGGTCTTGATCCGTGACCCATCAAAATTTTAAGACTGCGGGCGTAGTCAGGCAGCGCATAAAATTTTAAGTTCACGTTCATTGACAAATATCTGCCGTGCAATATTTACATCTACTCCATTGGCGATTATGTTATTCTTGATTGCTTGTCGTGTTGGTCAAATTTTTATTGGTTTGTTCTGTGGTATTTTGCTGTAGGGTAGCTATGTACTTTCATGCTCTTTGAAAAGATATTATAAATATTTAATTGTCATGAGTCACATGCAGTGGCGGTTCCAGAATTTCTTGTTGGGGGGATGAAATGAATTTATAGGAAGTTGGTGGGGGTGAAAAGAGAAGAAAAAATCAATAAAATTTGCCGAAATAGGCTGGCAAAATGAATTTTTCCTAATTTTACTACACTTTCATCCCAAACAACAGGTTGGCAAGCCAAAAAAGGTCATCCGCAGTTTTCCTCTGTAGTTTTGCTAGAATTTTACCCAAAAATATGTTTCACAAGCGAAAAATATCCGGAAGGCCGGTGGGAGATGCATCTCCACTTATCCCCCGCGTGGAACCGCCACCACTGGTCACACATGGATTATGCGTCAAAGGTTCAGAGGGTCACATGGGTCAGTCTGAGTGACCCATTGTCATTTCTGCCCTGCGTTATTGCAACAAACGGATATTGCAGTCAGCTGATGCGAAACCATAGCCTAATTATCCGTTGTATTAATTGGCATTACTAAAGCGATCATAAGCATCAGTGGCGTAGCCATGATTTCCGAAAGGGGGGTTATGAATTCGAACTTCGAAACATCTTGACAAGCAAAAAGAAGGTCATCTTCATCTTCGTTCTTCGTGTGATCTCTCCTTCGTCACTTTGCTTTTTCTTTCTCATTCCGCTGTTGGCAAGCAAAAAAATGGCTGTCACCTTACCCTTAATTGCGTTTAATGTTAATTTTTTTCCCGGACAGCCAAGGAGTTTAAACCCCAAAACGCGTTCGAAAATAAAAAATATGTAAAACACAATGAGAAAAAAATTTGGAGCGGGCAGCCAAGGGGGCTTTTAACCCCCTTGGCTACGCCACTGCTAAAAGGATCATTTCTAAGAACTGTCATCTAATAATCTAGACAACCGTTGCGGTAAATGGTCGGCTAGACAACGGTTGTCCTGCGCTGCGAGACCGCCACCCGTTTGATCTTCCTTTGCTCTGAGGTGTTGTTCCTCGTGCAGCTGCGCAGCGGGGCTCTTCCGCCATTTCGCTTCGAAATCAGACTCAAAGTCAAACTGTCGTCGCTCGTCTTAGGTCTACGCGTTCCTTTCGGCGTTTCCGTTACGCGTCGATAGGTGGCGTAACTGTTCGCTTCCGTCGACGACGGCGTGCTGCGATCCCGCGAAGTCTCGCCGCCAGAGGAGGAGTTCAGCCGTCGACGAAATACGCCGTTGGCGCGGATGGAGGACTTGAGACGCCTTTCGATGTAACCGCTCTGGACCACGTACAGGTAGACGGAAAGAACTCCGGTCAGTTCGGACGCCATGAACGAACTGATCGTCATCGCAAACGAAGGTCCGTACTGGTAGTTGAACTTCAATTCGTCCATCGTCGACTTGGGTTTGTTGCCGGCTTCTTCGGTTACGCCGCTGATGAAAATTACGATTCCAATCAAAGTAAACAGGCCTGATAAGCAAACAAAACACCTGCATAATTGCATTAGACTCAGTAGTCCAAACACTAGATAATTTCAGTATTTCTAATCTATACCCAACTTTTCATTTCCGATCTCATTGGCCTTCTATTAAAACCTGCTGTTAAAACTAAACTTCCTGAATTGTAACTGGATAAACTTGACTGAAATAATTTTTTATCGTTCTGTAGAAGTTTGGGACCAGATATTCTCTGCTAAAGCATTTTGGGTTAATTTTATTATGATGCAACAGTTTGTGTTCCTCTACGTTTAAGCACGCTTCATCACTGTATGCCTTACAAGAGAAGTCTAAAAAGGTGTGATGACTGTGATCAAAGAATAAAGACGAAGAAATCATAGAAATCAGTGTTCAATGGAATCAAAATTTAATCAAATCGACCCCGTCCATAATTTTTGGTTTAAATTATTTAATTGCAGACACATTTTTACTTGAATACAGGTTTTTTATACGCTTATTTGTTGTGCGTTTGCTTTTTACTTGATTTTCATTTTATACGCATGTGACGTTTAGTGAAAATTCGCCAGATGGCGAAAATAAGAATTCGGATGTATTATTTCATGTATTAAGGATCATGATGTCGACATCGAGACAGTCGGTGTCTCACAATCATTGTCGATTTAATCTAGACGGATAATGCTCCCGAGGAAAACCATGAACGACTCGTGACTACTGCAACTGTACTTCACCCAATCAGCGGACGATGCATAATCATAAAATCACGTAATGAAGTAAGCTTATTTAATACTTTTGCTGCTATAGTTCTAGTGTTTGGAACCATTTCATGATTAAGAATCAGCAAGGTGACCAGATTTTCGGATGAAAACCTGGACGTTTTGGGTGTGAATTAGGGTTACCTTGAAATTAGGGTCTCGGTTACCTCAGATGCGAACCTCGTGCGCCTAAAATAATGGCTGTGCTGCACTGCACGGTATGCAAAACAGCCTTCATTTGCTGCCTTCTACCGTTCTGTATCCATTTGACGTTTCCAGAAGAAAGCGGTTGAATTTCTCGAGCTCGCTTTAGCTGCAAGACAGGCTTTAAGATTTTCTTATTGACGGTCATCGTCAGCAATAGAAAGCGATGCATTACAGTAAATGCACATGACTGTAACGTCTTCAATGCCACAATGTTGCAGAAGCGGAAATAAATTCCTCCTTCAAATTATTATACGGTAATTTAAGGTCGCCTTGCGTATGGGCATTATCATTTAATATTTATTTGCAGATATATAACTAGATATTCTGTCGCTTGGATTTTGCGTCCTTTGAGAGAACTGGACAACTTCCGAAACCAGGCGTGGAATTGTTAGATTTATTGTTATAATTCTATGGAGAAGAGTAATAACTTGCATTTTATAGTTCATAGGATGTTCTATGTTAGCCTTGTAAAGCTGTATTTCCAGCAACATTAATTATGAATTGGAAAGCAGGAACGTAGAAAACCGGGACACAATAAGCGTCCCGACGGACTTTTCCTGGACACCAGGACGACCAATGGAAACCGAGACGATTCCTGGAATCCTGGACGTCTGGTCACCTTAAGAATCAGTGATTTTTTAGAACTTTTTCGATATGGTTCACTCACACAGAAGTCCTTGTTCGCTCATTCGATGCGCCTTTGCAGTTTAATTGATGCATATTTTATACGCTTTAGATGTTCAGTCAAAATTCGCCAGATGACGCACGTCTGTCTAATTTTTCTATCTAAGGATATTTTATGCCAGTTTTCGGTTAAAATGTGAAATATTCGTTGCCAATATTATAGATTTGTTTTTTGACTGTACAGCGTTTGCAGCGTTCAGAAATGTTATTTTCGTCGCAGATGACAAACCGCGCTGAATGAATGTAGAACATATATTACAACTGTAAATGCGATGGAACATACTGTGGAGATTAAATTGTTGCTCTTCTATTTTGAGGCCAATAATGATTCTGCAGCGACTCAATTTGGTTAATTTGTAACTAATTTTATCAGCTTTATTAAAATTAGCAGATTGTAAACATATGTTCTTACCTCCGACGACGAACAATATTCCGGATATGAAAGTCAGGACGCTTCTCTGGTTGCAGTGACCAAGAAAGCAAACAACTTCTCCGACAAAGAGCAGGAATAGACTGACGAGAGGAAAGAGAGTGGCCTTTCTCTGTGAAACTAACAAACATTTAGTTATTTTGTTATTTTGCTCATTGTGCATGATATAGAGCCTGCCACCGTTTGCAGAGGCGGATCGTATGTCCCCGGGCGCCGAGGTGATATAGTTGAAACACGTGTGACCGTTTTTGCTCGTCAGCACTAAATGAAGAGGGGCGCCGTAAGAGCTGAAGGGCGCCGACGATGTGACGACTTTTTTTGTTCGTCAGCAATGTTAGAGGCGCCAACGGTGCACTGTTTGCACCTGCTACCCTCGGTCCGCCCGTTTGCACCTGTTAAACAGCCAGCCAGCGTGTATAAATAAGTAAGTGAATAAAGACGAAATTTATATGGCGCTGTTCAAAAGCTTGGCGCGGTGCACCAGCCTAAGTAAGTAAGTAAGTAAAAATCTCATAAATTTATATCGCGCTTTGGGAAAGAAGTACAGTAGTATAACTGCTTATTCTTATGCGCTTAATCTTTCTTGAATTAGCTAAAGGCAAGGTGGGTTTTCGGCCGCACAAAGGTCAGTGTATCTATGAGGTGACTGGTCTGGCTGTTTTAGCTATGGAGGAAAAGACTTTTGGAATGGGAAGGTTTTAAGTTTAGACCTAAAGGCTTGAGGAGATAGTGAAGGAATTAAAAGAACTGAGGATGTGGAGCTTGTTGTTTGACTAGGGTTACCAGACGTCCTTAAATGATGAGGACAGTCCTTAAATTCCGTGGCCCCGTCCTTAAGGGCGTTTGTCCTTAATAAGGACACAAAATGTCCTTAAATTTCATTTAAAATAGTGATTACCGATTTTATACATTCTTCTTCTTCTTCTTCTTCTTCTTCTTCTTCTTTTCTTCTTCTTCTTCTTCTTCAGGTGTCGTGTATTTCTACGTTGACTACTTCCACTTCTCTCTGTTGTGTGTTGCTTGTATGAGTTCTAATTCTGTAGTTACCCCTTTACATCAGTCAGTAAATTGCTGATATGCGTCATTCTTTCAATTTCTTTGTCTTCCTCTTGATTTTTGCCTTAGACTTTTCCAGTAGTTACCAGGTTTTCTATACCTTTCTTCCTCGTTATATGTCCAAAATTGAAGTTGTCTTTTACGTATTGTAGATAGCAATTTTCTTTGTGTACCTGCCATTTCCAGTACTAATTCATTTGCTTTCTTTTCAGTTCAATATATTTTTAACATTTTTCTTAAGAACCACATCTCTGCAGCTTGAAACTGTTTCTTTATGACTTTAGAGATAGACCACGTTTCTGCCCCATATAACATGACTGGCCAAACATAGCATTCCAGAACCCTAATACTTGTTTTCACTGTTAAATGTCTGTTTGTTAGTATGTGTTTTAAATTCCCAAAGTTTTTCCTATTTTTGCTTTTATTCTGATTCACTTTTCGCATCACTGGTGAACCAGCTTCCTAGATATTTGAATGTCGTGACTTGTTTAATTTTCTCTCCATCTATATTGATTTCGCATTTCGGAATGTCTTTCTTCTTGGATATCACTAGGCAGAATGTTTTATTGATGTTTATTCTTAAACCTTTCTTCTCACATTTTTCTTTTCACTCTTTTAGACATTGCGCTAGATTAAAAGGACTTCTAATTGGTGGATATTGATTGCTAAAAACGTCATCACTACTTCTTTGCGGTTTTTTGCATCTTTAACGTCCTAAACTCATAGTACTGCAAATGTCCGATAAGTACAAAAGGCCATCACTACTCTTTGTGATATTTTGCATCTGTTACGTTCCAAAAAGTCTAACAAACAAAAATGCATCACTAGTTTTTGTGCTTCTTTAAGGTCCTGAAAAGTCTGACAAACTCATGAGTTTTGTGTGTCCTTAACTTCTTTCCAACTTATCTGGCATCCCTATGTTTGACCAAGTTGTAGCTTATTCACTAGCGCTCAATCTGGGTGAAATCCATAATCCGTAATTCGTATAGTCTGTGGTGATCAAGGTTGTAGATCCAGGTAGGCAGTTGCAGGAAAGTATTCTTGTGGAGGATGATAAGGTTTGCGATGGATAGAATGTAGGCCTATAGACTATAGTAAGGATTTGGCCATTAGATTTCTTGAAAAGAATAGTTTTAATTTGTTTTCGGAAAGTTTGTGGAGTGATGACCAATGGTGACTGATTTATTGACTGAAGAGAATCCGAGTTATTGATCTTTCGGATCTCTGACGGAAGCAGTGGCGGTTCCAGGATTTCTTGTTGGGGATGAAATGAATTCATAGAAGTTGGTGGGGGGATGAAAATAGGAGTAAAAATCAATAAACTCTGCCGAAAAGGCGGACAAGAGGGAATTTGACCCGTAAATTTACTACACTTCTAACGAAAAATAAGGTTGACAAGGAAAAAAGAAAAAAATGTCATCCGCAGTTTTTCTCGTAGCTTTACTAAACTTTTACCCAAAATAGGTTTCACAAGCAAAATAAGTCCGGTGGGGTGGCATCCTCACTCATCCCACACGTGGAACCGCCACTGGACGGAAGATCATTCCAGAGATGAGGCACAGTGTATGAAATCGAGAAATCGACCGATCTGAGAATTTTATTGACGTGGCTGTTGGCCGAATGAGTGTCAAGCTGATAGTTGAACGAGTTGACCACTGCGTTTGAATTGTAAAGAGATTACAAAGGTATACACGGGCTTTGAGAACAAGATACGCGATAAGATGAATAGCGGCTGCCTTAGGCATCAGTTTACACGTCGCCTTTATCCGATTATGATGCTACTGTAGATAAATGACAAATTCTGTTCCAGCACAGCGCCTCGATCGGATCGAGTGGCCTAATCGTGAATCCGAGATCAGTGGCAGCTCTGATGGTCACGTGTCTCGAACCGCAAGTCCCGAGTTCTTCATCTGCCCAAGTGGAATAGAGTCAATAGACGACGGATGCTTACTGTTGTCAAAAAATCCGAGTTTTTTTAAATTAGTGGACGTTAAGTGACGAACAAATAGACTTATGATCAGGGCGCGATTTGTAGGGGGAAGGGAGGTATCTTCCCCCCCCACTGCCCTACTGCATCCCCCTACTGCTACATCCCCCACCACTGCATCCCTCCACTGCTACATTTCCCAACAACTACATCCCCCAAGCTCGACATATCCCCCCACTGCTCCAGGTCACAAATGGCACCCTGCTTATGATAAATATCCTCCACATCCGTCTGGACGACAAAGAGATCTCGTGGAAAGAGAAGACGGATATATTTTTGATTAGCTAAAACGCAGCCAACGTCTGACAGTGCTTTCAATGCTATTGATGAATTCCTGTACATTATACTTCGTGCAGCTGAGAAAAGAACACCAGGGCACGAGTGATGTGCTGTTACTACAGCGACTGAAATGGAAGTAGAAAAGACTTCAAATTATTGTCTCAATATGAAGGCGAGGCTAAAGCAACGAACGAAAGAAGAAAGGACGAAGACGCTAATAATTAATTGACCTTTAGAAAGAACATATAGAATTGACCTTTAGAAAGAACATAAGAATATAACAGTAGGCCTAATAATTGTGTCTGTTTGTTCGTGTGCTGACAAATGAAGTCTTGAAACTGATTCAAATTCATTCGTTTTTGTCGCCCAATAGGATCTTGGCTTCTAATCATCAACTGGGTTCTTAAATAATACCCGACCAAGGCACTCTCATCATGAATAGACCTACTGTGTACAGTTAATGCAGCATGTCTAACAAACTCTATAGCGCCATTGTAAGTTGAAGAATCACTTTTTCTTTATGTGTCTTGTTGGCAAAGTATGCGAAGGATTTCAAATGATCTCTAGTATAAAGGTTGTAGAAAATGAGAGTTACGCCTGGTGGTAATTGAAATGACTTAATAATGACGGTGAAATCAACCATTATCAAATTCATCTAATATATCATTACCAGATTAGTCATCTGACTATTTTTACTTACTGCTGATTAGAATAACTACTAAGATTTGCGTAAAATTAGCCAGAATGTTAAATTGTGATTTTCTGTACGTACGGATGATGGATTCAGTCTTGAGACCGAGTTCATCGCGTTCAACTTCCTTGAAGTAGGAAATGTATTCGCATTTCTTCTTAGAACTTCTTCGCTCTAAAATATTCGAAGGTCATTAATAATAATGTGATGTGATAATAATGTGATTTTAAGTGGTTTAGGAGGCTAAGTAAGCCTGTGTGAATTATTGCAATCATCTTCTATCAACTCATATTCGTACAATCAATTATTCTTTCATTTATCTATATTCATCAGCTATTGTCTTATTTGATAATAATCCTCCTCGTTAGTGCGTCTATATGTCTGTAGGCCTACATTGCAACTTGATTCTGTGACAAAATCAAACATACGAAGCATTGGGGGCGGAAGATGGCAGAGTGGGATGGGTTATGTGCTAGAGCGTCAGACTGACGGATCGGGTTCAAGCCCCGTTGGTGCCCCTAGTGGCTTTCACACAGGCAGTAATGCCTTCTAAGCCACTTTAAATCATGCTAAGTTTAAGTAAGCATTCAGTGAGCGTTCAATACTGGGATGGACAAACTGCTGCAGATCACTAGGCTCGTGAAAATTTTAACACATTTTAAAAAGCAGATTAACAGATCAACATAAGCATACAATTTATTGTCACATAACAGTAGGCCTAATAATTTTGTCTGTTTGCCAATTTTATCATAATTCCCATTAAAATAGCAGCAGGGATCTAATGAAATTTTGCACAGAATTGGATCACGCCACCTCGTTTTTGCGTTTAATTGTGGCAATGGGGCTTCCAGGAATTTGAAAATTACTGTCATTTGAGGCTTACGCCTAGGATTGCCATATCCCTGTTTCCAAAATACCTGACACCCGTGTAGATGAAAAAATGCAAACGTAACAAGTTGCACCAGGGACAAATGTGTATTATATATTTAGTCAAAAGCTAATAAATTGTAAATAGCAGAGTGGGTTGGAAAGTTACAAAGAAAATACGCTATAATATAATAAGTTATAATAATATATAATATACCTTATAAGAAAATACTATTTACAGCGGTAACGGGGTAAGAACCTGTATTTTAAAAAAATTATGGGGACGGTAAAAAATATGGCGGTAGTACCGCGGTAACGGGATCCTGGCTGACGGTAGAACCACGGATGCGGTTTGAAAAATGCCGTAAATACCTCTGAGATAGGGACGATTAATCTCGTAGATCAATGATCATGCGTTCATCCGATCTCAGCGTAGCTACTAGCTATATCAGTGCTTACCTTTCAGTTTCAAATTCGAAGGCCATTAAGTTGGACTATTAGGGCGTAAGATTGAAATTGGATTGGATCACTTGGCTTTCATTGTTAGTATACAGGCTGTAAGGGCTGTGCGTTGAACTAAGACCTGGAATGCAGTAGACGGGGACTGAGATGTGCACCAAAATGCGGGGACGGAGATGAGCACCAAAATGCGGGGACGGGCAGGGGCTTCTATCCCTATTTAAGGCGGGCTCAGTGTGCGCCCGGGAAAAAATTGGGGGGGGGGGATATTTTGCTTTCAACACCATTATATAAACTATTAATAAGCTAAATGATGCTACTTATCTGAACAGAACAGACACTGATATTGATTCAAAATAACACCGATCGTTACGTAATCAGTGGCGTCATTTGGGGGACAGGGGGCGTGGCCCTCCAAGGAAATGAAAAAAATTAATTTATAATGTATTAATGCGCAAACAATTGCAAACAATTGCCAAAAATATAAAAAATGCAAATTTGCCAACATTGGCCTTAAAATTTTGCAAAAAATTTGCAAAACTGCGTAAGATTTGCAAAAAATTGACTTAAGAAAAGCGTGAAATGACGCTACTGGACGTAATCAATGGTACATGATAGCTATGCCTAATACAAAGGATAAAAAGCTGAAAATAATACTAAGTCCATAAGGGAGCAAATTAGCAAGGAGAATTTGTAATTTGGGGATTTGTATTTTTTTTTGGGGGGGGGGGATTGAGCCCGGCTTCAAGAGGGATAGAAGCCGCTGGGGACGGGGACGGGAATTGGCACCAAAATGCGGAAACAGGCATGGGGATGGGGAGTTGGGGACAACAATCTGTCCCAGTGCACACTTCTACTCCAGATCTCAGCCGGATTGCAGACGGGTTTCTCATACTTTGTAAGAGAATGAGCCGGGACGACATTTCTCGTCTCACCTTCTATGCATTAGTCTAGAGCACCCTCGACCACATCGTGCAGATGAGTTACGTTAATTCCCACGCAGTTTCCTACGTGGTAGCTCTAGAGACGTTCTACCCAGTGTCAATCGAGAAATTTCGTTATGTTCTCAGTCATTTCCTGTCTGTACCCAGTAAGTGAAACGGTGGACTACATAAAAGGACATCCAGATCCGGTTCACGTCACCAATTGGCTGTCGCAAAGTATATTGTTTCCATCCGTTCTTTTCCGTTATGCTCAATTAACAGACAGATTGGTCGAAATATTAATTACGTTTAACGTTATTACACACAATCAACCATTATCATTTGTTTTTAAACAATCTCTTCTATTCATCGTCGTAATCGTCGTCATAATTATCGTCGTCTTTGTTGTCGTCATCATCATCATCATCATCATCAATGACCGTGGGCTAAGCCAGGGCCAGACTATAATGACAGGCCATAAAACAGTCTAGCTAGGCGTTTCTTAGCATGCCATAGTATATAATGAAGTATATAACGAAGTATATAAAGCAGGAATTTTTACACCCCCTAACATCCCCAAACCCCCAATTTGAGGTCGACACCTCCCAAAAAATGGTAATGTGACAATGGTATGCATACAAAATGCATGCTAATTAGCTCCGGACACTCCCCAATTTGAGGTCGACACCCCCCAAAATCGCTATCCTAGATATATCTCTGATTATTATAAAGGCATAAAGATAGATAATTAATAAGGTATGATTTTGAAATGTAAATCAAAGATAAACAAAGGAAAGCAATAACCAACCAGAATTAAGTAAAAGAACACTTTTAAGAGTTGTATAATACCCAGAACAAGACAAATCCAAATATACTAGTCGAAATACCAAGCATGAACTTTTGAAGATTCACTTCTACTGTATTCTGGAGGCTCAACTCATCTTTATGGTGTTGCTTTATTACTCCGTAACACAGCCAAGCAGTCGCTTTCGTCCTAGTCACCCATATCAGGTCGTCTATTTACAGCGGTAACGGGATAAGAACCTGTATTTTTTAAAAAATTATAGGGACGGTAAAAAATATGGCGGTAGTATCGCGGTAACGGGATCCTGGCTGACGGTAGAACCACGGATGCGGTTTGAAAAATGCCGTAAAGACCTCTGAGATAGGGACGATTAATCTCGTAGATCAATGATCATGCGTTCATCCGATCTCAGCGTAGCTACTAGCTATATCAGTGCTTACCTTTCAGTTTCAAATTCGAAGGCCATTAAGTTGGACTATTAGGGCGTAAGATTGAAATTGGATTGGATCACTTGGCTTTCATTGTTAGTATACAGGCTGTAAGGGCTGTGCGTTGAACTAAGACCTGGAATGAAGTATAGACGGGAACTGAGATGTGCACCAAAATGCGGGGACGGAGATGGGCACCAAAATGCGGGGACGGGGACGGGAATTGGCACCAAAATGCGGAAACAGGCATGGGGATGGGGAGTTGGGGACAACAATCTGTCCCATGCAGTGCACACTTCTACTCCAGATCTGAGCAGGATTGCAGACGGGTTTCTCTTACTTTGTAAGAGAATGAGCTGGGACGACATTTCTCGTCTCACCTTCTATGCATTAGTCTAGAGCACCCTCGACCACATCGCCTGGAATGTCAAATAGCAATTGCCATTAGTTACGTTAATTCCCACGCAGTTTCCTACGTGGTAGCTCTAGAGACGTTCTACCCAGTGTCAATCGCGAAATTCCGTTATGTTCTCAGTCATTTCCTGTCTGTACCCAGTAAGTGAAACGGTGGACTACATAAAAAGGACATCCAGATCCGGTTCACGTCACCAATTGGCTGTCGCAAAGTATATTGTTTCCATCCGTTCTTTTCCGTTATGCTCAATTAACAGACAGATTGGTCGAAATATTAATTACGTTTAACGTTATTACACACAATCAACCATTATCATTTGTTTTTAAACAATCTCTTCTATTCATCGTCGTAATCGTCGTCATAATTATCGTCGTCTTTGTTGTCGTCATCATCATCATCATCATCACCAATGACCGTGGGCTAAGCCAGGGCCAGACTATAATGACAGGCCATGAAACAGTCTAGCTAGGCGTTTCTTAGCATGCCATAGTATATAATGAAGTATATAACGAAGTATATTAAGCAGGAATTTTTACACCCCCTAACATCCCCAAACCCCCAATTTGAGGTCGACACCTCCCAAAAAATGGTAATGTGACAATGGTATGCATATAAAATTCATACTAATTAGCTCCGGACACTCCCCAATTTGAGGTCGACACTCCCCAAATTCGCTATCCTAGAAATATCCCTGATTATTATAAAGGCATAAAGATAGATAATTAATAAGCGATGATTTTGAAATGTAAATCAAAGATAAACAAAGGAAAGCAATAACCAACCAGAATTAAGTAAAAGAACACTTTGAAGAGTTGTATAATACCCAGAACAAGACAAATCCAAATATACTAGTCGAAATACCAAGCATGAACTTAGATAAATCTACAGAAGACTTCCTTAAAATAGAAATATAAGTAAAATAAAATATAAAAAGGACTAAAAATAAAATAACAAAAAGAAATAAAGCGCTAGGAATTAACAATATCATCTCATCATCATCTCGCGTAGCCAGCGGAGGGCCGTTGTGTTGCCTCGGAACCATGGCCACGGAGAATGGCATGACGCCACAGCGTGGTAGGAGGAGTGTTGTTGCTGTCCCGGCGAAGTTGATCAATCCACCGGATCCTTGGTCGACCACGAGAGCGTCTCCAGGAAGGATCGGGACGATGACCGGATGGCACGTCGAGATGGGTGCTAAGGATCCGATGAACCAGGACATCCTCGTCGAGGCGGGCGATGTGACAGAACAGAGCCAGTCGGCGCTTGATTAATAGTTCGGCAAGCGTAGGCAGGCTCGCCGAGAGAAATTCCGGGCCCCTGTGCAGAAGAAATTCTGGGCCTCTGTGCAGAAGAAATTCCGGGCCCCTGTGCAGAAAAAATTCCTTGACGACCTTTTTTTGCTTGTCAGCCTTTTTACATCTGAAAATTAGCTGGTGACTTTTTCCGTGTCAACCTTTTTATGTCGGGTCCCCCTTTTGCTCGCCGGGCCCCTTCTGATTTAGTGTTATTGTTCGTATTATTATTAATTATACATATTCATCATCGGCTCGGGCCCCCCGGACCGCCGGGCCCCTGTGCAATTGAGCCTGCCCCCTCTCTGCGGCTCCGAGCGTAGGCGTTTCAGCTTGGATAAGAACTTCTTCGTAATAAAGTCATACCATCGAATTTCTATGATGGAGCGGAAACACTTCGTATGGAAGACTTCTAACTTGTGAAGGTCAACAGAAAGTAGCGTCCATGTTTCTGCGGCATAAAGCAGCACTGACACCACGAGGACCTTGTACAGACGAATCTTTAGACTGAGAGAAATACGTTGGTCCCTCCATATATTGTTGAGGGAGAACATAGCTGATGAAGCCAGGGAGATGCGTCGTTTGAGATCCTCTTTACAGTGCCCGTTTGACTACTGGGTACTGCCAAGATATATGAAGCTATGAAGGAACAGATGAACTTGACGAATATTGACATGACAAAGCACTAAAGTGTTTGCGGTGACGGAAATGCTGTCAAACCATTGTATTAGTTAGCCTCGAGCCACAAAAAGTGCCGAGTTGGATAGAGAAGTTAATCCATGCTTCACAAGATGTCTAAGAGTAAGCCTAGGTTTTGCAAGTAGCCGAAATACCAGCTAAAACAAAATTCGAAAATAAACCAACACAGAATTTCCCTTCAAATCAAGCACACGTTTCTGACTAATTAATTGAATAACTTAGTTAATCGCAATTCACATTATTTGTCTCACAATAAACTTTGAATAAAGCGCTTACTCGGCTTTTGTAGAGCTGTTTGCTGTATGTCGTTCCTAAAACTAATCTAACCTAGCCTTCTGTTACCAAAGTCGTATACCATTTAGATTCAAAGATTCCGAATACTTATTTCCGAATACTCGTGCCTCGATTACTTATCGCTGCATTCTGTATCGTTATGTTTAGACAGCCATGCACCGCTGTCGTGTGTTTGTGTGTCGCTGGTGTTTTTTTGTTGGTCGATCGACCGAATGGATCGACATTATTCCGACGACACAGTTCTCCTGCAGTAAAAATTTTATCGACTTCTGCGTGGCGTAGACCTCTTCTGAATTCAGTTAACCGTCAATATTCCACTTGTATCCTCCTGTCCTCCTCCACTCGGTCAGTCGCTCGATATATTCATCCAAGAGACACGTCTCTCGGTCTTCGTTTATCCTCTTCCCCCTTTCTCTCTCCCTCTTTCCCTATTTCCCTCTCTCCCTCTTTCCCTCTCCCTTCTCTCTCTCTTTCTCTCTCTGTCAGTCAGTCAGTCAGTCAATCTGTATGTATGTATGAACGTATGTATGTTTGTATGATGGTCGATAGGACTACTTAATAATCGACCTGGTACTCTTTCTGTTCTCAATTCTTCTTGTAAAACAGAAAACCAGAAATTCAATATCTCTGGTTTAGGATACGAGTCAACGTTGTCAGTTTCCCACAGGGTCGGTCTAAAAGAAGTGGGAGGCCCAAGGGTAAGTACGGTGTGGGGGTATAGCCCAGTTGCCTACCGTCCCGGGTAAGGAACTGCATAGTGTATCGAGAGCTGAAGTTTTCTCATTATCTTATTAGAAATTATATTTTACAGAGTGATCACGATATTACTGTAACTAGCGTATAGCGTCGTAAAATAGCCCACATATGTGTCAAATGTATTAACTATCTGCCCATTTCAACGTGTAAATTGTAATATTGAAATAATCAAATTTATTTTCAGAAAAATGTACCAAATTCAAAATTTCAGTCTGGCAGGAAGAGCAGTTATTATTATTATTATTATTATTATTATTATTATTATTATTATTATTATTATTATTATTAGCTGGAAAATTTATATAGCGCAATAAGCATGGCAAAATGGCCAAAGACAAGAGCGCTTTACAATACTACGTACTCGTATACACTATACAAGTTAATCCAAATCAGTAAAAACAACTAAACGATACTTAATTAATTTTGTTGTACGACTGTCAGTTATGTGCGGTACATGTTGCTTGTCGTTAAAAACAAAATGTATTAAAATTTGGAGGCTACAGTTGAGTCGGAGTCCCCGGGCAGTTGCCCACACTGCCCGTCCCCTCCCAAGGCCAGTTCTGGTTTTCCGCAACAGATGTCAACATTATCTTAACGAGCAGTGGCGGTTCCACCATGTTGATGACTGGAAATGCATCCCCCACCGAGGTTCCGGATGACCTTCTTTGTTTGTCAACCTATTTTGAAGTATTTTCGGTGAGTTTTAATAAAATTTAGTGAAAAAAACTGCAAATGACCTTTTTGTTTGCTGGTCGGTCTTTTTGGTAAGGTTCAGTAACATTTAGTGGACATAACACTAGCAATGACCTTTTTCTCTCTTTTCTATTTTTCTTCTTCACTTTGCATCCCTCCACCAATTTCCTATATTTTTTTCATTCCCCCCCACAAAGAATTCCTGAAATCGCCACTGTTGACGAGTGCGCCGCGTGGGTGGCACCAGCCCTGGTGACGCCACTGTTTCGTTTTGTGCCTCCTTCGGTCGGCTGCTGATTAGAAAAGCCATTATAGACAGTCACGAACCATTCGCATCCGTTCGTTTTGCGTCTTCCTTCTCTCGTCAAACAACGTTCCATTCTTCAGGACAGCATCCGTCGATTCCAAAAGAGCACTGGTCTGCCTCTGTACTACTGCATCATCAACATCGCTCGAAAGCGCAAACGTTTGCTTCGGTTTCGTCCTAATCAATTATATTGAAAGTGACGGCGGACAGCGCAATGAGGGTGGTTTGGCGATGTCTGCAGTTCGTTTAAGTGCACATCAAGATATTTCGAATTATGCGCAGAACGTCGAACGAAAATGTGATTGATCATTCCTATATTGATCATTAATCACCTGGATCTACAACCTTGACCACCACGGACTACGGTTTATTATGGACTGTGGATTTCACCCAGATTGAGCGCTCGTGAATAAGCTGGTGCACTGCGCTAAGCTTTCGGGCAGCGCTATAGAAATTTTGTTTTTTAATTGCCTACTTTACTGCCTACAGTATTGAATGTCGGTTGTTCGGTTGTTCAGAAACAGCGTAAATTTATACAACCGAATCTTATGACTGTTTAGAAAAATTGCTAACGACACAATAGATCGCGTAGAATTGTTGTCTGACCTACCTAATGTCAATATGTCAATATGTCAACTTATATAGCGCTTATTTAAAGTCAGGCTTAGCGAAGCGCTTTACACATTACACTTATACGAGATCTTAAATAATCGTCTCTATGTTGTCAAAAAGGATATTTTTGAATTTACTGAAATAGTTGTTTGTTATTGTTATTTGGAATTTCATCTCGTGTCAAAATATCGTTGGGCATTGAATTGTGCTTTCTCTTGAATAATGAAGAGAGAGGTCGTCGACGTCCAGAAGGCCAGCTCTTCTTATTTTTATTCTCTTCAATGTTCTCATCCGCGTAAATTGGGCTAATCGCTGTCCTGGCGTAGATGGTCTGCCATAAGATAGGGCCTACTGGCTGACTGCGATCCTCTTCATCTCAATACGGACCGACTGTACCAGTTGAAAACCGTTTAAAATATTGGTCTATGTGCCATGTGGGTTTTCTAAACGACTTCAGTGCTAAGGAAGCATTTGGATAGAAAGATTAAAATAAAACCAGAAGTGAGGATCTCGAAGAGTATTTGAAACGTTCAGACTAGAATCAAAAATTAATTACCATAGAAAATTAACATGTTGGATTTGATACTTCTGTTGAGGTAAGCGGCACTTTGCCTCGCTATGCCACTGGGTACAGGAGGACTCAAGGTGGTCCACGGTGTATTTTTCCTTCTTATGGGGGTGGAGGGTGGTGACATCGTGGCTTTACAGCACCGGGTGGCGTCGACTCTAATGACGCGTCTGAATGCAAAAGGGATTCAGGGTTTAATGTCGAAGTGAGCGATGATTCGCAGAAGCAAAATTCAATTATTCAATAGAATCTTGCGTTCATTCGCGTGTCACGTGCTCCGGAAGTCATCAACGGCTGAGATTATGCGTCTAATCGCGCATTTAGAAAGAGCGTCCGTCAATATTTGGCTAAATTCTGAGCATATATTTGAAACTCGGTTGGAGGGTTATTTGGTCCGTTGCGGTTTCCTTCTATGGATAAAACAGTATGGCATGATGGCAAGAACACAGTACGACGTCCAATTTCAAGAAAATCAATAATACTCTTGTTCAACGGATGTGATTTGTCTGATTTGATACACTATCAAATCCTTAATAACAATAATAATAATAATAATAATAATAATAATAATAATAATAATAATAATAATAATAATAATAATGCACTTTTATTGAACCACAGGGCGATGGAAAGAACACTTCGAGGCTGCCCGAAACCATTCACCCGTTGGATCTTAGCAACACTCTCCAGGTGGAGGGAGGCCTAGATCGGGGCACCAGACGAACACACTTCGGCAGATGAACCATCGGAGGAGGAGGAGGAGGAGGAGGAGGAGGAGGAGGAGGAGGTCATCACCGCCATTGGTCGTCTTCGAAATGGGCGCGTCCCGGACGGGATGGAATCGAACCGTAACTCCTTACATGCGTCTTCACACACACACCCCGTCGCAAGATGCTTGCACACACTGATTCTCTGTATATGGAGGACAGGCCAGCTACCGACCGAATTGGAAGCAGTGGCGGCTCCAGGATTTGGCAAGTTGGGGAGTGGGGCGATGGGTGACAACTTCTAAGCATGGGGGTCAACTATTTGTTGCTAGGCATGTAGCAGTAAGTAGGCCTATAGGGTCCCAACAGGGGACACTGTGAGGTCAGGCGTTCAATAAGGGGCACGGGCCCTCATGTGGAACCGCCACTGAATGGAATGACGGTATAATTGTTACCCTATACAAATTACAATAGCATCGACCGATGTCTCTATTGTCCGTCCCCGGGAAGGTCTTCGCACAGGATCCTCTCCCTGGCACAGTCCCGTCGTTCACAGCAATCGGGATTCACTGCTGGACGATCTAAAATTGACGCCATCTTGGCCTTGCGCCTGCTGTCGGAGATCCGCCGTGAGTTTGACCGATCGTTGGTCGCAGATTATGTGGGTATTAAAGCCGCATTCGACTCGGTTGATCGACTTGCTCTCTGGAGAGTCCTTCGCAGCAACAGAGTACCGGACAGCCTACTGGATCTGATGGCTGGTCTACACGACTGCTCCGGTGCGACAGTAGGCCGAAGAATAAATGAAAAGCTTTCGCCTCGTTTCTCCACCATTCGCGGTGTTAGTCAGGCAAGGCTGCATTCATGCTCCCGCATTGTTCAGTGCAGCCATGGACTGGATGGTTGAAGATATAACGGTTTAGCCTCTGGTAGAAGTAGGTACTTCTATCTACACCACAAATTGTCATGTGCTCTGAGTTAACCCACGGGTTGGGTTGGATTGGATTGGGTTGGGTCAGACTTTTCCATATTTATGGTGGGTTGGGTTGGGTCAGAAAATAAGTAATGGTTTAAGAAATTGCACTGTATTGCGGTGGGTTGGGTTGGGTCAAGTAACCCAATTACCGGCATGGGTTGGGTTGAAGATTTGATGGGTGTGGTTGGGTTCTAAAAACGCAGTCAACTGCTGCCATTCTGGAGTGACGCCAAGATCCTCATCGATCAACTTCAAGCGACAATGATGATGATGATGATGATGATGACGACGATGATGATAATTGTGGTGATGGCGATGATGATGATGGTGATGATGATGATGATGATAATGATGATGATGATGATAATGGTGGTGGTGGCGATGATGATGATGGTGATGGTGATGATGATTATGATGATGATGATGATGATAATGGTGGTGGTGGCGATGATGATGATGATAATGGTGGTGGTGGTGGTGGCGATGATGATGATGATGATGATGATGATGATGATGATGATGATGATGATGATGATGATGATGATGATATAGAACCAGTTCTAATACTATACAGGTTTTGGAAACAATGGAGCTCCAATTCCATTCGTAAAAGACCAGGTCATTACAGAGATCAGCAGAGTGGAAGAATGCAGCGACATGTCGATCACTTTGGAGAAACGAGGCTTTTACTAAACACCGTCACTCGGCCGCCGATCGATCGATCGATCGCTCTGCATAATCGAATCGATGCAATTATTCGCGAATAATCTGAGCGCCTAAATGGATTAATATTGCCTTTTCTCTTTCGAGATATTCGCTCGATTCTGAGACTAGACTACGACGATTCTCTCTCTCTCTCTCTCTCTCTCTCTCTCTCTCTCTCTCTCTCTCTCTCTCTCTATCTCTCATAATTTTAGAAGCAAAAATATCAATTGGCGAATAATGCACGGAATCTCATAAATCCTTCCTCCGATGTGGCCCACAGTGACCACAAATAATTGTACCGCGGGTCCTGTAACGACAGATATGCCAAGGTTAGCAAAAGAAGAGACAGATACGAAGACAGAGACAGAAAGACATAGACACAGAGACATACTGAATGTGTTGCCAACGATAGAATCTGGGCTAACGTACACGGCGCCAATATATGTTATGACATAATACAAGAATCTATAGCCATTGTCAAAGCAGAAGGCCTAAACAGGAAATCTATATTTAACGTGGTTAACAGATATAGACTCACGTAACCCAACCCATTAATTTTTTTCAAAATCTGGACCCAACCTAACCCAATCCATGGGTTAACCCAACCCATGGACAACTCCGATGTATATATGCAGTATATACGCATATAACATATACAGTAGTACAGTACATACAGTATAAGGCAATCAGTGGTGGTAGTGCAGCTCATTTGCCATGTAACACACACACATGCATATATATATATATATATATATATATATATATATATATATATATATCGTTCCTATAGTATTTTACGCAACACGATCGGTATGCATCTGACCGTAGTCCCCGTCGGAGACGCACCGTGACCCCCAAGGGGAGGAAGACTGTGGCGGGTGGCGGGCGGCATCCACCACCACCAGCGCCTTCGACGACGACGACGACGACACTTTGACCGCTATCGGAGGAGACGAATGTCCGGTCACGTAGGCGGCCGCCCAAGACCCGCTGCTGCTCCTGCGGCGGCGCTAACCGTCGTCCTCATCGTAGAGCGCGGACGACGGAAAATTGCCGATAATGAAGTTCGATTATATATATATATATATATATATATATATATATATATATATATATATATATATATATATATGCGCGCTGTATTCGCCATCTCGGCAGGCGGAACAATGTTTTCTCTTGTACGGGAAACGATTATCGTCCGTTTTTTCGTTTCTTTGTCATCCACCTTTAAAGTACTCATGAACATATTTTGTAAATTCTGGCCGATACGTAGGCCTACTGTATAATACGAGCAGCAGGGAAAGAGACGCACCTGGATCAGCAATTTTCCAGCTGACTTCGAACTAGTTTTTTTACCAGCCGTGGTATGACCTTTCTTTGCGTCCATGTGGCCTTTCCTTGCGGGCCGTGATCATTGGCGTGACGAGAAAGGATTTCCGTCCATTGCTAAGATTGGACACCACTCCGCGCATATGACCCTCGTTTTAGGCAATTGTTCCTAATTTTCTATGTGCTCTTAAGACTGAAAATGGTGACCACCCACTGTAAGGTTAGACTTAGGGTGCACAGCATGGTGTTGAATAAAAAGATAAGTAACGTATGGTAAGGGCCGTCGAGAGAAAATACGGGCCGAGGGACAAATATTGATTTCTGCCCTCTTGTTTCAAAACCTTGACAAGCAAATAAAGGTTATCCTTTAAACTCATATTAAATAAATGCCGAGAAGAAACAATATCGACATTCCACATTTTTCTTGAGGGCAAGATAATTTTTGGCCAATTTTGGCAATTTTTTGGCATTTTGGGCAATTTTTGGCAATTTTGGCAAATTTTGGCAAATTTTGGCAAATTTTTGGCAATTTTGTCCAATTTTTGGCAAATTTTGGCAAATTTATAAATTTTTGACATTTTTGCAAATTTTTGGCAATTTTTGGCAATTTTTTGCACATTTCATATTAATTAATTTATTTAATAATTTATAGATTATTTCTTCGTTTCCTTGGGGCATGGCCCCTGCACCTCTCCCCAAATGACGCCCCAGACAAGCAAGAAGAAAAAGGCCGTCTCATATTAAATAATTGCTGACAAGCAAAAAGTTCGTCATTTACATCTTTTTTCATTGAAATATTTGTTTTCTGGTCAGCGCGGGCCCGTTGTTTATCGCCGGGCCCGGGTAAAAATGTACCTCCTGCCCCCCTCTCGTCGGCCCTGCGTATGGTCAAGGTTTGTGTCAATAGTTACCTCTCGGTTATGTTGACTTACAATTCAAACAAATGGAATTAGTTATCGTTGAACTGCGCTCGCGATTAAAGGCTAATCGGAACATGCATATATTGAACATGATTTGAATGATTTGTAAATGAAACAGCGATAGGCCTATCTAATTCTTATAGGTCTATAGGCCTCATAGATTTGTTTGCATTTCTACAAGTCATGCAGTCACTATGCTGCACACTAGACATTCATCAGGGCGACTTAGAAGACGTAGGCCTATACTTGGATACTTCCTCCATAATCTCAGTATCCTAAAATAGCATTTGAGTGAATTGCAGCTGCTATAGTCAGAATCCACTTGCCATTTGTGTTAGCAGCATCGAAAGATGAGATCGATAAATGTTGTGAGAGGATGCTTGACAAAATCAATCCTGTTAGCAGCTATTCGCCATGAATTTAAGTCTGACTAGATGCCTAACGAAGCCAAAAATGTCTGATCTCGCTGCACATAAAGACAGAACATGGCATAACAGCAATCTCACCGCCCCAATACAACAAAAGTATGACAAGAGGTAAAAGACGTGATATTTCTAAATGATGATTTTAAATATTAGACAACTGCATATTGTATTGGAGGTCTGAGGTACGACTGAAGCACAAAACAGCAATGGTCTGGTGCATGATTATCTCAGTGTTTTCATATTTATTGTTCTCATTTTGCCTTTTACGATTTGTCATTCGCTGTCCATTTTGCCTGATCTAAAACACTTCATGAAGTTTCTAAGAATATTAATTAATTTCTTGATCGTTCTTTAAAAAGTTGAGAAATTCTCTGCAGCCGCATTTTGCTCTAAATTAATATCATGAACTTGCTTCGCTTTTTTTGGTTGCAAAAAATAACCACGAACTATTCGACAAATTCACCTTCATAGGCTATGGTCAATGATTAACAAAGGTGTGATAAGAGAACACAGACGAATTCATTAATTCGGCGTTTAATGGAATCAAAATATAAGCTAATTGACCCCGCCAATAGTTCTCGATTTAAGTTATTTGGTTCTGAAGCACTTTTACTTAGGTAAAAGTCTTTGTGCGCCTATTTGTCTTGCGTTTGCTTTTTAATTGTTTTCACACATTATGCATAAGCGACGTTTAGTGAAAATTCGCCAGATAGCGAACATAAGAATTCGGAAGAATTATTTCACGTATTCGGGATCGTGTTAAGACGTGGACATCGAGACAGTCTGTTTCTGATGTTTCACAATTATGTAGTAGTGGCAGGGCCGCCGAGAGAAATTCCGGGCCCCGGTACAAAAAAAATGTGTGGGCCCTGAAAAAATTTATCAAGTCTCCGAAAAACCTGACGAGCAAAAAACCTGTTTCACTTATATTAATACGTCATTATCACCGGCCGCACCCCTCTCCTCAGGCCTGAATAGTAGTAGTAGTAGTAGTAGTAGTAGTAGTAGTAGTAGTAGTAGTGTGCAGTGGTGGTAGTGGTGGTGCAGCAGGTGGTAGTGGTGGTGGTGCCAGCAGTGGTGGCAGTGGCAGTGGTGGTGGTGGTGGTGGCAGCAGTGGTGGTGGCAGTGGTGGTGCAGCAGCAGTGGTGGTGGTGGTGGTGGTGGCAGCAGCAGTAGTAGTAGTAGTAGCAGTAGTAGTAGCAGTAGCAGTAGGCTAGTAGCAGCAGCAGTAGGCTTGTAGTCTAGTAGAAGTAGACCACTATTGTGATTTCCAAAAGATTTTCTCCATTTTTAAATTGAGCAATCGTACAACAAAAGTTCAGCCTAGGGAATCTGGGATATCTTCAGTCAGTTGGTTGAACGATGATAAAAAGTAGAGCTTCTTAGCAATTAAGTGTCTAAAACCTTTATCTCACCCAACAACTAGACCTGTGCACGCAGCCGCCGCCGCCGACGTTTTCATGACGCCGCCGCCGCCGGTAGCAGCAGAGAGAACAGGCGTGACGCCGGCGTCCCTTTGGTGAAATTATATTTTCAGCAGCCAGAGTAAGCCAACACTGTTGTAATACGTAGATAAAACTGTCTTTACCATATATAGTCAGCTAGCAGCTTATTTACTTCGCTTCATTCGTCTATCGAATGACGTCCTGTATTGTTTACAGCAGAAGACCTAGCTAGTAAAGCTAGTAGAGCAGTGAACCTATGCATCATAACTGAGAGCGTTTGTTGCTTAAATCAGTTTAAAGTCTTCTTAGTCTGATGTCGGCAGTGCTTTGTTTTCTTAGTTGGCACATTATACATACACTTTTTTAAAAGTTTTCATTTATGGTCAATTTGGGATAGCCTAGAAGCAATATAATTTGATAAACAGAACTTGGCTAGTCTAGTAGAAGTAGACCACTTATTTTGATTTCTATCCACTTTCTGCGGCGTAAAATAAGATTTTCTCCATTTTTTAAATTGAAGTTTCAAAATCGTACAACAAAAGTTCTCCATGTAGGCCTATTGGGAATCTGGGATATCTTCAAAGTCAGGAGAATTGCTTGAACGATGATAAAAAGTATGAGCTTCTTAGCTAATTAAGGTAAGTCTAAAACCTTTATCTCACCCAACAACATTCGAATAAATTAAGGTTTTTAGGGTTTAGAAGATTCCGGGAAAATCTGACAAATTTCGTCAAAAATCTGAAACGATTAGGTCCTACATATACACAGTGGCGGCTCTAGGATTTGGCAAGTGGGGGGCCGTTGGGGTGGCAACTTCTAATCATGGGGGCCAACCATTTGTTGTTTAATGTATGTAGCATTAAGTATAGGGTCCCAACTGGAGGGGCCACTGTAGGGGGCACGGTCCCCCTCCCCCCGGTGGAGCCGCCACTGCATATACAGGGTTTAATCTACGCGTCGACATTTCTGGAATTTCTACCGCCAACGAGGTTTTATTTGGAATCTTTTTAACACTTGGTATCTGAGAAAATAACATTATTGAGGTCCAAGGCCAACGTCTAAATGACAATAGAACAACAATAGATATAATAATAGTAGTATAACATAATATAACAATAGATGACACGTGTACCGTCCAAAGTGCACTTTTTCCAGAGTCCGTTGTGCGACATCAGCAGCGTTTTGTTGTGATTGTCGATAACGATTATCTCGGTCGCGTATAACCAGTAGTCGGTCCCGACAGCCACGCAGAGAAGCGTAAAAGACGCGCATGCGCAAACACTAGTCATTACGGTAATCGAATTACGGCTACAGAGGTAATCCATCGTTATTCATTGTTAACATTGTAAAGAAGTAATCGAGTTTTTATAAATAATTGACGGCGCTTGTCTCGCTGACGTCTAGTGGTAGTAGTAGTATTAGTAGTAGTAGTATTAGTAGTAGTAGTAGTATTAGTATTAGTAGTAGTAGTAGTAGTAGTAGTAGTAGTAGTAGTAGTAGTAGTAGTAGTAGTAGTAGTAGTAGTAGTAGTATTCGGAGCCATCAACTGATTCCTCTGGAAATCTCAGTTCGCTGCAATGCTGTCGTAAGACCGTTTGGCCGGCATCCATTCGATGCAGCGCCGTCAACCTGTGTGACCTTTCTACAGTAACTGGTATCGACGCAGGCTGTAGACACGTCCGAGGCGTGCATCTAGGCAGTCTCTCTAGACTAGTGTTGTTTCTTTGAAATTATTGCTAATTTAATTTGTTAGCGCCAAACGGATAAGCTTCGTTGCTCATTAGGGTGGAGTGAAAAAATTTTTTCAATTCTCAAAAGCACTAGTTATCAAAAGATGTGTATGGCACTACATGTAAATAACTTATGCAAAATATGACCTTTGAGACTTGATATCTTCTTCCGCCTACCAGAGCTTTTGTGACATCAGTGGTATATGCTGTTCTTTTTGCCTATGTCGACAGTTATAATGTCGCGAAATTTCTTCGGCAAGTTATATTATTGTGCAGTATACATTGCCTACATGAGATCATGTCATGGACGGCGACACATCGCCTCGCACTCAATCCTGGTAAAACGGAATTATTATGGATTAGTACTCCCAGGAAGGCTCACCTATTAGATCGTTCTCCATCGGTGACGCTGTCATTGCTGATGATTGCTCCGTTCACAGAGGCGCGCCTTCTGGGTGTACTTCTTGATGACTCTCTATCCTTCGCCGGCCAAGTGAGCTCCGTAACTCGCGCCTGCTACTTTCAGCCGCGCAATATCGCAGAGATTCGACGGCACATCTCTACATCAACAGCGATCCACGTAGTCCGGGCACTAGTGCTATCCATGTTCGATTATTGCAATATTCTCCTGGGGCTTCCGGGCTACCAGCTGGACCGTCTCCAATCGGTCATGAACGCTGCGGCCCGATTGATCTTCAGCGCGAGGCGGAGAGTTCATGTGACTCCATCAGTGGCGGCTCCACAAGGGGTCCGGGGGAGGCCGTGCCCCTATTGAGTGCCTCCCCAGTGGTCCCCCTGTTGGGACCATATACTTAATACTACATACCTAACAACAAATGGTTGGTCCCCGCATGATTAGAAGTTGCCACCCCATCGGCCCCCACTTGCCAAATCCTGGAGCCGCCACTAGACTCCATTGCTAAAGGAAAGGCTACACTGGCTGAAGATCTCGGAGCGTATAGTTTATAAACGTTGTACGTTGACATTCCGAGCACTGAAAGATCCTTCCTGCCCGGAGTATCTTTCTGCGCTCATACGGCGGCCGATGTCGTCAGACTGTCGGAAACAGCTGCGATCGAACAGGCGACTTCGCCTTTATGTCTCTACCCCCTGAAATGGCCCAAATGGGACGATTAATCTCGTAGATCAATGATCATACATTCAGCCGATCTTAGCGTAGCTTCTAGCTATAGCAGTGCATATCTTTCAGTTTCAAATTATTCGAAGGTCATTAAGTTGGACTATTAGGGCGTAAGATTGAAATTGGATCCCTTGGCTTCCATTGTTAGTACGAGGGCTGTGTGATGAACACAGAGCAGAGGTTTGAACATAGTAGCCTAATAGAAGTTTATGCCTATGCAACGAACCTGGAATGCAGTAGACGGGGACGGAGATGGGCACCAAAATGCGGGAACGGGCATGGGGGATGATTGCAGACGGGTTTCTCATACTTTGTAAGAGAATGAGCTGGGACGACATTTCTCGGCTTCGCTGACGTGCATTAGTCTAGAACACCCTCGACCACGTTAGTTACGTTAATTCCCACGCAGTTTCCTACGTGGTAGCCCTAGAGACAGCTACCAGCGCAGTGCAAACCGAGACGCCTCTCAGTCATTCTCAGTCCTGTCTGTACCCAGTAAGTGAAACGGTGGACTACATAAAAAGGACATCCAAATCCGGTTCACGTCACCAATTGGCTGTCGCAAAGTATATTGTTTCGATTCGTTCTTTTCCGTTATGTTCAATTAACAGACAGATTGGTCGAAATATTAATTACGTTTAACGTTATTACACACAATCAACCATTATCATTTGTTTTTAAACAGTCTCTTCTATTCATCGTCGTAATCGTCGTCATAATTATCGTCGTCTTTGTCGTCGTCGTCATCATCATCATCATCATCATCATCATCACCAATAAGGCAATAACCGTGGGCTAAGCCAGGGCCAGACTATATGGCAGGCCATGAAACAGTCTAGCTAGGCGTTTTTTTTAGCATGCCGTAGTGTTAAGTGACGACGAAGTATATAAAGGCATAAAGATAGATAACATTTTTAATAAGCGATGATTTTGAAATGAAAATGACTACAATCAAAGATAAACAAAGGAAAGCAATAACCAACCAGAATGAAGTAAAACTAATATGAAAAGAACACTTTGAAGAGTTATATAATACCCAGAACAAGACAAATCCAAATATACTAGTCGAAATACCAAGCACGAACTTAGATAAATCTACAGAAGACTTCCTTAAAATAGAAATATAAGTAAAATAAAATATAAAAAATGAAAGAACTAAAAATAAAATAACAAGAAATAAAGCGCCAGGAATTAACAATATCATCTCATCATAATCTCGCGTAGCCAGCGGAGGGCCGTTGCGTTGCCTCGGAACCATGGCCACGGAGGATGGCATGACGCCACAGCGTGGTAGGAGGAGTGTTGTTGCTGTCCCGGCGAAGTTGATCAATCCACCGGATCCTTGGTCGACCACGAGTAGGCTAGCGTTGCCAACCGTCCTTTATTTCAAAGGACAGTCCTTTAATGGACCCCTTGAGTCCTTGTCCTTTTTAGCATTTTAGAAAGGACGCTGCTTGTCCTTTATGTATAAAAATCAAAAGTGTTAATCGTAAGTGTGTTAGTGTTTTCTAAATTGTTTACTATGTGCTTTCAATTCCTGGAACATCAGCTTCCTGTGAACGCATTTTTGGTGCAATGTCATCTAAATGACGCAATGAAAGAGGAAGATGCTCTGTAGAACTAATGAAAAATGTTTCAGATATTTTTCATATACTTTAATTTGCAATAGACTTGTTGTGAATTTTCGGAAAAATTAAACATGATCCACAATTGCTGAACCTCGCAAAAAGTCAGAACAAATATAATTTTATGAAATAACACAGCCTACTAAGGCCTAAGGCATAGCCCATTGCAAAATTCTACTTTGGTTTCAACGATTTTGACGTTAAGTAAAAGTTAAAACACATGTGCTTATGTTTTTGAACGATGTCCTTTATTGAAATTTGTCACGGTTGGCAACCCTAACCACGAGAGCGTCTCCAGGAAGGATCGATACGATGACCGGATGACACGTCGAGATGGGTGCTAAAGATCCGATGAACCGGGAAATCCTCGTCGAGGCGAGCGATGTGACAGAACAGGGCCAGTCGGCGCTTGATTAATAGTTCGGCAAGCGTAGGCGTTTCAGTTCGGGTAAGAACTTCTTCGTAATAAAGTCATACCATCGAATTTCCATGATGGAGCGGAAACATTTCGTATGGAAGGCCTCTATATTATGAAGGTCAACAGAAAGTAGTGTCCATGTTTCTGCGGCATAAAGCAGCACTGACATGAATAGTCGAAACAAGAATGCAAGTCTCGGCAAACGGGGGGGTGATCATACTAAGATCACCAATCCAGCCCGGTGGAGTGGATGTGGTACAACAGGCAACACTGCACCGTCATCCAGCAACTGTTGTAAAGTAGGAAACTGTAAAGTAGGAACATGGAATGTCAGAGGACTTAACAAGCCAGGTAAATTAGCGAACATAATACAAGAAATGAACACCATGGAGCTAGATATAATAGGAATAGCAGAAACATTTTGGAAAGAATGTGGAAATTTCACAACGTGTATACCAGGGCAAGAAAACAACTATAAAGTGATATACTCTGGAGGAAATCACAATCGAAAAGGCGTAGCCCTCATTCTAAGAGAAAAGATTGCAAGTACAATCATATACCACCAAGAAATATCCGAGAGAATCATACTGGTCAAACTCCAGGCTAAACCAAGAAATATACTCATAATACAAGTCTATGGACCAAATGAAGATGCAGAAGAATCAATAAAGGAAACCTTCTACGAAGAACTAGATAAGATCATCAAAGAACATAAAGAATACAAAGATTGCCTAATCATAATGGGCGATTTCAACGCCAAGGTTGGGGAAACAAAAGAAGATGACACAGTGGGACCTTTTGGCTTGGGCAAAAGAAGCGAGGGAGGACAACTGCTGGTGGATTTCTGCAGGAGAGAAAATTTATGCATAACAAACACGTGGTATGAGCAAAAGAAAAAGCAAGGCACACTTGGACAGCTCCAGACAAAATACACAAAAACCAAATTGACTATATACTCATCGACAAAAGATATCGGAATGGTGTCAAAAACTGCAAATCTAGACCAGGAGCTGATTGCGAATCAGATCACAACCCTGTAGTCATGACACTGAAACAAATATCTCTGAAACAAATTAAAAAGAAAAGACATAAGAAAAGCTGGAACATAGACAAATTAAAGGATCAATCTATAAAAGAAGAATACGAAAGGGCTACAAACGAAAAACTGGAAGACACAAAGAAAGAAAAGGACCAAAAGATAATCTGAAACAGCTAAAAGAATGCATAACAGAGGTAGCAGACAACTTATGCGGAAAGCAAGAACAACACATGAAGCAGCCATGGATAACAACGGAAATACTGAATAAAATGGAGGAAAGGAAGAAGCATAAAAATAAGGATTCTGACAAATCACAACAAACGTATTTACAACTAAAACATGAAATACAAAAATGTGCAGAGACGCAAAAACAAATTTATCAATGAGAAGTGCAAGGAAATAGAAGAGTTAGACAAAAGGCACAACCCTCTAGTATATAAAAAAATCAAGGAGTTGAACATGCAGAGAAACAACCCAAACCACATTATCAGAGATAAGAATGGGAAACTACTGGTAAAAAAGGAGGACATACTGATCAGATGGAAAGAATACGTTGAATCCTTGTACAATGACAATAGAGGAGAAATTCCAAAAATTAATCACTCAAAGGAAGAAACGATTATAACTGAAGAAGAAATAAGACAGATTATAAAGAAATTACCCAAAAAGAAAGCAACTGGAGAAGATGGAATTTGCGCAGAACTTATACAAAACTTGGGGCCAGTAGGATATGAAATAATCACAGAGCTAATAAACATAATATACAAAACAGGAGACATACCGGAGGATTTCTTAAAATGCATATTCGTCCCAATCCCAAAGATAAACAAAGCACAAGACTGCGACGACTACAGAATTATAAGCTTGATATCGCATGCATCTAAAATCTTACTACAAGTAATAAAGAACAGAATCACACCATTAGCAGAATCAATATTATCAGAAAATCAACTGGGCTTCAGAAAGGTAAAGGAACCAGAGATGCCATCTTTCAATTAAGGATACTTTGCGAAAACGCCCAAAAATGGGAAAGAAATTACACATATGCTTCATTGATTATAAAAAGCATTCGACAGAATAAATCATCAAAAGCTATTGGAGACACTAAAGTGGGCAGGAATACCAGAACTGGAGCAAAATTTAATCTGTAACTTATACTGGAATGAATACGCCACCATAAGAATAAAAGAGGAGGAATCCGAGAAGATACAAATAAAAAAAGGAGTCAGACAAGGATGCATACTATCCCTTTACTATTTAACCTATATACAGAGCTATTAATAAAGGAAGCATTAGAACAAACTCCTGGAATGAAAATCAATGGAACAATCTATAACATACTCAGATATGCAGATGATACGGTAATCTTTGCAGAAAAAGAGGAAGACCTCCAACTCATAATTAACAAGCTAAACGACAAAAGCAAAGAATACGGGATGGAAATTAACAGAAAGAAAACAAAAACGATGGTAGTAAGCAAACACAAAAATGAGAAACACAACATCTTAATTGATAACACTAAGTTGGAACAAGTAAAGGAATACAAATATTTGGGCAGTTTCATAACAGAGAATGGACGATGCACAAGAGACATAAACGCCAGAATTGCTATGGCCAAAGAAGCCTTTTGGAAACAAAAGAATTACTAAGAAGAAACCTAGACCAAGCACTAAAACTACGAATCCTGAGATGCTATGTATACTCGGTTATCACATTCTCCTGCGAATGCTGGACTCTAACAAAGCAGTTGAAAAATAAAATACAGGCCTTTGAAATGTGGTGCTTCAGAAGAATCTTGAAAATTAGCTGGCAAGAGAGAATAACAAATGAAGAGGTACTAAAGAAAATTGGAGAAAAGAGACAACTCCTGACAGAAATTATAAACAGGAAAACTCAGTATGCTGGACACATAATGCGGGGTTCAAGCACAGAACAAGCAAAAGTCCTATTAGAGGGCAGATATGAGGGAAACAGGGCCAGAGGAAGACCTAGAAGAGACTGGCTGGACGACGTTAAGGAACACATACAGGAAAAGAACTACGGAAGACTAAAAAGGATTGCTGAAGACAGAACGAAGTGGAAACAACTCATGACCGTCAACCTTCAGATATGAAGATGACACATGATGATGATGATGATGACACCACGAGGACCTTGTACAGACGAATCTTTAGACTGAGAGAAATACATTGGTCCCTCCAGATATTGTTGAGGGAGAACATAGCTGATGAAGCCATGGAGATGCGTCGTTTGAAATCCTCATTACAGTGCCCGTTTGACTACTGGGTACTGCCAAGATATATGAAGCTCTCTGTTGGCTTTATGATTTCACTGCCGATGGACACTGCTGAAGGTGGAGGGCCGCATCCTAGGTTCTGTAACCGTGTCTTCTTCCAGGAGGCCTTCAGACCGAATGCTGCGGCAGGGGCACTGAAGTCGGAGAGATAAGTGGTGGCGTCAGCTTTAGGAGGCAGAAAGAAGGTGATATCATCGGCGTAGACCTGGTCCGAGAAGCAATTGGGACCGATGCTAATTCCAGGAGCAGATGACATATGGCTCAGTATCTAATCGATGGTGATGCAGAACAAACCAGGAGCGAGGATACATCCTTGTCAGACGCCGGATGTATATTACCAATAGGACCGCTGCCGCTAAAGAGTTGGCAGAGAGCAACAATGATGATGATGATGATGACCATTAGGACAACCTCTTTTCAGTGATATAATAATAATAATAATAATAATAATAATAATAATAATAATAATAATAATAATAATAATAATAATAATAATAATAATAATAATAATAATAATAATAATAATAATAATAATTAGAGCTGTACCGATTGCACATTTTGCCGATTGTTCCGATTACCGATTGTTCCGATTGTCAGACAACCGATTGTCTTGCCGATACCGATTGTCTGTCTAAATCTCCAAATCGGGTATTTTTAATGATCATGCACTCAAATAATATACCATAAAGGTGCAGCGTAAAAGTACATGTCTTCAGACTTCGACATGTAGGTGCAATTCGAGACCTGCCAAGAGACTCAATGCAGAATGTGTGTTTAATCATTAATGAATATGATTTTGTCATTAATACTGTCTTATTATGTCAGATTTTAGATGTCTATATTAACAATGTAATCTACAATTGTATATCTGAAATTGTGATTATAAAAGTATTCATTCATTAAAATTTAAAGCATAAGTGGTAGTCAGATAGAAG
The DNA here is from genome assembly GCA_018105865.1 of Metaphire vulgaris. NCBI lineage: Eukaryota > Metazoa > Annelida > Clitellata > Crassiclitellata > Megascolecidae > Metaphire > Metaphire vulgaris. Next base: position 6,704,157 of record CM030839.1, on the reverse strand, counting down.
TAGGCCCTAACTTATTTTGTACAAACTCCGATGGCCAGTTTCTTCGTTTTCTATCGATTCGTTTTGAAAGTTTGTGTATGCAGCTACGTGCTTGCTTCTCAAGTACTGAACCAAATGTTATGTATTAAAGCCTTTGGTTTCATGACCACCTCGAGAGAAAGTTGATTTGCAAAGTTTGCAAATGGCTTTACAGCTGTTCAGCGGACTTATAGTGAAATAAATCCAAATGCAGCTCGTCTGTTGTTTCGACATTTGTATTTTTACGCAGATATTTTATTTATTATTTGAGTCAAATATATATGTAACGTATATCCTATTTAAGCTGTTATATAACTGTATGCATTAATGTATAAACTGAAATTCGTATTAGACCGGTCAACAACATGCGAGTTTTAAAATCAAAGTGGCAGCCCCATCCACTGTCACGTAAGCCCATCTTGATTGACGTACGTCTCCGCCAGAAAGACGCTAATGTTGAAACTTTAAACGTCGACACGGGCAGTTAGCTTTTGAGACTAGTAGGTTGTAGCAAGCGAAGCTACACTAACATTCAAATCATCTAATGCATCTGAGTAATTTCGACGAAATCAGATAAGATCATCGGACCTAATCGTCTCCGACCGAGGGTGAAGAGATGCCGACGAAGTCTGATCGGACGCTAATCGTCTCTGAGTCTCCGACCGATGGTTAACAGATGTCATATCTGTCAATCTGGTGTGACATTAACTGCCCCCGACCGACTATCGAATGAAGGATTCAAGATAAACTGGCCCTCCCTCGTCCCTCCCTCCATCGACAGTTCTACGAGCTCACAACCGCCACCGACCCCAGATGGCGCTAGCACCACCCCCAAAGGAAGCGACCAAGGAGTCTAGACTCCCAGAGGGCGACTCTCACCAGTCACCAGTCACCACTCACTAGGGCCTACGGCACCCAGAAAAAAATAATGGGTTCCCCATAACCGATTGTTCCGATTACCCTAATAATCGGCCCGAATACGAATATTAACGATTAATCGGTATCGGTGCCGGATTGGCGCCCGATTACACTAGTCAACAAAATAAAAAAAATTTTCTGTCACAGAAATGAAAAAGTCTGATTCTATTACAGTTTTTTGCAAGGAATTCAGATATGTACTTAGAAATTCTCCATCACGTAACATTTTTCAGTGACACGTAGTTTAAATTTCTACTATATTGCTCATATAACATTATGTGTGTTATATGAATATTGTAACCTGCAGTCTCATAAAAGGTAGTTGCATATGATTTTCTATGATATTGTGCCTCAGGAACATCCCTTTTAAGAGTCCAATAGTCCAATAGTCTGCTAGCATAATGGAGCTCCACTTGCCCTGCCAGCCCTGGTACCTATTTTCCATTACTGAAATGTCCTGATGAAACCTTTCTCCATGTTCATCGCTTACTGCTCCTAGATTTGCAGGAAAATAATCCAGGTGAATGCAAAAAGTGCATTTTTTAAGACATGTTACATCCCATTTCAATAGAGTATCCATTAATTTTGTGCAGTTGGCTGCCTTGTTATTTCCCAAGAAGTTGCGACAAACAATCTTAAAGGAAATCCATGCAGCTCTTTCAGTGTCATTCAACTGAGCATCAAAGTTTTCATCTTTCATCAGTTTCCTAATATTAGGCCCTACAAAAATCCCTTCTTTGATTTTCACCTCACTTATTTGTGGAAATGTATTTCTAAGTTATGCAAATCCTAGTCCACTTCTATCCATGGCTTTTACATAGTTCTTCACGAGACCCAACTTTATATGGAGAGGAGGTAGATATACTTTATTCGGCTCCACAAGTGGATCATGAATGTTTTTTGCCTCATACTTTTTTCTGCCTCATGGCAGATGGTAAATTTGGGTAATTGACAGTTTGTTGTGATTTGGAAGTAATGCCTGCAATGTTTGTAAGGCAAAAGTAACAGTATGTCAAGTGATCTCTTGGTTCCTCCAGATCATTGGAACAGCAAACTTCATGTGTCTAACACCCTTGACCCAACCTGTTAGAAATCTGACACAGGTTATACAGCTGAAATGAGAGGCCCTGTATTTGTCCTAATCGCCAATTTCACATCCAAAGTACAGCTTATAACATGTCTTAACAAGCGGAGTAAAACGCCTTCTTTGCTTCTTAAAAGTAACATCACCGCATATGTAGCAAAAGGAATCCGGATGATTAGTACACTTTGTAGGCATTTCAAAATGACTACAAAGAACAAATAACCCTTAAATTATATTAACTAAGTGCTCTATATTAAATAGATTTAGGCAAGCTCACACCAGATGGAGCTTATTTCAAGCAATATAATACAAGTCACACTTGCTCATATCAGAATAGAACACACAATTCATGACCCATCGTTTTCTGCTTGTATCAGCCAGACAAATAGAACAAAGGGCCTGGAAATATTATAACAACATGACTCAACATTTCTGCTGTGGCTGACAACATACAATAATATATTGTAATTGGTTATGATGAATTTTTTTGTATACTACCTCGGTTTACTGAAATAAAATTGCATTGGCTATTTCACAGTAAGGTATATTCTTTAATAGACGATATCTCCTGAAGTATGGGTGATGGAAAAATTCTGATTACATATTTGGAAACTACGTGAAAAACTACATATGGAACAGACCAGAGCGATTCTGTGACAAAAATTGTGTTTACCAGTGTTACCGATTGTTCCGATTGTCCTCATAATCGACCCGATTGTGAATGTTCCCGATTAATCGGTACAGCTCTAATAAATAATAATAATAATAATAATAATAATAATAATAATAATAATAATAATAATAATAATAATAATAATAATAATAATAATAATAATAATAATAATAAGGTGGTTAAAGTGGTTCAGTAGGGACTGCCCTGTGTGAGAACCACTGTTCCCGTCCAATCTAATGTCCTAACTACTGAGGTTTATTTTGAACTCGTTTACAGTTGTAGCCGTTACTATCCCCTCATCCAGTTCATTCCATCTGTCCACCACTCTTGCACTAAAAAAGTGCTGTTTGTGTCTCCCAACCCGTTTCTTGAACAGTTTCATGCTGTGTTCTCTGGTTCGATCATACTGTTTCGTTGTAAAAAAAAACTTTCTTTTGGCATTTCCACTTTGTTAGTATTTTGTATGTCTCAATCAAATCCTCCCCCTCTCTCTCTTCTTCTTCTTTCTAGGGTTGTCAGTCCACAGTGTTTAGCCTTTCCTCATAGGTTAGTTTATGATATCTTTGATCATCTTTGTTGCTCTGTGTTGTACTCTTTCTAAGGTCTCTATGTCTTTCTTCAGGAATGGACACCATGCTTGAACACAATACTCTATATGTGGGCGTTGTAAAGTCTTATTATTACATCCTTCTCTCTGCTCACTATCGTTCTTTTGATCATACCTAGAATTTTGTTGGTTTTCTTAGCTGCCTCTGCACATTGCCTAGATGGCTTTAAGCTGTTATGCATGATGACCCCTAGATCTTTCTCCTCGTTTGTAACTTTTAGTCTCTTCCCACATAACTTAAATTTATGATCTGTTCCCTTCTTCCCAATGTGCATCACCGATATATCTGTATTAATCACCGACATCACCGACATATCTGTATTAAAAAGCATTTGACAATCTGCCGACCACTGGGATAGTCTATTAAGGTCTTGTAAAATTTTTGCTTCTGCTTCACTATCACTCTGTCCACCAGAGATGGGTAATTAGGCCTAATCAATTAGGAAGTAATTGATTAGCTAATCGATTAGGTGACCAGCTAATTCTAATTATAATAAATGACGGCATGAACTTGCAATATCACCGCTTGTAAACATTGAACGATTTTAAATTCAATTTAGATTTGAAAGCAAACAAGCCACCAAAAAGTATTAACGTCTATGAGCCGTCAAGATCAGTAGAACTGTACTGGGCTTGATTCATTTATTCAACAAGTTAACAATAAGCCAGTGAAAGAAAGAACCGATATGCAACTAGTGTTTCATGGTGTCCAGCTGAAAACTGGCACTGTCCAATTGTCAGCAAACTGCTCCAACTACAGATATTGTGGCGAACCAGGCCTTTACTACTCAACTATAACTATAACTATAAGAGCAAGAGGAAGACAAAGAATAAAGTTTACGGACAGCCTAAGAGAAGCGACAAGAACTACAGACAACATCGAACTGATAAGGAAAGCCAGAAACAGAGAAGAGTGGAAATCCATGGTCGCCGACGTAGCAATACATGGCACATGAAGAAGAAGATAACGTTCCCAGGATGCCTAGGCCCGGCTGGCTACAAAGGGCAATCAATATTCATAAGGACGCGTGGGGTCGACCTAGCTTTTTAGCATAGGCTTTCTCTCATATATATATATATAAGATATATACATATATTATATATATATATATAGGGCTGACTGCTAATCAGTCTTTCTCTCTTCTCCCTTAGTACGCCTCACATTCCATGGCTCTCGTGTACACGTGTACCTTCCTATCTTACACTTACCCGTGTGCCACTCTTCGTGTACCGTGTATCATGAACCTTTCTATCCCAGTACCTCTCCTTCACCACACACGCCGCCTCGGCAATCGGTTCCGACTATTATTCGGATCGCTATTTATACGGTTTTGGACAGGATTGAGTGGGGTGTGCTAACCTCGCCAGCCAATCATAGCCATGCATCCTTTTCTTGGCTCTATCCATCTAACCCTCGCCTTTCAGCCTTCCTATACTATTAGGCCACCGACCTCCCACGTATTATTATTAATGGGACCTCCGGCTATTGTATTATTAATGGTTTTATCTATTGCGACTACTTAATGGCTAACAGCGCCACCTGGGGACTACCTAATGAACTAACTTTTTATATGCTATTAATGGATCTTAAGCTTTGCTATTAACGATTTCGATACAATATAATTGTAATACACTGATCGAGGTTAGTAGCTATGTTCAACGGCCACGTACGCATCCAGAATATGCAAAGACAAGCGGTTCAGAAAAGAAAGGTGTCTATTGGCTCCAGCCAATCACGTCAAGCAGTATTTTTATTTCTACACTGGGGAACCCCGTAGTACGCTTGTTATTACTCTCAACGCGTCTCTGATTAGTCGGTACCCTTTTCAGGTTTGAACTTCCTTGAGGTGCTTGTGATGCATTTACTAAATTAAATAATCTCCAGTGGCAACAGTGGTCGGTAGCTTTAACTTCCGGTACATATGTAAATTATTAAATGGCTATTTCTTGTGGGAAGAAATTCCGATGAACTGAATCATTGGACGATCGTCGTCGTTATCAGCTGCTGGCCGCCGTTATCACCGTTTAGTCATTTGCCAAATTCTAAGAATGGCTGCGACGCTTTCGTTACACGCCGAAGAACTGACCAACAGTTGCTGCGCCGATGGTTCGACGTCCTTTGAACAACATAGTGCAACAGGGGCAACCACAACAACAGCGGAGACAACGGACGACGCAGCGGCGACGATGATCGGTTGCATGAAGCTTTTTCATCGGCAGGACGGGCTGACCGTGTCGAGTATGTCGAGAAACGGGAACGGGGCGAGCGCAACCAGTCTTGCTGACGTCATCGAAACCGACTACCTACGAGACTGGACCTGTTCTCGGGATTCTCACGTCGACGACGATAACTCGAGCAGCCATAACTCCGACCAGAGATCTAAAGGTTTCACCTAACCATTCGTGTTAATTTGGATGAAAAAGTTGAGGACCCAACCACTATACATTGCCCTCCTTTGCCTAACCTCTCAAAAAGTGGGGGCAGAGGTTTGAACATAGCAGCCTAATAGAAGTTTACGCCTATGCACTGAACATGAATCTAGATTCATTTTAAGACACGACCCTTGTGGGTACTGGCAGTGGTCCGGTAATTGGCTCATTTGACATGCTGTTACCATCGATTAATTACCATTTTGTCATTGTTGTGAATGATTCGGCTGCCCTTATAAAAGATGTATGTGCGTGAGAATCAGCTGGCGGGGTTTCACTGCCCTAAAGCCAGAAGCATGTATTACTATAGTATAATAATCTAATAATTATGAACTTTTATAGTACCGTTTCTAATACCCTTAAAAGTCTCTAAAGTGCTCATTTCATTGGAAGATCTGACAGACAAATGAAGAGAGTTCCCAAACCTTGGGACCACAGAAAGAGCACTCTTGCCAGTTTCAGTTCTAGTTCTGGTATGTTTAGCAATGAGTTGGCAATTCTGGTTAAATGGTAATGTTTTGGATGAATTAACATGGAATTTAGGTACTGGGTTGGCCAGTCTTTAATGTTTTATATGCACCAATAGACATTTTGTGAAAGCAATTACTACTGCATGATAGCAATATATATATATATACTAGAAAGATGCTCGCTTCGCTCGCAGTGCAGGATAATACTAAAACCCAATCATTGAATTCATGCTGCTGAACAACGTTTCAATGATGTACATACGCCACGTAGCCAAGCTCTGACGCTGCAACGTACGCTTCATCAAACGCTTTGCGTGGCGTTAACCGGCGAGTTGTACACTATGACGGCTGCTCGTGCGGCCGTCAAAACGCCGCTGGCGTCGCCCGTTAAACGCTTTATGTCGCCGTTAAGCCCGTTAAACGTCGCGTTAAACCCCGCGAAGCCTAAGGTTCCAGAATGACCAATCAGAACACTCACCCAGCCAGCAAATCAGAACGCGTGAAGGTAACGAATGAGAACGTCACACAGCCAACCAATCAGAACGCTTGAAGGTAACAGAGAGACATACAGAGCAAGGATCTTAATATTATATATATATATATATATATTTATATATTCATTCATGAAAAGTTTGGCTGCTACCTTGGTTTAGTTATCTTTTATTCATCTTTTAGTCAACTTAGTTAGTTACTCATTGTTTTGAGCATTATTTAGCATCTTTCATGCATTTTAATGTTTTATAGTGTTACTGAACATTTATATTGCACTTTGTTGCCAAGAAGGCACCAGTTAAAATTAGCAGCTACATGGCTCTAGCAATTGCAAGCTGATGCATGATTGAATCAAGAACGTTTAGGAAGATTGGACAAATTAATTTAATTTTTATCGTCCGTTTCAAACACTTAGGTGTTCATCGGGGACGCCTCAGACCACAAACCGCAGTGCTCATTGGCAGAGCAGACTGTAGCTGAGGAGGGTCGGTTCGGTCTAGGTCAAACACCAAAAATCAGTCAGGGCAATACCAAGACTTAAGGAGGAAATAAATATGTTTTAAGGTGATGCCTAAAAATATCTAGAGAAGAGGCCATCCGAATATCAAGGGGAAGGGAGTTCCAAAAATATGGAGATGCATAACTAAAAGCCCTACACCCAGATTTAGTGCGACAAAAGGGAATTTCAAGAAGGCAAACTGATACCTTGCATATGGAGGAGCACTAGGCTCATGAAATTGAGGCATGGTCGTCAAGTAGTAGAACTGAGCAGGTGGAGTGGCTCCAAGAGATAGAATGGGGCATTGTTGTTGAACATCTGTTTGCAAGACACAAACTTTAGATTGGACTGAATAAAGTTAGGTCTTAATGGAATCACTTATATGGTTCTAGCCATGTAGGTTCAACAATTAGGCTGACTGTAGAACATAGTTGACTGAAATCTATTAAGCTGTGCAGATGGAAGACAGTTGAAGTGAATTCCCAGGTAGTCACATATGGAGCAGCCAAATGAACAGACTGAGATGAAGGTAGAAAGTGCCAAATGCATGTTTTGGAAGACTCAGATCTGGCAGAATAATGTAAAGTTGAAGGTAATCCCATACTTATTATTATTGTTATTATTATTATTATTATTATTAAACTTGACAATTTCTTAAGCGCAGTAACATAGCTAGGTGGCGAAAGTCAAAGGCGCTGTACAGGGAACAAACTGTTAAGCAAATGCGTCTTGAGATACTTGAATCTGATCTTTGAGCCTTGGCACTGGTGTCCATGTAATGGACTAGCAGCGGTGCAGGTAGCTTATGCCATTAATCTAGAGTACTGGTTGTTTGCCATTTTCTTTTTCCTAGATCATTGTTTTAACTTCACAGCTTAATGCTGCCACCAATTGATCCATGTACCGTATATATTCGTGATAAAGTCGAGAAATTTAAGGCCAATTCACAGGTTATATATCCTGACCTCGACTTATACTTTGTTGAGTAAAGTTTCCATACATAGCATGTCTAAAATAATTAATTTAGCTAACTCTGGGTAATTATTTTCAACATATGCTACGGCATCTAAATAAAAGTTGACATCAGCGCTTTTAAGATTGGTAATTTATAGACGCCACATAAATACTAATTAAATATTGGCGCTACATAAATATTAACAAATTCAAGATTACCGGTAATTAAGATTTTTATATTGTCAAGAATGAGCGAATAGCAGGTTTAAAATTTTCTTAATCGTCAGGAATCAATCTGGGAATGTCAAAATAGTTCAGTTTCTCGATAGTTCAAAGCTAAAACGCAGTTTTTCAATCAAAACAATGGCGCCGCTGCCGCCACATGCCCACTTCGCGTCCGCCATTGTTCTGACTCTCACTATCACCTCAAGAGGGTTCACCGCGGTGACGTCACTTCGACTTATAGCAGGGTCAATGACTTTAGACACCTTCAAATACCCAAAATCTAGGGGTCGACTTATACTCGGATCGACTTTATCTCGAGTATATACGGTATAAGCGATGAACAACTTGGTTAGCCAACGTCTCAACAAGTCACCCATCCAAGTACAAGCTGCACTTACTGTGCTTAACTTTGGTGTTCTAATGGATTTTAGAGTATTATGACTTATATAGAAATGTCTAAACCTTGTTTGTTTACTTTCAGTGTGTATGTATTGTATTTTCTGTTATATTGTTTCTTGCTGATTTATAGGCATATTGACTGATAGTGAGGCAAATCTTAGCTACGGTACCTTTGAAGAACAGCTGGATAAGGACTGCTGGGCAAATCTTCTGAGAATGATCTCAAAAAGTCTTCATCAGACGTTCACAATTCAGGGGCACCAGTGCGATGTTGTCGTGTCCCAGGAACTACTGAAAAAGATCTCTGCCGACATTCTTCGAATGTCACAAAACGAACCTCTCGGCATAAACGGCTGTTCGATTGAAATCCGCCTGGAGCAGAGTGGACTAACCAGCGGCCTCTGTGAGCTGAAGTACGACGCATCCAGCGAATGCATGTTTGTGATAATCATTAGCCTTAGAGAAGATGACAAGCACTGGTATGGTGGCATTGACAACCTTGCAACACTGATCCCCGCCATGTTCTGTTGTCGTCATAGCTTACTTCACTCGTGGGTTTGCATAAGTCAGGCATACAAACTAGAGAAAGTCAAACTCTACAGTACACATCATGCAGCCAGATAGTCCGATCATTTTAAAAATCGTTTTCTGATTCAATTTTGATAGAGTATGTTGTGTCACTGGTGTGCTGTCATTAATGCCACAGTCATTAATCCACCAGGTTTTAAATTCATGGCAAATTAATCGTGTTTAATTATATTTTCCAACTTGTCATTCGCTGCACAGTTTGTGTGGTTTAGACATTGGAATTATATCTGATTCTTCTTAGTCATTGATAGTAGCTCAGTTCTTGTATTATCTGGCTTTTGTTTTGTTTTGTATATCTGATCCTTAAATATGAGCGTTTTTACATGGTTAGTGAATATGCACGATATAAAATTGCATCTGTATTGATGTTTGTGGATATTTAAATGATGATCTGTACAGTTTTTCATTTATAAATGTGGACCATGCATCTATAATTAAATATTATGTCAACATCCTCTGATGAATTCTTCCGACCCTGCTTCTTAAGCCTCAGAGCAGAAATAACCAAAATGTTTTGGCAGGATTTTAACCCCAAACCATGTTCCAGGCTGTCCTGCAATCATTCGGAATTGGTCAGATTGATTTGTGGCAGATGAATCAGAGCGCATGTTTTTCTATATGAAAATCTCACTTCTCAATTTAGTATGGTATGTATTTAATTGTCTGAAGGAAAAATATGCTAAATGTCTTGAGTTTTATTGAATCTTCGTCTTAATCTTCTTGCTTGATATCAAGACTGTTGTGATAGGTGAGTAATTTTATGCGATATCTATACATCTTTGTTTTTTATAATTAACTTATTTTGGTTTTTGTGTACATTTTGTCATGCATTCCAGCATAATCTTTACTCTTGTAATATTGATTGTACACTGTACAGCTTATAAAGATATTTTCATTCCAGTATTTGTGTTTCATTTTATTTTCTTATATTCTTAGTAATGTCTGAGTGACTTTTCATTATGTTGCTAAATGCTTGTTGTAAGCTAGCTTTTATTAATATATTGACAAAATTATGTATAGTATTCAGAAGCAGTTTTAAAAATTCATTTTATAGAGACATTTGTGGATTTGTGCAGGTCACATTTCATCCTTTGAGCAGACTTTGTAAGTGATTGCATGATTATAAACTGGTATCTTCATGTATGTTTGTCACTAAATAATGTTTTAGTAGTTATCTGGTCATTGTATGAAACTTAAAGTATTTGATGTGATATAATCAATATTTATAATTGATATTTATATATGTAGATTAGGGAATGACTGGAAACTGCTCCGGGCATTCACTCCGGCCAGACAGTGTGCTATTCGGCAATATCCGGATTCACCAAATACTTATTTCACGAATCACTACCGAATTCACTACCGAATCCGAAATTTGATTTTTGCTTTGGTTTTTCATTTCTTTGTTGAATAAGTTAATTGTAGCTTTACAGATTTTGTTTCACTTTGAAGTTGAAGTTGTGATTTTAAAATTTGTCAAGATACTTTATGCGTGTGTGACATGTGATAGCTTAATGAGTATTTTTGGTTCTGAGGAAATCATTATCCTATTAACTTTCAACCCAAGGTAGTCTGCCTGCAAGCTCAAGACTCGCGTGGTCATTCTAATCCTGCGTGGTAATATTTGCTCCAGATCCAGCAAATGTTGACCCAAAATATCCGGTATCTGGTGTAAAATACACATCCGGTCATTCACTAACGTAGATATGTATTATGCATTTGAGTCATTCAGCTGTTTGATGAAGCTATTCAGCACTTTTCAGGCCTATTTGACATGAAGTTGTGATATTTAACATTTGAGTGGGTAGTATTGAGAGTGAACTTAATAAGCAGTACTGATAGTGCAATATTTATTACGGTTAACTTCATTTGAGGAGATGCTTAACTGAAGTCGGCATATTTGTTTTTATTCTAATAGAGTTTCCATTCTAATAGAACCCCATCCCAGATTTTGAACCAAGAGACGTGTGTTTCTTCATACAGAAATTCGCAATTTGGTTGTGACCAACCCCATGTCTGGCACTTTCATACTGATTGTTCTGTAGTATAAAAAATTATATGAATTAATTTAGGGTATTAGACAGAGAAAAATATTAACGTTTGAGAGAAAGTGCTACCGGAAATTACTACGAATCCGATTAATAGACAAGATACATAATGAGGAGATATACCAGAGAGTACAAATGAAAGAAAATTTAATGCAGATGAGTATAAAAAGAAAACTAAGGCTGTTTGGGCATATCTGTAGAATGAAGGAGGACAGAAAAATCAAGACCTTAGTGTTTGGAATAATGGAGGGAACGAACAGAAGGGGCAGAAGACCACACAGAGAATGGGTGGACGACATTGCACAGTGGGGCGGAGACAGCCTACAAAGGCTAAGCCATGCCGCGCAAACCAGAGAGGTGTGGGAGACAATAGTGGAAAAGGCATCGGGCACCTACAGGCGTTGAGCCTATGGTTGTTGATGATGATTGGACAGTTAAGTTCAATTGCAAAACTCCTGCTGTATCTGGAATGTGGTACATGTATTATTGTCTGCTTACTTTATTTTGTCAGTGGTTTAATATTTTTTATTTCTAATGCTATATATACCAGGGTGTTGATTGAATTAGTTGACTCTTAACAATATTGATGGAAGAACATACATATTTGCTGTTGAAAAATCATTAAGTTATTATTAACTCTTTGGTCCCATGAGGCCGATATTTCGGCTTCATAGCCTATTGGTTATTTGGATTGCCAGGGTTAGAACGTTAATCAATTAAGTAAAGTTGAACTAAGGATTGAGCTGTGACTGAACTTGTAGAAATAGGCTGTACCAAATAGATTTAATGAAATTATGAAATGCTTAACATACCAGTAACCTTTTGAACAGGTATATGGAACAGATTTATGCTGACATTTGTTTTGACTTAAACATGTTTGAGATGGGCAATATGTTGAATTTTCAATTATTGCTTGTGCTTTTGTGTTTTCTAGACAAGTTTTAAGAGTGGGGTACTAATAGTTGAAACTATCTGAGATTTAATCCTGGCTTTGATCTTGTAAGTGGTTTATGTAAGATGTTTCTGTGCTTGCCACAACCTTGGTTTAATAATTTTTTGTTTGATTTTAGTATGACTGCAGACTTTTATTCATTTCTTATGTGTAAAAGTTGTTTCGTGTTTTCTTTAAAGTAACCTTAAGGCTTAAAAACAGCATTGAAACAAATAAATAAAGTGGGAATGTATTAAAAGTGGGTTTTATCAAATAAAAGAACCTAGTTTTAAGCTTTCATTGGTTTACCATGTTATCACAGAACTTTGCTGATTTAAAGTGAGATTCATGATATGTAATAATGTTATTTTTATGCTGTTCATAAATTTTCTTTTGTCATATTAGCATTTATTGGGCACATATTTGAGTTGTATTTAAGTTTTTTACAATTTATTTGTGTTCATGGAGATGTTTATATTCAACATGATTATAAGTCATTTCGTAATGACTTTGTTGAGGATAAATGGTGATGCCTTTGAAGTTGGTTTTGATCATCATTGTTTTGATGCAGATATTTGTTATAGCAAACACTTGTGCAGAGCAGTGACAATGCTAGTAATTGACTAAAAGGTGGCATGACCTTTCCCAAAACTGCCAGCTAAGCCCTAAAAATTTAGGCAAGTGGCTTATATTGCTTGACACTGCCATACTAAGACTAATTGTCATTGCCATTAGCATGGGCACAGGGACCCAGGCTCCCAATTCGGGGATTTGTGCAAACCTTGTGAGAAAATTTGTCAGTTGAGGTAGAGCAGGGCAATTTTGATCCAATATTGCCCTAAATTTTTTCAGAGATCCTGTTGAGGGAGCTCACTATGCTATGCCAGGTCCCAAGGCAGATCTGGAGATGTTGGTGTGTAGGCACATTCTGAAGCACTGTTGTGCCAGTGATCATTGCCAGTGGCGGCTCTAGAATTTGGCAAGTGGGGGGGGGCCGTTGGGGTGGCAACTTCTGATCATGGGGAGCCAACCATTTGTTGTGTTTAATGTATGTAGCATTAAGTATATAGGGTCCCAACTGGGGGGACCAGGCACTCAATAGGGTGCCCGGAGGCCCCCCGGTGGAGCCGCCACTGATCATTACCACCTTTTGGGATTTAGCATACTATTTAAAAGTTCCTGTCATTGAAGTACAGAGCTACTGAGCCACAGTCGTTCAATGTTACAGAAAATTTGCTGATATATAAGCTCTTGCTCATTTTCACAACTGAAATGAACAATTTGCTATTTTTAGATATTTCATTTTGTAAATAAATTTATTCTTTGTGTAATTAACATGTATTGGGTGTTTGAATTATGAAGATTGTTCTTTTTCCACCATTATCTTTTAATAAATTAAGTGTATAATATTTATCTTATTGATGTTGTGTCTATTGGCCCTAGTCTTAAGTAAGAACCTGTACTAGATTACACATTATACAGTATGTGTGTATTATTGTGTTGTCAGCAGGGCGCGATTTGTAGGGGGAAGTGGGGAATCCCCCCACTGCCCAACTACGTCCCCCCACTGAGATGGCTACTGACATCCCAGCCAGGGAAGTCAATCTTACCCTCCCCCCACTGTGACTGTGACAGGAAAATGCATTCACCATCAGCAAAGGGAGTAAATTTTTTCCGTGCTTCGCGCCAAGCATGAGTAAAAGAATGAAACTTTATGTTTGGTGGTAACCAGGGCGTGATTTGTAGGGGGAAGTGGGGATTCCCACCCCACTGTCCAACTACTTCCCCCCACTGAAGTGGCTACTGACATCCCAGCCAGTGAAGTCAATCCCCCCACTGTGACTGACAGGAAAATGCATTCACCTTCAGCAGAGGGAGAAAAATTTTCGGCGCTTTGCGCCAAGCATGTAAGAAATGAATCTTGATGTTCAGTGGTAACTGGGGACAGATTTATCTTAACCTTTGAACAAATTTACCTGTGCTGCTGATTAAAAATTTATACTTTGTCATGGCCAAACAATAAAATTGACAGATCATTATTTGGTGACAGAGCAATAGTTTACCTAGCAGAACTGTGCGAAGTAGATCCGTCACTAGCCTTGGATCAGTTCCGACAGTACAAGAAGAACAACGTGAAAGTAATCGACAATGTGCTTGCTTCAGTACTAAGTAGAATTCAAATTCTATCTACATGTATCTCGTCAGTGGCGGTTCTACCATGTTGATGACTGGGGATGCATCCCCCACCGGGCTTCCGGGTGACCTTTTTTTGCTTGTCAGCCTACTGTATATTCCAATGAGTTTTTATCAAATTTTAGTGAAAAATACTGCAAATGGCCTTTTTCTTGTTTGTCGGCCTTTTTTGGCAAGGTTTCTTAACATTTAGTGAGCAAAACACTACTAACAATGACCTTTTTCTCTTTTTTTGTTTTTTTGTTCGCACTTTGCAGCCCCTTCACCAACTTCCAAAAAAATTCATCCCCCCACCAAGAATTCCTGGAACCGCCACTGGACATGGATATGGCAACCCTAGGTCAAAGTCAAGTGCGCTTTGACAGGTGTCACTTGAAATGACGTAAAACAAGTGACTTCAGATTCTTCCAGAATTAGGTGATCGAGTTGTTTGTAGTGACGTTCACGGGCAATGAGTGAAATCCTTCGCGAAACCGATCGTTCACCGAACTTGGCTGTCTTTCCTGTTCTTTGGTGGAACGAGTAGCTGCGTGTGACCGCTTGAGCGAAGTCTGGAGCCTCGTCCGTTCAGAGTACAGTTCTGGTGACGAGCGAGTAGATATAATCGGGACAGAATAGATCGTTCAAGGCCCGGTCGGTGAGCTGGCATCGCTTGAAGATGATGCGCTCAGCCATTCGCAGCCAGTGAAGCTTGCCTCTGAGACGGTGTTTTATACAGGCCTGTTAGGAGGGGAAATTACCCCTCCCCCAAAAAACCTCAAAATTCCCCCAAAAATCGCAACAGCAAAAAATGTGTGTCCATTGAACCGTGCCTCTTCTCCACCAGCCAAGTCAATTTCCCTCTTCCCCCAAAGGCCTGGAGCCTGGATAGAACACTGCTCTGAGAAGAGGCGTTACGTAATCGTTCCAGTGGTAACCGAAAATCAGGCGAATAGAAACATTCAGAACTGATTGCAGTCGATTTAACTGACTGCTCAGAAGGCCAAGGATATTGCGCTATTGCATGCAGTAGTCTATTCGAGGCAGAACAAGAGTCAAAGAGCACTCGCACGACCTGAATGGCGACGGGCGGTTGGAATGTAGCGTCGAAAGTCTTAGGACCTATCCTTCGTAGTTGGCAATAGCAGAATCTGGTTATATGGCTAATGTGGTTATCAAAGGATTATTTCACCAACAAGGACGCCGAGTAGACGATTCTAAGACGAGTAAGATAAGAGAGTAGACGATTAAATTAGAAAAGACCGGAGTAGGCTATACGATAATGTAACATGTGTCGTTAGATTTTTTAAAAGCATGAAGTAGCTTAGGAGGCATTACTGCCTGTGTGAAAGCCATTAGGGCCAATAGAACCCGTTCCGTGAACCTGCCGCTCCAGCGCGTAACCCACTCTGCCATCTTCCGCCTTAGCAATTTATCAGAGTAAACAGACGTCAGTTTTCAGCTTTGCTGGGTCATAAGTGCTTCGATATTTCCATTTTGATTCTCGCTGTTTCTATTCTGTCATTCACAGTCGAAGTCTTCGGTTTGGATAGCGCTTTGATAACGATCGATTTTCTAGAGTCTAGCGGGACTCTAGCCAGTAGTCACAGTACAGTATCCTCGGTCTGCGTATCAGGCATACCATAACATCGATATCGACACTGCGTTTAGTGGACATGTGATGCCTGGAATACATGTAGAACCCGTAGTAACAACTCATGTAATGGGGAGGAAGGCATCAGCGTTCTCGTTCGCCCTCCCCGTGAGTACCTCGTTCTGAGGGAAACTAATGATGTCACCAGCTGACCGAATCCACCATGATCCCGGTCCATGTGCCAACAAAGGTCATCTCGACAACGGCCACGACTTTCTAGCCGTCGGTCCGGCACTGCGAATTCTGCAGCTAAACGTCGAAGGCCTCTCAGCCGCCAAGCGACAACTTATCAGCTCAATTGCCGAAGAACATCACATCGACGTTATCTGTCTTGAAGAGACACACGTTGAGAAAGACATATCCGACCTGTTCTCAATTCCGGGTTTCGACCTCATCGCTCACGACCTTCACGCGAAATATGGTCGAGCTACGTATACCCGGAATACCATCGCAGACGTCCACCACATAGAGTCCAGTTCACGATACGATGTCATTCAGATAGGTGGCTTCCATATTGGGAACGTGTACAAGCCGCCAACTGATACTTGGGATGACACGAACTGCCCACCAATCCTACCTCACCCCTGCCATCATAGTTGGTGACTTCAATAGCCACCACACGGATTGGGGATATCACCAGAATGACCCAAATGGAGATTACTTGCAGAGTGGGCATCTGCCAATGAGTGCTATCTTATTCATGATCCCAAACAAAAGGGACATTTCGCTCAGCAAGATGGCAAAGGGAGTATTCACCGGACCTGTGCTGGGTCACGGCGATACACGGACGTCCACTTGCTGCATCCGTCACAGTCCTCACCGACTTCCCACACAGCCAACATAGACCCTCCGTACTACACGTAGGCGTACAACTTCCACTGGTTGGCGGGATCCAGAAGCGGCGATGGAATTTTCGTAAAGCTGATTGGCCATCATTCTCAGCGGATATTGAAAGAATCATTCACTTGATTCCCAAGAATATCTCCATAGAAAGTGCCTATCATCGTTTCTCAGGAGCCCTGCTAAAGGCCGCCCACTCCAACATCCCTCGAGGCTTTCGACCAATGTACATTCCATGCCTAGACGAAGAATGCAAAGTCCTCCTCCAACAATACGAGGAGTCGGGAGACCCGGATGTAGCTGATCACTTAATTGAATCTCTGGATGCTGCCCGCCGCCATCGTTGGGAAGAGACAACCGCTAGTTTGGATTTCTCACACTCCAGTCGTAAGGGCTGGGCGTTAATTCGACGACTTGGTGCCGCCCAGTTGCCTCCAAAAAACGTTCATCCATCAGTTAAAGCAAATTCCGTTGCATCTCATTTAACAAAAGTCGCAAAAGCGCCCATTGATAAACTATTAAAGCGACATGTACAATCGGAAAATAAAGCCTTCCTACAATCTGGAAAACATCAGCCACAAGAATCGGCTCCCGTGTTCTTCGACAATGACCTTCAAAACGCTCTTAAATCCATGAAAACAGGCACGGCTCCAGGGTACGATAATATTCACCCTGAGTTTCTAAAAAATTTGGGTCCAAAGGCATGCAAATGGCTACTAACCTTCTTCAACAAAATCATAACGAGTAACAATATTCCAAAGATTTGGCGTAAAGCAAAGGTCATTGCCATCGAAAAACCAGGAAAAGACAAAACTCTTGCGGCAAGCTACAGACCAATCTCGCTACTCAGCGTCTGTTACAAGTTATTCGAGAGACTACTACTGAATCACATCGCCACATCGGTAGACGACATACTAAACCCGTTTCAAGCTGGCTTCAGAAAAGGTCGCAGCACCTGTGATCAGGTTGTTGCACTTACAACATACATAGAAAATGGCTATCAGAAGCGCCTAAAGACAGGCTCTGTCTTCTTGGACTTGACAGCAGCCTTTGATACGGTTTGGCATGCCGGTTTACGTTACAAACTCTCGATGAATTTCCAACCATGGTTCGTTCGTGTCGTGGATTTACTTCTCCGTGACCGACAGTTTCGAGTTCATATGGGAGATGACATAAGTTCATGGAGATGTCAGAGAAATGGCCTTCCACAGGGCTCAGTTTTAGCTCCTATATTATTCAATCTGTATCTAAATGATATACCTGACACAGTTAGCAGGAAATACGGCTACGCCGACGACATCGGCCTTGCCGTTCAAGCCCAGACATTCAAGGAACTTGAAGAACAGCTAACTATCGACACACAGCGGATCTCAGACTACTGCAAAAATGGCGACTTAAACCAAACGCCAATAAAACTGTGGCGAGTGTATTTCATTTGAACAACAGAAAAGCAAAATACGAGCTAAAAATTCATATGGATGGGAAACAATTGAAGCACGATCCATTCCCTGTATATCTTGGCGTTACTCTTGATCGAACTTTAAGCTTCAAAACACATCTTTCAAAGTTGGCCGGCAAAGTCAGAACCCGGACAAACCTCCTGTCAAAATTAGCCGGTTCCTCCTGGGGAGCAAACGCCGCTACTCTGAGACAGTCTGCACTTTCACTTTGCTATTCAGCCGCGGAATACTGCTGTCCCGCCTGGTATCGCTCCTCGCACACAAAGGCGGTGGACACGCAGCTGCACTCAGCCATGAGACTTGTCTCCGGAACCCTGCGCCCAACAGCGCTCCAATGGCTGCCAGTTCTATCAAATATCCAACCACCATACTTACGACGGGAAGCTGCAGTGGACAGATTTCTATCGAAGATAGCAGACCGTGAGGACCTGCCACTCTTCGAGGACCTGTCCAACCCTCCTAATCACCGATTGAAATCACGCCATCCTCTGCAGCTTAACAAGGTTCCCTCAGATGTCGATAGACAGTGGAGACTTGACTGGGAGTCGGCTCAGGTGATCAACTGCCAATTGGTCGAAGATCCCGCTATCCGACAACCAGGCTTTGACACGCTGCCTCGTCACCTGTGGTGTCTGTTAAACCGTTTTCGAACTGGACAGGGACACTGCAATTACTGTCATCAGAAATGGGGATTAACTGACTCGAACCTGTGCCCCTGCGGTGTCATTCAAACAATGTCGCACCTAGTTGACTCTTGCCCTATAACCAGGCTAGAGGACGGTGGATTACAAACTTTACACACAGCTGATAATGTCGCAATCAAATGGCTGACATCATTTAGCACATTAAGCATTCGATAATAATAATAATGTAATGGACTCTAACGAATGCGCTATCGAGACACTAAATATCCAATAAATAACTATTTCAATTGGTGTTTAAAGCGTGACAAAGATATTGATCATAGTTCTGTCAAATGAAAGCATAGATTCTTAGAATCACAGATTATTTACCTACTTTTTTAAACAACTCAAACATGGCGTCTGTTGTTATTCGCAAATCTCAAAACCAACAAGATTCCTCATTTCCTCGACAATACTGTTTAGTTTTGCTGACGGATGGCTAGAATATACACTGCAGTTTCCGTCGTGGGGACGTACACTGTACATGACCAATGGATACTTTGATATTCATAAGTCTTTTCATGTTATGTGAGTTCTTTTATTTTCCTTACATGCACGAATACCGCATGACTTATTTTTTTCCTGCCTTATTGTGAGTTCTGCCAATAGTATGACGAAAGATGGCTTACCTTGAACTAGAGCTGGGTCGATTACGATTATTTTTTCCGATTACGATTACGATTATTTTCGATTATTTTTCACGATTACGATTTCGATTACGATTACGGTTTTTTAAATAATCGCGATTTCGATTTCGATTATTTCACAGTACCTTTAGAAACTGGCTTTCCCGCCATATTTTACAGTATTCGGCAATCCTCTGTGTATCGATGTTCAATTGGTCTTCAACAGGGATATTTCTACACCCCTAACACCCCCCAACACGCCCAATTTGAGGTCGACACCCCCTAAAATTTGGTGACGTGACAATGATATGCATACAGAATGCATATTTATTTATTTATTTATTTATTGACAATTAAGATAGCACAGTAGACAAGGCTTAAGGCATACAACAAGAGCGCTTAACACAGTTCATATCCAATATTAAATAAACGTGTCTTCAAATTTCTAATGAAAAGTCCAGCTGAGACTGCTCCAGTCACATTGTCTGGAAGAGAGTTCCACAGGGCGGGATTCCCCCGCGCGAATGATCTTTCCCCAAACTTAGGGGTCTTGGACGGGGGAGGGACCAACAACTGCACTCTCCGACTGGACCTAAGAACCGATCTCCTCTCGATCACAGTCGATCTTCGTACAAGCACAGTTAGATAATCAGGACAGAGTGGATCGTGTAAAGCCCGAAACGTAAGCCAACAGCGCTTGTAGACAATTCGCTGTGGAACACGGATCCAGTGGAGTCGATCTCTAAGGAGAGGAGTGATTAGCCCTGAACACCCCCAAACAGGCCCATTCAGAGGGGGGCTAGGATGGCCATTCGGCCCGGCCTCCATCATTTTGGGGGCCTCCCTTTGTTTCCTTGTCTAGAATTCTGGGAGAGCTAGAAAGCTAGATAGCTACTACTAGAAGGGGCCTCAAAATTTGGTGATGACCTTTTTGCTTGCTGGTAGTTTTGGGATTTTGGGAAAGCTAGGAAGGTATTCTGCGGTCCTCAAAATTGGTGATTACCTTTTTTCGCTTGTCAAAATTTTAATTGTTGGGAAGGCTAGGAGAGGCCTCGAAATTCCAACTGGCCTGGACCTCCTTCAGCCTCTGAAGAGGCCTGCCCCCAAATGAAGAAATAGACCCCACAACTTTATCCTCGGATGACTTTTTTTGCTTGTCAGACTTTTTGTGAGTCTCTATAACGTTTTTTTTGTCAGCCTTTTTCGGTAGAGACTTCCAAATTTCGACACTCCCAGATTTTCCCTGACACCCCAAATTCACAATCCTACAATCCTAGAAATAAACACACCCAGATTTTCCCGACACCCCACCCCAATTCACAATCCTAGAAATAACCCTGGTCTTCAAGTCTTCAATCTCCTTAAAGGATCGAGCCTGGGTGGCAAGACCGATATCGTCAGCGTATCCAAACTTCCTACTGATGGTACCAGGTAGGTTTAAGTCGTTTGTAGGCCTATAGGCCTACAAATTGAATAACGTGGGGCTAGAACTGGACCCTATGGTAGACCGTTTCGTCGACGTCTCCAGGAGCTGACATCTCCCAAGTGAACTCAGAATCGTCTGTCAGAGATGAGTAATTCCACAAGTTGACAGAACCAGGGTGGCAAGTTGAGCGAGAGTTTGTACATTAAACCCACCTGACACACCGTATCGAAAGCTGCTGTCAAACCGGGAGACCCGTCAAACCCAGAATTTGAAGATGGTAGCCTACCTGTCTTTAGACTCTGTTGAATCCATTTTCAATGAAAATCTTATAATCAACGGTAAATTGATCTTTCTTTGAATCGGAAATATTGTATAATATCACTTACGGGAATAATCGAAAAATAATCGCGATTTCGATTATTTTTTCGACGATTATCGATTATTTCGATTTATTTAATAATCGTGTCGATTACGATTACGATTTTTTCAAAAATCGCGATTTCGATTTCGATTTCGATTAATCGACCCACCCCTACCTTGAACCTTCTACCTTCCAGTCCAGATTGGTCCTTGTAGGGATAGGGGGAATCCTGGTCACTGCTTACTGACTTCCCTCACCACTCAGAGATGGCCATTTGTCCATTTTTAGAGCCCAACCCAATCCATCAAATCTCCAACCCAACCCAACCCAAGCCTACAATAAGGTTACTTGACCCAACCCAACCCACCGTAGGCCTAATACATTGCTTGCAATTTCCTAAACCATGACTTATTTTCTGACCCATTCCAACCACCATAAATATGGAAAGGTCTGACCCAATCCAATCAATCCAACCCGATCCATAGGTTAACCCAACCCATGCCAATCCAACCTAACCCATAGGTCAACCCAACCCATGGCCATCTCTGTCACCACTCGTCCACTCTATACTGCACATAGCAGCGGGGAAGTTTCATGCTGTCATTAGTCTCATTAAACTTATTTAACTAACTTATTTCATTCATTCATTCATGGACGATTTCTGTAGCGCTGTAACAAGGCTGAGGCCCACAACAACAGCGCTTTAACATCTCAACTATACTATAATTATTTGGCATAATAAAACAAACAAAATATTTCCCTCCACTGGTTTGGCTCTCAAATGCCATCCTGTACTCTTCCCTTGTTTGCCGACTTGTGTTAGCAACTTAGCACTATTAGAGTTATAGAGCATAAATGTGAGCATGAACAAATATCAGGCTATCTCGTGGTTTTTTGTCAGATACCTTATTACAACAAAGAATTAATTTTTTTGCATGACGTTGATTTTGTCAATATTAATATCAATGCTACAGTGCTACTCCACGTAACATGCTATACGTTAGGTGATCGGTCATTTTACCTAAAAAGTGGTGGTCGACAATGTTTGCGTTTTAGCTGTCCGAACCCCAACTAGAGGTCGAAAATGTTGGGATGGGAAAAGCTCGACCACACCACATGCTTTTGTAAAATGGAAAATTGGATTGCTACCATCTCTCAGGAACTGACGACATGAAGTTTTGTATTGAAATACAATTGAAGAAGACTGCTTGGAGACCAGAAAAAGACAAACAAAAGAGCTTTTGAGAAGGAATCTAAACAAGAGATGAAGAGACCAAAGAGATCAAAAGAGTGACAATGCCAGAAGTTACCGATGCATTAAAGACTCAGACAAAGGGGGGAATACAGGCGAGAAATGTAGGAGCGTCTGAGATGTGAACATGAATATGCATGAAAAACATCCGTTGGACAGAGTGGAAACTCAAATAAAGAAGTTCTAAAGAAAGTAGAAGAAACATATTGTCCCATTGCCACAATCAGACGCATACAGCGAAACTTCACCATGACGTAGTAGCCTTAGAGGGAACTCTAAGCCATAAAGACCAATTTAGTCTCTTCACCGGCTGAATTAAATAGTGATAGTGACTGGGTTTTCAAGGATTGGTGCAACCCGTCTTTGTGCCTGTGCTGTAAATTGTTAACGAGATGCTGAACACGTCTCTAAGCCCCCACCCTGCGTCCGGTCCCGGCATTAATTGCCCAAGGTGTTGAATGGCGGTTCTTCTTGGGAATCGAATACCAACTTTCTATCAGATTTAGATTCTGCCCAGGGGCGTAGCGACGGGGGGTATATCAGTATATATCGACCCCCCAAATCAGACTACCTTAAAATTTTTAATGTGTTTTTAAGATTTCCACAGTTTTTGAAGATTTATACCCCAAATCACATTATACCCCCAAATCGAATTCTTGGCTACAGTCTTGATTCTGCCATCCGTCACTGGATTTTGTTGATTAATTTCACAGCTGTCCTTGTTTTGCGGCACACGGCCTCATCATCCAGCGACAGACGGAGGCGACGACGACTGCAGCTTCTGCGAATTAGTAGAAGACGCCAGAATCCGCTGCTCCAGGTCTCTTAGGGTTCCGGTCGGTTGTCTGACCCAGACGTCGTCGAAGTATTTGTGGATTTCTCGAACGAGGCACCGTTTGTCCGGCCTCTGCTCGAGCATCCGTCGAAACAGCCGCAGCAGACGCGCGGTGAATCGCTTCCACTGCAGCGGAACCTTGTTCGATTTGCTTTTCTGCCAACTGAAAAAGTCGTTGTAGTAGACGTCCGTCTGATTGGCCAGTTCCCACGGAAAGTTACCGGTCAGCATACAGTAGATGAGGACGGCGAACGCCCAGACGTCGGCGTTGATCTCGACCGTGTAGTGATCGCCCTTCGCCGCCTGGCAGATCTCCGGCGGAGTGTACGGTATGCCGTGACTGACCTTGCGTACGACCGTTCCCGCCTTCTTCGTCATGCCGAAGTCCATCAGTTTGACTCGGTTGAGGCTCGCGTCGAACACGAGGACGTTCTCCGGTTTGACGTCGCGATGAACGAGGCACTTGCTGTGCATGAATTCGAGCGCCGATCCGATCTGCCTGGCGACCGACTTTGCCTGCGGTTCCGGGAGTCCGGCGCGCGGAGTGATCGCCTCGAAGAGGTCGCAGACGGGCCCGTGTTCCTGCGCGAAGACGAACGACGTGCTGGTCTCGAACGCCACGTCGAAAGTGTTGACGACGCTGCGATGCGGAGACAGATAGTAGCTGAAGTTGAACTCGCGCACGAAGTCCTTCAGCTTAACGGACGTCTTCGGTAGGATCTTGAGCGCCACCTCGGTGCGGGTCTTGTGGCATCGGGCGAGGACTGCACGTCCGTACGTTCCGCTGCCCAGCTCTTTTAGGATCGTGTAGTTATCTTCGAGTTCTTGTTGGCGCAGCGAGTCACAGTCGCTGCTGCGAGGAGAACACTTTGGGTTAAGGACGGATGGGTCGGAATTAGACGCTATTCGAAGCCGACGTGATTGCATTTTTGCGTCTATTCCAGGCCTAAAGATAGTTTGATAGAATAACAAACTTCAGTAGAAACCTATTCATAGCCTCATTTGTAATATTAAGCAGTGATGGAAGTAGTTGATACGCCGGAAATAACGTCCGTTTCCAAGTTTCAACGAGCGACATTGGTTTCCAACGTACACTGTAGGATAAATCCTGCTAAACCACTTAAAATCCACTTATTAATATTATTCTTTTTGAAGTCCCTGGCGTTAGCGACAGACAAAAGTCCTCAAATACGTTGACCAGATAGACCAGGAATGGGGAAACCTGCGGCCCGTGGACCGCATAGACCTTCTACGCGGTCCTTCAGACTTAACGAACTTAATTTGAAGTTACAAGGGAAAGGCGTTTTGCGCATGAACTATTTGCAGAGATCAAGTTTTTTCCAAGTGAAGCTCCGGTTGTTTTCTAAACTTCTCAAAGAACAAAACTTTGCTAATTTTCCAACACTGAAAACACAAGCTGCATCTCTGGAATGTGCAACACAATGCAGCCATCAGATTTAATATTTGAATGAAGGGTTTTCTAGGCGCTTGCTCTTCTCACAACGTCATTTTCATATAATAGGGTCTATTGACAAAGTTTCTATTGATTTGAAGCTGGAATTTATAAACTTGCAGAATGACAACATTCTGAAAGAAAATTTCAAAGAATTGGATTTAACACTAAGTCACTAAAAATAATAAGTTTCCAAATATGACACACTTTGTCAGGAAAATGTTAGTTTTATTTGCATCAACTTACATCTGTGAACAGACTTTTCCTGCACGGGCATTAATAAATCAAAAGTAAAGTCTCAGCTCCCAGATGTACATTTAGAATCCTTAATGCGAGTTTCAACCAGTACTTTAACTCCGGATTATGGAAAACTTGTTGAAAAATGTCTTCAGTTACTGAAATCTCATTAAATAATTTAAAGTTTAAGCTACTTTAGACTAGTATAGCTTACTATAACTATCATTGCAGTTCTTTGAAGTTGTTCAGAGATTGTTCATTTTATTGACTCGACTGCAGCAAGAAAACTACGTGCAGCCTTTCGGCCAATTTCTAATTTCAATGCGGCCCCTTGCACCTAAAAAGTTGCCCACCCCTGACAGGCGAACTCTTGTCCACAGTTCCTATATTTCCAAACCCATTGTTCATAGAAAAACGAATTTCCATCAATGACGAGGCTCAATTAAAACTCTAACGAATTTTAAACGTTAGTCTTTAACACGGTAGAGCTTCGTTATAACGTAGGCCCTGCTTAGCGGGTCTGTAAAATTTGGGTCTGTAAAATTTAGGACGTTAAATCCCAGGCACGTTATATCGAATACCATCCAATACGGTAGCGCACCATACAAAACCGTACATTGCAGCATACTGTACGTTATAACCGAGTCCGTTATAACGAGGTTCTACCGATGGGGTGTCAAACTCATTTCATATCGCGGGCCACATAAAAGTCTTTGTGGTTATTGCGGGCATGATTTGTACACAACTTTTACACGAACTACAGTAGGCCTATTACACAAAACAGTATATATAAACATTGTTTCAAGCATTTAATTTCTATCGTATGTAAGTAAATTGAATTTCATATTTGTAATTTCCGATTTTCCTATAGGACCCTAATACCCCTATGTACTTTTTGAATACGCTTTAAATAAAGCAACTTTGCTTAAGAATAAAACTTTTTCCTATATTCAGCCCCACAAACACGCGGGCCGGATGAAATGCTTTCGCGGGCCGAATACGACCCGCGGACCGTATCTTTGACACCCTGTTCTACCGTATTAAAGTAATGTGCGGTTGATATAAAGGATAGACTAGAAATGTGTGAACGCCATATAACGCCGAAGGCTTTGACTGTCGATTTGCTTCTTACATTGGTTCCTTAGCGTCTCCAGAATGACCCGTCTACAGTATAGGCAATGATTGAAAACTATTGCTCGCGAGAGTCGCGAAGCCTCGAGACGGATGCTGTTGCAGTTGGATAGTTTAGACCAATTTCTTATCACCGTCTGACATATTTCTCATCTATCATGCCGCGTTTTAAAACAGTTCCTTTTGTAAATTGAATGGGAAGGCTGTGTGCTCATAGATATACAAATGGGCCTATTTTGGACATATAGTCATCATCGTCGTGGTGTGGCATAACCAATGGAAGGCCTATGGCGGGTGTATAGATCTATCAAATTTCCAGCGAATGGAAGCTATCTGGTCCATTGTCTGACAGGTTATATAGAAAACAAAAACAAAATATATAATTAATTAAAGGCAGTGTTTAATCTAGACTCCTGGACTCCGGGGGAGAAATGAAAAAGCCGGGAGGAAAACTGACAAAGCCGGGGGGAATTCTGCTAGGGGCCGCTGTTAGTCCATGTAGTATTCCAAAATTTCCGGGGGAATTTGAAATTTCCGGGGGGAAAGGGAAATTTCCCCCCGGAAACGGCCTAGATCAGCGGTTCTCAACCTGTATAGTGCCGCGACCCTTTTAATTCAATTCCCCATTATGTGGCGACCCCCCAACGGTTAAATTATTTTCGCTCACGATGTAAACTGCTAAAAATAATAACGCTGCGACAATCAAGATGTTGGAAATCGTTATTATTTAATTGTCCCCATCACTATCCTCGAATGACAATTATAGTAAAACAACTAGTACGTCGTAACTACCACTGAGGAAATTTTGTACAATAATAAGAAAAGAGACAACCCCATATTTCTGATGGTCTCCAAAGACCCTGGCAAATCGTCATTCGACCCTCGCGACCAAGGTTGAGAACCGCTGGCCTAGATTAAACACTGATTAAAGGTCGTGGTTTGTGTTCAAAATGCACTGAGACTCATTTACTGACTTATAAAACTTGAAAAAATTTTGCCGGGCACCGACCATAGTTAAAAAAGAGATGGAATGGTCCACGGTCCACTCCATGTTAGGTATGGACAGAGGACACCCCAAGCTTTGTGGCAGATCGCCGCCTATGTTATGCACATCCACTGAGTGGGGAAAGTTCAGCTGCAGCAATAACGAGATTTTCATGGTTTTCTAGACAGTAAAATTGGGGTTGTCCATTAATTACGTCAACAATTTAGGGGGTTGAAAAAGTTTGACAGTTGTTGACAGAAGGGAGGGGGTCAAGAGAAGTTGACGTCAACAATTTAACTTTTTACAAATAATCAAAAATTATTAAATTTCATGGAATACTACTTACTACAATGGAAAAAGCATGGCAAAAAGGTCATCACCACCACATTTTGACACTCGATGAACAATAAAGGGGAAAATGGTCATAACCACAAAAAATAATAACCTTGTTTTTGGGACCTGTCATTGATCTTGGGGGGGTGTCAAAAGTTGTTGACGTAATTATGGGAGGGGTAAGTGAAAGTTGACAGTTGTTGATAAGGGGAGAAGGGGGTCAAAAATTGCCCAAAAATTGTTGAAAAATTAATGGACAGCCCCTTGGCAGTAATTGCGAAACACAGACTGTCTCGATGTCCACGTCTTAACACGATCCCGAAAAAGTGAAATAATTCTTCCGAATTCTTATGTTCGCCATCTGGCGAATTTTTACTAGACGTCGCTTATGCATAATAATTATGTGAAATCGATATAAAAAAGCAAGCGCGCGTCGAATAAGAGTAGAAGGACTTCTATCCAAGCAAAAATGCTTCAAAAATTAAGTAGTTCAAATTGAGATTTGTGAGCGGGGCCGACTTGACTATATTTTTATTCCACTGAACGCTGAATTTATGATTTCGTCTTTATCCTTTGATCACACCTTTATTAGAGTTCGCTTGTAGTGTATACATTGACAAAAACCAAACACACATATAAACAACTCCGCCATAGCCGATGGCAAGCCCTGGTTGAGAAAGGAGGAGCCAAACACATATACAAACACGCATAGACGCCCATCGTCTTTTAGACGGATGCGTCTATAAGCAAACGCAACACACACACACACACACACACATAAACGCAAAGACTGGTGTTCGGGTTACATTATATTAAAATAAACGCAAAATGCATGGGCAGAGAATATCTGGACCCATATTTTATAAGGATGAAAAAGAAATTACTAATAATTAGGCTACTAATTAAAATCTCAGGAAGTAAACTGTTTAGAGACTGTGAATGAAAAAGCAAATTCACGTACAGATAGGATACAAACAAACTGACAGTTCCATCAAAACCATTATGTCTATTTCCATCGATGCCTTTGATGAAGTATAATAAAATGGCTGTTAGCAAAAGAATTAAAACCATTACAGCAGCAATATTTCATATACTTCGTTATTTGCATATTCATATCCTTATTATTATTATTATCATCATCATCACCTCCGCCGCCGCCACCACCAACATCACCAGGTCCGCCGAGAGAAATTCCGGGCCCCTGTGCAGAAGGGCCCACGGGCCCAGTGGCGGCTCCACCGGGGGGGACATGAGGCCCGTGCCCCACTATTGAGTGCCTGGCTCCCCCAGTGCCCCCCTGTTGGGACCCTATACTTAATGCTACATACACTAAACATCAAACGGTTGGCCCCCACGGTTGGTCCCCCATGATTATAAGTTGCCACCCCGACGCCCCCAACTTGCCAAATCCTAGAGCCGCCACTGCACGGGCTCCTGACAAGTCTTTAAAGCAGCGGTTCTCAACCTTTATAGTGCCGCGACCCTTTTAATTCAATTCCCCATTATGTGGCGACCCCCCAACGGTTAAATTATTTTCGTTCACAACGTAAGCTGCTAAAAATAATAATGCTACGACAAACAAAATGTTCGAAATCGTTATTATTTAATTGTCTCCATGTCTATCCTCGAATGACAATTATAGTAAAACAACTAGTACGTCGTAACTACCACTGAGGAAATTTTGTACAATAACAAGAAAAGAGACAAATCCCATATTTCTGATGGTCTCGGGCGACCCCTGGCAAATCGTCATTCGACCCCCTTGGGGGTCGCGACCCACAGGTTGAGAACCGCTGCTTTAAAGTGATGACCTTTTTTTGCTTCTCGTTGTTTTTCATGCTGTTTATGATGTCCTCAGAGACCGGGCCCCATTTTACTCAACGGGACCCTGTGCAACATGACGTGGTGACCATTTTTATGGTGTCATTATTGCTATTATTCTTAATAATACATCTTCATCGTCGGCCAGGGCCCCCTACAGACCGCCAGGCCCCTGTGCGTTTGCTCCCCTCTGCCCCCTCTCTCGGTGGCCCTGAAAATCACCACCATCATCACCACCATAATCACCGTCGTCATCGTCGTTTATTAGGCTATGCTGCGAATGCACTTCGATGCAAATCTTTCCAGCACTAAAGGTCTGAAAATACGATTTTGAACTGGGAATTCTAATGGATGTAGTTTTTTTTCGTACTGCGTTACGGTGTAACAGGACTCACTTGTATCTGGAAATCGATAGCAATCATTACCAGAGTACCGTCTGACTTGCAGCAGGCCAACTCCTCCGTCTGACTGCCTCTTCAGAACAAAAGCAAACGCTTCTCTGGCAAATTCGCAATCGTCTCCCGTTTACAAATCATCGAAAAATAACGGTCGAGACGACCGTTGTGTGGATCTGGCGTTTGGCCGATAGAGCTCAGCGCTCTGTGCATGTCTAATACGGGACGACAGTTTAAACAGCCGCCGGATGAATTTTTCCCCGTTCTTTTCATCGTGTGGCTTCAGAGTTTCCAAACGCAATTACACCAAAGCAAAAGGATTCATCTCTTTCAAAAATTGTTACGATTTTGTCAGAGTTCCGCCATATTAGGGTCACCGGGTGTAAATATATTCACCAGAGTCCTGAATTTAATTTAGTTTTCCTGCATCAGACATGTACTTCCTGTAGGCTGTAGTTGATATAGGCCTACATTAGACATATACATTAGAGATCGCAAGATATAATATATGTAATTTCAAGCCCTACTTAATGTACAGGATGTAAGCAATGCAAATTATGTAACAGGAAAAGCATCTGATATCGATCCGTATTCATTGTCAAAATTTCCAAATTGCTGACAGTAAAAAACTTCATCTCCTGTCACGATGCCGTGCTAGATTAGAAATGCATTTATATTTCCATTTTGATTTCTGCTTCGTCTGATACGCTACTAAACGTCTTAACGAATTTGTTAGAGTAAGCAAATGTATCACAGTTTAGCATCCACGACACAAAAGACTACTGTAACAGACCTACGCCATGCTTTTATTGACGCACAGCGGGCTTCATGCATAAGCTGACTTCTTTAGTCAACTTATGCATGACTTCGTGAAGGCTTATTTCCTGCAGTCTTTTCACGTTCATGCACGGTCTATTAGCTGATTAAAAGTCCTCTTTGACGCAGAAAACCTAGTCGGTTATAGACTCGTCTCAAACATCGATTTTATTTCCAAGTCCCTGGAACGTGCAGCTGCTGAAAGTATCGGCGTCTGCCTGGCATTCCATTCTAACCCCCATCTCAGCCCGTCTACTGTACGCTTCATTCGGCAGAAGCGATTCTACTCGCTCTACCCCACTGCACGATCGCTAATGTTCTCAACTCAAAGACTCACACACAGGACCGCCGAGAGGGGGCAGATGTGCAACTGCACAGGGGCCCGGCGGCCTGCAGGGGGCCCGCCGCCCGGGCCCGGTGATGATGATGTATCAACCGAACCCTGAAAAAGACTGACAAGGAAAAAAGGTCATCCTCTCGTCATGAGCACAGGGGACCGGGGAATGTCAGAGGGTCTGACTCAATCATGCTAAGTAATCAAGTAATCTCCTTTTAAAAGGAACGAGCGAGAAGCAAAAAAGGTCGTCAACTTTTCACATATTTGCCAGGTCAGGGCCCGTGGCTATTTTTCACACAGGGGCCCGCAATTCTCTCGGCGGCCCTGCCCACATTGATGTATCAATGTATCCCTGTTACATTGACTCCGAGTGCAATAGATAATTGATTTTAGAAATGACCTATTAGTTCACAAAGTCATTTCTGCATTCCAATCGGCCTTCCTATCTCCGTTCCACACTCTAGATTCAGGATTGCAAATCTATTCAGTAAGATCATCGTATGTTCTGACACTTCAGATGCTTCACACAAGGACTAATGGACGATTGCGCCATGACATTTACATCAAGACTCGTGTAAGCGGTACTTTTCCGACTGTCACTGTGGAATTTACCAACCGCTTCTGTCCGATTGGACGATTGCACCATGGCATTTAGATCAAGACTCAATCGTCTATCTCGACTGCCTACTGTATATCCCTTCGCCGGCTCCGGCCAACATTAGACTTGTCCTGGAATTCGACCAGCGAACTTCCACGGACATGGCTCTGCCCGATGATTTCGACTTGAAGCGACCGTCGACTGTTGCGCAGTCCAGTATTCTAATGACTCTTTAGAAGTTAGACTATTGGTTTGATTTTGAATTGATCTCATGCTGTCGCTGGTACACACAACATAGAAATCTAGAAGAGAATTTGAAATTCAGTAGATTCTGAAAATTATGCGAAATTTGTTGAACTATTTTTCAGTCAAAAAGACGAATAGTGTGGTTCTCACACAGGGCAACCCCTACAGAACCACTTTAAACCTTGTTATATTATATATTATATTATATTAAAATATAATTTTGTAAAGAGGCAATTTTTTGGAGACACCGCTAAATTATTTTAGCAATTTTTAAAGCTTTAAATTCACCAAAATGGACATTCACGTTGTTGACTCTTTCAAAGCGTTATAGATTTCGCTTGTTCATGCAGTTCTACTTCCTATGACCTATGGATCTCAATCCGTGGTCCGCGGACCACAAGTGGTCCGCAAGAGGGGGCTAGTGGTCCGCGGCGGTCTGAAAAACGTTAATAAAAATTAGACATACATATTTCCATGTGCAAAATCTGAAGAGCACGGCGAGCAAAACAAGGTCATCAGCACAAAAAGGTTATCGACACATTTTGTGTGTATTTTGTGCATTTTCCACGTGAAAAGTCTGACAAGCAAAAAAGATCAAAAGTTCATCACTGCTTTCTAGCAGCAGATGAATGCTCAATTTATCAGGTGGTCCGCGATAAATTTTTGAACTTCAAAACTGGTCCGCGAGGCAAAAGAGGGTTGAGAACAACTGACCTATGGCCAAAAGGAAGATATTTGCAACGCCAGCGATCAGACGTTGCGGTACAAACTCATTTCATGTAGCGGGCCACATAAAAGTCTTTGCGGTTTCCGCGGGCCGGATTTGTACATAGCATTAACACGAATTACAGTAGGCCTATTACACAGAACAGTATACGAAAAGACGTGTTCAAGAATTATTTCAAACACTTTTATTTCATTTCCATCGTATGTAAAAATGAGCCTCATATATGTAATTTCCGATTTTTAATATATGTAGGCCTATTGTTTGCACACGCCTTAAATAAAGTAGCTTTGGTTGAACATGGAGGTTTTTCTTGATTTCAGTCACATACACGCGGGCCGGATTAAAAGCTTGCGCGGGGCGTTTTCGGCCCGCTGGTAGGGTTGTCATTATGTCATATCCTGTCTCCAAAATACCGGACACCCTAGTAGATGAAAAAAATGCAAACGTAACCAGGTGGACAAGGGAAGAAATTTCTTTTATATATTTAGTCAAAGCTAATAAATTGTAACTTTGTGGTTTTACAAGTTCATTCCAAACTTCAAATCCGTTTCTTAAAATTTTACTTTTTTGGATACGACACTCTGTTCCTCAGCGCCTCAAATAGCACACATTGTAAATAACACAATAAAATTGCTATTGTATTTTAAAATATAAGTAGACTGTATCGTTTACAACAAGAAAATAAAATAAACTGTTACATGACTTTGCATTTATTTCCTGGACTCGGCTGCTTTTATTATTATCTTTTTTCAACTGTATAAAATATATATCAAAATTGCATCTCACTAACTCTGTTCCATGTATAGTCTAAAGATCAAGTGAACTATAGCATTTGAGCCAATACAGGCCCTTGTAAGCATGGGTCCATCTATATAGTACGCAAGCACTGATGGGAGGGATGGTTGGATTTAGGAGATTTTGCGTGTGCACGGTCTGCAAACGAACGGAGGGGTTGAAAATATGCTTTTTTCGTACGTCTTATATGGATGACCCCATACACTGAAACTGACAATCATGTTACCTTTAAAATTTAATATTATTTCGTAATAGCGCAAGGAAAGCGTATTCCAACCATTTTGCAATGAAACTCCAGTAACAATAGGAATCTCTTGAGAAACGTGCAAGGAAACCTAGCGGTTAAGCGATTTGGCCTTATTCGTAGGATTTTAAAGGCGCGTAACGAAGGTATGTTCCTAGCAAATTTTAAGAAATAATTTTCAAGAAATTTCAACGTCATGCATGCCTATAGATTTGCATTATGAGATTTTTGCTAGCTACTTTTATGGAATCTACCGCAATATCTATTTCTTTCCTTTTGTCACATTTGGCAAAAATATGAATTATTCTGTCTAATGCATTTGTAATATTTTCATTCAAGTCGAATAAGGATTTTTGTTTTGCCATTTATTCAAAACTCCGAAGATTTTTTCAAATAATGTTCGCCAGATGGCCTAATGCATTTTAAAAAATATCACATGCTATGATTAGGGTCTTGGCACGTTACAAAATCCGCTGAAGTGGGCCGCGGTTCTAAATTGTTTGGGAACCCCTGCTTTAGACTGCTTAATAATAGAAATGAGGGTTTGAGTTTTCTCAAACACAGGGAATTATTTATAGGGAATTATAGTCAAAATGTTGCGCTGTACTAGGCTGGGAGTGACTTGCTTGCTGTAGTTTGGTAGCCTAAAAGAAAATACCAGAAACATGCATGTTCGGTATTGCCTCAATTTTTCACCGGATCCACAAATACGCAAAATACCGGACAGTCCGGTTAAAAACCGGACATCTGGCAACCCTACCCGAAGACCATATGTTTGACATCATGCAGACTGCAAAGAATCGTGGATTCAAATTTGATTC
Organism: Metaphire vulgaris; assembly: GCA_018105865.1. Classification (NCBI taxonomy): domain Eukaryota; kingdom Metazoa; phylum Annelida; class Clitellata; order Crassiclitellata; family Megascolecidae; genus Metaphire; species Metaphire vulgaris. Next base: position 6,669,573 of record CM030839.1, on the reverse strand, counting down.
TTTTCTAAACTTTGAATCATAAATCTCCCAACTTTCAAAAGCCTGCTATGTTCATATTCGTGACCTTCGCCGCCTACGCCCTTGCCTAGATACTAAAACTGCCTCCACAATTGCCACCTCAATAGGACACTCCAAATTAGATTACTGTAACCCCCTCTACTACGACCTTCTCAAGGCCTCTATCAACAAATTGCAATCAATACAAAATGCACTTGCTCGTGCTGTTACTAAGTTACCTAAATTCTCCCATATTTCACCCATACTAAAATCATTACATTGGCTTAAAATAACTGAACGTATCCAATATAAGATAATAACACTTACATATAGCTCACTTCAGTCATCGAAACCTGTCTACCTTAGATCACTATTAACCCCTCAGCCTCCTCGACCCACACGTTCATCATCTTACCTCACCCTGTCACGCCCGCTAAATCAGTTATCCCTGAAAATTTGCAACCGTGCCTTCTCATACGCCTCATCTGAACTTTGGAACTCGATCCCAGCTTCCCTCTGCAGACTTGGACACTTTCAAACAATAAAATCTGAATCCTCATTTCCTATAATTCCTGCATTATCTCCTCAAGTCTTCAGGTCTAAGCCTAAATCCTTCCTTTTTCTGAAATCATTTCCTCCATAGCTGTGACAGCCTAGCCTCACTGCCCTTCGGATATTGACTATTGCCTGGCTCATCTTTCACCTTTCCCATACTATTTTAAGAGATGCTGAGCGCCTATGAATAAGCAGCTTCTGTTGTGGTGCTTTCCAAAGCGCTATATAAATCCACGAGATTTTACTTACTTACCCTTGCCATAGCTATTTTAGGAATCAATTAAAATTATCTAGCTTACGTCATCAAAGTGTTCGCCTAATAGCAATGCCCTATAGTCAACCCCATTAAAGGTGTGAGCCGCAAATGACAATTTTTAAAAGCCTGGGAGCCGCATCGCCACAATCAGAGGCGTCATTTGGGAGGGGCTGTGGGGCCGTGGCCCCCCAAGGAAATGAAAATATTAATTTATAATGTATTAATGTGCAACAAAAAACAAAAACAGGGACGTCATTTGCGTTGGGGGGGGGGGGGCAAAGAAAGGTCAGCAGCCACTAAAACCCTAAAGGAGTGCTTGATGTCGAGAGTAACCTGAAGTAACTAATCATAAAAAAGGACTGACGAGCAAAAAAAGGTCGCCAACTTTTTGGGAAACTCGTCAATTCGAAAATTTTTTAAAAATTTAAAATTTGTAAAAAAAATTGAAAAGAAAATTTTTTTACAAAATTTCTCGCCCCCCTCCCCAAGAAAAGTGTGAAATGACGCTTCTGGCCACAATTAGACACGAAAATGAGGTAGTGTGATCGAATTCTTTGTAAACTTTCAATAAATATCCTCTTCTGTTATTTGTATGGGATCTATTTTAAAAATTGGCAGACAGCCGGAATTATTACTGTCGTGCGGCAATTGTATGATCTGTTGATTCTTTAATCTGGTTTTTAAAATGTTTTAAATTTAAACTTCTGTGAGCCGCAGATTCTGCTATAGAAGAGCCGAGTGCGGCTCGCGAGCAGCAGATTGGCCACCCCTGGTCTATAGGAGCAAACCGCTGGCTTAGACCAGGGGTGGGTGGGCAAACTGCGGCCCGCCACCCGATTTCGCACAGTCTACTGGATCATTTAGAAATATGCAAACGAATGGCAGAAACTGAGATAAATCGAAATATTTTATGGAAACACGGCACTTTATTTAAAAATCTTAGAAATCGATATTAAATATTTGATATACAAGAAACACATATTTAATATCATGTTAGTTTTATTAAGAAAATGTATGCTGTATGTCAGTCTCCTGATTATAAGCATGTTGGCTTTTTGTATGTGCGACCAGCCTAATTGTGTAGTTATTAGGTATCATGCGGCCCTTTAAGAAAAAGCTTCCCCAACCCTATATGGCTTAGGCTTAGTACTTGCTTTCATTCAAAGGATGATTTTAAAACTTTCTAGACTAAACTTTTTAAAATACCTTGTTAGCATAAGCAATATTAAGCATCACTCGACGAATCTCAAGACGTCACTCGCAAAATCTGTAGATCTACATGTATTTTGGCCTGCATTCTGATGAATATAGGTCTGCCTGTACTATATATAATTGACTTTGATGACGGAATGTGTGTGTGTGTGTTTTCGTCGGTGCATCCGTGCGTGCCACATGTAGCTTAGAGGAGTGCACGGTAATGGCTACCGCGGTTTCACCGCGGTAATCCTGAGATTTACCGCCAAAAGCGGTATTGAAATCTGTAATTTTGCCGAAATATTAATGGGGACGGAAAAACCCATTATGACGGTAGTACCGCGGTAGCGGGATCCAGGCTGACATTTGGTATTACCGCGGATGCGGTTTTGAAAAAAATGCCGTAAATACCGCGGAATGGGGACGATTAATCTCGCAATTCAATAATCATTTATGTTCGGCCGATTTTAGCATAGCTACTAACCATATAGGCCTACGCCTTTCAGTTTCGAATTAAAAGGCCATTAAATTGAACTGTTAGGCCAGGCAAGATTGGTTTTGAATCTTTTGATCAACTGGAATCGACACCATTGTTAGTTCGCAGTTGGTATAGACCATAAAGCCATTTGAGAACTTGAGGGTAATTGATAAACACACCAGGGGAATCATCAGAGCCGGTTTCAGATTGTTGGGGAATGCCTATAGATGTACAGGACAACAAAAGATAATATAATTTAGAGGTGGGGCGGATTGCAGAGCACTTTGCACAGCTTTGTAATTTGAACGCCCAGTGCCCACTGCCATATGCCCAGTCTCTCCCGTGCCCACCAACCACCATCACTATTTACCTTTCTGTGCCCCCTGAAAGGTCTCAATCACCATCGATTCGGAGGTGGATTAAAACTCCACTTAGCTTAGGCCTACTATATAAATTAAACATTTTATAAAGTTACAAAAAATGGACAAAAGAAGAGAGCCAATTCATTTTTCAACGTGTTGCTCACTGCTGGCAGAATGGCATTGGTAGTAAAACCGGGAATGTCCGTTATCTTTTGGTTAGTTTCAGGTATACACGTTGAAAATGAATTGGCTGACGCTATGGATATGATGTGCGCTAAAGATATCAGGTTAGTAATAGTGTCCCATTTTCAGATATGATTATTGTATAGTTTAGAAGAAACTTTTGAAAAACTTTTGAAAAGCTACTTCTCGTGTTGGGTACTAACAGGGCGCGATTTGTAGGGGAAGGGATTCCTCCCCACTGCCAGAAACTGATTAATCCCCTATTGCTGCATCTCCCCACAACTATCCCCCCACTGCTGCATTTCCCCATCAACTACGCCCCCAAGTTCGACAAATCCTCCTCCCACTCCTGCACCAGGTCATAAAATCGCACCCTGGGTACTAATAAATGAATAGTTGATATAAACACCGCGGACGGGGACGGAGACCAAAATGCGGGTACGGGGACGGGGATGGGTTCTAAAATGCTAGGGGACGAGAATGGGGATGGGACAGAGATTAGGGGATGGAGTGGGGATGGATTTTAAGTCAATGGGGACGGGGGTGGGGATGGAGAAATAGGCTTGCCTGGGGACATTGAGGGGATGGGGACAACAGTCCGTCCCCCGTGCACACCTCTAATGTAGCTAGATTGTGAACTTGTCCAATTCATGAACTGCCAAATGCCGCTACCTTACTTTGAAGTAACGCTTGGCTTTCTTTTCGACATACTCTTTATCAAACGTATGAATTAAATTTAAATATAAAGTGATTACCTTATCTTCATTTTAAAGAACCGATTAACTTAAAGTGGTATTGTGTAAGATCTACCAGAAGACTGTTGGTAGCCAAATGTAAACAAGAGAATTGCTCAATTCTCGAAATAATATGTACAATTTCTTTCAGCTCAAATTTCACCGCAGCCAAGTATAATAAAACACACAAACGCACGCAGCTACATACATACATACATACATACATACATACATACACACACATACACACTATATATATATATATATATATATATATATATATATATATATAATATAATCTGAACTAGAGGTGCGCCGATAATTGAGCAATAATTATCGATATAGGCATGTTTCCCTCATCCTCATCTGGCACCTTGCAAATTCAGTGTTTGGTTTCTAGTATCAAGTAGTAAGATCATAAGATGAGGGCAGTGCTTAATGAATATAACCGAGAGATTTTGGCGACAACCAGTATTGGTGGCAGCTGCTGTATACTGCCAGTAACTGCTAGGAGAAAACTCACGCATTCTTATCACTGAGACTTCCATTGACCTGATGGGAGGTCATCTGCACGTCAACCATCAAGTAGGTGGCTGTTGCCAGGCATTCTCAGAGTTGGCACTGAGGCAGTGTGTCTTGAAAACAATACAGGTTTTAACCAGTAGAGGGAAGCTTACACAGTCTGTCCATTTGTACTGTTGCGATGCAGCTAGCCCAGCAGCAATAAATGTGCTCTGCTGACTGTAACAAATTCATTTCAACCAGATATATTTTGGGTCGTAATTTTCAAGAATCGGGACAGGAAATAGCCAAGCATCCCCGTCATTTTTGACGGGTAAACAGCTAGTATATATAGACCTATATGTGTGTGCATGTATACACATGTGTGTGCAAAAACAATTGTCTGGAGACAAAATTAATGTGTGTGTTCCAATCCTCGAGGTCGGTTACGGAAAGTTCCTAGAAACGATATTGCGTTGAAGCGTTGTATGGCCATGGACAAACGCTGAAATAAAAAAAGCTTCCTTCCCTTTTGTCTCCGGAAGACTCAGAAATGCGACGACATAATTGTTTTATGAAAAGCTGCGCGTAGAGAATAATGGAGCCAGGGACTTAAAGGCCAATGGTGTTAGATAATAAATTTAGAACATTACACGTCAAAACACACCTAACGTTAATTAATAATTTTTCATTCTGTCGTGTATATACTTCTGAAAAGTACAGCAGGTTTAAAATGTTGTTTAAGAAATAATATAAAAGGTCAGGTACGCTCCATAGGTTCAGCGCTCGAACGGAGAACCAAAGGGTTTAGACCGTTAGCCTATATAGAGCCTTCAGTTTTACGTGGCAACGGCTGAATGAGGGCGATTGCCAGCCTTTCCCTCGCCGCCTTCTCTTCCACCGAGTACACCCGATGTACTTACTCATTCACAGCTGAGTCGACAATTGAACTAGAAATAGTCGACATATCGAACAGCTCCTTGAAAGTCTGAAAACGTGACCTTAATATAGGGCTAGACTGACATTTGGAAAATCGACACCACAGGTTTTACATACTGTTAAGTAACAAATATTTGCAACCGCGGGGTCGAATGAATGTTGCGTGTGGCCTTTGAAAATTATGACTTCACTGAGCACAGCTGCTTCTATAGCGCCCAACGTGACTTCGTTCGACGAAATGTCTTTATTATAATAGAGGCAATCAAGACAATGAGACCTCAAAATGCAGTTTATATCAAACCCTACAGAACACAAAATGAGAATCTGCGCCTGTTTAAAAAATGGATAAATCTAATTAAATAGCAATTATAATCGGTTTCGAAGCAGCCGCCTCTATCAGTTCTACGGATGCCAGACAAATTTCGAGAGAATGCGGAACATTTATCAGAGTAACAGGCGACAAAGAAATTCGACCGTAGACCGGTGCCGAGTACGACATACCCACTCAGTCATCATCGACTGTAACTAAGCAGAGGCGTAGCCAGGAATTTGATTTCTGGGTATAATGTAATTTGGGGAGTATACATCTTTAAAAACGTTGAAAACCTTAAAAATCACATTAAAAACTTTAAGGTAGCCTGATTTGGAGGGAGGGGTATATATCAGACTTGGAACCGGGTCACATTTTGAGACCCGGTGACCCAGTGACCCGAAACAAAAGTGATCCAGTGACCCGGTGACCCGGTAACCCGGTTCCATTATAACTGTAACTCTAATATATTCTTAACTTTAGTACACGAGCAAGACTTGAAATATATTGTTTTTAAACCAAGAAATATTTGAATACTTATCAATGACGTCAAGTAAACGTTGTCATTGCACCATAGAATTTTTCATTACATTTTATAAAATTTCATAGAATAATAATACCAATATCCTCAGTGATAAAATCAATTACTTGTATCTGTGGACCTAACCAATAGCAGGCGGACAGCCTCTTCAGTCTTTCCGGGATTGATAAATCTGAATGCTTAGCATCTGAAGAAGATTTTAATTAATGCCGGGTCTATAACCGGGTCATAAAGATGACCTGGTGGACAAAGGTGACCTGAATGACCCAGTGACCCAGTGACCCCAAGTTCCAAGTCTATATATATATATATATATATATATATATATATATATATATATATATATATACACCCCCTCCCCCGTCGCTACGCCCCTGTAACTAAGTTGTGTATGTTCTTTCCTAGGTAGGCCTGGACTTTGTATCACAGCTATGTATTTATAATATCTGAATAGTCTGATCAAGTTCAGTCAACTCGTATACTGTAGTGCTGTAACTGATTATGATCACACTCGATAAACCATAGGCCTACACCTGTATGATACTTCGGAGGCCGGACGCAATATCTGATAGATTAAAGCTAAACGAAGCCCCAGGCGCCTGTTTCGAGAGAAGGCGTATAGTCCCACAGACGTCTTTACGGTACGCGGGACAGAACATTTGCTTGCGGGACAGTTCCTCAGAATGCGGGACGTTATTTAACTTAGTCGTAAATGTGTACGCGAATGTCCTAATAATATTACAGATTTCATGGGTGCTGTAGGACAAAATGTCCGCGTACAAAATGTCGTGGAGACAAAATGTCAGTGGAGAAATTGTCACGGACAATATTATGTAACCCTAACAGTCACAAGCCTTGAAAGTTGGCTTAGGCTTTAAGAAATGTAGCCTATATGACTGCAATCCTCTATACAGAGCTCATATTAAAATGATTAATGTTTTATCCAATTTTAGTTGACATTAAGTTTGCAGGGTAGCGGCATCTTACAAAACCGCTGAAGAGGTAGCAGTTCTAAAAAGTTTGGGAAATCCTGGCCTATAGTAACTTTTTAAATTAAAATTAAGTTAATTAACCTCATTTCGCAATAACGCAAGGAAAGCGTATTCCGGCCATTTTGCTCTGAAACTCCACTAACAATAGGGAATCTCTTCGACGGAGAGCCTAAAAGTTTCAAACACTGTGGTTAACCATTTTGCCATACTTATAGAATTTTTAAGACGCGTAATAAAGGTATGTTCCTGGCAAAATTTTAGAAAGATAATTTCCAAGAAATTTCAATATCTATTTCTCTCATTTTGTCTTATTCGGCAAACATTTAAATAAATCTGCCTAATATATTTACCAATATTTTCATTCAAATTGAATCAGAACTTTTGTTTTCCCATTTATTCAGAACTCAGATAATTCTCTTTTTAACTAACGTTCGCCAGATGGCCAAATGCATTTGTTAAATATTACATGTTATAAATAGGGTCTCGGCACGTTACAAATCCGCTTAAGTGGGCCGCGGTTCCAAAATGTTTGAGAAACCCTGTCTTACAGGATTATGGTCCCTTACAGCACTGTTGGTCTGTGGCTGTACGTGAAATTGTTGCAAAAAGCCAAGAAGCAACGGCTTATTGAGCAGTAATAATGTTCGTAAAATGATAGATCTATTCCAGAAAGGCAGAAATCAAGACATTGAGATGTCATCGCAGCTTTTATTATCCTGCAAGAGCTCTTAAAGACAATGGTCACGATGCATTGCTGGATCATATCACTGTCTTAGTTATCCGAATTTAATTTCCGATTTTTACCAACTTGTCAATTGCCGTTTATTATAGCTGTTCTAGTGTTTTATCCAGACATGTTAGGGAGGGAGATCTCCCCCTCCCTCCCCAAAAAACTCCTCAAAATTCCCCCCAAAACTCCGAAACTGAAAGATATTTTTGCATTGGACTGTGCCTCTTCCCCTCCACCCAAGTCAATTCCCTCCCTTCCCCCCCAAAGGCCTGGAGCCTGGATAAAACACTGAACTGCTCATCACCGTATACGTTTCCTAAAAGTTCTTAAAAGAAACTTCTCTCATTATTAGAATTGCGATCAAGCACACCGTTTTAAGCGCCAAGACTAGACACTGTTTATCAATCAACATCAATAACCGTCGTCATTATTCCTTCTGTCTACAATGCTCTTCCATCATCTGCAGCTTACCTTAGGGTCTGCAAAGACACAGAACGAACAGATATGATATGCTCCTATCAGCGTCTCTGTTTCGCCTTCCTTCCTTCTCAGGCCCTTGAGCGCGCCTCTGCAATTCTCCTTCGTTTGCGACGCCCGCCACTGTAGAGAGAATAAGTAAACAGACGCTTTATAAAACTCGAACTCGTAACCGTAGACGCACGAGAGAAGCACATCGCCGCCGCCGTCGTCCTGGGCAGTAAAACCGAGCAAATGCTTTCTCCTCTTTTAGACGAAAATTTCGAAATACAAAGAGCACGAAGTCTCCGTTCTGTTTCAACCGAGGAGATGGTGGGCCGGACCGACCCACTGCTGCAACAGAAGGCGCCGCACGCGGGCCTTTAGACGGGCGGGCGGGCGGGCGGGCGGGCGGGCGACGGTCTGCCAGGGCAGTCCTGGGATCCGCGCTGCCCACTACGTGCCTGTTATCGCCATGCCCACCCCCCCCCCGCAGCGGCCCCTTCAGATAACGAAGAGCGTATACGGCATACGCTCCGTTAACGTCAATGTTGCTGCTGCCTCTAAGGCTGGTACCGCCAGCGTTGGAATGCTTTCGAACGCCCCCACCCACTCACCTTCCGCCCCCACCCCCGTTCCCCTCGCTCCCCGGGGTGGAAATAAATAGCGGCGCCTGCGGAATCGGCGCGTGTAATAGGGACCAACAACAAGACGTCTCTCTCTCTACGTAACCTACGTCATAAGAGACATTTCGTGATTACGTCAGATCAGATTTACTGCCGACGTCGAGAAACGGATACAGAGAGAGACAGAGACAGACAGACAGACAGACATAGATAGACAGACAGGCAGCAGACAGAGATACAATCGCTGGCGGAGTATATACGTAGGTTGAATCACCGTTGATCGCCGATCTTATCATCGGGACTCGATACGAAGGACATAGGACGATGCATGTCTACTCTGGGCCGTCTGGGGAGCGTTTGTTGTGCCTATAAACAAAGTAATCGCCCGTCGTGTTGGACTATAGGCTATATAGACCCTGACTAAAGACTATAGGCCAGACTATAGGACATCAAGCGATGCGCGTCAATATCGATCTCTTGGCTGCTGGAGAAGAAGTCGTCTATATATATATATATATATATATATATATATATATATATATATATATATATATATATAAATAGCGTCTATATATATATATATATATATATATATATATATATATATAAGGGACAAAGTGTCCGACTCGTCCGACCACTGGCTCCCCCCGTCCCCTCTTCCCTGCCACCGACGGTCGGAAGACGGCAAGGCGCCTGTGCTTAAGACTCCCCGCTTGAATAAAACGTCAGACGACGACGACGACGATCTGTGATGAAGTTGCTGTGTCAAAGGAGAAACGCGAACTCTCCCTCTCCCTCCCTCCATCCATCCATCCATCGATTTCACTCTTCCACTGCGAAGAAAACGCAGTGGCGCCAACGCTCAGATGCAGACGCGAAGTCATCTGAGCAGAGGGAATAGTAGGGCGGACGTTGTCATATTATTAGCGGCGCTTCGATAACTGAATATTGGGTGGATAGATCATGTGGTAGCAACGAAAAGCACACAAGAAAGCTTCATCCAGATTCAATCGTCAGCTTCTATAGCGCCACTTCATAATGTACGGCAGCGTCGTCCGATGGCGCGCCAAATTCTACACTGTGCTGCGAAATGAAGCGGCGCCATTTTTTCAGAAATCAATTATAAATTCAGCAAATTTTATTCAAAATTCATAAAATCTTTCCTAAATTAAACATAATCTATTCTACACAAAATATGCAGATTTCATCAAAATCAACCGTACAGTTTATGAGATTTTAATTTTTAAAAATTTTAACGGAAAAATGCTAGTTTCCACAATAGGAAAATCACTTTTGCAACGCGTCATTACGTCGTTTACAGTTGGTGCTCGCCGCATCATGACGCCACGCATTTCGCAAGCGACTGGACTGAGATCCTATAGCTATTCGGCGACCGGTACTTTAACGGAGAGATGTCGCTTCGTAACAAGAACTTCACCGTTTCAAGAGCACGATGGGCCGAAGCGTTGTCCTGTTGAAACGCAAAAAGTATTCGCGTATGCATGGAACGGATGCATGGCTGGAAGCAGATGCTCACTTAGAAGGAAGTGGTAGGCGCCCGGGGCCAAGTCGCTAAAAAGGTCGCCGAGTCAATTTTGACCCGCCCCCATCTAATGGTACTCCCCATCTAATGATTGACTAGCAAAAAAGTCGCCAAGGCAATTTTAGTGGTGCCCCTATCCCTACCACCGCTCCATCGCCGCCCTCCACCCTCTGCACGCTGTTGCGTCTATAGACCCTTCCGGAAAATCACGATCATCGAGCAAGACCCTTACTGTGGTTGCAAAAAATATGTACTGTTCCAAGCGCCTTAAAGTCCATATTTGTTATACTGGATCATGCCAGTAGAAACTTTAAACGCGTACCTGTAGACGTTTTGCAGAACTACCGAAGAAGACCATAGCCTATACATGCAATCGTTGTAACGCTCGTTCGCATTAGAGTCTTAAGATACTTAAACACTGCATACTAGAGCTTGAAGAAGACATTGATTTTTCTAGTCGATACTGCGTTCGCACGAATAAACAACAGCAGTGATTTTAACAGATTCGCAAACAGAAAGAAATCGAAGAGACAATCTTCAACGATCGGATGTTTTGTCTGCTAAGCTCTGGTTGGTCTGATATTCAGGTCAGGCTTCTATAGCGCCATACAACTTAGCATACATTTACACTCATAGCATACCGGTCACTATCAATAAGTGCAGTGCTTTTTTCAGTGGGGACGCACGGGAACGGCGTTCCCACGCCTTTTTTGTCAGATTCGTTTATATATTGATATGCAATAATGCGTGTTTTACTTGTAATTCTTTTATCAGTGGCACTGAATGTGCAAAAAAGTCACCACTTTTGACACACGATGAGCACACAAAAGATCATCATCATCACTACAAATAACAAATCAGAACACCGTTTTAATGGCCCGTAGGAATTTCTTTCGACGGGACGACGGCCCTGGAATGAGTTCCCGAACTCATACATGAACATACATACATACACTGAATGTGTATATATGCATGTTCATGCATGTATGTATGTATGCATGCATGCATACTGTATGTGTGTATATATGCCGGCATATTTGGCGTTGTGCGAACGTTTCTGGTCAGAACACCGAAGTTAAGCTACGTCGAGCGCGGTTAGTACTTGGATGGGTGACCATCTCGGGATCAAATCGTGGTGCCGGTGTAGGAGGCAGAACGGACTCTAGAGTCTATAATGCCTGTAGGCACGATGGACTCTAGAGTGCATAATACCTAGGTATGATGTACTCTAGAGTAAATTCTGCCTAGAGTCCACCATGCCTGTCACACCGGCGCCAACCAAGCAGCTCATCGCTAAGGCGTCGATAAATTGGTAACAGCGCTAAACTGCGAAGATAAAACGTAGGTCCAGAGAAGGTAATGGCAACCTACTCTAGATCATTGTCGTAAGCCAGTGTTTCCCAAACTGTGGGGCGCGACCCAAAAGTGGGACGCAAGGCTAAGTCTAAGCCTCTAAGGGGTAGCGGGGTGGCGTTAAACGAGGTTCTAAAGCGTCATTTTCAAACCAATACTACAATGTCACAAGCCTTAAAAGTTGCAAGTAGGCTTAGGTTTTAAGAAATTTATATGCCTGCAATCCTACATACACGTCTTATATTAAATTGATTAGTGTTTATCCAATTTAGTCGACAATAAGTTTTTAGGGTGGCGGCATGTTATAAAACCCTTGAAATGGTCGCAGTTCCAAAGTGCTTAGGAAACCCTGGCCTATTACTTTTACGAAATTAGCCTTATTTCGCAATAACGCAAGAAAGCGTATTCCGATCATTTTGCTCTGAAACTCCGCTAACAATAGGAATCTCGCGCTTAGAAAATTTAGGGCCTTGTGGGTTAAGCGATTTTACCTTACTCATAGGATTTTTAGGAAGCGTAACAAAGGTATGTTCCTGGCCAAAAAATTTAAAAGATAATTTTCAAGAAATTTTAATATTTATTTCTCCTTTTGCATAATTTATGACAAAAATATAAATAATTATGTCTAATATATTTGCCATATTTTTATTCGAATTGAATCAGGGGTTTTAATTTAGTCTTTATTCAAAACGCGGAAGATTCTTTTCAACGTTCGCCAGATGGCGTACTGCAATTTATAAAATATTACCTGCTATGATTAGGGTCGCGACACGTTACAGAACCGTTGAGGTGGGCCGCGGCTCCAAAATGTTTGTGAAACCATGGCGTACCCTGGCGTAAGTCAGCTGCTTCGCTGCCTAGTGCTTACCTAGTACACGGAGATCAGCGCCGGAAACCTACCCTCGTTCGAGTACGGGACTGTCTTTATCCTTAAATATATGCACAAGTATGTATGTGTGTATTTTGTAACATTAACCGATTTTACTGTATTTATGCCGTCTGATAATTAATAATTATAATTAATCTCCAGACGCAAATACAGTGGCGTCTATTAATCGATATTTTAAAGGCACATCTGCCTTTCTTCAACGTCTACTTTCGATCCTGAGTTATCAGTATTTAATTAGTTTCTCAAACAACCGGATGGATTTTCACAGAATCCACCGTCACTATTGCTGAAGAAATCCATCCATTCTACACGACCACCGTCGAGACTCTTTGCTGTAGGTAAACGCCTCTGCCAAGTCTGCTGCGGCCAGTTAATTAACCATTCCTCGCGAAATCAATCTGTCGCCACCCCCACCCCACCCCCACTCCCGTAGAAGATGTTCTCGGGTCGTTCCTTTGTATACTGAGCAGCAGGAAATCGATCGTTAGGCTATTATCGTCGACTCTTCCTTCTGCTGCTCAGCCGTTGCTCGGATAAATCGCATCAGATATGGTACGTGACGGGTCGAACGAAAAGTGAAAACATCCGATAATCCAATCCCGTTTTCCAATTTCGAAATATTGACGCAAAAGGCTTAAATGATTCATCGATCCATTTCATTTCTACAGTTGACGCCCAAGGAAAAAATGCTAGGCGTGCTCTTATCTGTGTCTTATCTGTATATAGCCTAATAGTATATAATATAAATAATATAAATATATATATATAATATATATATTATATGTATATTATATATTAAGGCGTTTATTATATATATATATATATATATATATATATATATATATATATATATATATATATATATATATATATATATATATATATATATATATATATATATGGGGCAGGAAGATAGATGAGTGGTAATATCATCGGGCAGGCACGCCGACGACACGGGTTCAATCCCGTAGGAGCCCCTAAGGTCGACTCAGCCTTAATCGCTAGAGGGCGATAGTAACATCAAATGAGTAGCAATGGCAACATTGCGATAGTAACCATAGGTTCGGCGGAAGAGACTGGCCACCGTCCGCCGATGTATGGCTTAGCCACCTATGGGCTGCTGGCTACTAAATACGGGGATCAGCACCGGACCCTACGGGCGTGAGCCTACGGGTGAAAACCTTTACTTTACTTTATATATATATATATATATATATATATATATATATATATATATATATATATATATATAGGGATTGATACAACTTTTGTATCCATATATGCATAAACCCGGCCAAAACTGAATTTTTAAACCCGGCCAAAACTGAATTTTTACTTTTAGGCACAAAGCCCCAGCTCAAGAAATTTGATTCTATAAACTCTATTAAACTTGGTGATTCAACTATTCCTGTAAGTAGTTCTGCACGGGACCTAGGAGTAATTTTTGATTCCACGCTTTCTTTCTCAACTCACATAAATAGCATTTGTAAAGTAGCTCACTACCACCTTCGTGATTTGTATCGTATTAGGAAATTTCTGAATAAACCTGCATTAATGCTTTTGGCAAATGCCTTAGTGTCCAGTCGTCTTGATTATTGCAACTCCCTTCTTTTTGGCATTTCTAAATCAAACCTGGCTAAACTCCAACGAGTTCAAAATTCATTGGCTCGGGTAGTTTCAAAAACCCCAAAACGTGAGCACATAACCCCAGTCCGTAAGGGTGTTCACTGGCTTCCAATTAAAGAAAGGATAGACTTTAAAATCTGCCTTCAGGTATACAAAACACTTTACTACAAGGAACCCAGTTACCTTCTTTCAAAACTTTCTGTACAAGCAAACAAATACTCGACCAGATCCGCGTCTGCAATAGTTCTCTCCATCCCACATACTCGGACAGTTCTTGGTTCTCGTGCTTTCTCAGTGGCTGCCCCAAAACTCTGGAACTCATTGCCTCAGCATGTTCGCATTGCAAATTCATTACAAATTTTTAGAGCAAGATTAAAAACCCATCTTTTTGACCGGGCTTATCCACCATAGACTGTCACCCGTTTGTCCGGCCGGATACCCTGGATTTTGACCTGGATCTTTAGTGATTTGGATTTGGTGTGCCATCGGTTGATGCTTCTGTGCATTATGAAAGTGGCGCTATAGAAGTTTAAGATTAGATTAGATTAGATTAGATATTTTTATATTTTTAATGTTCACATATTTGATCACAGACATCGAATGGTCCTTTGTAAAACCCCAATCCGACCCATCGTGATTCGTGATTCAAACCTAACCCACGAAAGCAATAGGGTTACTTGACCAAACCCACCGTAACACATTACAATTTCTTGACCCATGACTTATTTATTTTCTTACCCTATCCAAACCACTATGAACATGCATGGTGATGGAAATGCCTGACCCAAACCAATCCAACCAAACCCATGGTTGGGCCCAGCCCATGTCGATGTCTGTATGGTCATGTATGTGCGCGTACGAACATGTATAATTTTTTTAATAAACTGCGCTTTTGATATTTCAAAATTTATGTAATTTTAGGCTACTTTAATCATCTTTATGATACGGTAAAATTTAAGACGAAATACGTTAATCATGTTATAGAATGCATTTTAAAATTCGTCAAATCAGCAACGGTGCTGCTAGAATAAATTTCGTCAAGTCACATACATGTAGGCTACACATGCGATTATAAATTACCAAATAGACATTTGCTATATACGAGACATTCGTTTCACGTATTGCATGATTCCCCCTTTCCGATTTTTCTTATCTAATAGCACAAATACTCAGTAGAAGTAAAAATCCGAAGTCCTTCGTTGGTCAGAGTCGTCTCCGTGATGACTCATGGATGGAATTCCGATGAGTCAGTTCGGTGTTTCAGCCGTCCAACAAACGATACTTTACTGCTGGAAAGTAAAGAAGAAGTCCTGTGCTTTGTAGTGTTACAATCGGAATAACTTTTAAACTAGAACTGTGCGTTCTATCTTTGTGTCCAATCAATTTGTCTCGGCCGGAACAGTGGTGAGGTTTGGAGATCGTTTTAATCCATATAGTACGCAAGCACTGAGGGGGAGGGATGGTTGGATTTAGGCCTTTAGGGGATTTTGCGTATGCACCGTATGCGGTGGAGCAGTGGTTAGCACACTGGTCTGCCAATCTTGAGGTCCGTGGTTCAACTCCCGGCCGCGACAGATACTTTTCGATTGTTTCTGTCCCAAGCGCCCCCAGTCGACTCAGCTGTGAATGAGTACATCGGGTGTTAACTCGGTGGAAGGAAAGGCGGCGAGGGAAAGGCTGGCAACCGCCCTCATTCATCCGTTGCTGTGTAAAACTGCAGGCTCTAACCCTTCGGTTCTCCGTACGGGCGTTGAGCCTATGGAGTGTAGCTTACGGTGTGAAAACAAGGGGAAGGGAATGAAAATATGTTTTTGCGTATGTCCTATCTGGATGAGCCCTATACACTACAACTGACAATACCGCAACTTCTCAAGCAATATTATTTCGCAATAGCTCAAAGAACGCGTGTCCGACCATTTTGCACTGAAACTCCACTAACTATTGCGAATCTCTGGCTGGGGATGCGGATTACGTAGCGGTTAAGCGATTTTGCCATACTCGTAGGATTTTTCAAACGCGTAACAAAGGTATGTTCCTGGCAAATTTTAAAAAATAACTTTCACAAAATTTCGTTATCCAGTTCTCTCCTTTTGTCTTATTTGGCAAAAAATAGGACTTATTCTGCCTAATATATTTGTCATATTTGCATTCGAATTGAATAAGGGTTTTTGTTTTGCCATTAATTCAAAACTCAGAAGATTCTCTTTTCAACTAACGTTCGCTAGATGGCCTAATGCATTTTTATATTACATGCTATGATTAGGGTCTCGGTACGTTACAAAACCGCTGAAGCAGACCGCGGTTCTAAAATGTTTGGGAAGCCCTGCTTTAGACTGCTTAAATTCTATTCTATTCTATTCTACATGACGATTTATATAGCGCAGTAGCATAGCGAGGGCCAAAGTCAAGAGCGCTTTACATGGGACAATCGTACGATGAGTTGAAAAGGTACGTTTTAAGTTTAGTGGCGAATGAGACGAAGGAAGTGTCTGCGGGCACTGAGTCGGGCAAAGAATTCCATAAGAGAGGGTTGCCTCGTGTGACGGACCTCTCTCCGAACTCTCTCCGAGAAATACAACTTAGGATTTGGGTTTTCTCAAACACATGATATTATTTATAGGAGAATTATCGCCAAAATGTTGTTTGTATTAGGCTGCGAGTGAGTTGCTTGCTGTAGTTGTGTAGCTTGCAAGAAAATACCGGACACATGCATGTCCGGTATTGCCTCAAGTTTTTCACCGGACAAATACGCAAAATACCGGACAGTCCGGTTAGAAACCGGACATCTGGCAACCCTACTTATACCATCTACGTTGCTGATTTCCTAGGCCGGAGATAAGCGCTGGACCCCAACGCTCGAGGGCAGTGGCGGCTCCACCGGGGGCAGGGGGCCGTGCCCCCTATTGAGTGCCTGCCCCCCAGTGGCCCCCCTGTTGGGACCCTATACTTAATACTACATACCTAACAACAAATGTTTGGCCCCCATGATTAGAAGTTGCCACCCCAACGGCCCCCCACTTGCCAAATCCTGGAGCCGCCACTGCTCGAGGGTTGGGGTCCGGCGCATGGCGACTTACGAAGAACAACACAAGGTGAAGGATAAGTTGTTACTATATTTCAACTTTACACGAATTTGACAAAATGGCTTTACTCGCTTAACTGAGATCGTCAAACTTTTCTGTACAAAGAGCCTTTTCGGAAGATTTCTCTTCTAAATTTCCTAACTGTGTTCCCATGTGAACCGTGAGTATCGGACTTCTGCTGTTTCTTCCCCGGTGAGTATTTGTCGTGAGGAAATGTATTCCTAAAAGAAATTGTTAGGCCTATCACATTACGAGGTAAAATATTTTTAGAAGTACTGCGCCGATTATATTATTGGCCGACATGGAGAGACAGAGAGAGATTCTAATAACAAATTTCCTTTACCAGGAATTTGGCTTCAATACCGAAAGGACCTAGTAGTTGCCAAAATTCATGGCAATAGAAAAACAGGATCCAATAGTATTGCCATAAATCAAATACACTTTTCTCTCCACAGAAACAATATATTAATCGCTAATCGTCTAAATAATTTTAGGATCCTTTTACGGTTCCTCGTCAAGTGGATGAGTTTTTCTAGCTATTGTTGGTACATTTTGTATTTAATTTGTTGACTAGCCTACTGCTTAATCTTTCTTCATTTCTTGTACAGTCGCCCGATTAGTGCTAACTACGGGTGAAATGACGCGAATAGTATCCATCTAACTCAATTGGCAACACGTTAAACTTAACAAATAAAAAATCGGTAATCGGCCGATAATCGGTCGATTGTTCTGAGCCGATAGTTAATCGACCGATGGACGAAACGTCTTTAATAAATCTGCAAGACAGTTTTGGGGCTATTTTTATTTGTTTTTTTTGTTTCATGCCTGGGCTTTACTGGACTGCTTTGGGTTCATAATGCAAGATAGCGATAAGCGTAGGCCTACGACCCGATGTTGGCCAGAATTTATTTTCGAACGCATAGGTCTATCACTTGCAATATTGAAATCTTCAATGGCGCTTGTTCGCTTGCTGATCCAAAGCCCTGAGACTCAAACCCTCTATCAGCTTCACAGCCAATCGACTAGCTTAAAATCGCAGTTCCGGGGGCAGTGCTTGCAAGTTGTCATAAAGTCTTAGATTTAAGTAAAAATACTTATCTCCTTTAAAAAATAATTCCCAGAAGCAACAATGACAACTGAATCCCGGTGCAGGGTTATTTCTAGGATTGTGAATTTAGGGGGGTGTCGGGAAAATCTGGGGGTGTCGGAAGTTGGAAGTCTCTGCCGAAAAAGGCTGACAAGCAAAAAATCTTATCAAGTCTCGAAAACCTTGACAAGCAAAAAAGGTCATCCGAGAATAAAAGTTGGGGGTGTCCTGCTCCATTTGAGGAGGGGGTGTTCAGGGCTAATTAGTATGCATTTTGTATGCGTACCATTGTCACATTACCAAATTTGGGGGTGGGTGTCGACCTCAAATTGGGGAGTGTTGGAGGTGTTAGGGGGTGTAAAAATATCCCTGTCCCGGAGCCTTAGAGGTCTATCAGCTCTCGTGTGCTGACCGCTGTATTTCGACTGTAGGCCAAACTGTTTTAACTAAATGTAGAAACTAGTGATGCAACGAAAAATGACGTCCGACCTTCGAACCTTCGTCAACATTTATCCCAGCCAGAGTTCCTACGTCAATCTTAGTAAGGAAGCTTGGAAGAATCCTCAAAACAGTAGAATACGGACTGTCAGACTTACAGAGCACACGCCTACATAAGGCCTGCATGGTAAATACTAAAGACTACAGACAGCACTGTGGAAGCAATATCAATTAACGTGTTTTATCTAAGATTCTAAACTTATAATAAAGCGTAAACCAACGCACCAAAACATAACACCTAATTATAACAATTAATTTATCAAATGCTAAGCCTGCTATTACTGAAGTAAGTAAAGTAAAGTAAAATCTCGTGGATTTCTATAGCGCCTTGGAAAACAGCACAACAGTAGCTGCTTATTCTTAGGCGCTCAGCCTCTCTTAAAATAGCTATAGGGAAGGTATGTTATCAGCCAGGCAATAGTCAACATCCAAAGGGCAGTGAGGCTAGGTTGTTACAGCTATGGAGGATATGATTTTAGAAAAAGGAATGATTTAAGTTAGACCTGAAGACTTGACTTGACTTGACTTGAACAGACCGCCGCCTACTAATAATTGACATTGACAGTGTTAGATTTCAGTTGCATGTCGCTTTCTTACTTGCTTAGTTCCAGCTAAGTAAAATTTAATGCTTAATGTAAGTTTTTAAGAAAGGGTTCGAAGTCCAAAAGAACCTTCGAAAGTTGTTCGAACCTTCGTTGCACCGCTAGTAGAGATAGCGCCTAGGCTAGTAGGCCTATTACAATTGTAACTGCTTTATTTACAATCAATGGGCAGCTTCAAGAACTGCCACCTAGCGAATTAAGTGAAACCTCGTAGCGTTGAACTACGGAAAACCAGGATCACATACTTATTTTCACTTGTAAAAACTCAAGTTATGTATATAAATAATAATAATAATAATAATAATAATAATAATAATAATAATAATAATAATAATAATAATAATAATAATAATAATAATAATAATAATAATAATAATAATAATAAATGTCTGATTTGGCGGTACAAGACATTTTCAACGTCTAACAATAATTGTAATTGGCTGAGTTTGGCTCTCCATAGAAGATATGTTAGCCTGGTCTAACATGCAATCTATACAGTATAGGTAGACTAATTATTACTACAGCTGTAGTAGGTCTAATATGGACCCTCTGGTATGCCTACATCATACATGAGACATTCTACTAACATCATCATCATCATCATCATCATCATCATCATCATCATCATCATCATCATCATCATCAGAAGCGCTTTGCCAGCGTGGCCCGTAGCAACGGTAGCATCACCCCTTACCCCTTGGTCATGACCCCTCCGGATGGCATCTCTCCAGAGATGGAATTTCGCTGGTCTGGGTATGGATGTGGTCGATCCATCTTTCCTGGGACGACCAGGACAGCGCTTCCACAATCGGTCAGGTCGACGTGGCAGTGAAGGGCTCGATGAACCGGAATTGTCTCTCCGAGGCGGGCAGCATGTTCGAAGATGGCGAGGCGGCGACTGCTTATCAGCTCGTTAAGTGGCGTTAATCCAGTCTGCGCGAGGATTTTACCAACGGGGCCATGGAAGCAATGTTCCCTCTAATTTTTCGTAGTCCGTGTGCGCATGAAATTTCTTGTGTGCAAAATTGCACATGGAAAGTCAACTTCTGTGCGCGCCCCCGATTTTGTCCAAAATCAACATTACCTATTTGCTAACAAGTTAATACGTCTCAGAACACTGTTATCTGTCAATGATCCGCTTTTTACAATTGTCCTACCAGTTTAGAATATAAACACATGCATTGGCGTAAACTTGGATGAAAAATGGGTGGGGGTCGCAAACTCTATACCTTCCCCTTTCCTTTGGACCAATGCTATTGTAGCCTCTCAATAAGTTGGGGCTCGAGTCTAATAATAGTAGTTTACGGCTATGATTACACAGTGTAATCATAATTTGATCAAGTTACGCTTCCCCCAAGAAGATGACTGACTCCTAATGCGCATCATCATGTCTAGATGGTATTCTTCTAATTCAGTGTTTCCCAAAAGTGGGTTGCGGGGTAGCGCGAAATTAGATTCTGAAGTGTTATTCTCTAACCAATACTACAATGTCACAAGCCTTGAAAGTTGCAAGTAATCTTAAGTCTTAAGAAATTTATATGCCTGCAAGTCCCCATGCACAGCTTATAGGCCCTATTAAAATGATTAGTGTTTTGTGAAAGTTTTATCCAATTTTAGTTGACAATAACTTTGCAGGGTCGCGGCATGTTACAAAACCGCTGAAGTGAGTCGCACAGTTCCAAAAAGTTTGGGAAATCCTGGCCTATAGTAATTTTTAGAATTAAAATTAACCTTATTCCGCAATAACGCAAGGAAAGCGTTTTCCGACCATTTTGCTCTGAAACTTCTATAACAATTGGGAATCTCTTGCATCGGTTAGGCCCATCCTGGCGGTTAAGCGATTTTGCCATACTCATAGGATTTTATGACGCGTAACAAAGGTATGTTCCTGCAAAATTTTTAAAATGGTAATATTCAAGAAATCTCAATCTCTGTTTCTCTCCCTTTGTCTATTTGGCAAAATATGAATAATTTTGCATAATATATTTGTCACAGTTTTCATTTCTATTGATTCAGAGATTCTATTTTGTCATTTATTCAAAACTCAGAAGATTTTTTTCGACCAACGTTCGCCAGATGGCCTAATGCATTTTGTTATATTGCTTGCTATTACTAGGGCCGCCTGCAATTCCCCATACACAGCTTATGTTAAAATGATTGGTGTTTTGTGAAAGTTTTATCCAATTTTGTAGACAATAGGTTTGCAGGGTCGCGGCATGTTACAGAGCCGCTGAAGTGAGTCGCGCAGTTTCGAAAAGTTTGGGAAACCTGCTCTAATTGATTCCCTCTCTTGTTCTTCAACATGTTCATTAAGATAGATTGCGGTTCACAGATTGCACTGAATGCCAGACATTTTCCTCCTATAGCCATTCGATTTGCTACAGGTCTTGAAACTGTTCAAAATCAAGCGCAGCCATGAACTCTTAAATGAAGTTACTCTTCGTTTTCATTTCAAATAGTCAAAAGTCAAATTCTGCCCAACCTCTGGTCTTAAAATCGCTTTCTCTATCCAAATCCTGTCCGATCTGATCCCAACACAATGTTAGCACTTCTTTCGGATGATCCACGTCTCGAATAATTTGTTGTGGTTGGGAAGAATTGTACTGGTTATTCGGGCTAAAGGGGGACACATTGAACATCGTTTGGACTAAGACTACCTTCCGTAGTCTGTAGCAAACTTTGTTTTAAGCGATTACGTGACTCATCGTATGTTAATGTTTTAATGACGTCGATTTCGGGTCTACCTGTTTGTTAACGTTTTTCTTCGTCATCTTCGACATGTGTTAAAGCAGGGGTGGGCAAAATACGGCCCGCGGGCCGGATGTAAAAAAATTAACAAAATGACTGATTTTCCATCATTATGAACATCTTCCAACAGACCTTTTAATACTGGCGTTATATTGTAGAAATAGAATCATTCCAGGTGCAACTAGCACTATGCTCTAAACAGCCGAGTGCACATAACTTTGCACAATTTCCAGTGTTAATGACTCTGAATGTTACAAGAGCTTCTGCAGCTAAGCATCAACAGCAGATGACTAATTTAAAAAGAGGAAATTGTCAGGAGGTCTGCTGAGTTCAAGACTGTCTGTGGAATTACAGCTCAGTCTGCATGCTTATAAACGTCCCTTTGCCTTTGACGACGTTGAAGCTGTTACAGTGGACATTCGGCTGGAATTGATTGATTTGCAAGCAGACAACATGAAGAACTATTTTGAGAGTAAAGAGCTCACCGAATTCTACGCGTCTCTTAAACCTGGAAAGTTCCAAAACCTTAAAAACTTTGCCAGGAAAATGTTTGTGTTTTTCGGATCAACTTATATTTGCGGATGAACATTTTCTTCTAAGAATATATACAAGTCAAAGAACAGGTCACTACTGACAGATTCAAATAAGCAATCCGTGGTTGCTCATCAATACCACCAACTTGTCTGAAGTTGTCTCCAGACTACAATAAGCTGGTTCGTGACTTTGGGAAGTTGCATACATCTCTCTGAACATAACAAAAACTCAAAATCACATTATAATAATTGGCATAATTATCCATTATGCCATAATAATTATTAGCCCTACATTAGAGAACCCAGTACAATGTGCTGTGTGTGATGTTTCGCAATAAATTATTTATTTCATGCATAATAATAACTAATGGTTCTTATTTTAACATGCTGTATTTTTGTGTGTATCATATTACAAACAGCTCTTCATTTACTTCGATTTGCAAATGCCTATATAAAAACTGGTTAAGGCTAAAGGGGGACGCATTCAGTGGCGTCATTTCACACTTTTCTTGGGGGGGGCGAGAAATTTTTTAAAATTTTCTTTTACAATTTTATAATTGGAAATTTATAAATTTTTTCCCAAAAAAATGCTGACGACCTTTTTTTTTTTTTTTTTTTTTTTTTTTTTGCTCGTCATCAGTTTTTTGTTACGTTGTACCATACCAACAAAAATACTTGACGACCTTTTTTTTTTTTTTTTTTTTTTTTTTTTTTTTAGTCACCTTCCTGGTTTTTTCTTCTCTTATTGCACATTCATACATTATAAATTAATATTTTCATTTCCTTGGGGGGGGCCGCGGCCCTGTTTTTGTTTTTTATTGCACATTAATACATTATAAATTAATATTTTCATTTCCTTGGGGGCACGGCCCCCCCCAGCCCCCCCAAATGACGCCTCTGGACGCATTGAACATCGTTTGGACTAAGACTACCTTCCGTAGTCTGTACAGCTGCGATTAAGCGATTACGTTACGCATCGTACAGGCCTACGTTATACGTTAATGCTTTAATGACGTCAATTTCGGGTCTACCTTTTTGTTACCGTTTATCTTCGTCATGTATTAGACTGTTAGAGCAATGTTAATTACGTTAGATTTTTCGAATTCTCGAGTAAATCTTCTCAATTTTCGTATTTTTATTTTCTTCGTACCTTAAATATTAAGAAAAAGTTACATCGCTTCAAAATCGAACGGGATTTATTATATACACCCTATATATATATATATATATATATATATATATATATATATATATATATATATATATATATATATATATATATATATGGCAGCTGCTGTTTCTATTTAGCCTCTGGGTCTAATTTTCTATTTTGATAATCATTATTATTTGCATTGAATCTCTGATTGACCGTGCATCTGGGGCTGGCAAACAGATGTGGTGAATTGAACTTTGGAAATAACAATAGAAGAGACTGGAAAAGGGAACGGATGAGGCGCTCTCGGCGGGGGGAGGCGAGGCGCAGAGGGAGCGAATGACTGTGACACCGTGTAGTTAGCACGAAAACGACGATCTTGTTAATTCGTTGGGAAGGGAGAGACAGACAGACAGACAGACAGACAGACAGACAGACAGACAGACAGACAGACGGACAGAGAGTGAGAGAGAAATCGTTAACAGATAATGAAAGCTTCGAATACATTGCTTGACAGTAAAGACGTTATCTGTCAACCAACTCTTTGTCTTAATCGCCGATTCGAAACTGACGCGTAAATCGAAATCAGTAAGTAAGTAAGTAAATGTCAGTGTCTCGAAAACTCTTCTACATCATCATCATCATTATCATCATCATCATCATCATCATCATCATCATCATCATCATCATCATCATCATCATCATCATCATCATCATCATCAACAACAACAACAGCTCAGGAACCTGTAGTCTATAAATTCTACTTTGTCTGTTGACTAAGCCAACCTACATGAGCTGTAAATGGCAAGGTAGGTAAGCCGAATTACTGTTACGGCATTGACAGGCTGTTAAGTGGGGGGGGGGCGAGGCGCAGAGGAAATCTGCAGATCTGGAAAGCTAAGAACCGTTTGGTCACGACGCTCGGCATGACACAGGCGTTACAGCTCTTCAGTCCTCTCAATCTCATTCCATTGACATGACATGATCTAAATGAGCGCAAGAAAGTCAACCGCCGACGAAATCGTAGTCACTACGAGTGTTGGCATCTCTGATATACTTCTTCTCCGATCGACACTTTATCCATTGGTCTCTAATATGCTGCGTGCCGAGTAGAACAGTAGACTCGGCAGCGGAGGTGTTAAGGGTAATAATCGTCGGTGACAGGGCGTTCTTCGTTTGACGCTGATCGGTTCGCGGATTTCGTCTTCGTTTAATCGATCTCTTGTCTTGTCTCAATTAAACAGTTCGTCTATCTACATAATGGAAAACACAATCATCCATTAAATGCACGAGCGGCGGGCGTTAAACGAATTACGGACCGCTCACAAACCCGGGTCCTTGGGGCTCGTTCGTCATCAAGCCACCGCCGGCCACCCACTGCAATCACCGCCCCCCCCCCCCTCCCAACCTATACCGCGTCCTCTCCTCCGACGCCCTCTGCACTGCGGGGTCTGTACGGGGCAACGACGCGGGTTTAATTGTCCGCGGGGGCCACTTCGGTCGCTCTAGTCATTATAGGTTGCGACCCTTCGGGGCAAAACGCAAGCATCGCTGCTGGGTTATTTGCGTATAGACGGATGAATGACGACGCACGCCGGAGTATAGGCTTAATCAGAAGTCGTCGGAATGTTTTTACGATTGCTCGCTCGACGGTCGGGAACAATCGGGCGGAGATGCATGGACCCGAGCAGTCGGAAGATTTGATAAGTGCCATATATTTCTGCGAATCGTGTCCTGTGGCTATTTTGCACTATTAGCTGGCATACAGTCGTTGTTATTAGCGCAGAAGAATTAAGTGCTAAATCTGCAGATAGAGAAAAGAGAAAGTCATGCCCTGTGCTAGGGGACGAAATATACTGTAGTCCTCTCAAAGTCTTCTTGTCTAACTGAGCGCGCCTAAGCATCTAAGCCAAGAATTTTGTAAAAAAAAAAATAACGCATATGTGCCTACTTTAAAGTTTAAGCTGACTTTGGGCTGGAGCAGTAAATACACAATTTGAAAGTTGCGCAATAAATTACCTTTCAAAAAGATCAACTTTTGAGCTCCACTTTGTCATTCCAGATGAAAGTCACTTTGCTGATTACCTGGAAATCATCTACTCACTATCAGGCACCGATGCCAAGAATGGAAAAATCCTTTATTTTTGAACAACTATTGATTTGTCAAACGAGTTCTTCTGGTGATCGCTTTACGATTATCTGCATTCAAAAAGCACCACAAACTATACAGAATTCTTTTAAGTGTAGATAATATCGTTTCTCAGTATTCTTACACATTTCCTTGCCATTGATCGAAATTCCAAACATCGAGTACATAAAAGCGGCAGCATTTTGTCATTCCATCATCATTCAAGTATTGAATCGAAAGTCATTTTAACAGAAATACAGGAGGCTCTTGTTCTTGAGGCAATCATCTTCAAATTTGAAAACTCTAGTATAGATGAGAGAGATCGTTCGACAATATCGTACAATCGAAAACATGACGTTATGCCAACATCGACACATCTAGTATATGGCTATGGATCATGCAAGCGAGGAAAACAAAGGCGAATTTGGAATAATTAATTTAACGGAAAGATGATTTCCTCAAAAAAAAACCTTTTGCGCTTTTCGAGTTCAATTTTTAAAAGCCAGAAAATATATGAATTTTCAATCCAGTGATGTTTATCGATTTCTTTGACGCGTATAATGGATTAAGCTTTAGAATCGCTCGATAAATCAAGAATAGTAGGCCTATCTTCTAAAATTTACTATAAATATCTTTAGGAAGATTTCGAAGACATTTCGTCGTGTGTTTGAATTTGACTTCCTGCGTCGCCCCTGCGCCGATCACAATAATTTTAAGTATCTTATACTATAGGCTATAAAATTTCGTCAGAGGGTTCTGTCGAAGGGGTTCTCCAGAGGGGCAGAGCACCCCGCTGTGCTTCGGTCATCGACCGATCGAGCTATACGAGGCGCTTGTGTTGTGCGTCGGTTGGCACTTAACAAACGAACCGTTCGTTTTTGCATGCCTTTCAAGTTCTGTTTAGGAGAAGGAAAGATTCGTTTGAACGACGAACAGCGCAAGACGAGCGAGGTGATGATTGGATCATCAGAAGCACAAAAACTCCTCTTAACTCTTTAGATAGCAAAATCATCAAATCAACCGAAGACCTATAATGACCAGGTATTCTATTATTGACTTTACAAACGACCGCAACCACTAATGGCGCTGCATAAACTGTCCACTACCCTCTGTAACGATCATCAAATGAAATAGCCGATTATCATCGTCGTCGTCGTCGTCGTCGTTGTAGCTGTCATCGTCGTCGTCATCGATTCTTTTGATCGACAGACCTTTTGAAGTCGAGCAAAAACACCGAAAAAGTTTGGTCCCCGGTTCAGCCGGTTGCCTCAAGGCTCTGCCCGACCAACAACGGGGCTGATTGAGGACATTATTAAGGAATACCTAAAGGGCATTCACAGGGTACTTGGGAACTTCTAGAGGCGATTGAATTAAGAAACTTTCCCACTTTTTCCGCTTCGAGGCGAGGGAACATCGGAAAGGAAACTCAGAAGGTTCTGGGTCGATGACGTCACGCACTGGACTCGTCACGTGACGACGGAGCAGAGCTCCCGAGTCACGAGCGACAAACACTGAGAAGAAATGTCATCCTTGAAGCGGTCTACACATGGGGGGGCCCGAGGTATTAGTTGCGAGGGGTAGGGAAAGTCCCCGGTCATTGCATCATGCTATCATTAACAGTTTTTACCGGTAGGTAACCTATTTAACGAAATGAAACAAGTAAACGCTTTTCCCTCCTGCACCGTTCTGACACGCCAGATAAGCACTGTTGCAGAACACGACAAAGCAGCAAAGTATACGAGAAATTGAGTGTTTTTGGCGCATGTCAATTACAAGAACAGAAACAGAGGACAGTCTTCGAAAGGGTTTTGAGCATTGGAGTCTACCAACGGAGGAAGCAGATGAAGTAGAACTTGAATGGAAACTGATGATTCCAGAAAGTGCGAGCTACTCTCACTCTGACTGGTGACGTCGGCAATAATTGGAAGTTTCTTCCAACGCTGACTGGAGAATTATACACCTTTGTTGATGAGAAAAATCATAAATATGCTATTAAATTTATATTTCGATTTTTGCAAAATTTGTGGGGCTTGAGACGACTCTAAGCAGTAGCGTAACCAGGATTTTCGGAAGGGGTTTGAAAAAAGGTCGTCGATAACCGCCAAGGGGGTTCACCGCCAAAAATCGCCAAAAATCGCCTCAAAAATAAAAATTGCATGGGAATACATCAAAAAAATTTATTGCGCCGTCCAAGGGGGGTTTAACCCCAAACCCCCCGTGGCTACGCCACTGACTCAAAGACTAACTTTTTCAACCATCAGCAACGGCTCGAAAAGACCAAAGGAGATTCTTGCTTCAATTAAGAATCCAGGCGAATCTAACTCTGTCGACTCAGCTGTGAATGAGTAACATCGAGTATCAAGTTATCAACTCGGTGGAAGGAAATGTGGTAAAGGAAAGCCTGGTAATCCGCCCTCATTCAGCCGTTGCCGTGTATAACTGAAGGCGCTAAACCTTCGGTTCTCCGAGGGGTCCGCGATGGCCGATGGAGTGTGCCTTTACCATTTTTACTGGTCAAATGTGCATCCATTCAATTCCCCCAATATATTTGATTGCCTGTTAAACTATTACATTAAACTGCTATTAAAACAGCTATTAGCTCTAAAATAGTATGTTAACAGCGATGAATCACTCGGGACCCGTGTCAGGCATCGATTAATCAGCTGTCTTATCTGATGCTCGTCCGATTTCCTCCCATTCAATATGTTCCCTCTGCCAACTAAGACTCTACGGCGGCACGAGTGCCTCTAGACGTCCGTTCGTATGACGCCTTCGGTAGCTGTGCGTCTCTCTGCGTCTCTCTGCGTCTCTCTGCGTGTCCTATTGCTTTGAATTTCCTCTCCGACGCCCTCTGATAATTAATCGTATTCACGAGCCTCTGTTGTTCTAGTTCGTTTTCCTTTCGCACGACTGCGCATGCGCAGCCGAAGAGGTCAGAGTTCGTCGTTTGCCTCTTAGGGCGCAAAGACGCCGACCGCTTCAAGAGAACAGCCGTCAATGGACCAATTAAAACAGAATCAGGCCCTGATGCGCTTTCTGCTTCACCGAATCGACCTCGCGTCTTTGAACGACGAAGCGGCCGTAGGCTTCGGGCCACTTAGAGGGGGTGGGATGGGAGGCGCTTGTAGGAAATTTCCTGTAACTAATTCTTCGCATCTTCCGCCCACAAATTTCCCCCTACCCCTCACCCAGCTGATCTGTATAGAGATAGAGGGTTATTAGACTTTGGTTGTCTAGCGGTTATCGGTCGGAAATTATAATTGCTATTAAAAGGCAATCGGTGCTTTATTGAAGGCAGATTAAAATCTACGCTTACACGCTTCTGACAGAGGCAGATTAGAAGCGTTATAACGCAACATCTTAATTCCAGATAGGAAAGGTCGACGATATGTCTAAATAAAAGTAGGCGCAACAAATTAGATTAATCATCAATAGGGTCTCGATATAATCGGATTTCCCTAGCAGGAAAGCTCAAATATATTAGCGGTTTAAATAAAAATAAACGTTGGATCCATGAAGCGCAATTTTGTGTTAGGATCTTGATAACTCGCGAGATGGAGACATTGCTTTCCAGAAACAATAGAATCAATCGTCCCTAGCTTTATAATTCCATTACCTTTCATTTTCTCTAAATCGGTGTTTTCGGGTAGAAATCACTGTGGGCGTGCGGTGGGGGTGGGGTGGGGGGAAACTAACTGTTCTTTCGCCCCTCTTTTAAGGGTCGCAAAACGGTGAAAATTAAGTCTGCCGTTGCATTTCTGACAAGACAGCGTATACGCTTTTTATTGTAACGCTACTATATGTGGAGTTCTTTGACGCGTGCTTTTAAATTTTAATATTATGAAATATCGCCTTATCAGAAATGAACAATAATTATTCATTAATTTATGCAATTGACCCGCGAAAATGACGTGGAATATTGTGACTCAGCTCGTTTTAGTTTTTCTATCCATCGAATTTAGAAATGCTCTTACCCAGAAAGAAAAGCACTGCTCTTAGCATCTGCAGAAGCTATTAAATTTCACGGATATGGACAAATATTGACAGCCAAAGATTTCGATGACAGATTGAAAAATTAGCTTAAAGTTTAGGGTATGGTTTTCTTTGTGGGACCAGCTGTCCATCTACTATTTTCAGACTTTTGTTAGAATGGCTGTTTCTTTGTAGATG
Source organism: Metaphire vulgaris (assembly GCA_018105865.1). NCBI lineage: Eukaryota > Metazoa > Annelida > Clitellata > Crassiclitellata > Megascolecidae > Metaphire > Metaphire vulgaris. Next base: position 6,639,306 of record CM030839.1, on the reverse strand, counting down.
CGAACCGCTCTGATGAGGTTACAGAGACAATCAATCATTTCGAAAGTGTCACGAAGACGCTCTTGACCAATGACTTGACAGAGTTACAGCGTCTCACCTTCACTTTCGCCTGAAGATTCTTTCGCAATCTGTTCTCCGTAAAAGATGATGCTGTGAAGAGAGTGTCTGGGTGTACAACAATTATAGGTAGTTACGAACATGGCAAGCTCCAATAGGTAGGCCAACTGCATGTGGTCTACTATATTATCTATGCTATAGCAGCTACTATTGTAAATCATAGCGTTTTTACGCTGTGCTTGGGAATGAAGGGTGGAATTCTGACATGTAATTATGAAGCAGACTTCGATTGCGTTTTATCATGTTAGAATTTTTGAATGGGTTGGAGATTTTTGAGTCGAATAACCAATGTAGGCCTATAATAGATCTGATCGAAAGTCATTAAAATAAATTCTCTTTGCTGGTTTGATTTATGCGATTATATTTGCAAAAAACTAATATCTACAAGGCTTGTTCTGCATGGGTGTTTTCAAAGAACAGAAGAAGAAGAAGAAGAAGAAGAAGAAGAAGAAGGAGGAGGAGGAGGAGGAGGAGGAGGAGGAGGAGGAGGAGGAGGAGGAGGAGGAGGAGGCTTTACAAATAAATCTCTATATTATTGGTAATTCCGACAGCCAATTATATCGTTGCTATGATATCTCAACGACAACCATTCAGCCTATGTTGTCATGGCGCAAATCGTGGTTGGTACAGTCAGAACTTTACGGCGGAGAACGGTGAACTCTGAGATATTAAATTCATTACATACAGTACAGTACAGTGCATGGCCATTGCCACTCAGAAGGGGGACCTTCACGCTAATGCAAAAGGGCAGTCTATCCGTAGCATCTTCCAGCAGCCCCAACCCTGCAGATCGAATTTCTCATTTTCGAACGGTCAATTGAATCAGACCCGAGCCTCTTTTATTCCCGCAGGAGCTACGACCACCGCCACCGCAGCAATCACATCGATACTCGCTGTCAACGAAGCGGGCCGAAGGGACGAAACGCAACGCGAAAATGAAACTGCGCAACCTCTGGACGTCCGATGGCATACAGGTTAGAGATTCAAAAGCGAATTAAGATGACGCTGTTGATAGAAAGTAAGACCAATTCGTCGTCGTCGTCGTCGTCGTCCTCATCGGGCGTTCAATTGCTCTTCCGCCCCAAAATAACGCCAATTTCTCTCCGGCGAGACTGTCCGTCCCTGCAGTCGCCGTTCGAGTCCACAGGGCCCCCGAGCCTCGTCTAAGGCTGCCCGAGAACAATGCTCTGCACTGTAGACAGCTCCCCATCCTGCTCTTACTCCTCCTTCCCTTCCTGCTCCTCCTCCTCCTCCTCCGTCTCCTCCTCCTCCTCCTCTTCGTCCTGCTCTTCCTATTTACCCTTTCTTAGGTCCACCCCGGGCAGACGAGGTTCGCTCTGGATGAGGTTGGACGTGAGGGGGAGCTAGAGTCTCGATCGAGGGAAAGAAACAACTTAAAACGGTTTCTCTTCTTCCTTCGAAGGTCTGAGGTGGCAACACGAACGTCTCTACAGTCAACTGCAAATGACAGACAGACAGACAGACAGACAGACA